>CAJVGC010000001.1:53313589-53347102 GCA_910822075.1 Senecio squalidus | reverse complement strand
GTCCGGACGAAAAAATATCAAGTCCGCACAAAAATATCAATTTTTTGCCAAATTGGCCGGCTGTCCAAGCTGGCCGAATATCAAGGTCGGCTTAACTAGCCGACTGTCCGGATTTGGCCGACCTGGTCGGGTGTCCGGAGCTGGCCTAATTGGCCGGCTGCCAGGACCTGGCCGAAATGGTCGGCTGTCCGGAAATGGCTAAAATAGCTCTGGCATAACTGGCCGACTGTCCGGAGCTGGCCGAAATGGTCGGCTGTCCGGATCTGGCTTAATTGGCCGACTGTCAGGATCTGGCCGAAATGGCTGGCCTTCCGGATCTGGCTAAAATGGCTGGCCTTCCGGATCTGGCTAAAATGGCTGGCTGTCCAGATTTGGCCTAACTGGCCGGCTCTCAGGATCTGGCCGAATTTATTTATTTATTTATTTATTTTTGTCCGGATCAATGATCCTGGTTTGTGGAAATGAGATGCAAACCTTTGTTTAAAGAGGTCGAATATATCATCCTTATGACATTGAGTAGGCATTTGAGATCGTGGTGGCAATTTCTGGTGTTGGTGAAATGACTCGAGATAAGTTACTTCCTTCATGGGAAAGATGTACTACTAGTAATTGGATGAATGGAAATGAAATGACTACCATTCCAGGACGGTTATCATGCCAAGATGGCTATTACGCCATGATGGCTATCTTTCCAGGACGACTATCAATGCTGGGATAACTATCATGTCAGGATGGGTATCATGTAAGGATGGATAATATTCTAGCAAAGTTTCTTCCATCCGGATTAGTAATGTGTAAATCAAGTTTGTTACTCTTTATTGTGCCCATGGCACTTTTAGGTTTTTATTGTTCCCCTGACACTTTCAGATCAGTCTTGTGTCCCTGAGACTTTTAGATCTGTATTGTGTCCATGCCATTATTTAGATGCATACTATATCCATGACACTTTCTCATCCGGATTATTTCCATGATACGTTTAGATCCATATTGTGTTCATGACACTTTTAGATCTATATCCTGGCCAGTGCATCCTTGTGGTTATGCCAACTAGGGTATGGAATTTGACCACGTCATGGATGGTACACGGAATTGGTCCAATTTTTTAAAGGCCTGCCCAGTAGGACATTGTAGCCCGAAAGTCTCATGGCATTCAATGCCTTTGTGGGATACATAGATCTGACCACTTTATGTATTTTTCTGCTTGACCAACATCAACGGTCTGAGTCAGCATTGCAAATTGCTTTAGACGTGTAAAGCTTGAGAAGAAAAAGAAAAAGAAAAATATTTTATGATCTACATGGGATGTATAGATCAGACCATTTTGTAACCTTTTTTAGGGGTTTTGTTTTTTTTTTTTGTCCGGATCAATGATCCGGTTTGTGGGAATGAGATGAAAATTTTGCTATATCATCCGGTAGTACGTCATCCAGAAGGTCAGCTGGTTTTGATGATTCGGGATATGGTATGGTTATGGTTAAGCCTCCCTCAAAATTAATGAGTGTGGCGGATGGGGGTGGTGGTGGTTATTTTTGATCTAGGCGAAATCACCTTGGTGTAACAGTATACTCCATGGAGAAGATGAGTTGCTACTGTGGCTGGATGAAGAATGAATGAGAAGAAACGAAAATGAAATGAAATGAAACACCGTTGCTAAAACGTGTCCCACGGATGGCGCCAATGTTTGAGCAAGGATTGACAGGCTCAGTAACTTGGGTGTTTGGGGTTCAACCTCTTGACCTCCTGCTAAGCAGTGCAAACCTATCAAGCTCTTGAGCTTAAGGTGGTCAAGTGGTTGGTTGAAGAAGGTGATCGGAATGTGGTTACTGCTGTGAGTAAGTATTCCGGTAAGTATGTAAGTGGTGAAGATATCTGTGTGAGAGATGTATGGAGTGTTGGCCTCTGCTTGAACTGCATCAGGGTAGGGTATTTATACCCAACAATCCCAAACATGGGAAACGGTTGGCCATAAAGGCTTATCATGGCTCTTGAATGCTATTCATGGGGTTCCAACGTTCGTGACATTATTGTTATCATTATGGGAGAACAAAGGGTAACGCCTTTGTTCATAATGATGCTAACGGTCTGAATCCTAGGGCAGGAGCGTAAGACCGTCTGACACAGTGCTTAGAGGGAACACCAGGAACCCGAGAGTCAGGAGATCGGACCCGGGACATCGGGAGCCGAGAGGCCGGAAGCTGGAGCCGGGAGTCCGGAAGCCGGAAGGCGGAGGCCGGAGCCGGGAGCCGGGGAGTCCGGAAGCCGGAAGGCGGAGAGCCGGGAGCCGGGAGTCCGGAAGCCGGAAGGCGGGAGGCCGGAGCCGGGAGCCGGAAGGCCGGGAGCCGGCCAGTTGGATCCTGGAGCCGGGAGCTGAGGCCTGAGTGCCGGCGCCGGAGCACGAGTGTCGGGTACCAAGGCCTAAGTGTCGGATGTTCGGGCAAGGACTGAGAGCCTGCATAATGTGGAAGGGACTAAGAGCCTTTCCTTGATGTAGAAGGGACTTAGCCTTTATCATGTGTTGTGTTAGCTTTTTAGGGCTTATAGGTTATATGTATCGAGCCTATTCCCTACTAACACTATCACTACCCATTTTAATCATTTTAGTGACTTAATTTTAATAAAATCACCGGTGATTACTATATAATAACAGATCATTAACTATAGAATGTTACAGAATTTTTTAAAAGATTAAAATGTTTGAAACGGAAGAATTAATATGCCTTTATATAAAACCCCTTACAAATCCCCTTCTCTCCAATTTTAGGGCTCATATTTCAAACTCAAAACTAAATATTAGAAACCGGTCAGATATGAACTCCAACTATTCATTGGAAACTACCCTGAGGGATGTTCTTCAACTAGTCAATCCTACAGTGGATGATTGCACAAAACGATCCCATGTTATGAGTGATATTCGAGCCATAGTTGAAAGTCTGGAAGTTTTTAAAGGTAAATTCTTCAAAAAGTTTGAAAATAATGATAATGCAGTTGAGTCATTTGGTTCATTTCGAGCTTTAGTCGTTTTATCTAACTTCTGAATTTCGATTGTTTAAAATTAGGTGCCACAGTTGAGCCATTTGGTTCGTTTGCGTCTAACCTCTTCACGAGATGGGGAGATTTTGATATCTCCATTTCTTACGCGGGAAAAAAATACCACAAAAATGAACTTGAAGAAGTTAAAAACGCTCTGGAAAGAATAGGTATGACTTATATTATATAATATAAAATAAAATTAAAATCACTAAAATGATTAAACATTTAGTAATCACCTGTGATTTTGTTTATAAAAATGAAAAAAAAAAAAAGAATAATATTATTTTGTTAATTTAAGAAATATCTTAGATACAAAAGCCAAATACAACTACCAAAATGACACATGGGATTATATGAACGATTTCTACATGTAGCCTCAAAATGTTGGTTTAATCACCTGTGACTGTATTGACAGGCGGATTCAATGCGATTACTTATATTAAACATGCAAGAGTGCCAATCGTGAAATGTGTTAGCGAAAAGTACAAAATTTCATGCGACATCTCTCTCAACAACTTAAGCAGTCAAATGAAGGCAAGAATGTTGTATTGGATAAACGATATTGATGGACGTTTCCGTGATTTAGTCTTAATTGTATGTTTCTACTGACTATAAAGTGATTATATAAAGAACGTTTCATATTATCATATGCTTATTATTAATGATTATATGTAGGTCAAAGAATGGGCAAAAGCGCAGAATATCAATGATCCTAAAACCGGAACTTTCAATTCGATTTCCCTTACCTTACTCGTTATATTCCATTTTCAGGTTATTCTTACCATTTCTACTGTTTATCACATATATGTTTACGATTCTGTCTCCAATTTTTTGTTTTCGTGTATTGGTTTTATAATCTCGTTTCTTTCAGACTTGTGACCCTCCCCTTCTACCCCCTCTTAATGAAGTTTACCCAGGGAACATGGCTGATGATCTTACAGGTATTTGTTTTTTATGTGTTTGGAAAATGAAATGCATTTTGTGAAAAACTAATACGGCAACAATTTGTGAAACAGGTGTGAGAGCTATTGCTGAGAAAAATATCGAAAACATTTGTAGTAGCAACATAGACAGGTTTAAAGCTAATATGTCGAGAATACCTAACACAAGCTCGTTGTCTGATCTTTTTATTTCATTTCTTGAAAAGGTAAGTTTCTTATAATTTGTTTATGGGTTATTAAAAATCGCTATAATCTCTGTTTGTTTGTTGTTTTTCAGTTCTGCGGCATAAGTGTGAGGGGTCAGCAACTAAAAATTAGTACAAAAAATAGAAAATGGGAAAAAATCGATTATCCTCCCAAATATGCTCTATTTGTACGTCTTCTATCTCTTATTTATGTGGATGGGCGGATTGAGTAACAGGTCAATATGTGTTCAGAGGGAACTAGTTCTATCGGGGTCGGGTTGGGTTGACATGCAGACACTTTTCTCTGTCAAATAAAATATGTTGATCTAATTTTATTACTATCGGTGATTACAGATCGAGGACCCATTTGATCAACCAGCAAATTGTGCAAAGGCTGTAATACCAAAAAACATTTTGGTGATTGACCAAGCATTTCAAAGTACCTATAAGCAACTCACATCTGGCAAACTACAGAACCCCCTTTCTGTTCTAGTGAGCCCCAAAGCTGAAAGCTCTAGTGGTATCCTCGGGATGAATCATCCAAACCCGAACGGTATGGTTAAGCAACTCACATCTGGCAAACTACAGAACCCCGTTTCTGTTCTAGTGAGCCCCAAAGCTGAAAGCTCTAGTGGTATCCACGGGATGAATCATCCAAACCCGAACGGTATGGTTAAGCACCCACGTGTGTTTAGAAACAACAGTAACAAACACTAATAAAAGCAAAATATCTTCATTCTTTTTAGGTTTAAATCAGCATGTAATATGGAAATCTCTTCTAAACGAAAATGCTCAAAAGAATGGAAAAAAATACCCAGTGTATACAACTAAAAATGAAGGCTGTGTCCATATGCCAAAGTTCAGATCAACTGTTTCATATGATTGCTTCACAATCACGTCTCCGAATACTTTTCAGAAGATTAAGATGGCGGAAGAGGACGTGTCAAGGATAGCATATATTACATTACAACAGATGGTTGAAAATGATGCCTTGGAATTTATCAAAGAGGTTTGATGATTTTCTTATTCTTTGATATTTTTTGTAACAAATCTTTTTACAAAATATATCAACTGACAGCTCGTGATGTCATTCTAAAACTTTTAGTTATTTTGCAAAACTATATGTGACGTGCTTTTCGCGTATGTACTCTGGTATATGTCATAATCTTATCTTAATTGCAGATTCCGAACAAGAAGAAACTATGCCAGAGATAGTAAATTCTACGCTCTGGAAGTCTGGAAGTCTAAGTACGGAAAAGAACAATGCGTATAAGCTGTCTATATTTTATTAAAATATATGTTTTTGTCTATAATTTTTAACCATGTAAGTTTTGAAAACATTTAACCAAATCAATATCTACACGTAGCCTAAAAGAAGGTTGATTAATCACCTGTGATTCAATAGTTAATCACCTATGATTATATTAAAAATAATTTCCCATTATGATTCTATATACTGTATACTGTTTCTAGATTAGACTACACAAAAAAAGTGTATGAAAAACAGTAAGAAAACACAAATAAAAGTGATCACATGTGATACCTACACATGTATATAGGATAAGACTACACAAAAAGCGTGAATGAAAAACAGTAACAAACAAAATAAAGTAATCACATGTGATTCCTACACATCTATATAGGATAAGACTACACAAATTTGAAAAAGATTCATGCATTTATAGCTTTTGCTTTATTATATTTTGAAAACATATATTACATTTATTACATTTATTACACATTTGGAAAAGACTACACATATAAAGGAAAATCACCTGTGATTTAATGCCTTAATACTTTAATACATTTTAGGTTCTTAAAAATTTGTAGTCAACAAAGTATAAAGGAAAATCACCTGTGATTTAGTGCCTTATTACCTTAATTTGTCAATTACTGCCTTAGTACATTTGGTGCCTTAGTATGTAAAATAATGATTTTATTAATAATCACCGGTGATTCTATACTTGCTAAATGTGAAAATAATATATTATTGTTTTGGAAAATGTGACAGAAATGCAGAACCACACAAAAAGAATAAAAAAGCATTGAAAACATATAAGAATCTATACAACCATTCATCCATCTATCAAAAATATTGATTTACAACTCAATGCAAAAATGCAGAAAAAGAGAAAAAAGAAATGACAATTCAATACATTTGAAGACTACTCCTAGCTTATACTCATTACAATTCAAAAAAAGCAGACACAAGGGGTATTTTTAACCATCATATTGCCTATATAAAGGATGTATATGAAAGAGAAAAGAGTAACCTAAACAAAAACCCGAAAAAAATGCCAGTTCATTGCTTTGCCATTAAACTTGATCGCACCAAAGTCACAAGGGGAAGAGTGGTAAGTAATCACCTGTGATTCTATAATTTTTATATTTTCACAATATCATGGTTTACCTTTAATATATGTTGTGTATATAAAAAACAATAACTATGTCATTTTTTGCAGACAATACCAGCATACTTTGTAAGGGAACATAACCTTACTGAATATGAATTTTGTGACATTGTTTTCACCAATGATACCAATAGGTTATTCGCAATGCAAACATACCCCGACCCACGAAGGAATGTCCCAACCAGTCATGTGACTATCAATGGTGACTGGAACAAATGGAGAAAAAGACAAGGGTTGCGATGTGGGACTATGTTGCTCTTCACAAAAACCTTGCAACAAACAAACTCTGGTCTTAAATTGGTGTTCAATGTGGAAAAATACGACGTCTAAGTTGAAAAGATTGTCTCGTATGAAGCCAATATGTTTGTTTGTTTGTCTTATGTTTGTTTGTGTTATGTTTGTTTGTTTGTCTTTATGTTTATTTCAAGATTTCTCTGTTGTTTAATCGTAGTTGGTATATGTAAAACTTTGTGTTTCTGGAATTTGAAGATTTCTCTTGTTTCTTTGTGCAAATTCATATTTAAAACTTGTGATTCTATACTTTTTACGTTAAGAATTGTTTATTATTAAATGCCTTAGTATGTTGATGTAAAATGTCACCAAAAATGTTTACTAATCACCTATGATTTAACTAAATTTAATGCCTTAGTATGTTTAGTATGTTGATGTAATTTGATAGTAATCACCTGTGATTTTATAAGTTTAATGCCTTAGTATGTGTTTACCAGACATGTTTAAACATACACAAAAAAAGAGTTGATCTACATAAAAAAGCACATACATATAATATATTGAAAGATTGGTCATAACTTGTCCAGGAATTCTAAAAAGTATTCAAATAACATAAATCAGCTACATAAAAAAACTACTTAAAAACAAACAACATACTTAAAAAAGAACAACTAATGTTTAAAGACCTCCTTGAACTGCATCTTCAAAATCATCATCATCACAAACAAAAACAGACTTAAACAACTCTTTAAAATCCAATATTTTTGGATGAAGAGGAAATTTGTGGACAGCTTCTTGTAGATATGACATTATATCATCTTTATCATCCAACAAAACAGAAAATTTCGACTGCAGTTTACGCACCATATCCTAAAAAAAAAAAAAAAAAAAAGCAAAAAAAATTAAAATAACAAAAAACACAGAAAAAGAATAAATATTGAAAACAAATAGTTAAAATAAAACTCAATAAGCTAAATAAGCCCTTATATTTTATCTTATAAACAAACTACCAGTTTAATCATTTTAGTAACTTAATTTTAATAAAATCATCAGTGATTAACTATAGAATGTTATTATATAATAAAATCACCGGTGATTACTATATAATAAACACCAGTTTAATCATTTTAGTGACTTAATTTTAATAAAATCACCGGTGATTAATCATTTCAGGGGAATGTTTATAAAAGAAAGAAGTAAAAAAACTAACATCAACAGCAAAATCTTCGTTCATGATCAACTGATTATAATCAGGTGGCAAATCCCAAATCCCAAACCCTCCTTCTTTCATTTCAAGATCTTGCCTAGCCTTCATTTTATCCATACTCCAGCCTTGAATTGCAGGTCTCCCACGAGGTGTGTCATCCAAGTGGAATTTCACATAATCAAAATACAAAAGCTATATATAAAAACCAAAAATTTATTAAGTAACATAACAATAAAACAATAGATAATAAGAATGATAAAGAAAAGAAAATAACTTACAACAAGAAAAGTAAGTGGACCACCATATAAACGACTCCCATATTTCTGCCATCCACTTTTACTCTGAGCCAAAGAATCTAAAATATAACGACACCAATTTAAAGAAGAAATATCAACAGATTCGTCCAAAAACTTCAAAACTTTAACGTCACAGGAACCGGAACTAGGGCACCCAACCATTGTATTTGAAAACAAGACCAGAAAATTAAGTTTAAACAGAATTCCCGCTTCAGAAGAATTGACAATAGCTTTGCAGATATCAGTTGCACGAACTTTATTGCCAGATAGAAACTGAGAATACCACTGATTAATTAAAGGTCGATCCTCCATAGGAAGTTCATTCAAATCACAAATGTTCAACCCACCACAAGGAATACCAAGAATTTCATGAACAGCTCCCTCATTTATATTAATTACGCCATTCTTCAACTTCAAAGTCATATTCCTTGGATTAAAATTATCGACAACAAAATGACCAATATGTGCGGGAAGCCCATCACATGGCATCTTGTATAAACCACCAAAAACCCATTTCTTTTAAACAAATCTTCTGTTCTAAACTTAAATTTTTCAATGCAATGAATAAACTATGTGGGGACATGCGAGTTCTAATAGCTAAAAAATTCTTCGGTTTAGCAACCTTTACCAAAACAGAATCATCAACATCACCAACACAAACTAATTTCCTTTTAGAAACAACCTCTTTCCCTCTTGATAAATCATCAGCCTTAATAACAGAAGTCCTTGCAGAACGACAAAGGGATGAAGTTCTAATTTCTTCAAGAATCTTACTTCTTGTGTACTTCTTAGACATACCCTGCGTTGTCTTCTCTTTCTCACTTTCATTAACAGTAGTGTCATAAACATAAGATGGACCTTCAAACATATGTGCTTGTGCTCCAATCACAAGTGATTGTGATCCAGTCATAGGTGATTGAGCTTCAAAAACAGGTGATTGTGCTTCAGCTGGAAAATAAAAACATGTAACTATGTAATACAGATTCATGAAAAAAAAAACAAAAACATCATATAAAAAAATTATATACACAAAAAGTAACAGTATCTTTCTCACTTTCAGTAACAGTAGTGTCATAAACATAAGATGGACCTTCAAACATATGTGCTTGTGCTCCAATCACAGGTGATTGTGCTCCAGTCACAGGTGATTGAGCTTCAAAAATAGGTGATTGTGCTTCAGCTGGAAAATAAAAACATGTAACTATGTATACAGATTCATGAAAAAAAAAAAACAAAAACATCATATAAAAAAATATATATACACAAAAAGTGGATAAATTACCAATAACAACATCTTCAATAACAACAGGAGTATGTGATTGTTCTTCAAAAACATGTGATTGTTCTTCAATCACAGGTGATTGTTCTTCAAAAACAGGTGATTGTTCTTCAAAAACAGGTGAATGTTCTTCAATCACATGTGATTGTGCTACAGTCACAGGTGATTGTGCTTCATCTGCAAAATAAAAACATAGAACAAACAAATATAACTACGTATACAGCTTCATGAAAAAATAAAACAAAAACATCATATAAAAAAATATATACACAAAAACTGGATACATTACCATTAACAACATCTTCAATAACAACAGGAGTACTGGGTGTGTTTTTAAATTTACTCAAACCAGTTCTTTTGAGTATCTGTTCACTTCTACGAGTCCGACCTACAAAAGAACAACACAAAAATATAAAAAACAAACAAAATCACATGTGACTGAATAAACCACAAAAAAAAAAAAAAAAAAAAAAAATGTATAAAACAGTTGATAAAAGAAATCAAAATATTACCAAAAGATGACATCTTTAATCCGAATAGTTTGATGATAAGAAGAGCTTGACGAATTAGAGTTCAATTGACGATTTTCAATTCGAAAAAATGAGTAGGTGAAAACGTTGTTAAAATTAGAAACCAGTTAAAGAGGAGAAGCGCGTGGACCGAAAAAGAAAAAAAAGTAAAAAGACCATTATGCCCCTCCGTGTGTTTTTAAATGATATTCATTTAACTCTACTTTTAATCTCAGCCACGAATTTTAGTTGATCTTGTGGCTGGGAGGGTGATCCCTGGATCTCTAGCAAAAAAGAGATCCCTATTGAACCCCAATCTATATATATATATATATATATATATATATATATATATATATATATATATATATATATATATATATATATATATATATATAACTCTAGCCTTGAGCTTCTATAAAATTTTATCAGATAAATAACTTATTTCTAATCATTTATCAGTTCAGTTGCTAACTAACTGCAAATTTAAAGTTTTCCTAAGATGTTTCTATTCGATTTTTTGGCCCAACTATTCAAGTGCCATATTGTTGCCCAAGCAATTTAAGTTTAGCATGTTGTGTGATGGCAATCAATTGGCTATAAAACCCGGTTACAAATGCTTTAAACTGAAAAAAAAAAAAAAAAAAAAAAAAAAAAGTAGAAATTAAAAAGAGAAAAAAAACACTTGTTTTTTAGTTTTTATTCGTCGTAAACACGTTTATCGAATGCAATATCGATTTGTCGCATACTTATAAGGGAATATACATAAATTAAAAAGTAAAATATAACCTAAGGTCTAAATTGTAATTATTTATAAATTAAATTTTAAATTAGAGACTAAAAGTGTTAAATTTAAAAAAAATATTTATTATAAAGTCAGTTAAATCTAATTTATAAAGAAATAATTTGGAAAAAAAACCTAAATTATAAGAACTAAAATTGTTATTTCATAGTCCCAAGAATTAAATCGATAACATACTATAGACGATTTTCGTAATTTACCCATTTTTTTAAACACAGATACTATTTCAAAAGAAAGTGTAATTGAATTAAAACACCTATATTTTTGGATATACATTTGAATTCTTGACTTTAACATTGTGAATGTGGTCCAAAGGGGGAGTTAAAATAATAGATGGGACTTGGAGAGTCATGTGGAGTTGCCTCCAACCACATGAACCAATATTATGTTATTTGAAGTTTGAGCTTATTTTTATATTAATTATCTTTTGTGTTGTCGAAATATGTAGTTATAAATCTAACTTAATAAATTTATAAGTTATTAAAATAAGATTATAAACTTTTAAAAATTTAAATTTAATTTAAATAAACTAATAAAAACACAACAAATAACCTAATCAAATTACCCTCGCTTAATTTAGATAAAAACTGTTTATAAGTTAAAATGACTTTCTATATAAAACTAAGATGTTATAGTCAATAATAAGTTTAACCCAAACTTTGTATAGACATTGGCCATATTAGACACTCCTGCTTTAACCATCAGTAACAATCAACGTTTTATAACCTTTGCATTTAGATAAAAACTTGGACATTTTAACCAACCGACAAAAACCCTATGTTTTTTAAATCTTATTTGTTGAAAATTTAATAATTTTAACTATGCTTATACAATTATTCCATCGCAGATTATCAATAATAATAATAGTAATAATAATAATAATAATAATAATAATAATAATAATAATAATAATAATAATAATAATAATAGTTAAGATTACTTACTGTAAGTTGACATGGGTTGTAAAAATGGGAGAATTATAAGAAAAAGGTTTTACTTGTCCGTGTGCTTCCTAGTGGGATAATCAACTACAAAAATAATAGCAAAAACTAATAATAATAATAACTAAAAGTTAAGAGTTAATATGTAAAATATTATATTTAAAGGTTAAAAATAAAAATATTTAATAAATAGTGTTTTTTGAGTGAAAACACTATTCGTTTAGTAAGTTAACTAGATTATGAACTCACGGATACACGGAGATATTAATACAATAATTATATATAAGAAACTAATAATTCATTACATATGTAAAGCGAGTAAGTGTTGAATACGTAAGCATAGAAAAAAGAATACTAACCACGTTTATAAATTAGGTTCATATATCATTGATTGAAGAAAAAAACATTATTCAAATGCTAAAATAGAAATATTAAAGTGTCTATATAAGTAAATATTAATTATACGAAAAAAAACATCCCTATCGGTATGGTACCATTTCCACCAGTCTTGCCTACATGTTATGCGGTGTGATGTCGTTACAAGGGCTCCCAAGGTTGGCAATAGAGAAACCACTCTTTTTGAGGGCTCTATTTGATAAATAAGGCAACAGTCCTAACTTGAATCTTTCGGTTTGTCTAACATGGTTTGTTTTATGCATGTTTATGTTCGAGAGACTATTGGTGACAATTGTGGATACTTTGGTGCTGATATTATAACTGAAAAGAGAAAGGAATACTTGGAGGGGCAAATTGTATTTTATGATAGTATGAGGTTCTTATTGTAATATGGGTGTATATATACTCACCGTATCATAGTTTTAGGGTTAACAGTTTGTGATTGATTGAGCGCCTTGATGTGTAAAATCTAGTTTATTAAACTCGACCTACTATTAGACTTAATTACACACTATAGGTAGTGGACCTATTCGTATATAATATAGTTAAAGTAAGCAAAGGTTCGAACTCAGAGACTAATTTAGTTTTTCAAATTACGAATTAATAATACTTGGTTTGTTCTTTTGGGGTTTTTTTTGTAACGAAAGATTAATTATTTAAAACTGAAAAATGATTATAAAATCGATGTGAGAAAAGTAATTGTTATTTATCAAATATTGGAGAAAATACACTCGTTTGACACTTCACTTGTTTTCTAATTAAATATACGAAATTATAATATATAGTAAAACTCCTCTCGAATATTTTACTAACTTTAACTACTTCAAATTATAATGTTCCTCTCGAATACAGTTACAATTATCAGTAATTAATTAACAAGTCAGTATTTTATGATGAAATTTTATGAATTTTCCTCTCGAATAAGTTCTCTAATTACTAAGTCCTCTCGAATCTTAATAATTAGGCTTACTCGTTTACGTTTTATTACGTAAGTTGTTATTATTAGGTCCCCTCGAATCCTAACAATTTTAAACCGATTAAAGACCGACCGATTATTTTATACAACCTAATTAATCTATCTAGATTCCTCTCGAATACCTAGAATGGTGATTAACAAATTGCACATAAACAACTTATAATAATATGTCAAAACATAAACAATTAAGGATCTACGATTAAACATAAACACCTAACAATCAATAACGAAACAAAATTATTAAACAAGATCCATAATTCAAATGAGCATAAAAGATGTTTAGCTACTCATAATCATGTTCAAAACAGCAAACAAATAATAAGACAACATACTGGAAAAGTCTTGAAAAGGAAAGAAAGACAAACTAAGAATGTTGAAAAACTTGCTTCGTGACCGAATATTAACGAAATCCAACTTCTAACTTCTCTTCTAGCTCTCCAACGAATTCTCCAGCTCCAATGAATGACAAGAATAATTGATTTCAAATACTGGACGTTTGAGGCTGTATTTATAGAGAGAAATCAAGAGGAAATCGTTTTCGAGTCCAATTACAAAACAGCCGCCAAGGGCGTCGCCCTATGTGATGACAGCTGCGTAGCGGGATAGTAATCCGTGTTTGAAACCAACTTAAACACCAAGGGCGTCGTCCTCCTCAACCACAACATCGCTCTCTCTCCAAAAACAAATGACAACGGCGCTTTTCCCTACTAGGGCGTCGCTCTCCTTGACTGAATTCACCATTTCTTGTATTATTGGTCATTTACGCTCATTTCTTCCTCCAATTCAACTTCTAGATCATATAAACCTGCAAAATGAACTAAAACAACTTTCTACACGATTAAATGGAAAAACCTATCATATCCATCATGTTTACTATGAAAAACGACCAAATATCGCATATAAAAAACCGTATAAATATGCGATATCAAATACCCCCAAACTTAACATTTTGCTTGCCCTCAAGCAAAAACAGTTTTCAAATAAATTATCAAAGCCAAATTAAATTTCATAACCAAACACCTCACGAACTTTATTGGAAGTAAATCACACAATCTCTCAAACCAATCTAAAAAGTGTGTAACGTATTCTGTAGAATCGCTCAACTGCTCAGTCATGGTGAATATTCTATCATAGGCTTGATAAAGAATCAAATCTCCACCACTAGAGTCTAGGTACAACTAAACGGGGGACTTTTATTCCGGTTGTAATATACAGGCATAGGCATGTGAAAATATATAATGGAGTGTAAAAAAGGTAAAAATTAAATGTATACAAAAATTTAGATTAAATCCGAACTCATAAAATCTTTCACGAACAGAATTGCTTAACTTTCTTCTTCAACTTCAAATGTACACAAATCGTATAAAACTCAATATACACTAACTCTTTTAATTCTACAACTATTTTTTTCGCTTTTCTGTTTTTTTTTTTTTCGATTCACTTTTTTTACAATATAATATTTCTTTTGGTAAGATTACATGCTCAAAAAGCTATTTTTCTATTTTTTTCAAATAAAATTATACAAAGGCTTCAATATAACTTTTTTTTCATGCCTTACTAACTTCTAAACTTTACTTAACATATAATACCAATCATAAATTAAGTTCGGATCTAATCTAAAAATGAAACGAAAATAAGGCGAGTGTACAAAATATATAGTAGTGTTTACGAAACGAAAAGGTTTAGGGGCAAAGTTGTTTTAATAGAGTTTCTAACACTAAAAATAAGTGTTACAAGGGTTAGGTGGAAAATAGTAAATCAATGGGATAAACTTTACAAAATATATAAAAGAAACGAAAATGGCTAACAAATGGGTTAATCCTAATTGACCCTATCGTTGTACCAAATTACACTAAGTTACGATAATATAATGCTCATATGTGGTCTCGAAATGTATAACAATGTCAAGTTCTAAAGTCATCAACTATCAGCACACTTAATAATCGAAAAAGTAGCATTAAAAATGAATGCTTTCAAAGGCTCAAAATCTCACTATTTAATCGAGTAGGGTAATAAATGCGCTCGGTTATGCTTAAAAGTTTAAGGTATTTACCGACTAAACACGTTATATATTTATTTTATTTTTTTTCAATTTTTTCCAAATATGTACAAAATAACACAAACCTAACACGATGGAAACTAAGCTAAGGGTCGAAAAATATAACTAAGAAATTTCCCGATGACCCCCACCCCCCCCCCCCCCCCCCCCCCAAACTTAAATAACACATTGTCCCTAATGTGTTAACGACTCAAACCTAAGGGAAATTACAAAAATAAAATCTAAAATGAAAAATAAATACAAAATAGAAAGGTAGAAAGTATAACCCGGTTTGTAGATAGCGAAAAATGTCTCGTGGTAAAGGTTTGCTGAACTGAATGCTAGGCTCAAAACCGGTTGCTGAACTTACTGCCAGTTTTTGAAAAACTATAAAAGAAAAACTAAACACAAATATTAGAAGGATAAAAGAAAATAAAAACTAAAAGGAAAAATACATATTACAAGTTACGACGAATATAAAATAGTCTACTATGTTTTTTTCTAATAAGAAATAGTAAATGTAAACAATAACATTACAAATAAAAATACAAAACCAAATACAAACTCAATCCTCCTTCTCCATGTCGTCATCCTCCTCTGCTGGCTGGTGGTGGTATGCTGGCTGTGGGAACCCTGGGTATGGCTCGGGATAATAATAAGGTGGTGCGACAAATGGTGGGTACGGACCCGGATCTCCCATGGACTGATGATATACGCTAGCGCATATAGTCCAACGTAGGCTGGTAATAATGATATTTAGCCTCGCGAAGTGTCTGAGCGTGCCACCTCTGTCGCTCTGCCTGATCAATCCCAAAGTTAAAACGATGCCTACCCTCTATCAACTGCCCCATCATATCCCTCGTGGAGGCAACCAGCTGCCTCTGGGGTGCTGGTGCATGCGGCGGTGGTCCAACGTCCACCAAGTGGTTACCCGCTCGGGTGAGAATATCTGCCCGTACTAAGTCACTATGGGTTATGACCTTGCATTTCACAGACGGGGAACATCACTGCATGTTCGCCCGGTTGCATAACCCTAATGACTGAGCAATGCGGGTGATAAAGTGCCCGCAAACCAACTTGTTCGAGGCCGACTGCCCCGAACCCCTCTGCGACATGTATCGCGCAAATGTCCACGGTACGTTAATGTACCGAGTAGGATCCCGCTGACTGAACTTGTGGAGCATCCACAAGTCCTCAGAATAGAACTTATCATGTTGAGTCGACTGGTGCAAAAACGAGTAAGTGAGACATTTGTGCACCACTCGAAGGATCGGATCTCCCTTACAGGGCTCGTGGCTCTGCGGTCCACATTCCACGTAAGCTCAAACCAGGCCTGATGCGCCCCAAACTCAGAGGAATCTGTCTCGGCATCCTCAAGGTAACCGACCATTAAGGCGTCATCGTCCGCCTCCTCATCCGTGAATAAACCCGTCAACCTCCCAAACTCCACTACTGTATCATGGTATTCCGTCCCACCGAGCCTAAATAAAATCAATGGGGTCCTAGCAAACTCACTCGGCAAAGAAACCGTCTGAACATCCAATGAGCAGTAGAACTCCAAAACCCATTCCCTTAATACCAGATCGGGATCTCCATTTGGGCAGTAAGACTGCGGGTAATCACGAACTCGCTCAAATCCACCTCAATCAGATTAAGGAATGCCCAGTCTATCTGGCGAGGCGCAACAATGCCTCGTTCCCTAAGCTCAGCTAACTTGTTATTCAACACAATCTTAACTGTTGCATTATGAGTTTCCCTAGGCGCAGCCCTTGCTCGCCTACGGCTCCCTCCAGCGCCCTACACATCACAAATAAGAAAAGGAAACAAAACAACACGTTAAACACTCAAAAACCAGCAAAAAGAAGTTGTAACAAGGGCAGGGCGCCGCCCTAGACACAAGAACGACGCCCTTGTCTCAGACCAAAATGTTATAACCGTTTGCTGTTTAAACACTCCCAAATCCAACTATTAATTTTGCAAATCAGTTCTAATCAAGAGGTAAAAGCTATCTAAACAACTAATTTGATGTTTATAGGCTTAACTTAAGAAACCCTAAATTTCCCCCCAAATTGATTTAGAAATTGAAACATGAAATTGAAACAGTTAAAGGAATTACAGGGAAGAAGGATACCAGTTGGCTCATTATAGATGGATTAAAGTAAGAAATTAAGCAAGAATCGTGAATTTGAGTGTGTGTGAAGAGTGTATCTTCGGCGGCTGTTTGACTATGTGTGTGTGTGAGTAAAATAAAGAAGATAAGAACATTTAAACCTGGATTGCAGTAGGAGATCCGTTCCTCTTTCTTTTCTGTGACACGGTGCGTCGTTCCTTCCTATAGGGGAGGCGCCCTGTGTGACATTTTTTTTTTGTTTATTTATCTATTTTACTTTTTATTTGGTTTTTCGTCTGTTTTCTTGGTACCTATCTAACTGAAACTTCAACATAAAACGTTAAAAATCCCTAAACCTAATTAAGAAAAGAAAATAAAAAGAAAAATGAATTAAGAATTAACTATGAAAATATAAAAAACAAACCCGGGTTGCCTCCCGAGAAGCGCTACATTTTCAAACGAGTCTTTAGCTTGACTCGATAAGCCCTGTGATCAGGTGTTGAGGGCATAAAAGCCATCCTCGATCATCATCCCGTTTTCATCGTCCTCTTCATGATATAGTTTTAATCGTTGACCGGAAACGATGAATGAATCTCTCTTCTCCTTCCATAGCTCAATGTATCCTGAGGCGAACACTCGTTTCACGACGTATGGCCTCGTCCATTTTGTTCGCAATTTCGGAGCTTTGAATTTGTACTTCGACTGAAAAAGCAGTACTTTATCTCCCTCCTTGAATTCCTTACAAAGGATCTTTCGGTCGTGAAACTCCTTCGTTCTTTCCTTGTACAATCTTGAACTCTCGTAGGCCTGTAGTCGCAATTCGTCCATGCATATCGCCTGCTAAGTCCATGTCAATATTAAAGTTATTCAAGGCCTAGTACGCCTTGTGCTCAATCTCGACCGGCAGGTGGCATGTCTTCCCGTAGAGTACTCGATACGGGGTAGTTCCAATTAGTGTTTTATACGCCGTCCTGAAGGCCCACAATGCGTCCCTCAACTTCCTTGACCAAATGTTCGGATTATTGTTGACCGTCTTTTCCAAAATCCGTTTTATTGCTCGATTAGTATTTTCCACTTGGTCGCTCGTTTGAGGATGATACGATGTAACAAAACGGTGATTTACTCCATATCTCTTCAACACCTTGGCTAATTGAGCATTTGCGAAGTGGCTCCCTCGATCGCTGATTAAAGCCTTTGGCACTCCAAACCTGCAAAATAATTTTTTAAGAAAATCAACAACCACGTTAGCGTTGTTAGTAGGTAGTGCCTTTACTTCAACCCATTTGGAAACGTAATCGACATCAATTAGGATATAAACATTTCGATTTGAAGGCTTGAATGGTCCCATGAAGTCAATGCCCCAAATATCAAAAACCTCGCAAACTTGAATCCCTTGTTGTGGCATCTCGTTCCTCTTCGTGATATTTTCTTTCTGTTGACACGCGTCACAAGTGCTCACCAGTGTATAGGCCTCCTTGAAAATCGTCGGCCAATAGAAACCGGCATCAAAAACCTTTTACCCGTCACCGTCGGTCCATAATGTCCTCCGGTTGGTCCATGTTGGCATTCGTCCAAAATCCTCCGAGTTTCTCCGCCGTATACACATCTTCGCACCATTC
Source organism: Senecio squalidus (assembly GCA_910822075.1). Lineage (NCBI taxonomy): Eukaryota > Viridiplantae > Streptophyta > Magnoliopsida > Asterales > Asteraceae > Senecio > Senecio squalidus. Next base: position 53,328,131 of record CAJVGC010000001.1, on the reverse strand, counting down.
CATCAGCACACATTCGAAACAAATAAGGTGCATCCCAATAGTAGTATTTAACATCCGAGATCAATTTCTTCTTTTGTTGATAAGTGAGGCTTTTATTGACAATTCTCCCAGCTAAGTAGTTCGAAATATCCGCGAACCATGGAGCATTTTCGTCTTTGTCGCTAACATAGGCTAATGTCTCACCCGGAAATGTGTAATTAATCTCCCCTTCCTTCAACTCCCCCAAACTTGGGTTCTCCAATCGGCTCAAATGTTCTTCTGCTACATTTTATGCTCCTTTCTTGTCCTTAATCTCGATGTCAAATTCCTGCAACAATAATATCCAACGAATAAGTCTAGGTTTAGCATCTAATTTAGAAAATAAAAACCTTAAAGTAGAGTGATCCGTGAAAACTGTAGTTTTGCTCAACACCAAGTACGAGCGGAATTTATCAAATGCAAACACTACCGCCAAGATCTCCTTCTCCGTTGTGGTGTAATTTTGTTGGGGTTCGTTCAATGTCTTGCTGGAAAAGTAGATTGGTCGAAAATGTTTTTCGATCCTTTACCCCAAGACCACCCCCACCGCAAAGTTACTGGATTCACACATCAATTCAAAAGGTTGAGACCAATCCGGTTCTACCAATATGGGTGTATTGGTGATTCTTTCCTTGAGTAAGTTAAAAGGCTTCAAGCAATCCTCCGAAAAGTTGAAACCTACCTCCTTCTCCAATAGTTTCGTCATGGGACGAGTAATCTTTGAGAAATCGTTGATAAACCTTCGGTAGAATCCCGCATGTCCCAAAAAGCTTCGAATTGCCTTTTCGTTTGTTGGTGGTGGTAATTTGGCGATGACCTCGATCTTTGCTTTATCCACCTCTATCCCAACTTTTGAAATCTTGTGGCCAAGTACAATCCCCTCGCGAACCATAAAGTGGCATTTCTCCCAGTTTAATACCAAGTTCGCTTCTTCGCATCTTCCTAGCATTTGATCCAGATTCGTTAAGCATGCATCGAACGAATCTCCAAAGACTGAGAAATCGTCTATAAAAACCTCCATCATCTTCTCCACCATATCTTGAAAAATGGCTAGCATACACCGTTGAAAAGTAGCTGGTGCGTTGCATAAACCAAATGGCATTCTTTGATACGCGTACGTCCCGAAAGGACATGTGGAGGTGGTCTTCTCCTGATCCTTGTTGTCGATGGGTATTTGAAAATAGCCCGAAAATCCATCCAGGAAGCAGTAGAACTCATTCCCCGCTAACTTTTCAATCATCTGATCCATGAAAGGTAGCGGAAAATGGTCTTTTCTCTTGTGGCGTCGTTGAGCTTGCGGTAGTCAATGCAAACTCTCCATCCAGTGACCGTACTCGTTGGCACCAACTCGTTTTTGTCATTCATCACTACGGTCATACCTCCCTTCTTTGGCACACAGTGAATAGGGCTCACCCATGGGCTATTCGAAATTGGGTAGATAATTCTTGCATCCAACAACTTAACAACTTCCTTTTTAATGACATCTGTCATATTCGGATTTAGCCGTTGTTGTCTTTGAACAACGGGTTTTACATTATCAAGGAAATTAAGTTTATGTTTGCAAAATTCGGGGCTGATTCCGGGTATGTCAGATTTACGCCAAGCAAAGGCCTTTTTATGACCTTTAAGGACTGTGAATAATCGAGCTTTTTCGTCACCCGAATGTGATGACGAAATAACAACTGGTAATAAATTTGTGCCTTCTAGAAAATCATATTCGAAATGTACCGGTCGTTGTTTAAGCTCCAAATCGGTGGGTGGTTCTTCAATCGAGGATTTGATCCTCATGCCCTGCTCCAACTTCAGTTCCTCTTTAACTTCAACCTCCACTTCCTTGATCTTCTCGTTCTCGAGTTCCTCATCCAAGCCAACTTCTATCTCGAGAATTTCTAGCCAATCTAAATCATCAAAAACATCAATCCGAAAACAAGTTTCATTAGTGGAATAAGAATGGGTCATGGCTCTATCTAATATAAAGACAATTCTTTCGTCCCCAACCCCCAATGAAATTTGCCCATTTTTAACCCGAATAATATCGTCGGCTGTGTTTAAGAATGGTCGTCCTAAGATAAGTGGAACAGAAACATCCTCCTCCATTTCTAGAATTACAAAGTCAACAGGGAAAGTGAATTTTCCTACGTTTACTAGCACGTTTTCAGCAATTCCTAATGGATATTGAAATGATCGGTCGGCTAATTGGATACTCATTCTAGTGGGTTTTAACCCTCCTAAAGTGAGTTTAGCATATAATGAATACGACATTAAATTTATGCTAGCTCCTAAGTCGGCCAATGCACTACAACTATAAGTATTATTGAAATTGCAAGTAATAAGAAAACTCCCGGGATCGTCCAACTTTGGCGGTATCGTGTTCCTTGATAAATTTCGCGTAATTTGGCATCCCTGCAATTAAATCGACAAGCGTAACATTAATATTAACAGATTTAATCATATCACATAATTTACCGTATTGCTCCTTCATTTTTGCCTTCCTCAAACGTTAAGGGTATGGGATACGTGGCTTGTAAGCCTTAATTGGCACTTCCTCCACTGGTTCTGGTGTTTTTGCCTTGGATTGAACCGGTGGTGCCTCTTCCTCGTCGTCCTCGAACTCGAAATCGTCCGAAACCGATTCTGCAGAGGGGGGCGGCGCTCCAGTGCTGGGAACGGGGCACCGGGATGTGTGTCGGAAGTAGGGCGTCGTAGGATGAACTGGGCGGCGCCCTATCTGACAGTTTCTCCAAAAAAATTCCCGTTGTCTCCGTTTTGGTCTCGATTCCTTCCATATTCATATCCCGAGCGTGTTGTAATTGCATTTACATGCTCATCTCTCTGGTTGGGAGGTTGATACTTCGACCCTTGATTATTTGAACTATTTCCTTGATTTTGTGGTCGTGGATTATGTTGCGTGTTGCTCGGTAGTTGGCCCGGTGGCCGATTCGAGTACCGCTCATTCATCCGATCGAACCTCCTCTCCAAGTACTGCATCGCTGCCTGTTGATTTCGCTGTCCTTGCTCGATGTGACCGTTTAATACTTTCAACTGATTTGTCGCCGCTTCGTTCTTTGCATTTTGGGAATGAATGAATGTATTCATCAACTCTTTCAAACTTTGATCATCTTCATCCTTCGGTGGATCGTATCTTTTTCGTGGTGGGGATCGCGTATTTTTTCTTTGCCATCCATTATCTCGATTTTCACCCCGGTTGTAGTTACCTCCGCGGTTTTGCCAATTTTCCCCCCGATTAGGATGACCATACTGTGCGTAGTTGGCATCCTCCACTTGTCGATCGCACTCACTAGCGTAGTGACGTCCTCCGCATACTTCACGTCCATTCTTGACCAAGTGTATGTCTTTCTCGATCCTCCCAATGCGTTTATCAATCCTATCCGCAATAGACTTAACTTCTTTCACGACAGAAGAAAGTTCGTTGCCACTTTCCGCTTGAGCGACTTGACCTCTTTGTCTTCGACCTCTACCATCGTCTCGATACTCCCTTGATAAGCTTATGACTAACTTATCCTCATCAAGTTGTATGCTTAATTTTTGGTCTTGTACATAAATTCTCCCCAGCCGGCTAGATCCAACTCGTTTTGTGACTCCTTGGTTAACCCGTAAAAGAAGATCTCTATTATATTATCTTTTCCCAAACCATGACCATAGAAACTCCTTAGCATCTCATTCATTCTAGCCCATGCTTCAGTAGATGTCTCGCCATCTTCTTGTCGAAATCCTCTAATGTCTCGAAGTAATTTCCTTCCCAAGGCGGGTGGGAAAAACCGTTTGATGAAGGCTTCGCGCATTTGTGTCCACGTTGTAATTAAATTCTCGTCCAACTCTTCAAACCAAACCTTCGCATCTACGGTGAGAGACGAAGGGAACAACCTCATCTTGAAACTGTCGCTATTTCCTTCTCCGTATTTGAACATCTCACATAGCTCGTTAAATTTGGCTACGTGTTTATGTGGATCTGAATTATATCACCCATCGAATGTGTTGTCTTGGATCATCTTGAGATGATGACCCTTGACAACGAAATCCTCACCCAAGTTCGGGGTGGTAATAGTCGACCCTCGGGTGGGTGGCAGTGCTACAGCTGCAGCCCGTCGGTGCATCGACATGTCTAATGGATCCATAGTTTTTTGCGGTTCCGGTTTGTCTTCAACAATCAACTCTTCTACTTCGGATTCTGTAGTGCTTCCTTCTCCTTCTAAAGATGTGATATCTTCAAACTTTACCTGTGAAAACGGTCCAAAACCTGGTGGTGTCTGAATTAATATGTTTCCTTTCTTCTTGCCTCACTTCTTTGATACTCATGGATTTGATTTTGGACTTAGGAGTGGTAATCCTGAAGCCCTTGTGTTCATCAACTACCTGAATACCTACAAAGACAAAAACAAGAAAACCGTAAAACGTACCGGTAAATAACAATTAAAAGTAACTTCCAAGTATGTTAATACTCAAAAGAATCGTATCACAAATTCGAAACAAAAAACTTAAAATCAGTCCCCGGCAACGGCGCCAAAAACTTGATGTGTAAAATATAGTTTATACAACTTGACTTACTATTAGACTTAATTACACACTATAGGCAGTGGACCTCTTGGTATATAATATAGTTAAAGTAAGCAAAGGTTCGAACTCAGGGACTAATTTAGTTTTTCAAATTATGAATTAATAATACTGGTTTGTTTTTGGGGGTTTTTTTTGTAACGAAAGATTAATTATTTAAAACTGAAAAGTAATTATAAAATCGATCTGAGAAAAGTAATTGTTATTTATCAAATATTGGAGAAAATACACTCGTTTGACACTTCACTTGTTTTCTAATTAAGTTTATGAAATTGAATGTATATTAAACTTCTAATATATAGTAAAACTCCTCTCGGATATTTTACTAACTTTAACTACTTCAAATTATAATGTTCCTCTCGAATACAGTTACAATTATCAGTAATTAAGCATTAATTAACACGCCGGTATTTTATGATTAAATCTTATGAATTTTCCTCTCGAATAACTTCTCTAATTACTAAGTCCTCTCGAATCTTAACAATTAGGCTTACTCGTTTACGTTTTATTACCTAAGTTGTTATTATTAGGTCCTCTCGAATCCTAACAATTTTAAACCGATTAAAGACCGAACGATTATTTCATACAACCTAATTAATCTATCTAGATTCCTCTCGAATACCTACACGGTGATTGACGAATTGCACATAAACAACTTATAATAATATGTCAAAACATTAACAATTAAGGATCTACGATTAAACATAAACACCTAACAATCAATAACGAAACAAAATTATTAAACAAGATCCATAATTCAAACGCGCATAAAAGATGTTTAGCTACTCATAATCATGTTAAAAACAAAAAACAAATAATAAGAAAACATACTGGAAAAGTCTTGAAAAGGAAAGAAAGAAAAACTAAGAATGTTGAAAAACTTGCTTCGTGACCGAATATTAACGAAATCCAACTTCTAACTTCTCTTCTAGCTCTCCAACGAATTCTCCAGCTCCAATGAATGATAAGAATAATTGATGTTAAATACTGGACGTTTGAGGCTGTATTTATAGAGAGAAATCAAGAGGAAATTGTTTTCGAGTCCAATTACAAAACAGCCAAGGGCGTCGCCCTATGTGATGACAGCTACGCAGCGGGCTAGTAATCCTTGTTTGAAACCAACTTAATCACCAATGGCGTCGTCCTCCTCAACCACAATGTCGCTCTCTCTCCAAATACAAATGACAGCGGCGCTCTTCCCTACTAGGGCGTCACTCTCCTTGACTGAATTCACCACTTCTTGTATTATTCGTCATTTACGCTCATTTTTTCCTCCAGTTCCACTTCCCGATCATATAAACCTGCAAAATAAACTAAAACAACTTTACACACGATTAAATGGGAAAACTTATCCTATCCATCATGTTTACTATGAAAAACGACCAAATATCGCATATAAATAACCGTATAAATATGCGATATCACGCCTCTCTCTCTCTCTCTCTAGTCTCTCTCTAAAGTTAGTGTGTAAATGGTTAGGATTTCAGATTGAAACCCAACCAAGTCTTAGTATTTTGATTAGTGTGAATAGTATTTTGGTTTAGTATTTGTATAAGTTTGATTCTGGTTATTGTGATATCATAATTTGGAGGTTATTCATTGGTAATTCTATTGAGTTATGTGCTCTGGATACGAGTTGATTGATTTCACGGATCTATTTGGTTAGATCTAGATCGAGGATTTAGGGTTTCAAAATTAGGGTGTTTGGATCTTGATATTTTAGATCTAGGGTCTGGATCTTGGTGAGGTCTTGATTTCGTGAGCTCAGTTTGATCTCTGTTCAGGCTAGATCTGGGACGAGTGATTGTTGGTGGATCTAGGGTTTGGTGCTCAAACCCTAATTTTTGGGGATTCTTCTCGAGTTCTCTGGTTGGTGTTCTCCGTTGTTCCAGAAAAAGTTGGTGATCGTGATTCTTCTGCTGTTGTTATTTTTTCTTTTCTTTTATATTTTATTCATTATTGGTCTGTATAATTTTTCTTTTCTTTTGTATTTTTTGTGTTACTTGTTGTTGGTGGTGCTGCTGGGCTCCCACTGTAAGTCCTTCTTTCTCCTCTCTTTATTCTGTTTGTTGGTGGTGCCAGAGGTTTGTGCCTGGTGATTGTTGTTGGTTGTGTTGTTCTTGTTGGTGCCAGAGGTCTTTGCCTGGTTTGGTTGTTTGTTGTTTGTGCTGGTTGGTTTTGCATTATGTAATAACTGTTTTTGGTAGAAGAGACATCATTGTGTTGAGTCCCTGCTTAGTAGGCCTTTAAACCGAACAATATAGGGTGCAATACACACTTTGATATTTAGGGTGCATTTCATTTGCATTCTTGTTTGAATGGGTGCTTATGATGAACCTGTTACTAGTGGTAGTGCAAAAATGACTTAGGTTAATAATCTTGACTTTGGTGATCCTCTATTTTTGCATGCTAGTGATACTAAAATCACTTCTCTCATTAACTTTAAGCTAACAGGAACTGAAAATTATAATGTGTGGAGTTGTGCTATGTTACTTGCTTTGCAGACTAAAAATTAAATTGGTTTTATTGATACCTCTGATGATGTTTTGAGTAGGCAGTATGATAGGTGTAACTCTGTTGTGCTTACTTGGATTTTGAGTTCTATTTCTGATGAGTTATATCTTGGTCAAGTGTTTTCTACTTCTGCTTTTGTTGTGTGGAATGAGTTAGGACAAACTTATGATAAAGTAGATCGTTCCATTACATTTAACTTGCATCATACAATAGTTTAACTCAAAATGGTGGTTCTGTATCTTAGTATTATCATAAACTGAATTCTTTGTGGAAACAATTTGATTCTTTGGTTAAATTGCATGTGTGTTCTTGGGTTGGTGCTAAACATTACTGTGATCCTAATAACTTGATTAAGTTGATGCAATTTTTGATGGGCCTGGATGAGACTACTCTACTATTAGAAGCAATATTTTGACCACTAACCTTCTTCCATCAGTCAAGACTGCTTTTTCTATTGTGTCTAGGGAAGAATCTCACTAAGGTTCTTCTTAGTCCTCTTCTTCAAACAAGGGTCATAACACTGATTTTATTGCTAAAATTTTTGAACCTAATAAAAGTTTTGATAATAATAACTATAACAAAAAGTTTGAGAAGAGAGGTCCTAATCCAAACTTAACATGACCAAAATGTGGGATGATTGGGCATACAATTGAGAGGTGTTATGAGATAGTAGGTTATCCTCCAGGTTGGAAAAAGGGATTTAAAAGCAATTTTAATAACAATAATGCTTTAATTGATAATGTTGTTTCTAGTAGTTCTATGTCCTTTACTAGTGATCAGATGGATAGAATTTTGAAATTGATTGGTGATAAGTCAGTCCCAAGGGGTGTTCATGCCAATATGATAGGTATTAAATTTCTAAACAATAATGTGTTTTTCAATATCAATTTTCATAAATGTTTTTGTTCCATTTCTTCTGTCAATTCCGTCAAGTTCCACAATGGATAGATTCTAGGTTCAGGGGCAAATCAGCATATGACATTATCATATGAGATTTTTGATAATGTTGTAAACATTTCTTGTTTAAACCTGAAGGTAGGTCATCCAAATGGAACTGAAGCTAGAATTGTAAATATTGGAAACTTAAAAATTAATGACAATATTGTTTTATATGATGTTCTTGTTGCTCCTGAGTATAATGTGAATTTACTATCTGTGTTTAAACTTGAATGAGATAGCAAACATTCCACTGTTTTTAATGAACATAATTGTCTTATTCAGGATTTAACTCTAAAGAATACCCTGGGGACTGGTAGTGTTTATGATGGTCTATATTATTTTAATATTACTGATGAAGGTAACTGTGTTGCAAATAATGTGCTTTCTTGTTATGTGTCTCATAATATCTGGCATAATAGACTTGGTCACCCTTCTGATCATGTTCTTCAAATTCTAAAAAACTCTTTAAAATGTGAGATTAATACTGAATGTGATCCTTGTGATATTTGTCATAAGGCTAAGCAAACTAGAGAACCATTTCCTTTAAGTGATCATAAATCGAGTCACTTGGGAGAACTAGTTCATCTAGATTTGTGGGGGCGTTATAAGGTAAATAGCAAGGAAGGGTTCAAGTATTTTCTTACCATTGTTGATGATTTATCTAGTGATGTGTGGGTGTATATGATTAAGACTAAAGATGAAGTGTTTAATTACATTGCAGACTTCTATATGTTAGTTCATAACCACTTTTCTAAATCTATAAAAGTTTTCAGAAGTGACAATGGTATTGAATTTGTTAATGCTAAAATGGATTCCTACTTTAAAAAAACATGGAATAATTCATCAAACTAGTTGTGCATATACACCTCAGCAAAATGGCATAGTTGAGAGGAAACATAGGCATCTTTTAAATGTGTCTAGATCCCTTATGTTTCGGGGGGGGGGGGGGGGGGGGGGGAATTCCCCTTAATATGCGGACTAAATGTGTGCTAACTGCTAATTATCTTATTAACAGGACTCTCTCTTCTCTGTTAAATGGTAAATCCCCTTTTGAATGTGTATATGGTTACAAATCCAATATGTCCCATCTTAGGAGTTTTGGTTGTCTTGCTTATGCTACTGTTTTAAACAATTATGATAAATTTGGTAGTAGGTCTCTTAAATGTGTTTTCATTGGTTATTTAAATGTTAAAAAAGGTTATAAGCTTTATAATCTTGAACAGAGTGTGTTATTTTTTCCAGAGATGTAAAGTTTTATGAAAATGAATTCCCTTTCAAACACACTAATGAAGTTCACACTACTGTTTATGAAAATAAAACTACTATTAATTCTCTAAACTTTTTTGATAGCATGTATAATCAAACTCCTAAAAGTCCCAATGATGAAGGGATGATTTCTGAAAGTGAAGGTAGTGGCTCAAACTCTCAGTCTTCTGGCAGTTCAAGTTATACAACTCCAAAAAGGAGTAAAGTTGATGAATCTACCGAAGATTTGAGTACCACCACAACACAATCTGCTGATGCAGAACATCCTGAGGGCACCTCTGTGTTAGAAAGTGATGACCCTAGTATAAATGAGACTATTAATCTTAGAAGGTCTTCTAGAAAAACCAGTGTGCCTAAAAAATGGGATGATTATATTTCAGGGGGAAAACATAAGTATGGATTACATAAAGTCATTAATTACCCAAATCTAAATAAAGATGTTATGTGCTTCATTTCTAGTTTAAGTAAAAGTGTTGAACCAAAAACTTTTTATGAAGCCTGTCTTGATTCTAATTGGGTTAATGCTATGAACCTAGAAATGAAAGCCCTTCTTAGAATTGTACTTGGGAAATTGTTGAGTGTCCTGTAGATAAAAACATTGTTGGATGTGAGTGGTTGTTTAAAGTTAAGTATAAGTCCAGTGGTGAAAATGAGAGATATAAGGCTAGGCTTGTTGCTAAGGGTTATAGTCAGAAGGAAGGAATTGATTTTGAGGAAACCTTTTCTCCTGTTGTTACAATGGCTACTATAAGATGATTAATTACTATTGTTGTGAGTAATAATTGGTCTTTATATCAGTTAGACATCAATAATGCTTTTCTGTATGGTGAACTTGATGAAGATGTGTATATGTCTTTACCTGAAGGTTTTTTTTGATAAAAATGATAACAGGGTATGTAAGTTAAAAAAAAATTGTATGGTCTTAAACAAGCTCCAAGAAAGTAGAATGAAAAACTCACTTCTAGTTTACTCGAGTATGGATTTATTCAAAGCAAATCTGACTATTCTTTGTATACATTGAAAAAGGATAGTGTGTTTGTTATGTTACTTGTCTATGTTGATGATATCATTTTGATCGGTAATTCTAATACTGAGATTGATGCTATAAAACAGTTTTTAAATACCAAATTTATGATAAAAGATTTAGGAAATTTGAAATATTTCCTTGGTATTGAATTATTTGAAACTGACAAAGGTGTGTGTTTGTCTCAAAGAAAGTATTGTTTGGAGTTAATTGATGAGTTTAGGTTACTTGGTAGCAAACCTATTATTACTCCTCTTGAAGCTAATATCTCTATATTGTTTGATAAAGGGGAGACCAAAATGGGTAGTTATTAACTAATGTTTATGTCTATCAAAAGTTAATTGGTAAATTAATTTACCTAACTTTAACTATGCCTGACATTAGCTTTCTTGTTAAATCTTTGGCTCAATTCATGCATGCTCCAACTGAATTACATTTTAAACTTGCTCTAAAAATTTTAAGGTATTTTAAATCTGCTCCCGGTCAAGGTATTCAAATATGCAAAACTTATAGTCACAGCTTAACTGCATATGCTGATTCTGATTGGGTGAAATGTCAAGTATCTAGGAGATATGTTACTAGTTTATGTGTTTATCTTGGTGACTCTATTATTTCTTGGAAAAGTAAAAAACAGCTACAATTTCTCGGTCATCTGCTGTAGCAAAAAATAGGGCCATGGCTTCTGCCACTTGTGAGATTCTTTGGTTGCTTAATCTTTTACATGATATAAAAGTTAATGAGCTTACTCCTGTCAACTTTTATTGTGATAACAAAGTTGCTATGTTAATTGCCAATAATCCTGTTTTTCATGAAAAAAAACAAAGCATTTTGACATTGATTTGCATGTGGTGAGGGAAAGAGTATGTTCTGGTGTTCTCAATCTTGTGAAAGTAGATTCTGCAGATCAGCTTGCTGATATCTTCACTAAAGGTTTACCTCCAAATCATAATAAGTATTTGTGTTCCAAATTAGGTTTATTCAATGTTTTTCAAGTTAGGACTGAGGGGAAATGTTCGATAAATAAGGCAACAGTCCTAACTTGAATCTTTCGGTTTGTCTAACTTGGTTTGTTTTATGCAGGTTTATGTTTGATGGACTGTTGGTGACAGTTGTGGATACTTTGGTGTTGATATTATAACTGAAAAGAGAAAGGAATACTTGGAGGGCAAATTGTATTTTATGATGGTATGAGGTTCTTGTTGTAATATGGGTGTATATATACTCACCGTATCATAGTTTTAGGGTTAACAGTTTGTGATTGATTGAGCGCCTCTCTTTCTCTCTCTAGTCTCTCTCTAAAGTTAGTCTGTAAAAGGTTAGGGTTTCAGATTGAAACCCAGCCAAGTCTGAGTATTGTGATTAGTCTAAATAGTATTTTGGTTTAGTATTTGTATAAGTTTGATTCTAGTTATTGTGATATCATAATTTGGAGGTTATTCATTGGTAATTCTGCTGAGTTTGTGGTTTTGTACAGGCTCACATACTTAGGTTAGCTCGTAGTTGTGATAGTTAAGTCAAAACACTTGTTTTCTTCGAATAACGTAAACACATAAAATATTCGCTTATCACGTATGACATTATAAGTAAACAAAACGTTTACGTGTAATTACAATCAATATATGTACTCTTTACTTAAAAAGTCAATTCATCATAAACAGACTACATAATAAACTTCCCTTAATCTGATTAATACGGTTTAATATTAAAACATTAACATCAGAACAACAAAATTAATCTAAATTAACCATCATCAAAGCTCTAGCCAGATAACAAACCAATCAATCATCAAATTACACTCATAAGTCATAAATCATAATATTGCCACTATTTACTTAAAACTATTCAAGGCAATATCTAAACACAAAACCTTCTACTCAGAACGATTTACCAATTCAATGTCTCTTCTGTATTTTGTTGTGGGTCGTAAAGATGGGAGAATTATAAGAAAAAAGTTTTACTTGTCCGTGCTTCGTAGCGGGATAATCGACTACAAAAATAATAGCAAAAACTGAAAATAGTAATAACTAGAAGTTAAGAGTTAATCTGTAACATATAATATTTAAATGCTAAAAATGAAAATATTTAATAAATAGTGTTTTTGTGATTGAAAATACTAACGATTTAGTAAGTTAATCTGACAATTGATATTTTCAGTAAGTTAATTTGATAATTGATATTAAAGGATAATAAGATGTAGGAATGTGGTGACTGATCTACTCAGTGACAAACATGAACAAGTTATTGACGAACTTAGTGACCTATATCTGTGATATTTAACTTGCTAATTATCAATAATCAATATTATATATATCAAAAGATGTGCAATAAAAGTCAGATGATAAAGTATGAAATATTAGATACGTTTCGAGATTAATGTTAAACCTTTACAAAAGGATGATGTCATATGAAAGAGCTAGTGTTGACATACAAAAAGAGACTAAACGGATTATACATTCAACGAGTATGGAAAAACTATAACAAATAAAAAACAGAATGATTGTGTATTGATATATACAACCATTACAGAGTAACAAAAAACTAAAAATCATATTGTGAAACTACTTAATTTAATCTCTAAAACCCAACTCTTAAATAAAGCAAAATTGAATATAAATTTCATTGAAGACCTACTTCTAACAACATGACATAACCCAAGATATAAAAATTGAAAACGTACTACTCCAACATGATATAAGCCAATATATAATTTAAAATAAAAAATTTGATAAAATGAAATCATAAAAAATACTCAAATGACCCACATATTAAATTTAGGAGAATGCAAACCACTCAATTAATTTATAAACACGAGAACTCAATTTTTTAATAGATTATAATTATATAATACAGTTCTCTAAATATACAAATTAAAAAGTAAAGTTGAAAACTCGTATATAGAAACAACAAATATTTGGTATCACAACTCATAGCGTTATATATTGTTAATGACACGATGTTTACTCACTTTCTATATATTATACCTTTATTTTTCTTGATACAATTATGTGCGTATACGCGCAAAATAAACTAGTAACCTATTAAAATTTGTGGTATCATGTTTATAAAGTCAATAAAAGAGTTGAATTAATCTAAGTTTTATATGTGGATCATTTGAATGTTTTTGATGATTATAGTCTATTAAAATTTAGATTTTAAATTATATCTTGAGCGATGTTATGTTTGTAGAAGTGGGTCTAAACTGAATTTTATATTCAATTTTACTTTATTTAAAACTATAGTTTTAGAGGTCAAACTAAATAGTTTCTCAATATGATATTTTATAGTCTTTATATAGTCTAGTATAGTTGTATGTATCATTAAACAAACTGTCTTTTTGTATGTCAATCTTCAGTTTTATTATTTGGTATTGTTCTTCCATATCCGTACAATATATAAAATCTTAGAGGTCAAATTAAAACATTTTGTTTGTCTAGTTTTCGTTTATGGTTAAACAAAAACAAATATATTAAAAGTCTTTTTTTGTATGTCAATATTATTATCTTTTTTTCTTACGGTTAAATGTTTTTGTATTTTTGTCGTTCAAAAAAAAAAAATGTTTTTGTATTTTTAGAAATAAAATTCAAAAAAGAAATTAAAAAAAAAATCACTTTCTGTTTTTTATAAAAAATTTATTATATAAAAATATTTAAGATATAAAGTTGAAGGCTAAAATTATATTTAAAATAGAAGGGTAAAACAAAAATATTAAATGATATTGGCATATAATATCATGATTTATCATGATTTTGATGTAATGATGTAAAATTAATCTTTAGCCCATCTAATTATCCATAATTTGACATATAACTTTTAAATCATCAATTTTTAGCATATATATAATTAATATAGATAGATAGATTATAGATATAAACTAATATAAAACCCTAATGGACCCTAACCCACAATTGGGCTCGGGCCTAACTTATTCTCCAATACTCCCCGCAGTTCGAGCGAGCGGCGAAATCGCGAAAGCTCGAATTGTAAAACAAAACTATAATTATCAAAATAAATAAAAGATAAAAACTAAGATATTTTGAGTGACTCCTAGCTTGCGGCGACGCTGCAGACGTTGCCAAAATGTCGAAGGACTTGAACGAGAAACCGATCATTTTTCACTCGGAATCAGAAGCATATATATATAAAAAAGAAGCATATTATTTTCTGATCATGTTTCACTCGGAAGCAGCATAATATTTTAACGATCATGTT
>CAJVGC010000001.1:53273097-53313489 GCA_910822075.1 Senecio squalidus | reverse complement strand
GAAGTTGATCTCCTTTGTTTTGTGGGAAGTTTTGTGTTGCTTTCCCTTCAAGCATGCTAAGCAGTTATCTTCAAGGTTGAACTGCTTGTTTGGAAGACCTCTAACTAAACTAGATTTAACTAGTTTATTGATGTTCTTAAGGTTCATGTGGCACATCCTCCTATGCCAGATTGTAGATTCATCGAAAGTAGCTGTTGAGAGAAAGCATGCTTCTGGTGAATTTAGTTGAACCTTGGACATGTCTAAGCAGTAGACATTGTCTCTCCTTGGTGTTCTGAGTAGAATCATACTTTCATCAATGACATACCCAGGCTTCATTATAATGCATTCTGTAGCAGTGAATATTGGTGTGTGTTTCTCATCACAAACTTGAGACACACTCAACAGATTATATTGAAGCTGTTGCACATAGTACACATCTTTGAAGTTCAGTGTACCATTGCTGATTGTCCCTTTCCCAGTAATCTTTCCTCCTTTTGGATTGCCTCCAAAGGCAACGTATCCACCGTTGAACTTTTCAAAGTCCTGAAGGCATGACATGTTGCCCGTCATGTGCCTGGAGCAGCCACTATCTACATGCCAACTGTTCTCATTCTATTTTGTTGGCTGGACCTGCACATAAACGATAGAGATTAGTTTCTGAGGGGAACCCAAGCCAAAGTTGACTTGGGTTTACCCATATCATCGAAGTAACTCACCTTCCTTTGTACTAGTTTTGAAAAATCAGTGGGGATAGGTGGTTGAGTTACTTGAACTTTTGGTTGCCACACTCGTTTGAAAGATTTTTCTTTTTGAACAATTTTGGTGTTAACAACTTTTGATTTAACAATTGGAATAGATACTGGTTTGACATTCCGTTGTTTCGTTTTGTTAATAGGAGCCTTAGTAACAAAGTTACTTTTGGCAGTATTAACACGAGCAGGCTTCATACGGTTAGTTTTCACAGTATTAACACGAGCAGTATTAACACTCTTACTTTTTGCCGTATTAACCTTGGCCGTAGAAACAACTGATTGTCTAGCAGTAGTAACTCTATTTTTCTTGTTGGAAATTATGTTTCTTTTGTTAACACCTTGATTTACTGGAGAAACGTGTTTGACAAAGTTGTTTTTAGAGACATCCCTTCCTTTGTATCCCACCCCTTTATGTGGTCTTTGAATCACTTGTGTTTGATTTTGAGGATTGTGATAACAGATTTTTGCATAGTGATTCAATTTACCACATATAAAACACTCTTTCCTTGAGGATTTAACAATTTGTCCCTTTTGAGTTTTGACTTGATTCATATTTCGTTGGTTTCCTCTTTTACCTATGTGATTCCAAGTCTTAACGGTTTCTTTGGGAACTGGTTTGGGCTTTCTTTGGACAGGTGTTTTGATTTTGTTGATGGGGTTAGGGCATGGTATACGCACTAGACTTTGTGAAGATTGTTGAGTGCAACCTTCTATTGTGATAAGATGATTTTCAAGCGGAATGTCTTTATTTTTCACAATATTAAGTTGACTCTCTTCAACTAAGTCCTCAATTAGAACTTCATCAAAGTCGATAGGATCAACATTGAATGATTCTTTTGGTGGTGCCTGAGATATAGGAATTCGTGGTTCATATACAGATGGTGGGATGTAGTTTTGATTGAATGGAGGGGCAACTTCTTTGTAACCTAGACCAGCTTTAACCTTACCATGAATTTGGTTTTGACATAGGTCGTTTACAGATTTTGATGCATATTCTAACTTCCCTACATCCAATTCTACTTTATCATGTTCTTGTTCTAGTAGTTTGATCTTATCCCTAGCCACCTTGAGTTTAAGGAGTAAGTCCTCTTTTTGCCAGTCAAGTAGATTAATCTTTTCTTGATAGCTTTGTTCATTAATTTTGTGAGACTTGATTTGGTTTTCTAAGTTATCTATTACTCTATGAGCTGACCTTCTTTGTTCTTCTAATGTTTTAATTGAGTCACTCATTAGTTGATTATGATCTTTGTACTTAACAATGATAGCTTTACATTCAGGAGTACATAATTTAGAAGTTACCTCGGCCATAAGAGATGGAGATGCTGGAGGTGGAGAGTCAATTGCCATGAGAGCATCCTCGTGTGGTGCTCCTTGATCATCATCATTCCAGTCGTATCCCAGTATATTGTTGCCGATTTCAGGAATTCCAATATCAGTGTATGTGAGCTCCGTAGAAACTAAGTCATCCGCAGCAACTAAGTTTCCCAGAATGTCCATATCATCCATTACTACGGCGATGCATGCATGGTGAACAGTAGTAGTGGTTTCTACGTGGTTTTGTTCTTCAGAGATTAGTGCTCTATTTTGACTTGTTTCTTCAGCCAAGTCACTCCAATCATATCCAAAGATGTCCTGGGACATGAGTGCACTCTGATTTGTATCTTGAGTGGTTCGTGGATTGTTGGTTCGTGACTTATTTGGACAGTCTCGAGCAAAGTGACCTAGTTCACTGCATTCATAACACTTCACCTTGCTTTTGTAGAAGGTAATTCGTTCGTTGTTTCGTGGATTGAATCGCCTTCCTGTCCTATTCAAGAACCTTCTTGCTCGTAGTGCCAGCATAGCAGATTGCCATTTTAGGTCGATTTCATCACAATCATCCTGATGCATCTGTTTTACCTCTTCACCTGTGAGATTTGAACACTTAGAAATAAAGGCTTCGAATGAAATCTCTTCGCTGATTTCATGTTTTGGTCCTCCAGATGTTGTGGCAAGGGCAGTATTACTATTGGTAATACTAGGGTTGGTAGTTACAACCTTTTCTGCTTCGACTTCAGATTCAAAGACTCTTAAATCGTTGTAAAGATCATCCAACTCTAGTGCTTCTAGTGTGTCTCCTTGTCTGTAGGAAACAGTGTACACGATCCATTCCTTCCCTAGAGCGCGGATGAATTTTCTGTTAAGATCTTCTTTATCGTACTTGATTCCTGCACTGATCATCTCTCCAGTGAGCTTTTTGTAACGGTCAAACGTTTGAGTCATTCGTTCGCCAGGCAAGGAGTTGAAGTTTTCATACTCCTGTTTGAGTAGAGCTTTCTTGTTCTTCTTTGTATTCTTTGTTCCGCTGAATCTCTTCTCCAAAGCTTCCCATAGCGATTTTGCATCTTCATATTCTTCGAATTGCGATTGATATTCGTTGGGGATTGCAATTAGAAGAATACTTAGAGCCTTGATCTCCGTTTGTTTTTCCCTTCGTTCAAGATCAGACACCGGTGCACGAGCAGCCATTCCTGGTTGTCCATCAGCTCCATTGGTGGCAGGAAGTTTGTTTCCATTAATGATCACATCCCAGACTGTATAGTCAGATAGTAGGATGTGTTGCTTGATTCGTAGCTTCCATAAGTCGAATTCGTTGCTGTTCAGAATAGGAACTTTGCCAATTGCAACTTCCGTCATGATGGTTGTTGTGATTCTTGATTATGAGGATTATTAACTCGTTGATCAATGGATCTAAAGCACCTCCTGTGCTCTGATACCACTTGTCAGGATCGTATTAGTCTATGTAAACTAATAAGTTCGCCTTCGTTAGATCGTGATCTATTGAAGAAGTTCATCAGCGGATGAACACTTCAATATTACGAGTTATCGACTAATGAATAATGAATAAGAATAAACAAAACGATTGTCGAATTATACGCCTCAATTGTATTAATCAATGAATACTAATACAACGTGTTTGTTTCTCTCTACAATGATCTATATTTATAGACCTTGAGGCAAACCTAGATAAACTAGGAAACTACGTCTATCCTTATCTAAACATAAAATAAGGAAACTCTATCTATTAAGAAAAGGAAACATAATCTAATTATAACTCTATATAATTACATTATACGTGCAAGATAAGATTCGTCTTCCGTGTCTTGACTTCAACCGTATCTGTTTAGCTTTGACTTGACTTTTACTTGTTCCGTAGTAACTTCAATACTGCCGTAGTAACTTGATGAACCGTAGTAACTTTGTTGAACAGCCGCACTAACTTGATCTTCCGTAGTAACTTATAATACCTTCCGTATTAACAACTTAAGTTACTTTTCTTGTTTGTTAGGTTTGTTGTTTATGGTTAAACTATATTTAGCTAAGTTATAACCCAACAGACTTTGTTGACCACATTTTAAGTTGGATAGTTGATTTAATTTCGGATTTCATGTCGGATTGTTGGTGGGAAAATTCGTTTATTTAATTTTTACCTTGAAAAAATTTAATTGTTTTTAAATTCAAATAATCTTATTTTAGTCGGAAATTTGCAGACATTATCTAAATCAAAAATTCCTAATCTCAATTCATCTTAGAACGAGTTTCAGATCATTTTAGCTTTCTTCCATTAGATTTTCACCCATTTTAGGTCTTTTAAGCTTAGAATTCTTAGATTCTACTTTAGTATATGGTTATTCCCCTGATTTTACATATTATTATGGTTAGCTTTTATTTTGATTGAATTGTTTGAATAATGTGATGTTATTATTTATTGTCACAATCTAACAAGTGTGTGTGTATGTGGTCACGAATGTCTTCTTATCCATTTGTAGACAAACAGAACGTGGTGGCATTCTTTAACATCAACAATGAGAAGGTGGATGATTTTTGGAAGAAGATAATACAATTTTTGATCAGTTAAAGAATTCATTATGCTATTTGTGCTGATCTAGACTTGTATAATGACATGTTGAGTGTATTTTGGGAGAATGCAACATTTGATAAACAAGATGGAACTCCCAAAATCACTTATGAATTTCACTTCCTAAGGAGCTTACACACCATTTTTCTATCATATGATTGAACAAGCTCATGGTGTTAATCCAAATGTTGAACAACAAGAACACCATGATGAAGAAAAAGAACAACCACCTTAACCTGTACACAATGCACCTTCACCTCCACCTTATTCACATGTACCAAAATTTCCTTCACCTTTACATCACTCACCCATTTAATTGCCTGTTCAATCACCAAATTATTCATCTTCAACTCATTTATCTCACACACCACCATATCAAACAGTTAATGAGCCAAGTGATGCAGACATGGATTAGTATTATACTGAAGAAGAAAGTCAGAGATTACCTAATCTTCCAGACACTATGATCATCACTCCATATGTTCAAATTTTGAATACTCCCGATGTCAAAATCACCAATTGCTACTACATCTAGTACTCCATTACAAGTTTACCAGTCAAAGAAAAAAAGGGGAGATAATATTGGAGTGTTAAAAACGATTGAGTTAAAGACCACAAATGAGAAATTGGAAGCCTTGGTGAAGAAACAAGCTAAACATAGTCTGTAATTCATCAAGTGATCATACACAACATGAAAACTCCACCCTTGAATGATGCTACCAAAATAGGGGGAGAAAAGGAACTAGAAGAAACTATGGTTGTACATACGGAGGAAGATGATCAACAGACTATGCAAATGTAGGATGAAATTGGGAATGGAGAAGAAGTTATGTCTAAGTGGGAGTCAATTGAGAATAAGAATGAGTTGAATGTAGAAAACATTAATAATGTTGTAGTGGAAAAAATTGAAAAGGAGATGGAAAAGATTATAAATTCAAAAGGAAAAGAGAAGGTGTTAGACTTGGATTTTACTTCGGGTGATCAAAGAGTTAGTTCGGATGAAGAAAATGAAGGAACTCAAAACAAGTCGTATGATATTAAAATTAGTTCGGATGAAGGAAAGTTAGAGGTTGAGAATAAGTCGGATGAAGAAGCTATCAAGTCGGATAAGAAAAGAGAGAGTTCAGGGATGTAGATCAGTTTGGTAATGAAGTGAATAGAGAAACATTTGATAAACATTATGAAGGGATGTTTGATGAGAACTCTGGTGAAGTGTTGAAGGTATACATTAAAGAAAGAGATCCTAAATAATTATATGGTTCTAATGAATCATGGTTCATAGACTTTGGTGGTGAACAAATTGATGAAAATATGAATTAGACTGGAGAGGGATCAAATGTAGATATGAATACTGGAGAAAAAGTGAATGAAAACTTGGAGGTAGAAACAGAAAAGGAGAATGTTGGAGTGCATATAGAACCAACTACTGGATGGAGAAAGAAATCATTTGCCAAGAAATAAATGAAGAAAGCTCCTGATGTTGTTGTTAACTTAAAGAAACAAATGATGGAGTATAGAAGAGATATGCTTGAGCAGAACTATAAAGAGCATCTCAAGAATTACTTGAAGCTGAAGAGAGAGTTCACTGCACTCTTGAAAATCATTGGTTGGAGGTAAGAACCGGAGGAATTGAAACAAAAGAGGGAAAAGTAGATCAAGGATGCACAAGACAAGAAAATTAAAGAAGATCAATTAAAGGAAATGAGATAGACTTTCAAAAAGATGAATGAAGAACAAGATGGAGTTGGATCATCTTCTATAACAACTCAAAAGATTACACTTGAGTGTTTAGTTGCAAAACAAAGACAAGGTGAAATGTTTAGAACAAAGGTGAAACTAGAACAAGAAAATAATCCATTTGTTATAGTTGAGAAAGATATACCAGTAGTTCAAAAGGAAGTTGAGGTTAAAAGTGATCAAACAGAAGATGATTATGAGTTTAGTCCTACAACTCAAATGCACATTTATGAGCTATCAGATTGGATTGAGAATACTGATCCTCAAGGAAATTATCTAGATAAGTATGGATTTCTAGTGGAAGAGGATCAAGAAAGACTTGAAGAAGGATCTCATTCAAGGATTAAAGAACAAACTCAAGAGGAGGCTAGAGCATAGAGACTGGAATTGAAAAACAGAATGCAAGGAATCCTTCCACCTATTGTGGATTGGAGATTTGACCCATACAAAGGAGCCATTGCTATTAAAAGAAAAGGCAGTCACACTGGAAGTCACTTACTTTAAATCCACTGGTGAATTGAAGAAAATAATTGTGGAAGATGCAAGACTGTTTAGTAAACTGAAGATGGTGAATCATGGTGGTTGTCCTCAAGGAGGTGATTATGAAAACTTTATCAAAGATTGTGCAAAGACAGAATTTATTGACTTTGGCAAAAAGTTCTAAAGAAGAAGAAAGTCAATGGCAATGAAAACTGCTCCTATGAAGAGGGTAAAGATTGTTCATCAAAGACCCAGAATTATAAGATGGTAGATGGATTTCCCACAAAATGAGATTGTGCGGGTGAGGGAAGATGGAGAAAAAGAAAGATTGTTTGAGAATTCTGACTTAAGGGAACTATCAAATGAAGATCTACTTACAATCTATAAACTACCATTTGAGAAACATGAAGATTATGGATTAGAAGGAAAACAGTTTCTGGAAGTTTCTTGAGATAGAAAGAATTTATCTGGGATATAGATGATTGTAAGAAGAAATTATTTAATAAGGTAGTGTACAAAAATGGGAATGGAGCTTAATTAGCAAGGAGTAGATTTTGGAAGCATCATCCAAGGGGGAGTTTTTTGGAGCTAGAATTGGTGTGATGGATAAAGCTTCAAATCTACATCTGAGTTGTTATTTTGATGCAAGTATTTAAGTCGGATTAATAAGGTTCATTATCTGACTTAAATCTTGGAAAGTCAACATGCAGACATTTAACTCGGAAGAAGAAGGCTCAACATCAGAGTTAAATGAAGACTTAAGTTAGTTAGTTCATCCGAAGTATTCTTAAATGAATACAAGGATGCTTAATGTAATAGAATAGTTAATAGTTTTATTGCCTATAAATAGTGCGAGAGTGTAACATGTTGAGTGTGCTTGAATAATCAAATTTAGATGTAACAAACTTTCCCGCCACCTTAGGCTTTGAACGAAAACCTTTCTTTTGTATTCACTTGTTTGATTCATTGTTTTCAATTCAACAATTCAGTTACTAATTCGTGATTCCGCAACCAGTTAGTAATTCTAATCATCTAAATATAGTATTAAGATCATTTCAAGGCCTGTCACATCATTTTGATCTAAGGGCTTAAAATTAATCCTGAAACTCATCTAATGGTACATACATTGCCATGTGTTTTTAAATACATCTCTTTTAGTATATATTATAGATAACAAAATTTATTCGTTTTATTATTGTGTGTATTAAACCCTTGAAACCTCTATTGTATATATTGATGTCTTAATTTTTCACAAATGATATATGGATTGAATTTTTATTTAAATGTTTTTATAAATAAAACCGGGTACACATGAGCACAAATATGGTGCGTTGCATCGTTTGAAAAAAAATAAAAGTTGAATATACACAATAAAAGTTCAAAGAGTAGAATACATATAATAACAAAATAAATAAAGTTTGATACACTTAAACCGGGATTTCTAAGAAAAAACTCTCAATTGAAACCAACTCATTAACTAATAGGCTTTTCAGGATGAACCTCTTGGGAAATGGCATTTTGGTCATCGGTCAGCCCGGCTCAGGCGCAAATCCGCAAACTAAATTGATTTTTTTTTCCTATGGACAAAACCTCAAAGTTGTCATGTATATCCTACCATTCAAGTTGCTTAGTTAGTGGCGTTGAATAAGTAGTTAGTTTCTATTTATTATGTAACGTTTGACTAACATGTGCCTTAAAGACACATATTAAACTTCATTCGTAACTTATAACATACATTTTATTTGTGTTAAAAAATATAAAATATACTTACAATTATTTTTGAAAGTTCTAAAAATACATTTTATTAATACACATCAAATGCATATTACAAGTTACAAGAAATGTTTTTTGCATATCAAATATAGCTTAACATTTGCTCTTAGGGCACATCTTTAATATATAATAAAAGAGGGGCCTTAAATGCCACATGACGAAATAAGACCCGTTTGATGGGTTAACTTCTTTGATATCAGCCGTTAGATCAAATTGATGATGTCATCAAATATTATTTTCATTTTACACCCTTTTAAAATACATAAGTACATTCTCTATTTCATTTAATCTCTACTAAAATAAAAAAACATAATTATAATTTATTTATAGATCGTCCATTTGTATAATTTACCTTATTATTATTATAAAATCTCCTAATACAAAATATCAAAACATGTTATTATAACTATAAACTATATGTATATAAACATAAAAGTATATATATGTATTATACATACAACATTATTTTTTCATATTAAATTAAAATCTACATAAACATAAAATTTATGATTTAATTTATATTTTTTTCCGCGCTATCACGAGACAATAATCTAGTATTAACTAAACCCTTTATCCTATAATGAATTTATTTGTTGGTTATAAATAACTGATAGGGAGTTTGTTATGTAGATGCTTGAATATTCTTCGTAATGACTTTTATCGCCAAATGTGATTATCAATGAAAACAATATGTAGTAAATAATGCATAAATCTTAATCAATTTTAGACTTATTATTCAAACAATCATGAAAATCTGTATCATAATTGTTAAAGCAATTCACGAAGTGGTAGTATTCATATGTTAAATCATGTCCTATGATACAAAAGAGTAGTTTAAATTAATTATCTTCTTAACAACATTTTATATTTAAATAAAATATATGTATATTTTATTAAAAGCGGTCTATCCAACCGGTTAGACCGGTCTGAACATTATTCGGGAAAAGAATAATCAAAACGGTCTTCGAAACTAATCACCAAAACGGTCACCCAAAACTCATACTTTTAAAAAATAATCATATGATTCGCGGCGAATTTCT
The DNA here is from genome assembly GCA_910822075.1 of Senecio squalidus. Taxonomy (NCBI): domain Eukaryota; kingdom Viridiplantae; phylum Streptophyta; class Magnoliopsida; order Asterales; family Asteraceae; genus Senecio; species Senecio squalidus. Next base: position 53,303,827 of record CAJVGC010000001.1, on the reverse strand, counting down.
CGCTACATTTTTCGTCGTGAAAAGTATCAAAAATGTAATCAGATCACAAACCTAGACACGTCATCGCGAAAGTGAATAGTGTCGTGAAACTCGCGAGAATGTGTAACTTTTTTTGGCATTATCATTTATGTGTTTTCACGACAAAAGAAATGTTACGAAAACTCTCTCTCGAATTAGATAAATGTCTAAAAAAAATACAAATTTTGGGTAATTGTTTAGGTGATTTGATCGGTTTTAAATACATCAGTGATTAATTATTTCCAATAAAAAGATAAGTTTTGCCTAATGTGGTTTTTGATTGTAGAAAAGAGTCACATGATGTAAATGTGGGGAGGCATGCAGCCAATCAAAACTCCTCTCAAGATACGGAATGTTTCCTTTCAATTCTATAAATACTACTTTTATACCCCCAACAATCGAACAAACCATTTGTCAGTTAGCAAACAGAATTAAAGATGGGTATGATTAAGTTGTTGGCAATCCTGGTTTTGAGTCTCCTTGCTATCTCAATGCTTCAACAGACTGTAACATTTTTACTCATTTCATTTTAAGTTTTCGTAAATTTTCACTCTTTGATAAATGTTACCATTTGTTTAGGTAATTGCGAACCATGCCTTCGGACCCGGAAGTTTAAAAACCTCTCGTAAGTTTCATTTTTCAGATATATAAAGAGTCTTAGTAATATTTAGATTTTGCTAAACATTTTTCATATAAATAAGTTCGCCTCATTAGGAGAGACGTAGCACCATTTAGCCCACGTTGTCTTCAACATGCTTTTTTACTAGTATTTTTTTTATTTTTTTTCTGTGTAAATTGATTACATAATTTTAAATGTAACGTCCATAACTATTTTGATATTACATTGCTATTCAACAAATTCGTATCACATTTTGGATGTTTCAATGTTTTTTTTAAGGACAAATGTAAGTTACAAATGTTCGATTTAAGACCAAACCGACACTTGACTAACTAATACTATATTAATTAGTCAACTGTCTGTTTGGTCTTGAATGCTATACAGCCTTACTTTTTCCTTAAAGCAAGACTATACTTTATTCACCATTTTGAACCGAGAACTAGATTGAACATAACCAATCCCGTTTAGATAATGAATGAGATCACAAGTCTTTTAGTACGGTAACATGTAATGAATTTATTTTTAACAAAAAATGTACACATTACAAAACTTTTTCAAATATGTTACTTTGTAAACCTTTTCGCTCGTATATAGTAATAATTAGTGTTATAAAAATGTGTTCACAAGACGTATATTAAGATTTAAAAAAAGTATAAATACTCAAGCTCATTTTTAACTAATTTTTGTACAATTTTAATGTTTAAAGTAATGTTACAAAGATAAGAAATCATTTATATTGGTCAGTAACACAGTCTTTTGACGGTCAATACTACATTTAAAAACAGTGACATTTCAACTTTATTACTGATTGATTGATACATATGTTGACCAGAATGCCCCGGGCAGTGCATAAGGAGATGTAGCAAAACACAGTACCACAAACCATGCATGTTTTTCTGTCAGAAGTGTTGTGCAAAGTGCCTTTGTGTACCTCCGGGGTATTATGGTAATAAGCAAGCTTGTCCTTGCTACAACAATTGGAAGACAAAAGAAGGAGGTCCAAAATGTCCCTAGAGTTTTTACCTTTTTCACCCTTACATCTGTTGGGTTATTATGGTCTTTTCACTGCGTCGTTTCGTTTTATTTAGAGTAATAATGGACCAATGGAAACAGGGTAGGGGCATATGTAGTTGCTCCCGAAACTGGTACTCTATAGATATTAATTCTAATGAAATATCTTATCTACCGCTTTTTAGAGTATTAATTGTCTAACATTTTGTATTTAAATAAAATTCTATTCTTTCAAAAAGAAGAAGAACTCTAATGGGGTATATCTTTTATATCAACCGGCATTCTTATCATCTATCGGTCAATGTGGTTCGAAAATCGTCTCTGCGTCTTCGACCAACGAGTGAGATCAGATTATCCCGAACGTGTGACTCGTTTCTGTCAAAGTCTTTATAACCAAGGTCAACTGATCTTTTACGGGAGGAGCACTTGTACAAAACAACAATCTAAACCATAAACAAACTGAAAACAACAAATATTTATGATATTACTTAGAATAAGACTAACAATCAACTGATTTTCACTATACAAATACAATACTCAACTCAGACAATTTAAAGTTTTGATACGAAACCCTAATTTACACTGTAACTATGTGTTTTAGAGAGAGACTACAGACATACAAAAATGTGTTGACGGCTGTTGGCATAGGGTCTGGTCACCTGGTTCGGGTCCGAGACCGAACCATCGGCCAGAGTTCCCTAGTTCGGATAGGAAAAGACAAAGAGATATAAAGACAAAGCAGGTGACCAGACCCTATGTCTTTATATCTCTTTGTCTTTTCCTATCCGAACTAGGGAACTCTGGCCGATGGTTCGGTCTCGGACCCGAACCAGGTGACCAGACCCTATGCCAACAACTCCCCCAAGTCTAGCATTGAATTCCGAAGGAGTCGGTACGATGTTGGACTTAAAAGCGTTGGCAATCCTCTATCTTGATTTATTCTCCCTTTTTTGCTGCTATTTCGTCGACTTCATATGTTTGCCTTCAACCCGCTGTCCCTACCAATTCCACGTGTCTAATTTATACAGTCTGAACTATTCCACGTGGCCTACGCGCGCGATTTGAACAACGCCAGTTGTCTTCTCACCTGTCCACGTGTTTTCCACGTGGCCTACCTTTTTCGAGGTCACGTGCGTCCCTTGAGGTGCCTGCTACGTTCCTATAAATAGGGGTGTTCCTCCCTCATTTGTTTCTTACTCATCTTCCGAACCTTTGCCATTTTTCTTTCAAAATACCCTCTATTTCAGTGTCTTCTTTTTATTCTGATATCATGGCGAAAGAGTCCAAAGAAAATCTAAAAGAGATGTATAACACAATGTCCTCCGGAGATCTTCGCACCTTTTGTGAGACTTATCATATTGACAACACTTATGGTGTCACCGTTCCCGGACCTACTGATACTATTAGAGATGCCCCTCCAAGTAAGATCGCTGCTTACTGCGCTTGGTTCGAGTACTCAAACCTACGGCTACCTTTCTCTCGTTTCTTTCTCGACGTGATTCAGTACTTCAAAGGCCATGTTTCCCAAATGAACCCTCTGGGGGCGAACAAGATTACTAACTTCGAGATTCATTGTGCTTTTGATAAAGCCCCCGATCTATTGACTTTTCGCCATTTTTATAAAATGGGGTTGAATGGAGATTGGCTTACAGTAGACAAAAGAAGAGGCGCCCCTGCGTGCATCAACTGGTCTCTTTCATCCCTGAAAAATTGGAAAAATCGCTTCTTCTTCATCAATGCCTTTGTAGCTCCAATCCGAATGAGATGGTGTGTCAAAGGTGATACTCTCACTGATCCGGAGCCCGATACCAACTGTCTGGACCTTGATCTCGTTATGGATCTACAGACTAATCCGATTAGAGCCCGCTCTTATCCGGAAAAGGTACTAGTTTTAACTGGATTAAGCCAGAACTGGACTCGTCCTCTGGCTCGTCCTTGTTTGAAGCTTCCCGATGAAGGTTCTCTTTTGCTTTCTCTCTTAATGATGATGCGGTTCGAGCCTTGGGGGAATTGAATATTACTCACAGTCGGACTGTGAAAGAATTGAAGGACCGAATCAATGTTTTGTCTTCTGATCTTTTTGCAGCTGAGGCCCGGAGCTCCCAGGCAACGAATGACATGGTCCGAGATAAAGAACGCATCAAGGAACTTGAGTCACGTGTTTCAGAACTGGGGGATACCAATACCGTTCTTCAAGAAGACCGAAGCTGGTTGATTTCCCAAGGCCCGAAGCAAGTGGCTGAAGGTCTATTTCAAAGCAAAGATTTCGTGGATGCAAGTTCCAGTGTCAATGTTGCTTACTATCGCTCTGGATGTCATGACGGTGTGGTCGCTGGATATAGAGAGCATCGTTTGGGCCAGCGTATCTCTAAGTCGCTCTTTTATGACCCCTCCGCGCGAAGCCTATCTTACTGCTACAAAAGAAGCTTTTCAACGGACTCATTACTCGTACTTAGATGCCCTGGCCGCCACCGATACTTTGATGCTCGAAGCCTTTCAGTCTGTGAAGCCTATATTACCCTATCCTGAGACCCCTGAAGAAGAAAATCCCCAATAGTTAGTTTATGGATGTATGTTTTTGTTGGTTTGAATCGTAGGCACAATTTTCTCTTGTTTTTGTACGGTTACATCGGGGTTTAAATCCCCTTTTCAATGATAGTGCGTTTATGTTTTTATATGCTAGTGTTTACTTTGAATTGTGAATCATCATCGAATCAAATGCTTCGGTATTACTTCGAATCGTCATTCGGAATTACGCTTTTATGGTGTACTTGGCTGCAAAGTCAAGCCGTGTTACTTTCCTCGGATTCTGATCCGGTATATGATTTATAAAACAAGATTAACAAATCCAATGCACTTTGTTATAAGAAAGTTAACCATTCATTTCCACCAATGATAAAAATTACATGTTGTTACTTCCAAAATGGAAGGAAAACATACATCTTTGGACCTCATCAAGAGTTTACTTGGTATAAAAAAAAAAAAAAAAAATGTTCCTTCTCTTCGGGGAAAACCCCGGCATCACATGTAACACTTCCGCAGGTTCATTTCGTTCCAGGTTCGAGGAACTATGGTTCCATCCAGATGTTTCAACTTTTACGAACCATTTCCATTGTTTCTACGTGATAAGGCAGGTATCATGTCACTCTTTGGGAGTTTAGGAATTGGTGCATGTATCTGGCATGAGTCACACTTTCTTATTTCCTGATACGCGTCCTGATGCATCGTGGGCCAGTAATATCTCATATTCATTATCTTTGCCACTACTGCTCTTGGTCCTGCATGCATTCCACATGACCCCTCATGTACCTCCCTTATCACGTAGTTAGCTTGCAAAGGTCCCACACATCGGAGCAATGGTGCCAGGTAATTTTTTCTGAATAACACCCCTTCCAACATGATGTACTGAGTAGCTTTCATTCGAATCTTTCTTGCTTCCACCGCATCTTCGGGCAATGTATCATTGGTGAGATATTCAACCAGGGGTGTCATCCATGTATTTCCTTCCTCTTCGACAATGACATTTACTTCTATCTCCTCATCAATGGATCTTCCTTCGATTGCCTCCAGGAAGATATTGCTAGCCAATGCTTCTAAGGTTGACCCAGCTATAAATGCCACTTTACTAAACACATCAGCCTTCTTGTTCTTGCTCCGCGGTATTTGTTTGATCTTAGAAGAGTCAAATTCTTTCATGAGGGTTGCCACCTTGTCCTTGTATCTTCTCATTCGATCGTCTTTTGCTCCGTATTCCTCATTTACTTGATTCGCTACCAGCTTTGAGTCTACGTAGACTCGCAACTTCCCCACCTTCATATCTTTGGCTAACCTTAGCCCCGCCACGACTCCCTCATATTCTGCTTCATTATTAGAACTCTCGAACTTCAAACGGATAGCATAAGCAAACTCTTCTTTTTCCGGACTGATTAAGATGATACCTGCTCCGGCACCTTCTTTACTGGCTGCTCCGTCAGTGTATAACCTCCATGTAGTTCCCTTTGCTCTTTTTCTTTTTCCCAGTACCGTCACTGGCTCGGCCAATGCTACTCCTTGGTCCGGGATCTCATTCAAGAAATCTGCTAACACGTGCCCCTTTGTCGTTGTTTTTGGAGCATATTCGATGTCATGGCCCCCTAACTCAATCGCGCACTTTTCTATTCTCCCTGCCATTTCCGGACGAGTTAATATTTGCTTTAGTGGTTGATCCGTAATTACCCGTACTTTATGCGCTTGGAAATACCTCCCTAATCGCCTTGATGTGAATAAGAGTGCTAAGGAGAGTTTTTCCAAGGAGTTGTAGTTGAGTTCAGCTCCTTGCAACAATTTACTGATGAAGTAAATGGGCAATTGTTTCTTCTCCCTTTCTACCAACAGTACGGCACTTACAACTTCTCCGCTCGTTGCCAAGTAAGCCAAACAAAGTTTCTCCCTTTCGAGGAGCCGTTAAGTACGGAAGGTCTACTATGTATTTCTTCATGTCTTGGAAGGCCCTATCCGCCTCCTCCGTCCATTTAAAGTCTTTCTTGTTCATGCATTGCTTTAACGTCTTGAAGAAGGGTAGCGATCTTTCGGCTGACTTTGAAAGGTGTCTCCCCAACGCCACTATTTTCCCATTTAGACTTTGTACCTCTTCCAGTGTCTTTGGGGCCATCATGTTGGTAATGGCCCGCACCTTATCCGGATGGATCCTGATGCTCTGCGGCATGATAATGTGACCCAAAAATTTACCCTCCTCCACTCCGAATGAACACTTTTTGGGGTTCAATTTCATATTTACTTTCCGTAATACCTCAAATATTTCTTTAATGTCTCTTAACATTGCTTCCTCGGTTTCACTTTTGATCACTAAATTGTCTACGTAAGCTTCGATGTTTCGACCTATATGAGCTTTGAATACTTTATCTATGAGTCTTTGGTACGTGGCACCAGCGTTCTTGAGTCCAAACGGCATCTTTCTGTAAAAAAGTATATCCCCTGATCTGTGTGGAAGGCTGTCTTATCTTCTTCCTCCCAAGCCATCTGTATCTGATGATAGCCCTTGTATGCATCTAAAAAACATTTAAACCGGAATCCCACCAACGAATCAACTTTTAGGTCTATCTCTGGTAATGGGTATGCGTCTTTGGGGCATGCACCATTGAGGTCCTTAAAATCTACACACATTCTCCACGTCTTGTCTCCCTTGGGCACCATGACTGGGTTTTCCACCCATGTCCGGTATCTAACTTCCCGGAGCATCCCTGCCTTAACCAGTTGGTCGACCTCTTCTCACGCTGCTTTGCTTCGTTCCGGTGTTAGGACTCTTTTTTCTGTACCACGGGTTCAGAGGCTTTATAAACGCTCAAACGATGTTCTACTATCTCCCTTGGTACCCCCGTCATGTCCTCTGGCAATGTTAAAGCAGAATCGAGATGTATTCGCATGGAGGCCAGAGGACATGACGAGGGTACCAAGGGAGATAGCAGTACATCGTTTGAGCGTTTATAAAGCCTCTGAACCCGTGGTACAGAAAAAAAGAGTCCTAGCACCGGAACGAAGCAAAGCAGCGTGCGAAGAGGTCGACCAACTGGTTAAGGCAGGGATACTCCGGGAAGTTAGATACCGGACATGGTTGGCAAACCCAGTCATGGTGCCCAAGGGAGACAAGACGTGGAGAATGTGTGTAGATTTTAAGGACCTCAATGGTGCATGCCCCAAAGACGCATACCCATTACCAGAGATAGACCTAAAAGTTGATTCGTTGCTGGGATTCCGGTTTAAATGTTTTTTAGATGCATACAAGGGCTATCATAAGATACAAATGGCTCGGGAGGACGAAGATAAGACAGCCTTCCACACAGATCAGGGGATATACTTTTACATGCCGTTTGGACTCAAGAACGCTGGTGCCACGTACCAAAGACTCATAGATAAAGTATTCAAAACTCATATAGGTCGAAACATGGAAGCTTACGTAGACGATTTAGTTATCAAAAGTGAAACTGAGGAAGCAATGTTAAGAGACATTAAAGAAATATTTGAGGTATTACGGAAAGTAAATATGAAATTGAACCCCAAAAAGTGTTCATTCGGAGTGGAGGAGGGTAAATTTTTGGGTCACATTATCATGCCGCAGAGCATCAGGATCCATCCGGATAAGGTGCGGGCTATTACCAACATGATGGCCCCAAAGACACTGCAAGAGGTACAAAGTCTAAATGGGAAAATAGTGGCGTTGGGGAGATACCTTTCAAAGTCAGCCGGAAGATCGCTACCCTTCTTCAAGACGTTAAAGCAATGCATGAACAAGAAAGACTTTAAATGGACGGAGGAGGCGGATAGGGCCTTCCAAGACATGAAGAAATACATAATAGACCTTCCGTACTTAACGGCTCCTCGAAAGGGAGAAACTTTGTTTGGCTTACTTGGCAACGAGCAGAGAAGTTGTAAGTGCCGTACTGTTGGTAGAAAGGGAGAAGAAACAATTGCCCATTTACTTCATCAGTAAAGTGTTGCAAGGAGCTGAACTCAACTACAACTCCTTGGAAAAACTCTCCTTAGCACTCTTATTCACATCAAGGCGATTAGGGAGGTATTTCCAAGCGCATAAACTACGGGTAATTACGGATCAACCACTAAAGCAAATATTAACTCGTCCGGAAATGGCAGGGAGAATAGAAAAGTGGGCGATTGAGTTAGGGGGCCATGACATCGAATATGCTCCAAAAACAACGACAAAGGGGCAGGTGTTAGCAGATTTCTTGAATGAGATCCCGGACCAAGGAGTAGCATTGGCCGAGCCAGTGACGGTACTGGGAAAAAGAAAAAGAGCAAAGGGAACTACATGGAGGTTATACACTGACGGAGCAGCCAGTAAAGAAGGTGTCGGAGCAGGTATCATCTTAATCAGTCCGGAAAAAGAGGAGTTTGCTTATGCTATCCGTTTGAAGTTCGAGAGTTCTAATAATGAAGCAGAATATGAGGGAGTCTTGGCAGGGCTAAGGTTAGCCAAAGATATGAAGGTGGGGAAGTTGCGAGTCTACGTAGACTCAAAGCTGGTAGCGAATCAAGTAAATGAGGAATACGGAGCAAAAGACGATCGAATGAGAAGATACAGGGACAAGGTGACAACCCTCATGAAAGAATTTGACTCTTGTAAGATCAAACAAATACCGCGGAGCAAGAACAAGAAGGCTGATGTGTTTAGTAAAGTGGCATCTATAGCTGGGTCAACCTTAGAAGCATTGGCTAGCAATATCTTCCTGGAGGCAATCGAAGGAAGATCCATTGATGAGGAGATAGAAGTAAATGTCATTGTCGAAGAGGAAGGAAGTACATGGATGACACCCCTGGTTGAATATCTCACCAATGATACATTGCCCGAAGATGCGGTGGAAGCAAGAAAGATTCGAATGAAAGCTACTCAGTACATCATGTTGGAAGGGGTGTTATTCAGAAAAAGAAAAAATTACCTGGCACCATTGCTCCGATGTGTGAGACCTTTGCAAGCTAACTACGTGATAAGGGAGGTACATGAGGGGTCCTGTGGAATGCATGCAGGACCAAGAGCAGTAGTGGCAAAGATAATGAATATGGGATATTACTGGCCCACGATGCATCAGGACGCGTATTAGGAAATAAGAAAGTGTGACTCATGGCAGATACATGCACCAATTCCTAAACTCCCAAGGAGTGACATGATATCAGTAACAGCGGCATGGCCTTTCTTCAAATGGGGAATGGACATAGTAGGACCATTTCCGGAGGGACCAGGAAAGGTTAAGTTTTTGCTTGTAGCAGTGGACTATTTTACAAAGTGGGTCGAAGCAAAGCCTTTGGCTCGGATTACAGGACCTCAGGTGTTAAATTTTTTTTGGGAAAATGTGGTGTGTAGGTTTGGGTTACCAAGGGAAGTGATGACGGATAATGGAAAACAGTTTGTAGACGAACCTTTCAAGCGATGGTGAAACAAATGCAAATCAAGCAAGTTAAGACATCTGTAGCACATCCTCAAGCTAATGGGCAGGTGGAGCGAATCAACCGCAGTTTGCTGGAAGGGATCAAAACACGTTTGGGAAGATATGAACACAATTGGGTAGACCAAGTGCCAAACGTACTTTGGGCACATCGAACAACAAAGAAGACAAGTACGCAAGAAACACCATTCAGTTTGGTCTATGGATCGGAAGCCGTCATACCACTGGAAATAGGGATGCCCACCTATAGGAACATACATCGGAGTAACTTAGACAATGAAACGGAGATACAGATCAATCTGAGGTTGGCGGAGGAAAGAAGGGAAGCAACTTATGTTCGGGAAACAAGGTACAAAAGGAAGATAGAACAGTATTACAACAAGAGGGTACGGAAAGTCAGTTTCAAGGAGGGAGAATTCGTGTTCCGAAAAAATGAGGCAAGCAGACAAGAGGACGAAGGCAAGTTGGGTCCAAAGTGGGAAGGGCCGTACCAGGTGGTGCAAAACAATGGAAATGGTTCGTATAAGTTGAAACATCTGGATGGAACCATAGTTCCTCGAACCTGGAACGAAATGAACATGCGGAAGTGTTACATGTGATGCCCGAAGAGAAGGAACATTTTTTTTTTTATACCAAGTAAAGTCTTGATGAGGTCCAAAGATGTATGTTTTCCTTCTACTTTGGAAGTAACAAACGGTGTAATTTTTATCATTGGTGGAAATAAATGGTTAACTTTCTTATAACAAAGTGCATTGGATTTGTTAATCTTGTTTTATAAATCATATACCGGATCAGAATCCGAGGAAAGTAACACGGCTTGACTTTGCAGCCAAGTACACCATAAAAGTGTAATTCCGAATGACGATTCGAAGTAATACCGAAGCACTTGATTCGATGATGATACACAATTCAAAGTAAACACTAGCATATAAAAACATAAAGGCACTATCATTGAAAAGGGGATTTTAACCCCGATGTAACCGTACAAAAACAAGAGAAAATTGTGCCTACGATTCAAACCATCAAAAACATACATCGATAAACTAACTATTGGGGATTTTCTTCAGGGGTCTCAGGATCGGGTAATATAGGCTTCACAGACTGAAAGGCTTCGAGCATCAAAGTATCGGTGGCGGCCAGGGCATTTTACGAGTAATGAGTCCGTTGAAAAGCTGCTTTTGTAGCAGTAAGATTGGCTTCGGCGGAGGGGTCATAAAAGAGCGACTGAGTGATACGCTAGCCCAAACGATGCTCTCTATATCCAGCGACCACACCGTCATGACATCCAGAGCGATAGTAAGCAACGTTGACACTGGAACTTGCATCCACGAAATCTTTGCTTTGAAATAGACCTTCAGCCACTTGCTTCGGGCCTTGGGAAATCAACCAGCTTTGGTCTTCCTTAAGAACGGTATTGGTATCCTCCAGTTCTGAAACACGTGACTCAAGTTCCTTGATGCGTTCTTTATCTCGGACCATGTCATTCGTTTCCTGGGAGCTCCGGGCCTCAGCTGCAAAAAGATCAGAAGACAAAACATTGATTCGGTCCTTCAATTCTTTCACAGTCCGACTGTGAGTAATATTCAATTCCCCCAAGGCTCGAACCGCATCATCATTGAGAGACGAGGACTCGACGCCGGAGGTCTGAGTTTTCTTTAGCTTCTCTACCTCCTGGCGGAGATGGGATACTTGATCTTCAAGTTCCCTCTTTTCCTTGTCAAACCGAACTTGCAGTTTATCAGCACTTTGGTTACTTAGAGAGGCGTTTCTTTGAAGACCTTTATTCAATCGGGTCTGGTTCAGGATCTCATCTTCGGATAAAAGCCATCTGGACCGAACCTCAGGCGCAATAACCAAAAGTTGAGCTACCAAGTGATCGAGCTGCTCACCTAAAGCGAAGTTATTGGTGTTATCAACACGGATAACTTCAGCTGGGGTGGCCAAAGTATCCAAAAGATCTCGGAAAACGCTAGCACCTGTGTATAAGGACGGTTATAAACTTTTTGGAAGCGTGGTAGGAACTTTTTTACGGCAATGGAGGGTTCGACACCGTTGAAATCCGGATCGTCAGGGATCAGTTCTTTCTCCTTAGGATCGGTGGCCTTACTCGAAGTACCCTTGGTTGAAGTTGTTTTCTTGGGATCTGTTACCTTGACAAGGGGAGAATCTTTCTTGGAACCGGATGTCTCCTGGGTTAGTAGAGGTTTCTCTTTTCCTGATTTGATAGGAGAACTGTCTACTTTCCCGGATGAAGCGAATGGTTTCTTGGACACAAGCGTTTTCTTAGCTTCAGATGATGATTTGCTAGAAACAATCACAGGGGAGGCCTTAGATCCCTCAATACCTTTCTTTGGCTGGGTCGGATCAAGATTTTTGGATGGTTTTCCGCTCTTCGGATCAATAACAGAAGAGCTGGCACCAGGTCCCTTTGAGAGGGCCTCTGAGAGTTTCGTTTGCTTCTTGGGGAATTTAGGAGGTTTGTCAACCTCGCCTTCATGGGAATGACCACTTTCTTGTAAAATCTTCTCAACCTCCGAGTTAGTGGCAACCTTGGGAGTTAAAGGGCAAGAACGATCGGAGTAGGTAGGAGGAGCCTAAAAAACAGAGGGATCTTCAGATTCGGCAGTACTGGATGAAAAGGAGGACTCATCCGACTCAGTTTCTAGCCCATACTCCTCCGAATCATCCTTTTCAGAAGCAGCAAAGAGTTCATCGGTATCAAGGCTGGGCTCTTTGATAGATGGAGAAGGAACCGAAGCAGAAGCAGGCTGTTCTTTGGTTTTGGAAGCTTGAGAAGTAGGATGGGCTTTGCTAACAGTCTTGGGTTTTTTAGCGGGAGGACCTTTCACAGTCTTTTTGGATTTTTTGGTTTTCCTTTTCCTTTTAACGGCGACATTTGCTTCGGCCTCGGTGTAGGGTGCTGGGATATTCTCGTTAGGAAGGGCAACGCGATCCAGAGTTGTGGTTAGAAAGCCAGGAGCACCTTCGGCAAGAGGGGCCGAACCAAATACCACACCTTCCCAATGCCTCATTTTCAAGAAGGAGAGAAGAGACAATTCTGTAGCACGAAACAAGAAGAGTTAACTCGCAGTAAAAAAATATATATATGCATATATATGTGTAAAGAGAGAAAGCAAGAGAGAACCTTGATCGGCAAGCTTCAAACAAGGACGAGCCAGAGGACGAGTCAGTTCTGGCTTAATCCAGTTAAAACTAGTACCTTTTCCGGATAAGAGCTGGCTCTAATCGGATTAGTCTGTAGGTCCATAACGAGATCAAGGTCCAGACCGTTGGTATCGGGCTCCGGATCAGTGAGAGTATCACCTTTGACACACCATCTCATTCGGATTGGAGCTATAGAGGCATTGATGAAGAAGAAGCGATTTTTCCAATTCTTCAGGGATGAAAGAGACCAGTCGATGCACGCAGGGGCGCCTCTTCGTTTGTCTACTGTAAGCCAATCTCCATTCAACCCCATTTTATAAAAATGGCGAAAAGTCAATAGATCGGGGGCTTTATCGAAAGCACGGCAATAAATCTCGAAGTTAGTAATCTTGTGCGCCCCCAGAGGGTTCATTTGGGAAACATGGCCTTTGAAGTAGTGAATCACGTCGAGAAAGAAACGAGAGAAAGGTAGTCGTAGGTTTGAGTACTCGAACCAAGCGCAGTAAGCGGTGACCTTACCTGGAGGGGCATCTCTAATAGTATCAGTAGGTCCGGGAACGGTGACACCATAAGTGTTGTCAATATGATAAGTCTCACAAAAGGTGCGAAGATCTCCGGAGGACATAGTGTTATACATCTCTTTTAGATTTTCTTTGGACTCTTTCGCCATGATATCAGAATAAAAAGAAGACACCGAAATAGAGGGTATTTTGAAAGAAAAATGGCAGAGGTTCGGAAGATGAGTAAGAAACAAATGAGGGAGGAACACCCCTATTTATAGGAACGTAGCAGGCACCTCAAGGGACGCGCGTGACCTCGAAAAAGGTAGGCCACGTGGAAAACACGTGGACAGGTGAGAAGACAACTGTCGTTGTTCAAATCGCGCGCGTAGGCCACGTGGAATAGCACAAAGACAGCTAGAAACGTTCAGACTGTATAAATTAGACACGTGGAATTGGTAGGGACAGCGGGTTGAAGCCAAACATATGAAGTCGACGAAATAGCAGCAAAAAAGGGTGAATAAATCAAGATGGAGGATTGCCAACGTTTTTAAGTCCAACATCGTACCGACTCCTTCGGAATACAATGCTAGACTTGGGGGAGTTGTTGGCATAGGGTCTGGTCACCTGGTTCGGGTCCGAGACCGAACCATCGACCAGAGTTCCCTAGTTCGGATAGGAAAAGACAAAGAGATATAAAGACAAAGCAGATACGACAAGGAGCCGACAAATAAGGTAAAAAAAGATGCTCTGACAAAAGACATCCTTTTAACCGCTAGGTAAAAAGGGTAAAGGCTAGGGAGCATCCTATTACCCAGAAGACCTCCTATAAATACCCAGGTAAACAGTAGATATCCAGGGGACTTTTCACTTTAACTTTATGCTTATATTTTTCTGTCCGAACCAGAGTACTTATTCTTACGCCCGAGTTGAATCAGGGGTATAGCCCCGCTCAACCTGGTGTTTTCTCTTAGTGCAGGAAATTCGGATAAGGAAATCAGGGAGGTTGATTCAAGGGAAACCGGACTTCGAGTCGGACTAAGTTTGTGAGTGTAGTTCGGGTAGGGGTTCAGGGGCCCTTTGTATTAACAACGGCTGAATAAGGAGTATATATATACTCCTTATTTTCACTGTTAACCTCCCACAACCAACTAAATACTTCTAGACCCTCTAACTTTTATTTCTTCACTTCAAGCACAAACTTAAGCACCATACTTTAAGACTTTATCAACTTCAGTCCCTCAACTAATAATCTGCAATAAACGCTTTAAGTTAGAAAACCGTTTAGACCAAGTTGGGACTATCGTCGTTTTTATCTTTCGAACATTCCCCGTCAATCTTAATTTGAAAAGCGTTAAACAAACCTAATTTGGAACACAAATATTTGTGTTAATTTGGCGGAAGACTTTTTGTAAAAATATCCTCAAGTTGTTCTGCAAAATCTATTTTTAACAGGTTAAGAACATCGGAACAAACTTTTTCTCAAACTACATGTAAATCAATGTCAAAATGTTTTTCCACTCATTGAAAACTGGGTTATTAGCTATCATCATTGCGGCCTTGTTATCACAATAAAATCTACAGGAATAAGACCATTCACTTTCATATCATGCAAAAGATTGATTAACCAAAGCGTTTCACAAGTGGCAGCAGTCATAGCTCTAAGATCTAGAGACTGTTGGTTGCTTTTTACTTTTCCATGAAACAAGTGAATTACCAATATAAACACAGAACCCAATAGATTTTCTAGAAACTGGACATCTTTCCCAATCATAATCAACATACACAAACATTTTCACACTACCAGATGTACACACATGAATTCCTTGACCATGACCATATTTAAGATATCTTAACACTTTTAGAGCCAAATTAAAGTGAAATTCAGTATGTGAATGCATAAACTGAGACAAACTTTGTAGAGCAAAACTGATATCAGGTCTAGTAAGAGCAAGATATATCAGTTTTCCAATAAGTTTGTGGTAAACAAATATATTACTCAAAAGTTCACTAGTCTTGTGTTCTACTTTATCAAATAACAAAGAAATATTTGCATCAAAGGGAGTATTTACATGTTTACAACCCAATAAACCAAACTCATTAAGTAACTCAAGACAATATTTCCGTTGAGATAAACAAACACCCTTATCAGTTTCAAATAACTCAATACCAAGAAAGTACTTTAAGGTACCTAAGTCCTTAATCATAAATTTAGAGTTAAGAAACTGTTTAATAGCCACAATTTCATCATTTGAGTTACCAGTAATGATGATATCATCAACATACACCAACAACATAACATGCACCTTATCTTTAGTCAAAATATACAAGAAATAATCAGTCTTACTTTGCACAAAACCATACTCATGTAAACTTGAAGTAGTTTTTCATTCCATTTTCTAGGAGCTTTCTTTAAGCCATATAAAGATTTTTTAAGTTTACAAACTCTATCATTAGTTTTATCAACGAAACCTTCAGCTAAAGTCATATAAACATCTTCATCAAGCTCACCATACCAGAAAACATTATTAACATCCAATTGAAACAAAGACCAGTTATTGCACACAACCAAAGTAATAAGACATCTAACAATCACCATTTTGACAACAGGAGAGAAAGTCTCTTCCTAGTCAATACCATACTTTTGACTATAACCTTTAGCAACTAATCTGGCTTTATATCTCTCTATTTCACCAGATGCTTCATACTTAATTTTGAACAACCACTTACAGTCAACTATATTTCTGTTCACAGGTTTTTCAGTAATATCCCAAGTATCATTTCTAAGAAGTGCCTCCATTTCAGTATTCATAACATTAATCCAATTGGGATCAAAACAAGCTTGTTTAAATGATTTAGGCTCAACACTTTTATTCAGATTAGACATAAAACATGAAATATCCTTTTTTAAACAAGAGTAACTAACCACTTTATCTACTCCATACTTGTGTTTTCCCCCTAAGACATAATCATCCCATTTCCTAGGCACATTAGTTTTCCTATAGGATTTTCTAGCATTAATATTTTCATTTATTATAGAATCATCAATGTTTTGAAATAGGTTGTCGTCAGGGATAACTGTAGTTTCAGCAAACTGTGTTGCAGTGGTATTCTCTTCTACAACAGTTCCATGTACATGAGTTGTAACTTTAGAACTGTCATGAGAAACAGAATCAGTGCCACTACCATCACTCTCAGTACACATCCCTTCATCATTAGGACTTTTAGGAGTTTGGTTATACATGTTATCAAAGAAGTTTAAGGTATTTGTAGTGTTAGTACAATATCTGTGACAATTGTTCTAGATTATTTAAGTCTTTAGTAATAGTCTATTTGAGTCTGTAATGGCCCAATAACATTGTATTGTTAGTAGGCTATTTAGTCTGTTATGGGTGTTAATGGACTTTGCATAGTCCATGAGCCCATTAGTGGCCCAAGCCTGTGAATATTTTCATTCATACTGTCCCGCAATCTGATAACAGTTCAGCAACCTCAGATCATGCATTCAAGGCTTCAGTTAGTGATCAAGATACTGAGAGTACGTGTTTAGACAAAGAACAAAATGAAGTTCGTAGTGAAGCGAGTAGTACTGCAGGTGATTCTAGTACTGCAAGTGAAATTAGCTCAAATGAAGAGAATATTCAACACGTTGAAGATGAATCAAAGGTTTGCAGTTGTACGTTGGACCTATCTAACGAAAATTTCATTGCAAAAATGGTCGACCTCAAAACCGAGAAGTCAAAGGTACTTCTTGATCTTCAATCCGTAACAGAATTATGCAAATATTTTACAAGTTTAACTCTTCAAAACGAGAAGTTGACAAATTTAGTCTCAACTTGGAATCTCAGCAAACTCAACTTGAGCTTAACGTGTCAACCCAAACTTTCTTAAAAGATGATTTTTCAAAGAAACTTCATCAGAATGAAAAAGACAAAATGGAACTTTTGTCAAATGTCGGTATTTTAACTCATAAAATCGACATGCTATATGACTGCCTTGAAAAAGAAAAGAAGAGTTTTGCTGAGAAGGTTCAAGAATTAAATAATTGTGAAATCAGATTAACCGAGCAGGAAAGGAAAATCGAACAGTTTCGCACTTCTTCTAGTACCTTAAATTCTATCTTGAGTCGTCAAAGGCCAACTAGAAATCGTAATAGTTTGGAATATAATGAAACACCTCCACCTTTTAATCACAATTACAACTTTCTTAAATCTGAATGTGATGTGAAGGAAAACAGTGTTGACTCTTCATGTGAATCTTCCTCTACAAGGAACGATCAAACCGAGTCAAGTGCTTTAACTGAATCAAGTGTTTCGGAAACAGAAATGAGTACATTAGCTGAAAACTCAAAACCCAAACAGCCTATGGATGATTTGAAGTGTTTTAAATGCCGTGAACATTAGCCTCGGTATGTCCAAAGAATAAGCAAAAGCAAGCCAACAGATAATCTTCTCCGCAGAAAGAGCAAGCTAGCAGATCGTCTTCACCGAAGACTAAACAAATGGCTCGTTCACATTCACCTGAACGGAAACAGGTGCAGCATGTTCGACAATTAATGGCTCGATCAAATTCACATGTACGGAAACAGGTGCAGCAAAAATGGATTAATAAACAGGAACGCCCGAGTGTTCCAAATGATCGTTCATTTCAATAGCGTTCTTTTCGACCGTCTTTTCGAACTTCTAATCCATACTGCCCGAGTCAGAGATTACCTTCTTATTATCAGCAGTCGAGATCCTTTCGTCCACCGAGGAATAACCTGAATTATAAAGTTAAAACTACGATTACTAAAGATGATGGTTTCTTCAAGGAGTTTGTCTATTTGTATGAAAGAGGACAATCAAGACGCGTTATGGCTTGGGTTCCCAACCATAACTGATCATAGCTAGTTTAACTGATATTTTTGTAATTTTGTATTTATCTTTATGAAAATTAGATTCGACATGAAAAGCTCAAAATTTCGTGTCGATATCTTAAAAAAAAAAGAAAAAAAAAGGTTTTACTAACGTTTGTTTTGCAGGTTACGAAGCGCGTACAAGACTCTACTCTTGAAACTGTTGTTTGAGACGTTGTTCATCGTCAGACAGCTCAGGGAAAGTTTTGTTGTCATTTATGGAAGCTCGGAGAATACAAGCAAAAGTGATGAACTGAGTCGATTCGTGATGAAGACTCTGATAAACAACGAAGTTCACAACAACAAAAGGAGCTGCCTAACTCTTCACAAGCATTAACGGAGAAGACTAACTCTTTGAAAGCGTAAACGGAGAAGACTAACTCTTTGAAAGCGTAAACGGAGAAGACTGAATCTTCACAAGCTTAAACGGAGAAGACTGAATTATTGCAACAATTCAGGGGGAGTTATTCAAGACAATGATGAGTTTAAAGAACCTGCAAGTAATACAAGGAGTACAAGACTATAAAGACTTTGAGCGTAAAATAATCTAGAAGCAACAGTCAATGGGGAGTTTGTTAGTGCAATATCTGTGGCAGTTGTTCTAGATTATTTAAGTATTTAGTAATAGTCTATTTGAGTCTGTAATGGCCCAATAACATTGTATTGTTAGTGGGCTATTTAGTCTGTTATGGGTGTTAATGGACTTTGCATAGTCCATGAGCCCATTAGTGGCCCAAGCTTGTGAACATGTCTCTATATAAAGAGACATTGAGTTTAGGTTTAGGGTTAATCATTAGAGACAGACAGAGAGGTAAAGAATTATGTGAAGACTATTTATTGTAATTGAGTGATTCAATTAATAAAGTAGTCAGAATTCGGTAATTGTTTATTGTATTATTGCTTATTCGATTATTACATGTGCTAATACAATTGATTACGAGATTCCGCCTTGTGATCAATTGGTTCAATCCTGTAGATCTGATAACTGGGACCTACATATAGTAGTGGTCTCAGTTTGTAAAACAAGATGATCATCATTAGTGGTTTTGAATGGAAACACATTTTCATAAAATTTTACATCCCTAGAAAACAAGGTACACTAATGATAAAGATTAAACAGTTATAGCCGTTCTTAGAACTAAAATAGCCAATAAACACATATTTAAGAGACCTACTACTAAACTTATCAGAGTTGTTTAACACAGATAAGCAAGACATCCAAAACTCCTAAGGTGGGAAAGATTAGGTTTATGACCATAAACACACTCATGGGGAGATTTACCATTTAGCACAGAAGAGGGAGTTCTGTTAATGAGATAGGTAGCTGTTAGCACACAGTCAGCCCACATATTAAGAAGAATGCCCCCCTGAAACATAAGGGACCTAGACACATTTAACAGATGTCTATGCTTCCTATCGGCTATGCCATTTTGTTGTGGAGTATATGCACAACTTGTTTGATGAATAATACCATTTTGTGTAAAAAAAAAAACTCAACCAGTCTATTATTAACAAACTCTGTGCCATTGTCACTTCTAAAAACTTTAACAGTTTCAGAAAATTGATTTTGAATCAAATTATAAAAATCAAGGATGTAGTGAACCAACTCTTCCTTAGTTTTAAGCATATACAACCACACAACTCTAGAAATCATCATCAACTGTTAGGAAATACCTAAATCCTTCCTTGCTTATTACTTTATAAGGACCCCACAAATCCATATGAACCAATTCACCCAAGTGACCTGACTTGTGATCACTCAGTGGAAAGGGTTCTCTGGTTTGTTTGGCCTTATGACAAACATCACAAGGAACAAATTCAACACTTCCAACCACATTTAAGGAGTTTCTTTAAGACATGTAAAACCTGGTCAGAGGGATGACCTATGCCACAGATCAAAAGACATACAACAATTAAGCACATTATTGACAACAAAATTACCTTCACTAGTCACATTAAAGTAATATAAACCATCAAAAACACTACCAGTCCCTACGGTATTATTTAGAGTTAAATCCTGAATAAAACAATTATGTTCATTAAAAACAGTGGACATTTTTCTATCTCTAGCAAGTTTAAACACATACAGCAAATTCACATTATACTCAGGAACAACTAGAACATCATATAAAACAATATTGACATTAATTTTTAAGTTTCCAATTTTTACAATTCTAGCTTTAGTTCCATTTGGATGGCCTAATTTCAGGTTTAAACCAGAAATATTTACGACATTATCAAGAAACTCATCTGATAATGTAAAAACAAATATGTATATATCAGCAATAATCACAAGTGAATATTGAAGTATATACATATGTGTAGAACTGATATAATATATTAAGCAAACAAATTTCACTGTTTTAAAAACCGGATCAGACCGGAGGTTGGACAGGGTCCAGCCGGAAAAATTTGTGGTTCCGGTCTGATTGAAACGGTTTTCTGGCCAGCTTCTGGACCGCTTTGAACCGTGGATGGGACAGACCGGATCAGATCGAAAACTTAAATGATCTATAACACCAAACGAGTAAGGTTTCTAGAAAATGTTTTGAAGTTAATGATTTTATGTTATTCTTACACTTTACTACATTAACTGAAATCTCTATTTTTTATTAAGTTTCAATATACTTAATTGACAATATATGTACATTTTATACTTCAAAAAATTAATTTATACAAAAATTAAATAAGTTTAATAATAAATTAAAAATTAAATGTCTAACGTCTATTAATGAATCGTTACAATTTTGACAAAGAATAAATAAAATGTCTAACTTTGATATGATCGTGAATTATTAAGACATTCAGTTCATTTACAGGTTCAACCGATCTAACCTGTAAAATTTATTTAACCAGATTGATGTTCGGTTCGGTTTTCAAAACATTAACAAAATTAAAATTTAACAAAGTAAATCATAAATATATGAAAACCCCCATTATTAAAATCAAACTCATCAAATCGATCATATTATCAAGTGAATATGATTAAATTACCAACCTAGTACCGTTAGTATAATTTATTCATAAAAATTCAATTCAATCATCAAACCCTAAAAATAAAAAACATAAAATTAAAAGAATCCGGTCACAAACCTTTGAAATTGATCACTAATTACTTGATGGTAGGATCATTCTCGTGATTTACAAGCGAATTTGAGAGTTATTTTGATGAATTTGTCGTTGTACGCAGCATTTGCGTGAGAGAGAAGGGATAGATTTTAGATCCGTGTTCATTAAACATCTGGTTAGAACCAACGAGTTAATATGTTTGTTTCTTACACTTTGTCCCTCATTTTTCTAAATATTATAAAATTGCCACCTTGTGATTAATTTTTGATCTAAATAATCTAATGGTAATCATATGGTTCCTATTTGAACCCAAATATATATATATATATATATATATATATATTAAGTGAATGAGAGTGTAAAAAACTTTGCCTTATATGCTATTGAATGTATTTAATTTTCAAAATCTTTATTGTGTGTATTCAACTCCTATTTATTCGCAAATGATGTGGGTGTTTACTTATATGTAATCGATTTAAATATTAGATATTTCTCAAAAACATCTTGTTCTCAAATCATTTGTAAAAATATAAAAGTTGAATACACACAATAGCAAATCTGATAATTCTAATGCACTTAATACCTATATATATATATATATATATATATATATATATATATATATATATATATATATATATTGAATGGTTAATGCGATAACTCAAAATTCTGCGAGAACTGATTTATATTGGTTGTTGGGTTTTAATGTGAAAATAACTATCATGGGTATTCTAGTAATTTACAATAATTTTATTAACACAATTATCTAATTAAAACTAAATCCCTAAAAATACTCCAACTAAACAACCATGATAATTCTTTGAGTAAATTACATAGATCGTCCCTAAGGTTTATATGGAATTACGGTTATCGTCCCTAAGTTTAAAATGTTGCATGGATTGTCCCAAAGTTTGGAGTAATTACGGATTTCGTCCCTAATTTGGACGTCCGTTAATTTCACCGTTAGGGTTCCCTCACGTGTTAAACACGTGAGGGGTATTTTCGTCATTTCGCAGTCTTCTCCCCCAAAATCAAATAAACCAAAAATAAAACAAACCAAAAATAAAAACAAACAAAATAACAAAAACCTATTAATATATGACACACCATTTTCGTCTTCATTCAGCCTAACCAAACCAAAACCAAAACTCCCTCCTCCCCTGTTTCCTTTCCTCCTCTGTTTTTCTCAAATCCGCCATTAAAACCACCCAATCCGCCACTAAAACACCCCTTCACACACACACCCGTCCCGTTTCATCATCATCAGTTTTGAAAAAAGTGAAGGAATCTATTACTCGCGTACTGATGATTTTAATGATTCGTCTGTGGCTTCTTCTAATGGCGATGCGTATATTCGGTAATTTGAATGATTTTGATTAGTTGAATTTGTTTTTGAGGTTTATTGAAGTGAAATTGGTGATTGATTCGGTATTTTGGTATTTTGGTATTTTGGTATTTCTTTTAGGGTTTGTTCCTCCGTCGTCACCGCCGCCTTCCTCCGCCACCATAGTCGCCGGAGAGTTTTGGAATTGATGGAAAATGGAGGATTTGGAATAATTCCTTTCTGGGTTTGATTTGAAATGAAGAATTAGAAAAAGGGTTGATTTTATTTGTTTGATCTTATGAAGAGTTTTTTTATTTAGTGGATTTGTTAATTGGGTGGCGCTGTTTTGTGTGGGTGTGTGTGTGAAGCGGTGTTTGTGTAAGCTACTAAGCTTATTTTTAGGGTTTATTTGATTTTGGGGGAGAAGACTGCGAAATGACGAAAATACCCCTCACGTGTTTAACACGTGAGGGAACCCTAACGGTGAAATTAACGGACGTCCAAATTAGGGACGAAATCCGTAATTACTCCAAACTTTGGGACAATCCATGCAACATTTTAAACTTAGGTACGATAACCGTAATTCCATATAAACCTTAGGGATGATCTATGTAATTTACTCTAATTCTTTTTCTTTTATCCTCAATCTAATCGTAATTTTTGACATCCGAATAATCGCTTCCATCTAATTAGAGTTGTTTTTAAGTTGAAAACTAAACTAGTTATGTACTACATCTTTGTTTTTAATATATGTGAACATATTTACATATAATATTAATTTGAAAATAACAAAAAAAAAACGCTTTATAAAGCTAGAGACATGATGATAATGTTGAACTAAAAGTCAACAATAAAGCTCATCATAAATCTTTCAATAATCATTCAAAATAATAGTAATATAACATCATATTTATTAATTTTAACACAATGTTTACATCCATCAAATTAATGATAAAAACAGAAAATTCAAATTCATTGGTCTAAAGATAAGAATTTAGACTAATTACCGGTTAAACAATTTCCTTTCGTATGAAAAAAAAAAATCTAGAAATAAAAATTAAATTATAAAAACAACCCTAAACATCATCAATCTTCGAACAATAATTCTAAATACATAGTTAGGTATATATGATCATTTGTGGATATTATATGAACATTTGTGGATATTATATGAACATTTGTGATAACTTATGAACACATAACTGAATTTTATATAAATATTCAGCTATGAATAAATATTCAAATGATCATATAATATCGAACTACATATTTCAAAACACTAATTCAATAAATACATTCATTGTAGCCAAAATAAGTTACTTGTTTTCGGTACACATTAAAATTTAATTCAATATGTAACTTCCAATAAATCCATGTAATTCCCATAAATCACGTTAAGGGTTTGAAAATATAGTTAGTGATTTGTCAAATTACAATGGTACCCTTGTTAATTTAATAAAATACTAAATGTTCAATATTAATTTACTATAATCTCATTGAACTATCTTAGCCTTAGATCATGGTATCCAACTGTAGGTCCCAGTGGTCCGATCTACAAGATTAAACTATACTAACTACGAGGCGGAATCTCGTAATCAATAAACACACAGGTTATAAACGAAAGCAATAAACGCATAACACAATTACCGAATTCTAATACTTCTGATTAACAAAACGTTGTTACAATCCGGATGTATAAACACGAATTCTCTATCAAAACCAACAACCCTAAACTGATCTGAACACCTCTATTTATAGAGTAACATGTTCAGCCAGTTTGGGCTTGGACTCTATTGGGCCTCACGGACATGCAAGTCCGTGAGCAGCCCACTAAGCTATCTATACACAGGCTAATACAATACTACGTAATCAAAACATGATCGAACATCCAGTCATTGCATATCTTGCACTAACAAACTCCCCCTTGACTGATGCTTCTATTCTCTGATTAACATCTCACTATCTGCATTAACCTGCAAGTTCAAACAACCATCTACGATCCTTTGGTAATCTCTACCAATATCTTCCCAACCTGCTAAAGTAACAATATGATCTTTCTTCAATATCTTCAGATCATTTTCAGTCAGATTAGCTAGCTGAGTGGCGTCAATAACTCTCAAGATCTCAGTCATGCCTTCATTGACTTCGTCATCTTTTCTATATATCACCGCTTCGCCGGTTGCAACATATACCGCCCAGATATGTAAATCTCCAAGAATATCTCGACCAAAGTTCTTCATCGGAATCTTCGTCAAGCAAGCGATAGGAGGATATCACATTCTTCTTGCAGTTCTCCCCGTTTCAGGATCTATCTTCTTCTTAGAGATCATCATCTTTCCAACTGCTGGTATAAACTCCTTGAATACTCCAGTTTTCGCTTCGTCTTTAAGTGTTCTTTCGACCCAGTTTGCATATTCATCCTTCCCTCTGTTGATTAGCTTCAGCTTTGACAAGCAGATGAGTTCTGACCTCGGAAATGAATTGAAATTTTCCCGATTTCTGGTTAAGTACTGAACTCCGTCAAAACTTTTAATCACGAACACCTGCAGTTCAGAGTCAAACAACCAACTAATTATCCCCAAGTGTGGCTGGCGTTCTCTGGTGAAAAACTTTCGGATCAGTGGCTGTTGCTTCTTTGGATCGAGCTTTCTAAACCACCCTCTACGTTCTTCTAAGCTCGGTTTCGAAACACTTTCTCCTTTTTCTTCAATGTTTGCTTCCTCTGTGCTTGCTGGTTCTTGAAACACATATTCTCCTCCGTCATCTTCAAAAATCCAAGTATCGTCAGTGCTTTCCTCAATCTCTTGTTCCTTATTTTCTCCACTTTGTTTTTGCTCCCCCTGATCTGCTGAAGGATAAATAGGCAGTGCTCGAGATGTAGAGGCAATCTGCTCTCGTTGACGTGCAGCATCTTGATCATCTTCGGGATCATCTTGTCGCTGTCTGACTGCAGATGGTTTGCACGGTTCCTCCCCCTGAGCAGATGACCGCTTCGAGAGCAATTTAACTTGTGCTTCAAGAGAGGATATACGCAGTGATTTATCAGCGTCAGACTGCAAGAGTGTAGCAACCTGCGTAGAAAGCTGCAAAACAAGTGAAAGTAAATCATTAAGTGTGGGGGGTGGATTCTCCGTGGCTCGTTTCTTGTGTGGGCGCAAAGTTGCTGTAGAGGACCCGGACTCTTCACCGCCAGGAGCTGGACGTTTCCCACGGTTCGATGGGTGAAACGAAGAAGTAACTTCGTTATCAGCAAGATTTAGCTCCTCTGTGGCCGCATCGTTAACCTGAGTAGGCGAAATATATGTCGAAGATCAGTGCTGCTGAAGATAATTTCACGACCAGTTACTACGGTGCGCAGGCCATCTTTGACTTTATTTGACCCCGGAATTGGGAGATCTACGTGAGTAAGATTGCGGAGAAACTCAGCGACCAACGCAACGTTGATGGGTAGATCTTCGCTTAGGATATAGGACATCCTAGAGTGTTGAAGCCATAAGATCGTTTCCCGAAAGCGGAGTGAAGAAACATCGTTAAGTGAAAAGCTGACCGCCTGATTATGCCTCTTATCAAAGATCTTCGCCATCTGTAAAATCTGAAAAAGAAAAACGAACACATCAGATTTAATAGACACGAACATGTATGCCGTGAGTGAACACGAACATGTGTGAGACGAACAAGGTCTTCGTCTAGGGCACACACATAAGTGTACGAACAAGTTCTTCGTCTGGGACACACATTTAAGTGGACGAACATGTTCTTCGTCTGGGACAAACAAGTACACGAACAAGTTCTTCGTCTAAAATAAACAAGCATGCGAACAAGGACACGAACAAGTTCTTCGTCTAAAACAGACAAGCAGGGGGACGAACAAGTTGTTCGTCTGACATCACGAACAAGTTGTTCGTCGGACATCACGAACAAGTTGTTCGTCTGACATCACGAAGACAAGGACGAACAAGTTGTTCGTCTGACATCACGAAGACAAGGACGAACAAGTTGTTCGTCTAGGAGCAAAGTAATTTGTCTAAGGCATTGAACCTAAGTGTCTGGGCACATATGAATATAGGCGAAGAACATCATGCAAACAATTCAACTAATAACATCAACGACGAAGATCAGCGAAGCTAGATACAACAATATTAGACGAACACATCAAGAACAGAAACATGTTTATCACAAAGTTTTTGAAGATCTGGACGAACATGTATGGGAAAACCCAGAATTTTTTGAAGATTAACACATAATCACAAACTTAACAAAGCAATTTTGAAGATCTGGACGAACAAGTATAAATATCAACGAAGAACAGAAGAACTTACATGAGGGAATAGTCAACCTTAATAAGAACTTCGTGAGTGAAAAGAGCTCCGAGAATGTGTAAAAACTTTGAGAAGTTAAAAGTGAAAAATAATTTTCACTCTTGAGTTTATATATAGGCCAAGAGTGGGCCTGAGAAGACTGGGCCGAATATTTGGGCCCAAAGGACTTAAAAGTGTGTAAACCAACGTTTTCCAAAGTAAAGAAAATTACAGAAAGTAAAAAGAAGAAGAACTTAAAACAGAAACGTGAATCAAAGTTTTAACTAAACGAACAAGTGTAGTATACATTTAACATTCGATCAGATTGCTTATCGGGGTTTCAAAGATAATTTAATTTAAATCCATGTTTGTGTAGTTGTCCAATTTAACCGTTCCGCCTTACACCAAAAAGTTGTGTTTTAAATACAAGTAAACTATCGTAGCTTTAGGCGAAAAGCACTCAGAAGTTAAGAACCATTCGACAAAAGTTTGAGATACTCAAGATATTCGTGAATCCTTCCATGGTACAAAGTGGTATGGAATGGTTACCAACCTTGACAGTGTAACATATGAAGCTAACATTAAGATAACCTGTATCAAATTTGTTGAAAACAGTTTAACGCATTGGTTTAATTGTGCAAGTCTATGCCTGAGCTTCTATGAAGCCTTTTTAAGATATTAGAATTCTGCGACTTTCTATGGAACCCTTTAACGAGCTTTCTACCAACCGATCCCAGACCCGTTAAGACCTTAGGTGGCTAGATGATCAAGGCACCCCGTGTGTGTACTTACTCAAGTTCCAAAGGCCGCTTATGTGAATTCAAACACTTATTAACACACCAATAAAATATTTTAAATTTTATATAAGTGTCTCCCATCTGTTAGTGTATCACATGACTTCGTAGCAGAAATCCATTCTCAACCTTTGTTGCAAACAGCAAACTGGAGTCGTTTAATGGTTGGAAACTGTAGAGCTCTAGAACAGCAAACCACACAACTGAATTCAGTAATAAGGCGAAGGGCCACAAGACACTGGAATTTAAACTAAAAAACTGTGAAAAATTATACTGCAAGTGGCAAAAACCCGATCTAAGACTAAGAGTCATAAGCAAAAGATATCTTCATCTCGAATTTAAAATTCTAACTAAGTGATCCTAAATTTTTTTTTTTTTTTTTTTTTTTTTTTTTTTTTTTTAAGGAAAACGTTGGTTAATCTAAGTTTCGAAGTCCAATACGATGAAGAAGCGACTCAAAGCGGGTTTTATCAAAAGTTTTAGTGAAGAGATCGGCTAAGTTGTTTTCGGAAGAGACACGAAGGATGTCGATCAATTTCTTTTCATAATAGTCTGTTGGGTTATAACTTAGTTGATATAGTTTAACCATAAACAATGAAACCTAACAACCAAACGAAAGTAACTTAATCAAACAGTTTGAAGATTAAGAAGTTACTACGGAAGAATATCATAACAAGTTAGTGCGGCTGTTTAACATATTGCAAAGTTACTACGGTAGATGGAGTTACTACGGACGAAGTCAAGAATCAATATAAAGTCAAGATATGGAAGAAGTCAAAGACACGGAAGACTTACCTTATCTTGTAGAATATAATCTAAGAGTTATAATTAGATTATATTTCCTTTTGTTAATTAAGTAAAGTTTCCTTATTCAATGTTTAGATAAGGATAGATGTAGAATTCTAGTTTATCTAGAACGAGCCTCAAGGTCTATAAATAGATAGATCCTTGAAGAATAGAAAACACGTTGTATTGATATAATTTGATTAATACGATTGAGGCTTACAATTCGACAATACTTTTGTTTGTTTTCTTATTCATTAGTTATTGTTCGACAACTCGTAATATTGAAGTGTTCATCCGCTGCTGAACTTCTTCAATAGATCACGATCTAACGAAGGCTAACTTATTAGTTTACATAGACTAATACGATCCTGACAAGTGGTATCAGAGCACAGGAGGTGCTTTAGATCCATTGATCAACGAGTTCAGAATCCTCTCAAGCAAGAATCATTACAACCATCATGACGGAAGTTGCGCTTGGAAAAGTTCCCATCCTAAACAGCAACGAATTCGACTTATGGAAGCTACGAATCAAGCAACACATCCTACTAGCCGACTACACAGTATGGGATGTAATCATCAATGGTAACAAACGACCTGCCGCACAAGGAGCTGATGGAGAACCAGGAGTGAATGCTCGCGCATTGGTAAGTGATCTTGAACGCAGGGAGAAACAAACTGAGATCAAGGCTCTTAGTATTCTTATGATTGCCATCCCCAACGAATATCAATCGCAATTCGAAGAATATGAAGATGCCAAATCGCTATGGGAAGCATTAGAGAAAAGATTCAGCGGAACTAAGAATACTAAAAAGAACAAGAAGGCACTCCTCAAACAGGAGTATGAAAACTTTAATGGCTTACCTGGCGAACGAATGACTCAGACCTTTGATAGATACAAGAAGCTCACTGGAGAGATGATAAGCGCTGGAATCAAGTATGAGAAGGATGATCTAAACAGAAAGTTTATCCGAGCACTAGGGAAGGAATGGATTGTGTATACGGTTATCTACAGGCAAGGAGACGCTCTGGAAGCACTAGAACTAGACGATCTCTACAACGACCTCAGAGTCTTTGAATCTGAAGTCGAAGCAGAAAAGGTTTCCAACAACAAATTACAGTATTACCAATGTTAATACTGCCCTTGCAACAACATCTGGAGGATCCAAACATGAAGTCAGCGAAGAGATTTCATTCGAATCTTTTATATGTAAGTGTGCTAATCTCACAGTTGAAGAGGTCAAACAGATGCATCAAGATGACTCTGATGAAATCGATCTCAAGTGGCAATCTGCTATGTTAGCACTACGCGCTAGACGATTCTTGAATAGAACAGGAAGGAGATTCAATCCACGAAACAACGAACGAATCACTTTCGACAAGAGCAAAGTGAAGTGTTATGAATGCAGTGAACTAGGTCACTTCGCTAGAGATTGTCCAAACAAGTCAAACACCAACAATCCACGAACCACTCAAGAGACAAATCAAAGTGCACTCATGTCACAGGACATCTTTGGATTTGATTGG
This sequence comes from Senecio squalidus, assembly GCA_910822075.1. Taxonomy (NCBI): domain Eukaryota; kingdom Viridiplantae; phylum Streptophyta; class Magnoliopsida; order Asterales; family Asteraceae; genus Senecio; species Senecio squalidus. The sequence continues at coordinate 53,273,870 of CAJVGC010000001.1, read as the reverse complement.
AGCGACTTGGCTGAAGAAACAAGTCAGAATAGAGCACTAATCTCTGAGGAACAAAATCACGTAGAAAATACTGCGGCTACTATTCACCATGCATGCATAGCCGTAGTAACAGATGATGCGGACATCTTTGGAGAATTAGTTGCTACGGACGACGCTTTTTCTACTGAGCTGGAGTATGTTGACGTTGGAATTTCTGCACTCAACAACAACATATTGGGATACGACTGGACAGACGATGATCAAGGAGCACCACACGAGGATGCTCTCATGGCTATTGACTCACCAACTCCAGATTCAGCATCTCTCATGGCCGAGGTAATTACCAAACTTTGTACTCCTGAATGTAAAAGTATAATCACTAAGTACAAAGACCATAATCAATTAATGAGTGACTCCATTAAAGACTTAGAAGAACAAAGAAGGTCAGCTCTTAGAGTAATTGATAATTTAGAAAACAGATTAAGTCCCACAAAGTAAATGAACAAAGCTATCAAGAAAAGATCAATCTACTTGAATGGCAACAAGAGGACTTACTTCTTAAACTCAAAGCGGCTAGGGATAAGGTTAAACTTTTAGAACAAGAACACACTAAAATTGAGTTAGATGTAGGGAAGTTAGAATTTGCTTCTAAATCTGTTAACGACCTTTGCCAAAAACAAATTCATAGTAAGGTTAAAGTTGGCCTAGGATACAAAGAAGTTGTCCCTCCATTTAACCAAAACTATATCCCACCATCCCTAGATGAGCCTAGAATCCCAATCACACAGACACCT
>CAJVGC010000001.1:53238584-53272997 GCA_910822075.1 Senecio squalidus | reverse complement strand
TTTGGTTCTTGTGGAAGCGTTAAATGAGTTTAGGCAGCTGTCAGGTTTAGTTCCTAGTATTGCTAAAAGTACTGCGTTTTTCTCTTGTGTGTCTGACAAGGTTAAAGCGGCTATTCTTGATGTTTTGCCTTTTGATGAGGGTACTTTTCCTATAAAGTATTTGGGGGTTCCATTGATCTCTTCTCGGCTTTTAATTGAAGATTGTGTCTCTTTAGTTGAGAAGGTTAGGAAGCGTATTAGTGACTGGCGGAATAAATCTTTATCTATTGCAGGGAGATTACAGTTGGTGTTATCAGTGTTGTCTTCCATCCATGTCTACTGGGCATCAGTTTTTATCCTTCCTAATTCTATTATTTGTGATATAGAGAAATTGTTGCGTGGTTTCTTATGGTGTCAAGGGAGTCTACAACCGGGCAAAGCAAAGGTCTCGTGGGTGGAAGTGTGTCGGCCGAAAAATGAAGGAGGTTTGGGTATTCGGAATATTTTTGATTGGAATTCTGCATTGATGTGTGTTCATATCTGGAATATATTAACTCGTAAGGATTCCTTATGGGTTAAATAGATTCATTCGTATTATCTTGATGGTAGGAATTTTTGGGAAGTCTCGATTAAAGCTAATGCAAGTTGGTCCTGGAGAAAAATATTACTTTTACGAAATAATGTCCGTATGCATTTTAGGAGTAAAATTGGTGATGGAAGATCTATCTCGGCTTGGTTTGATACATGGTGTGAGCTAGGTCCTTTACTAATCGTGATCTAATTTCAGCAGGTTGGAATTTTCAAAGTAAGGTAGCGGATTTGTTAGCAAATGGGGCGTGGCGATGGCCGGATAGCTGGGCTCGGAAATACCAGGCCTTGTCGCAGCTACCTATTCCGAGCCTTGCTAGTTTTCGAGACAGGTTAGTCTGGTTAGATGCAAATGGTGTTGAAGCTGGGTTCTCGGTGGCAGGCGCATGGGATGTTATTCGTGATCAGGCTGATGTCGTGGCTTGGCGTGATGTGGTCTGGTTTCCAAAGGGGGTTCCGAAACATTCTTTTTATGTTTGGCTCCTTGTGCTGCGGAAACTAAAAACTCAGGATCGGTTGCATGAGTGGGATAAGTCAAACAGGTTTAATAGACTAAATTGTCTTTTCTGTGACACTGTTCCTGATTCTCATACCCATTTATTTTTTGAGTGTACTTTTTCAAAGGAGGTTTGGAAAAAGGCATGTGTGGAAGCTAATATCCCAATCCATTTGAATTGTTTTATTGATGTCATCGAGTTCTTGCTATCTCGTGCTAAAGGATCTGCGTGGGGATTAGCAGGTAGATTGATGTTTGGTGCTGCGGTTTACTTTATTTGGCAGGAAAGGAACAATCGGATGCATAATAAGGGGTCCAGAAGTGTTGATCGGCTGTTTGATGTTATTATGAACTCGTGTCGGTTAAAAGCCTTGTCTATTCGGATCAAGAATATCGTTAAATGGAAGGAGGTTTGTTTAAAGTGGAAGGTTGTTGACATGCTTGAAGACTAGTCTGCTAGTTTTGTTTGTGTTTCCGTGTGCGGGTGTGGTTTTTTGTGGTTTTGAGTCCGGTTGAAAGCCTGTTTTCAGCTGGGTTCTTTTAAGAAGATATATTGTCTTCTTGTATTGTAATTTTATTTATATAAGTTTTGCCGGGGTACCGTCCCCATTGAGCGAAAAAATATATATATATATATATATATATATATATATATATATATATATATATATATATATATATATATAGTTGGTTTCATTTAAGAACCATGTAAATATTTAGGAACCATTAGGAACCAATATTCACCAGTGTATATATATGATATTCACCAGTGTATATTTAATATGATATTCACCAGTGTATATACATATAATATTCACCAGTGTATATAGATATAATATTCACCAGTGTATATATATATATACATATGCTTTATATACACTGGTGAATATCATATATATACACTGGTGAATATTGGTTCCTAATGGTTCCTAAATATTTAGTGGTTCCTAAATTAACCCACCTCTATATATATATATATATATATATATATATATATATATATATATATATATATATATATATATATATATATATATATATATATATATCTTTCATTGTTAGATATTAATTACACAAATAAATGACTCCAAACTTGCAAAGACAAATGATGAATAAATGGGTTGAATAAACGGTCATGATTATGGTAACGATTAGAATATTGATAACACTTTATTAAGATCATCAATAAACTATAAAAGAATTTTAAAGAAAAGGAAATAATATTATGCAATTAACCTCATATCATAATTCGAAATAAACATGAATAATATAAAAGATTGTAAACAAAAGGAAATTATTATCCAATTAACCTCAAATCGTAGTTCGAAATAAACATGAACAATAGAGTTAACAAAAAAAAGAAATAAACAAACCAAAAAAGATCCCTCAAAACATAGGTGACCAAAGGAAAATAAATAACTTCATACGTAGTTCCAATTTTCACTGAAGATAATTCAATTATAATTGAAGATAGTTTAGATGTTCGGCTTCCGGCATAATCGAGGAAAATATTATCTTTGTTATATCACTAGACTCCAAGACATTCACTACAAAAAAATCTATATTAGTTTAGTTTATAAAAATTTAGTTCAAAATCTGTAAGAGTTTTTTTTTTTTTTTTTTTTTTTTTTTTTTTGTGGTAAACCTAGGTATCCAACTCGCTTTGCGAGCCGACTAATCCCAGGGCGACTACCCGCTTTGCGGGTAGCCCGGAGTCATCGCAGGTGAACCTCCGTAGCCACAAGGGGGTTTATTTTTTTGCTCCCAGGATTCGAATTTGGACCTCCAGGAATTTCACCTTTGGAGACCAAGCTTTTACCACTAGGACACCACCCTTGTGGTTAAATCTGTAAGAGTTGAATTCATAACATATATACTTGGCTTTTTATGCAAGAGTTTCACTCGGGAAACATATATTATTTCATTCGAATACAATGCCCGAGCTACAATAACAGGTTGATGTAGATTGGTGAAAGGCAATATGAGTTTTATTTCTCCGCTATCATAATGAGAAAGTTGTTAGAAAATAATACATTTTTTTATATTTAATAATATAATTAATGTTCACACTTACGTAAAGTCCCTCAAAAACAGTTCACATGAACCAACTCGACCGTTAGGATGAGGGTAGTGTGTCAAACCACCATTGGATACTTTTCCTACAACATCTATAGATATAAATAATAAATAGTTTTAGTAGTAGTTGATATAATTTTCAATTAAAGACAAAAAGAAAAGAAAAACTCGATAATGGATATAGGTGTACCAATCAACATGTTGAGAGTAGTGTTATCGTCTATAAGAGCCTTGATTGATGGCACCAACGGGCATTTTATAAAAACAGACTGAGTAAAGTCAGTGAGTTTGGTAAACACGGTTCTTTTGAAAACTTTAATCACCCAGTCATTACGGCTCAAGCTGAATTTTTCGTATCTTGGATACTCGGTCAAATCAATGGGTTTCATTTTGAACTGATCTATTGAAAAAACATGTCCCTCCAAATCCAGATGGAACAACTGCTGTCATTTTTTATCTGTAGTATACAATAGAGTTATTGTCACATTATTAAACAATAATTTGTTAATATCATTTAATTGAATGGGTTGTTTAATAACTTACGCTCTCATCAAGTAAAAACAGATGAAGAATGTTTTCTTTTTCGTCTTTCCACACAAAATCGACTCGAACAATGTTAATTTTATACCATATCCAATGGTACTCGAGTGACGAAAAACGTTGAACATTGAAAAGGGGATTCATTTTTCTACAAAACAACAAATGTTAGATAAAATCATCGTTATTATATGTTATTTTTTGTGATGTGATTTAGTAATCGATACCTTGAACGTGTTCAAAGAAATTTTATGTGCAGCATATAAAATGGATACAAACATCAACAAAGAACAGTAAAAAGGTATGAAATTTTGAAATCGTAGAATGCATGGAGACCGGTAATGGTTAATTGCAATTCATAATAGTGAAATAGAGAGACATCTTTGAATATACTATTTTCTTTTTTATATAACGACACATACTCATTTACTAGATTAATAGAATAAAGAAGTGTACCTTATGACAGAGGCTTTGGATGTGACTATGAAGTTGTGAAATTGTGATATGGAGCACTCGTTCTGCGTATGGTGTTTGTAAAAATAAACTCATGTCTCCTTTATATAGTGTTAATGTGGTGGAAAATTCTATTATAGTTTGAAACATACGAAAATTTTGAATTTCCCACAAAGGTTTGGCTAGTTAATTGTATATATAATTGATATTGTTCCTATAATTTGTAGAGTCAATTTTTTTTTATTTTCAAATTAGATTTACTACAAATTCTAGTAATTTTTGGAGAATCATTTGACATAAATTAGGTTGATTTTGAAAGTTATGGTTTTTGATATATGCAAATTGATTTCAAAAATTTTCTTTTAAATAAATAGTATCGTTTATAAATAAATATGGTTGATTTTGAAAGTAATTTTTGAAAGTTACTATTGTTTCCATTAAAGTATAGTTTTTGACAAAATAAATATAAAATTATATGGAATGCCAACAATATTACCCTCTAAATGTGGATTCTATTATTAATTTAATCGATTTTTTAGATCCTTAAATTGTTTTACTTGAACTCCCGGATTTGTAATTTTTGATTATTGTAAAATTTGCTATAATTACACTTAATTCGTTGAAAATTGGTGAATTAACAACATGAATAATATGTTTTCAGAAATTTCATTGTTAGTTAGTTAGGATAATTTTTAATCATGATTTTATAATATTTTTAGAATCTATAATTTGTTATTCCACATTGAAGTTTGACAAAATAATATTTTATAAGCTGTATTATTATTTTTACCATATAATTATAGAGTGTAAATATTCAAATGAATAATATTATGGTAACGGTTTTGTAAATGAATAATATGTTGTCTATAGTTGTGATATTTAGTGTATAATTATACAATCTAACTCTATAATTGAACTATCGAATAAAAGAAACATTACCATATAATTATTTTGTCAAATGAATAATATGTTGTTTCTGTTATTTGGTATGGAGTAGCTTACATTATGGATTGTATACACTATTAATTTTATATCTTAACATTATTGTGCGACGTTAATAACTCTTATTATGGATTGTATACACTAACATCTTAAAAATCTTATATGGTCACATAGATATAAAAATGAATGTTAAAAACCAACCATAATGAATTATTGAAGTGATAACCATCATAAGTTGACCAAACTTAGAAACATAAAATCTCAAAATTAGTTATAACATTAAACAAAAAGATGTGTTTAATCTTCATTGACAGCTCGGGCACTATATATATATTAATTGCAGTTATTTATAGGATATTACAATTTGCAAGGAGATTTCTGTTGGGATTGAAACTTAGATAAAATAGTTTTAATTTCATTAATGTTGCTCTCATTAATACTGCTTGAAGTATACTTCATTAATACGGACTGAAGATAGTTAATGTTAAAGACATACAGTTACTACGGAAGACAAGTTACTACTGCATTTACTACGGAAGACAAGTTACTACTGCAAGATAGTTATTACTTCAACATTCTCATTACTACGGAAGACTGTTTCTACTGCAACACACTTTCCATGCAAGTTTAGATTAGAATTACAATTAGAGTTAGATTGCATTTCCTTTTATTAGTTGTTTCCTATTTAGATAGGTTAGCCTCAAGGTCTATAAATAGATCCATGTAGATTGATAACAAACACGTTGTATTGATTCATTGTTCAATATAATTGAGACTTATAATTCGGAAAACTTATTGTTCATAACTTTTTTATATTTTACAATATTGTTTCATTCGATAAACTTGTAATATCAAAGTGTTCATCCGCTGCTGAACTTCTTTGATAGATCAAGATCTTTCTTAGACAAGCTTTAGGTTTATACAACTTATTTGATCCTGAAAAGTGGTATTAGAGCTCAGGAGGTGCTCAAGATCCATTGATCTACAAGTTTCTAAGAAGTCTCATCCAGAAGATATCAATCTACAACATGACACACGTTCTAGTTAACAAGGTTCCAGTTCTTAATAGTAATGACTTTGATCTATGGAAGCTACGCATCAAGCAACACATACTGTTATCTGATTATACAGTATGAGATGTCATCGTCAATGGCAACAAGGAGATTCAAAACCTTGCAGCTGATGGTCAGCCTGGTGCAGTTATTCGTCCTGTAACTGATAATGAAAGAAGAGAAAAACACACAGAGATAAAAGCTCTAAGTATTCTTCTTATTGTTATTCCAAACGAATACCAATCACAATTTGAAGGATACACTGATGCCAAAGCTTTATGGGAAGCATTGGAAAAAAGGTTCAGCGGAACAAAGAATACTAAGAAGAAAAAGAAGGCTCTTCTCAAGCAAGAATATGAGAATTTCAAGGCTTTGAAAGAAGAACGAATGACACAGACATTCGATAGATACAAAAAGCTTACAGGAGAACTTGGAAGTGCTGGAGTAAGGATTGATTGTAACACCGTGCCCGAATCCGACCCGATACTTGACTTGTAACTTTAATTCGGACTTTGTAATTGTATACATTTGACGATTTATAAAAGTTCGATTTGAGTTATGTATATTTGGGTTATCTTAATTCTATTTAAACCTTGTAACATTATTAATGTGTTATCTTGCATGTGTACATTAATGTACACTAAAATGTGTTTAATACACATGGACTTATATAAATGCAAGTAATTCTAGTAATGTGTTAAAGACAAGTAGTTTAATTAATACATGCATGCAAGGAACTATGTATGTATGTATGTATGTATGTTTCCTTGTTCTTAGCCTTGTTCTTAGCCTTCAAGTTTGGTCAAATGAGTTACACATTTCTTATTTATGGCTTTAAACACCTCTTTAACCATTTCTTTTTGTAACCTACAATAATTAAATTTGGAGTTAATTATTAGGGGAGTTACATTTTGACTTTTCTTTATCACATATCAAACTCTATAAATTGGTGTCTTTTTGTCAAAAATCAAACCCACACAAAAGCTCTATAATCAAGACTTCAAGCCTCCCATAATCGATTGTAAAGGTTCCCAATTCTATTGTTTTTCATCATAATCATGTTTATCTTTTATGTTACTCAAGCTTACCATCATCATCTTATTAATCTTGTCTATTCAAACTCTAATCTAGAAAACTCTAAATTCATGATATATTCTTATTCATATTTATTCTTATTTCTAGATTTGTAAAGCCAAGTTTGGTGTTCCTTTCAACGTATTCCGTATTCCTAATCTAGTATCCGTATCTACCTCCGTATTTAATCATGTGAGTAAACTCGATGCCCTTTTTATTATATAAATCTTTGGGCTGTATCATGACATTCATATTCATACTTATATTCATACTTTTATGTTTAATTCATACTTATGTTCACATTTATATTTTATGTCTATATTCATACTTATAGTAATATGGTGATTCATATTCATATTTATGTTTATATTCATACTTATATTTATGTGTATATTCAGACTTATATTCATATTGAGATTCATACTTATATTCATATTAAAACTTATATTCATGTTTATATACTCACTTATAATCATGTTTATATGTATACTTTTTTGTATTATATTCATCGTAATTCATTCATATTGGTATTCATTCATAAAAGTCATTTATGTTTATATGTACTTATATTCATATTTGATACTATATTTTCGTATTATGGCAAACATTGGAATGAATCAAGTGATACAATCATTATGGGATGCACACACGATAAATCAAACATTCAAACAATCAATCATTCATTATATGTATATACTAAACGGGAAACGTGATAGATCTATTGGCCGTTATTAGACATTCCGACGTGTTACTGTGAATGTCGAGGCCCTCGACCGGACCCTATGTGACTTTGATCACATATGATATACATCAGACTTGATACAAACGCGTGTTATGCCATTATACACATATTATACTTTCTTTATATATTCTTTTATTATACATTCTTTTATACTACATTTTACATATTCATTTATATTACTTTTATACTCTTTATTACGTAATCTTTTTAATACTTTATACTTGTGTCTTAAACTTGTTTATTCACCAATACTTTTGTATTGACGTTTACTTTTTACATGATACAGGAAATGGATAGGTTTGCTTGAAGAAAACATAAGAGCTTGGACCTAGTTAATGACATTAATGAATAATTTAAGTCTTTTGTCGTTTTTCGGTTACTTTTCTGTAAAACATTTATTTATCTTTAATGCATTCATTTAAACCATTAAATATGTCTATTATAACCTAATAGAGGAACACGAGTTAAGAACAATTGTAATGCCTCAGGTGTATTCCGCTTTAGCCGGGGTGTTACAGTTGGTATCAGAGCTCGTGTTTATAGGGAATTAGGTGGTTAGAAAACGACCTAGTCTATAAGCTACCCCACACACGTCCTCGTGTGTTCATGCATCATAAAAATTGTTTTTAACTAATTTTTGTGTTCCTCTTACTAAATTCTTTTGAGAGATTCTTCATTCGTCGTTTTCAAAAAAAAATTATAAATACTATATATATATATATATATATATTTCTAAACCTTATTGAAGATTTAGTACTTGTTTGCGTAGTAACTGTAAGGTTTGGATGTGACTAATCGAGAGAGCGTTAACGATACTGGTTCGTAAACTCTCGACGAACACTCCTCTCCTAGGCCAAAGCGCGACACTTAAACCAAATCTTTAATAATGAAATGTTTTACCCTTCTCGTCTTGAATTAAAATTCTAAAAGTTCATGTTATAAGGCTGTAAGGTTTGGAAGATCGGTAGTTCAATTTCTGTCTAGAGCGGTATCTCGTTACAATTACGTATACCAAACTGGGAAATTTGAACGAGAGTCATCCTCTCCTAGGTCACGATATGATTCTTTGGAGTTGGTATTCTTGATATGTCGAGAATTTCTACGGATTTAACCGTAACCCTCAAAAATCAATTTTATTCTTATTTATACGTATTTATATATTCATTATTTTATGATTTCTTTAAACATTATACGTGAGTGATACGGATACGTTAATCATACGTGAATCAATAATCATTCGTTGATCATTCGTTAATCATTCGTTAATCATTCGTTAATCATCCGTTAATTATTCATTACTCATTCGTTAATTACCTGTTAATCATTCGTTAAATCATTCGTTGGTCATTGTTAAGCGTACGCCCAGTCAATTATCGTTACTCGTTAAAGTCTACTCTTTATTCATCCTTATTTTCAGCATGTTGAACAACTTTATGCTTCCATTTTATTTGATTCGGGTGCCGATCGTAGCTTTATCTCTACCCAATTTGAACCTTTGCTTGCTTTGAAAAGAAATAAGTTGCATGATCCCTTTAGTGTCGAAGTAGCCAACGGCAAGGTTCTTAAACTAAGTTCTATTTTGAATGATTGTACCTTAAGTCTAGGGAATCGTGATTTCTCTATAGATTTAGTGCCTATGAATTTGGGTAGTTTCGACGTTATCGTAGGGATGGATTGGTTATCCCAACATCATGCCGAGATCATTTGCTTTAATAAATCTATTCGTATTCTGTGTGCTGATGGTAGTATTCTTACGGTTTGTGGTGAAACAAAATCAAAGGGACTTAAACTCATGTCTTGTACGCAAGCTTATAGCTACTTGCGTAAGCATAAGAAGGATCTTCCATGTTATCCTGCGTTTCTAGCTCACATCATTGATACAAGGAAAGAAGCGCTCAAACTTGAAGATATTCCCATCATTCGGGATTTCCCCGAAGTCTTTCCCGAAGACGTATATGGATTACCTCCTGTACGACAAGTGGAATTCCGTATTGATCTCATTCCTAACGCAACTCCTATTGCCAAAGTTCCTTATCGTCTCGCTCCTTCGGAAATGCAAGAGCTTTCAAGCCAATTGCAAGAACTAACCGACAAGGGTTTTATTCGCCCTAGTTCTTCTCCTTGGGGTGCTCCTATTTTATTTGTAAAGAAGAAAGATGGTTCGTTTCGGATGTGCATCGATTACCGTGAACTTAACAAACTTACCATCAAGAATCGTTATCCTTTACCTCAAATCGACGACTTGTTTGATCAATTGCAAGGTGCTACTTGTTTCTCTAAGATAGACCTTCGTTCGGGCTATCATCAACTTAGAGTAGCCGAAGAAGACATTCCTAAAACTGCCTTCCGAACTCGCTATGGTCATTTCGAGTTTATGGTTATGTCATTTGGACTCACAAACGCACCTGCTGTTTTCATGGACCTAATGAATCGCGTTTGTAAACCATACCTCGACAAATTCGTCATAGTCTTTATCGATGATATTCTCATTTATTCAAAATCCAAAGCCGAGCATGAAACTCATTTGCAACTTGCTCTAGATGTCACACCCCGCCAAAGCGGAAACACGGAATGTGAAGAGCAATAGCATTCGATACACAAGTTTATAATTCCACACCAAATTATATTAAAAGAAACATAGCTTCAAAGTTTTACAAATGTTTAAAGCTTCGTTTGCATATCCGAAATACAAGTTAAGTGTTCATAGCCAAGCCACCCGAACCCTTTCCCATTCTTGAAGTCATCAGCCCAAAGCATAAAGTCATCAGCAAGCTTAATCGTAACCTGAAAATACGAGTCAAGTGTTAACTACGGGAGACGTAGTTAGTGAGCTACAAAGTTTTAAGTAATCAAAGCGTTGACGCATAGCAATGCGTAAAGTATAAGTAAACCAAGTTTCGACGCATAGCAATGCGTAAAAATATAGCATTCATGTAGTTGTCGCATAAGCATGCGAAAAGTATAGTATTCAAAAAAAAAAAATAGCCGCATAACCATGCGTAAAGTATAGCTTTCAAAAGATTGACGCATAGCAATGCGTAGTTTAGTTTTCGTGTTCGTAGGCATTGACCACATAGCGCGACTATGTGACAATCCTAGTATTGCCCAATGATCGTATCGTTGCGTTGCTAAACCTATTAATTACCCACTAGAATATTATGCACCATCTGTTGTTGTCGTTGTGGTGAGGGTCTTGCAACTACCCTAATAGCGCTATCCATAAATCCTATCGGTCCTCTCCCAGAGATTAATAGCAACTAGTTATGTAGGAGTGCATGGGATTTTCGTAGCATCTCACGACCATGTTGTACAACGTCCGCAACATGTCGATCGATGCCAAGTCATTGGCAATTTAGCTTTCGTGTCCTCGACATTGTTGGCAAAACCCTCAACAATGCCGGCAAAATAGTTATTCGTTTTAGTATTCGTTATCAAAGCATTTCATAGTAGCATTAAAAATACATAAGTGTTTTTGTAATAGCATTGAGTATCAAATCGTTTTCATAATAGTTTTCGAGTATCAAAGCATTTCACAATAGTTTTCGAGTAACAAAGCGTTTCACAATAGTATTCAACTATCAAGTCGTTTCGTAAAAGTATTCTAGCATCAAATCGTTTCGTAAAGGTATTCTAGCATCAAATCGTTTCGTTAAGCGTTCAAAGTTTGTTTCAGCTTAAAAGTAGTGTTTAAGCCTAAGACTCGCATTTCACCCCAAAAATGTAATAAAAGCGTTTTAAAAGTAGGGGTTTGTAACTCACTGTTTGCGAAGATTTCTAGCGTGCTCGGAATTGCTCGAAGGTGCTCGGAATCACCGGAATCCTAGTATAACCCAAGTTTTCGTGTAAGTATATAACTTGTTAGCTTTTAAACTCGTTAGTCAACGAATAGTTTGTTGTTTAAGTGTTATAAGTATGTTCAATAAAATTTTGGCAGCGCTTCCGCGCTATAAAATTTATGTCCAAATTTCCTATCCACTTTCCCGCTTAATACGATTCAATAAAATATCATCAAATATCGTTATGATGAATTAGTTATTTAAATACCTCATTTTATCATTCAAGTACAAATATGTAATCTGTTATATTAGTTTAAAAACTGTGAAAAGTATATGTATCTCGATTTATTCGTTAAAACGTTAAAAATACGATTTTGTGAACAGACCTATTCAGCCGGCGGCTGAATTATTTCGGCCGGCGGCTGAATTAGCCGGCGGCTGAATTATTTCAGCCTGCGGCTGAAATGCTGAGACAGATTTACAGTTTTGCCATTTTTGCGTTTTTAAGCGTTTTTGAGCTAGATTTCGACATGCAACTGAATATTCATCAAGATTACTTATATATATGTTCAAATATCAGTTTCTTTTGTATTTTTAGCCACAAATATATAGATTTATGTAAGAGATTATGAAAACCCGTTTTTGTATAAAAATCGTCATAAAACTTCATAAAAACTTGTTTTTAAGTGATGGATCGTACATGCAATGAGTTATTTATGTAATAACAGTAAAGGAAAAGTGTTTTTACCCAAAGAAAGTGTATGGATGATGATCTAGAGTAGCTAGGAGGTGTTTTCGGCTTCAAAACGGTAGAGATGATGTGTTGGTGCAAGCTTCTTGATCTTCTTAATGATAGTGTCGATTTATGTGGTGATTCTTGTGTGTTTTATGGTGACTTTTTCTGTGATTAGAGGCTGTAAATGAGAGGGGTGAGAGAGTCTTTGAGATTTTGGAGAAACACCAATATGTGTGTGTGTGATTTTGTTATAAAAATGAAAGAAAAGGAAAAGGATTGTGATAATAAGGCATTGGGAATGCATTTTCTGGCAGAAATGAAGGTCAAGTCGTGATGAGGCAAGTGGACCACTTAAATTTCATGCAAAAATGAGTCACCAAGGAGCTGTCCAGACCCTTTCAGCCGCCGGCTGGAGGATCTCAGCCGCCGGCTGGAACCCAGCCGTTGGCCGAATCCATCCAGCCGTTGGCTGAATGGCCGGTTCAGCAAAATTTCCGATTTTTCGTTCTTTAAGGTTCCCGATTGATTTCAAATGAACTTAGGAAAGTTCTTTGTATGTATTCATAGTATTTTAGAGTTCAATTGTTGGTTTGATTCCGATTCCGATTCCGGTTCCGAGACATACGCGTTAAAAGTTTAAGTAACGTAAACCTACGTTAAAAGTTTTGTGTGAGTTACAACGAGCTTAGCTTAAAGAGTTATCTCTACGTAACCACGTAGCACATAAAGTTAGTTATAGCAAGTAACAGATATTCGTATCGAGGTTATAAGTTAGTGTTCTCGAACTGAGTTTTGACGGTTGTCACATTCTCCCCACGTTGGAAGAATTTCGTCCCGAAATTGCAACTTATAGTATTCGTTGTGGGAGCAGTGAAGAGATGAGGATCCTTAAGCATCATCCTATCCTATTGTTCCCAGGTATATTCGGGGCCTCGTTTTGCGTTCCAACGTACCCTTACTATAGGGATTTGACTGAGCCTTAGTTTCTTAGTTTCGCGATCTATGATTTCAATTGGTTCTTCGTCGAGTTTGAAGTTTTTCGTCTAGTTGTGCTTCTTCTAAAGGTTAGATAAGTGTTTCGCTCGATGAGTACTTTTTCAGTATCGACACATGAAGAGTGTTATGCGTGTTATCGTGCCCTTGTGGTAGTTCCCAATGACACGCAACTGGACCTGCTCTTTCGAGTACCTCAAATGGTCCTACGTATCTGGGGCTAAGTTTTATAGTGTTTTCCGCGGCGTATTCCACCTTTCCAAGGTGACACCTTAAGAAGTACTTTGTTGCCGACTTGAAATTCTAAGTCTTTTCTACGCACATCAGTGCAAATCGTTTGACGACTTCTAGTAGTCTTAGTCGTTCCTTTATCGTTGTGATCTATCGATCGTTTCTTGCACCACATCCGTGCTAATTAGTTGTCGATCTCCTGGGTCCAACCACACAGTGGAGATTCGCATTTCGTTTCGTAAAGAGCTTAAAAGGCGCACACTTGATACTAGTGCGATAACTATTGTTATAGGAGGATCCTGTTAGCGGTATATGATTATCCTGACTTCCTCCGAAGTCAATAACACATGCTTTTGGCATATCATCTAAGAGTTGTGTTGTACGCTCGCTTTGACCATCGGTCCGTGGATAGTAAGCCGTGTGTAAATATAATCGTGTGCCGGAAGACTCTTGGAATGCCTTCCAAAATCTGGAAGTGAAACGTCTTTGTCAGAGATAATTGACGTGGGAATTCCGTGATGAGTCACTACCTCGTTGATGTATTTTTGGACAAGTTTTTCCACGTTAAAACTTTCCTCGATGGGAATAAAGTATGCTGACTTCGTTAGTCGGTCTACTACAACCTAGATCATGTCGTTATCCTTTGATGTTCGAGGTGACTTTGTGACGAAGTCCATTGTGATTTGTTCCCATTTCCACTCGGGAATTTCGGGTTGTTGTAGTAATCTGGATGGCTTTTGGTATTCAGCCTTCACTTTCGCACAAGTGAGGCATTTCTCTACGTATAAGGAAACGTCTCTTTTTGTTCCAGGCCACCAATAATGTTCCTTGAGGTCCTTATACATCTTGCTTTTCCCTGGATGAATGGAATATCGTGCTCGGTGTGCTTCATCCATAATGGTCTTTCTCAATTCGTTAGTCGTAGGAATCCAGGCTCGGTTCTTAAAGTAATAGACATCGACGCTCTTCCTTATAAAATCTTTGTCCTGTTTGTGCAAGGTTTCGACCTTTATGTTATCTGCCTTCAAAGCCTCATGCTGGGCACTTTCTATACGAGTCCTCAAGTCGGTTTTGCTTTGCCAGAGTGATATTTAATATTAGAGTCGTAGTCGCTAAGGAGTTCCAACCCTCTCCTTTGCCTCATATTGAGTAGTTTCTGATCTAGTGTGTGTTGCAGACTCCTATGGTCCGTGAATACCGTGCATTTCGTTTCGTGGAGATAATGTCTCCAGATTTCGAGGGCAAAAACTATCGCTCCTAGTTCTAAGTCGTGTGTAGCGTAGTTGACCTCATGTTTCTCAAGTTGTCGCGATGCGTAAGCTATGACCTTATTTCGTTGCATCAATACACAACCTAATCCTAGGTTGGTTGCGTCACAATATACTACAAAGCCTTCGTTTCCCTCAGGAAGAGTTATAATCGGAGCGTTGCATAGTCTCGTTTTTAGGATATTGAAGGCTTGTTCTTGTGCATCTCCCCAGTTGATCTTCTCGTTCTTTTGAGTTAGCTTTGTTAGGGGTTTAGCTTTCTTTAGAGAAGTCTTGAATGAGTCGTCGGTAATAACTAGTTAGTCCTAAAAATTCGCGGATTTCTGTCGGACTTTTGAGAGTTTCCCAATTCCGTATAGTTCGATTTTTGATGGATCAATGTGAATTCCGGATCCATTAACTACGTGTCCGAGAAATTTGACTTCACGCAGCCAGAATTCACACTTTGCAAGCTTTGCGTAAATTTGTTGTTCCTTGAGTAGTTCCAATAATAGTTTTAAGTGCTCTGCGCGATTTTCCTTTGGTGCGCGAGTAGATTAAAATATCGTCGATTCGTGGAGGAGGGTATCGATTCTTGACGGTTAGTTTATCCAATACTCGGTAGTCGTTACCCATGCGGAACGATCCATATTTCTTTTCAACAAATAGGATCGGCTTTCCCCATGGTGATAAGCTTGGTCGGATAAATCCTTATCCAATGACTCATGAACTTGGTTGCATAGTCCATGCATCTCAGTCGGAGTTAGTTGGGATGGCGTCCTTGTCACTCGTGTCGCTCCTGGAATTTCTTCGATTCTAAGCTCTACTTGCCTCAGTGGTGGTAGTTCTAATAGTTCTTCGGGAAATGCCTCCGGATAGTCTCTAACTATCGGCATGTCCTTAAGGTCTGTTGCTTGTGTTTGTTTGTCCTTTGCGTTTACTAACAATGTAAAGCAGCCCTTATTCAAGTATTTGCGCGTTTTCAACATTGATATAAGCTTCGAAGTTTGGCCCGGCCTATCACCTTGTACTATTAATTACTTCCCATCTTCTAGCGGCATCCTAATCGTCTTATCTAAGCAAAAGATGTTCGCATCTTGAATGGTCAACCAATCCGTTTCTGTTACTGTGTCAGGGCTGCAACTACTCGGGGGTCGTATCTCGCTTCCTCAGTTCCTATCACGAAGGCTCTAAATTGTATGATGGTCGGGAGGCAAGGATTGTGCCAAGTTTTGAGTTAATGTTTAAGTTCTCTTAATGGGCTAGTAATGGTTCGGGCAAGTCACCAGGAAATACCTCCTGTACTCCCTTACTACTAATCGGTTTCCTTGGGCACCTTCTTGGTTAAATAGCAACGAGCCATAACCTCGGTCGTAAGTGTTTTCCGAGTATTAGGTTTAACCTTGTCCTTTCCATGTCGCCTTGTGTGAATAAGGTCTTATTGTAGAGCATATGTTTAGATAATTTCCTTGTAGAGACATGACTTCAACATGTTTGACAAATAGCTATTCCGTGGTTTATCGTAATCATAAGAATGTGATCATACCTTCGTGATGATCCTTCGTTTTAGGGTATGCTTCCAAAACCTACCTTGTTTTGAAGTCGCCTTAGATTTGTATTCGGGTCTAGGAATCCACACCGACCAACGATTCCCTAAATAAGTTTGCGATATCCTTGCGATTTCATAAATGCTAGTCTTTTAATCGAGTACCATCAATTATTGTACATTATTTCGCATGATTATCATGTCACTAAATGAGAGTAAGGTATTGCGATTTAGATTAAGAATTCGTGTCAACCGAAGATTACTATATTGGGTGTACTAAGGCGAGCGAGCGATAACAGCGATTTTCAACACCCTTACGTGTAGCAATTCCACCACTAGCATCGAGTTTTCTGGTCTGCCCTATGTATCGTTTATTTGGTATGAAGTATGTCGTGTGATAGTTTTCGAATACGAGTGTCATGATACATCGACTTCTAGATCATTTCTGGAGATCCGTAAACTTGTCGCGTTAACCCATCATGTCTTCCAGTGTCAATTCTTAGTTATCGGATATCTTGGGTGCATCACTTAGTATATCGAGTGGTAACTGCACTCATGTGTCTTATGTGGGAATACTTCCCAGTTGCCATAAAAGGGTATCGCGTAAGGATTAGTGGGATAAGGCGTATACGGTGTCAATAGTCGAGATTGTGTTGTCTCCGCCTAAAGAACGAGAGAAATAGTCGGCATGGGACAGTATAAACCAGTCCCGATCCGATTCGTTATACGGTAATGCAATAGTTTACGATTGTATGAATGGCTTTCGATAATGTTAATTCAACGCTCCTATACCTTGATAACGTATCACTATCGTATATCAGGTTCGTTGGGGAATGTGAGTTTTCAAGAGTATGCGTCGGGTATCTACCTAGTTGTCTGACACGGTTGTACTCGTCCTTTCGTCGCATCGTAGAAAGGTGAATGGGATCAAATTCCCACTAAGTCTTAATGTTATCTTAGTATCAGTCTAAAGCATATAGCGTTTCGTGTCGAACGTAGCTAACTCTTTCCCTCTCGACTTACCCTAAATCGGTAACGAGTTAGTTCGAAGATACGGCTCATGTTAGTATTAGCAATAAGCTGAGCACATAGAGTATCTTAAGTATAGCATCTAGGTCTGTGTGGGTCTGACTTCAAGAATTCCCGGGGAGGTTCGTTTAATGTTTACCAATCCCGTTCTGGCATAATTTAGTCCAAATTATTCATAGGTGATCAGGCTACGAATAATTCAAGTTAAACAATGCCTTCACGTTTTGGTTAAATAAAATCTTTCGTTTTGGAAACTGGTTATAGTTTGATTTTTGAAAAATCGGTATTCACTATAACCTTGCGCTCTGATACCAAGTCTGTCACACCCAGCCAAAGCGGAAACACGGAATGTGAAGAGCAATAGCATTCGATACACAAGTTTATAATTCCACACCAAATTATATTAAAAGAAACATAGCTTCAAAGTTTTACAAATGTTTAAAGCTTCGTTTGCATATCCGAAATACAAGTTAAGTGTTCATAGCCAAGCCACCCGAACCCTTTCCCATTCTTGAAGTCATCAGCCCAAAGCATAAAGTCATCAGCAAGCTTAATCGTAACCTGAAAATACGAGTCAAGTGTTAACTACGGGAGACGTAGTTAGTGAGCTACAAAGTTTTAAGTAATCAAAGCGTTGACGCATAGCAATGCGTAAAGTATAAGTAAACCAAGTTTCGACGCATAGCAATGCGTAAAAATATAGCATTCATGTAGTTGTCGCATAAGCATGCGAAAAGTATAGTATTCAAAAAAAAAAATAGCCGCATAACCATGCGTAAAGTATAGCTTTCAAAAGATTGACGCATAGCAATGCGTAGTTTAGTTTTCGTGTTCGTAGGCATTGACCACATAGCGCGACTATGTGACAATCCTAGTATTGCCCAATGATCGTATCGTTGCGTTGCTAAACCTATTAATTACCCACTAGAATATTATGCACCATCTGTTGTTGTCGTTGTGGTGAGGGTCTTGCAACTACCCTAATAGCGCTATCCATAAATCCTATCGGTCCTCTCCCAGAGATTAATAGCAACTAGTTATGTAGGAGTGCATGGGATTTTCGTAGCATCTCACGACCATGTTGTACAACGTCCGCAACATGTCGATCGATGCCAAGTCATTGGCAATTTAGCTTTCGTGTCCTCGACATTGTTGGCAAAACCCTCAACAATGCCGGCAAAATAGTTATTCGTTTTAGTATTCGTTATCAAAGCATTTCATAGTAGCATTAAAAATACATAAGTGTTTTTGTAATAGCATTGAGTATCAAATCGTTTTCATAATAGTTTTCGAGTATCAAAGCATTTCACAATAGTTTTCGAGTAACAAAGCGTTTCACAATAGTATTCAACTATCAAGTCGTTTCGTAAAAGTATTCTAGCATCAAATCGTTTCGTAAAGGTATTCTAGCATCAAATCGTTTCGTTAAGCGTTCAAAGTTTGTTTCAGCTTAAAAGTAGTGTTTAAGCCTAAGACTCGCATTTCACCCCAAAAATGTAATAAAAGCGTTTTAAAAGTAGGGGTTTGTAACTCACTGTTTGCGAAGATTTCTAGCGTGCTCGGAATTGCTCGAAGGTGCTCGGAATCACCGGAATCCTAGTATAACCCAAGTTTTCGTGTAAGTATATAACTTGTTAGCTTTTAAACTCGTTAGTCAACGAATAGTTTGTTGTTTAAGTGTTATAAGTATGTTCAATAAAATTTGGGCAGCGCTTCCGCGCTATAAAATTTATGTCCAAAATTTCCTATCCACTTTCCCGCTTAATACGATTCAATAAAATATCATCAAATATCGTTATGATGAATTAGTTATTTAAATACCTCATTTTATCATTCAAAGTACAAATATGTAATCTGTTATATTATGTTTAAAAACTGTGAAAAGTATATGTATCTCGATTTATTCGTTAAAACGTTAAAAATACGATTTTGTGAACAGACCTATTCAGCCGGCGGCTGAATTATTTCGGCCGGCGGCTGAATTAGCCGGCGGCTGAATTATTTCAGCCTGCGGCTGAAATGCTGAGACAGATTTACAGTTTTGCCATTTTTGCGTTTTTAAGCGTTTTTGAGCTAGATTTCGACATGCAACTGAATATTCATCAAGATTACTTATATATATGTTCAAATATCAGTTTCTTTTGTATTTTTAGCCACAAATATATAGATTTGTGTAAGAGATTATGAAAACCCGTTTTTGTATAAAAATCGTCATAAAACTTCATAAAAACTTGTTTTTAAGTGATGGATCGTACATGCAATGAGTTATTTATGTAATAACAGTAAAGGAAAAGTGTTTTTACCCAAAGAAAGTGTATGGATGATGATCTAGAGTAGCTAGGAGGTGTTTTCGGCTTCAAAACGGTAGAGATGATGTGTTGGTGCAAGCTTCTTGATCTTCTTAATGATAGTGTCGATTTATGTGGTGATTCTTGTGTGTTTTATGGTGACTTTTTCTGTGATTAGAGGCTGTAAATGAGAGGGGTGAGAGAGTCTTTGAGATTTTGGAGAAACACCAATATGTGTGTGTGTGATTTTGTTATAAAAATGAAAGAAAAGGAAAAGGATTGTGATAATAAGGCATTGGGAATGCATTTTCTGGCAGAAATGAAGGTCAAGTCGTGATGAGGCAAGTGGACCACTTAAATTTCATGCAAAAATGAGTCACCAAGGAGCTGTCCAGACCCTTTCAGCCGCCGGCTGGAGGATCTCAGCCGCCGGCTGGAACCCAGCCGTTGGCTGAATCCATCCAGCCGTTGGCTGAATGGCCGGTTCAGCAAAATTTCCGATTTTTCGTTCTTTAAGGTTCCCGATTGATTTCAAATGAACTTAGGAAAGTTCTTTGTATGTATTCATAGTATTTTAGAGTTCAATTGTTGGTTTGATTCCGATTCCGATTCCGGTTCCGAGACATACGCGTTAAAAGTTTAAGTAACGTAAACCTACGTTAAAAGTTTTGTGTGAGTTACAACGAGCTTAGCTTAAAGAGTTATCTCTACGTAACCACGTAGCACATAAAGTTAGTTATAGCAAGTAACAGATATTCGTATCGAGGTTATAAGTTAGTGTTCTCGAACTGAGTTTTGACGGTTGTCACACTAGAACTCCTGAAGAAAGAAAAGCTTTATGCTAAATTCTCGAAGTGCGAATTTTGGCTCAAGGAAGTTAAATTTTTGGGTCATGTAGTTGATGCAAAGGGAATACACGTTGATCCCACTAAGATCGAGGCCGTTCGTAATTGGCCTATTCCAACTAATCCTTCTGAGATTCGATCTTTTCTTGGGTTGGCAGGCTATTATCGTCGTTTCATCGAAAACTTCTCAAAGATCGCTATTCCTTTGACGAAGCTTACTCATAAAACTGAGAAGTTTGTTTGGGGAGATGATCAAGAATCAGCATTTCACATTCTTAAAGACAAACTTTGTAAAGCTCATGTTCTTAGTCTTCCTGATGGAACCGAAGATTTCGTGGTATATTGTGATGCATCGGGAAATGGTCTTGGTTGTGTGTTAATGCAACGAGGAAAAGTTATAGCTTATGCATCGAGACAATTGAAGAAGCACGAAGTCAATTATACCGTTCATGATCTCGAACTTGGAGCGGTTATCTTCGCTCTAAAGTTGTGGAGACATTATCTCTTTGGTACGAAGTGTATTGTTTACACGGATCACCATAGTCTTCAGCATCTATTCAATCAAAAAGATCTAAACATGAGGCAACGTAGATGGATTGAATTGCTTAATGATTACGACTGTGAGATTAAATATCATCCTGGCAAGGCTAACGTTGTTGCCGACGCCTTGAGTCGTAAACCTTATTCAAAAGTCTACAGTATTCGTGTTCTTTCATATCTTCATTCGTTAATCGGTATTGCGCAACAGAAGATAATCAATGGTGGAAACTTGGCTAGTGAATTGGGTTGTGGCATTGAAAAGCAATTAATCATCAAACCAAACGGTCTTCATTATTTCAACGATCGTCTTTGGATACCTTCAATCGATGATCTTCGTAATCTTGTGATGAAAGAAGCTCATAATACTCGATACTCGATTCATCCCGGTGCCGATAAAATGTATCATAATTTGAAGCATTCCTATTGGTGGTCAGGCATGAAAAAGGATATATTCTTATTCGTTCAAAAATGTCTAACTTGTTTGAAGGTTAAAGCCGAACATCAAAAGCCCTCAGGTTTGTTAACTCAACCCGAAATCCCGTTGTGGAAATGGGAAGGCATTGCGATGGAATTTATAACCAAACTTCCACGTTCATCAAAAGGTTACGACGGTATTTGGGTAATCATTGATCGTTTGACTAAAGTCGCTCACTTCATTCCTATTTGTGAAACTTATCGTGTCGAAATCTTAGCTCAAATCTACATTCACGAAATCGTAAGACTTCATGGAGTACCGCTTGACATCATTTCTGACCGTGATGGTCGATTCATATCGCGATTTTGGAGATCTCTTCAATCCGCACTTGGAACTCGCTTGAATCTCAGCACCGCTTACCATCCTCAAACTGATGGTCAATCGGAGCGTACTATTCAAACACTAGAGGATTTGTTGAGAACCTGTGTCATCGATTTCGGTGGTAGTTGGGACTCACACCTCGGACTTATCGAATTCTCCTACAACGACAGTCATCATACGAGTGCAAACATGGCCCCTTATGAAGCTTTATATGGTCGTAAATGTAGATCGCCGGTATGTTGGCAAGACATTGGGGAAACGCAAATAATTGGACCCGAATTAATACAAGAGACAACGGATAAAATCGTAAAAATACGTGAAAACCTCACCACCGCTCGTAGTCGTCAGAAAAGTTACGCCGATAAGCGTAGAAAGCCTCTTGAATTTGTCGTTGATGATCGCGTTCTTCTCAAGGTTTCACCTTGGAAAGGCGTGGTACGATTCAGCAAGAAAGGGAAGCTTGCCCCAAGATACGTCGGACCCTTCAGAATTATCGAGCGTGTTGGTAAGGTTGCGTATAGACTTGAGTTACCGACCGAACTAGAGAATGTTCATCCAGTCTTTCATGTATCTAATTTGCGAAAATGTCTAGCTGATGAAAATCTACATGTACCATTGGATGAAATCCAAATCGATTCGACTATGCACTTCGTAGAGCGACCTGTTGAAATCTTAGACCGTGAAATCAAGAAACTAAGGAGAAGTTCAATTCCAATAGTGAAAGTACGTTGGGAATCTAAACGTGGACCAGAGTTTACATGGGAACAAGAAGATCACATGAAATCCAAATATCCGCACTTATTCATAAATCAACAGGGTACTAGTCAACCATAATTTTCGAGGACGAAAAACTTTAAAGTTGTGGAGACTGTAACACCGTGCCCGAATCCGACCCGATACTTGACTTGTAACTTTAATTCGGACTTTGTAATTGTATACATTTGACGATTTATAAAAGTTCGATTTGAGTTATGTATATTTGGGTTATCTTAGTTCTATTTAAACCTTGTAACATTATTAATGTGTTATCTTGCATGTGTACATTAATGTACACTAAAATGTGTTTAATACACATGGACTTATATAAATGCAAGTAATTCTAGTAATGTGTTAAAGACAAGTAGTTTAATTAATACATGCATGCAAGGAACTATGTATGTATGTATGTATGTATGTTTCCTTGTTCTTATCCTTGTTCTTAGCCTTCAAGTTTGGTCAAATGAGTTACACATTTCTTATTTATGGCTTTAAACACCTCTTTAACCATTTCTTTTTGTAACCTACAATAATTAAATTTGGAGTTAATTATTAGGGGAGTTACATTTTGACTTTTCTTTATCACATATCAAACTCTATAAATTGGTGTCTTTTTGTCAAAAATCAAACCCACACAAAGCTCCATAATCAAGACTTCAAGCCTCCCATAATCGATTGTAAAGGTTCCCAATTCTATTGTTTTTCATCATAATCATGTTTATCTTTTATGTTACTCAAGCTTACCATCATCATCTTATTAATCTTGTCTATTCAAACTCTAATCTAGAAAACTCTAAATTCATGATATATTCTTATTCATATTTATTCTTATTTCTAGATTTGTAAAGCCAAGTTTGGTGTTCCTTTCAACGTATTCCGTATTCCTAATCTAGTATCTGTATCTACCTCCGTATTTAATCATGTGAGTAAACTCGATGCCCTTTTTATTATATAAATCTTTGGGCTGTATCATGACATTCATATTCATACTTATATTCATACTTTTATGTTTAATTCATACTTATGTTCACATTTATATTTTATGTCTATATTCATACTTATAGTAATATGGTGATTCATATTCATATTTATGTTTATATTCATACTTATATTTATGTGTATATTCAGACTTATATTCATATTGAGATTCATACTTATATTTATATTAAAACTTATATTCATGTTTATATACTCACTTATAATCATGTTTATATGTATACTTTTTTGTATTATATTCATCGTAATTCATTCATATTGGTATTCATTCATAAAAGTCATTCTTATTATATTTATTCGTAAAGTCATTTATGTTTATATGTACTTATATTCATATTTGATACTATATTTTCGTATTATGGCAAACATTGGAATGAATCAAGTGATACAATCATTATGGGATGCACACACGATAAATCAAACATTCAAACAATCAATCATTCATTATATGTATATACTAAACGGGAAACGTGATATATCTATTGGCCGTTATTAGACATTCCGACGTGTTACTGTGAATGTCGAGGCCCTCGACCGGACCCTATGTGACTTTGATCACATATGATATACATCAGACTTGATACAAACGCGTGTTATGCCATTATACACATATTATACTTTCTTTATATATTCTTTTATTATACATTCTTTTATACTACATTTTACATATTCATTTATATTACTTTTATACTCTTTATTACGTAATCTTTTTAATACTTTATACTTGTGTCTTAAACTTGTTTATTCACCAATACTTTTGTATTGACGTTTACTTTTTACATGATACAGGAAATGGATAGGTTTGCTTGAAGAAAACATAAGAGCTTGGACCTAGTTAATGACATTAATGAATAATTTAAGTCTTTTGTCGTTTTTTCGGTTACTTTTCTGTAAAACATTTATTTATCTTTAATGCATTCATTTAAACCATTAAATGTGTCTATTATAACCTAATAGAGGAACACGAGTTAAGAACAATTGTAATGCCTCAGGTGTATTCCGCTTTAGCCGGGGTGTTACATTGATAAGGATGACATCAATCGAAAATTCATCGGATCTTTAGGTGAAGAATGGGTAATATATACTGTCTCATACAAAAACAATGATAGAGTTACCTTTGACAAGAGCAAGGTAAAGTGTTATGACTGCGGAGAGCCAGGACACTTTGCAAGGGAGTGCAAGAACAAATCTGAAGTCAACAACTCAAGGAACACACAAGAAAGTACAACAACAACTTTAATCACACAGGATGTATTCGAGTATGATTGGAATGATCTTGCAGAAGAAACCAATCAAAATAGAGCGTTAATGGCAATAATTGCAAATACATCTGTTTCTACTGTGATGGTTTCTATTGCTCCCCATGCATGCATTAATACTGAAGAAGGTGTTACTACGGTAGATGGTGTTTCTACTGAGCATGTTTCTACTGAAGCCGATGAAGATGTTCTTGGCTACGATTGGGATGAAGACATTCAAGCAACAACTGAAGAATCATATCTCATCCAATCTCTAATGGACATTGATTTCTCCTCTAAGGATTCAGCAATCTCATCACTCATGGCTGAGGTAAATTCCAAACTTTTTTTTAATGAGTGTAAAGAAGTCATGTATAAGCATAGAAGTCATAATCAATTGCTATGTGACTCCATTAAGAATTTAGAAGAACAAAGGAGGTCAGCTTCTAGGGGGATATAGAATCTAGAAAATCAAATTAAATCTTATAAAACTAACGAGTTAAGTCATGAAGAAAATATTAAGTTGGTTGAATGGCAGAGAGATGACCTACTAGTTAAACTTCAGAATGCTAGGGAAGAAATCAAACGCTTAGTGGAGGAAAAAGATAAAGTTGAATTAAATGTAGGGAAATTAGAACATGCTTCAAAATCTATTAATGACCTAATTCAACAACAAATCCATGGAAAAATAAAATCACGATTAGGTTATAAAGAAGTAGCCCCACCGTTTAATCAAAACTATATCCCTCCAACTGTAGATGCACCTACAATACCAATCACCCAGACACCTCCAAAAGAATCATTCAAAGTTGATCCAATCAACTATGATGAAGTTCTGATAGAGGATGTAGATGAAGAAAGTGACCTAGAGGTTGAAGAACACTTGACCAAACCAGAAGAAGTTAAACAACAAACATCACAAATTCCCGATTAGAGTCTAATAAAACAAAGAAGTGTGAGTGCTGTTGTAAGAACACTGATGGTGAAAGGGAAAAGATTAAGACTTGGGTTCATATAGGAATAAGAGGAAATCAACGGAACAAGAACCAATTGAAAACTCAAAAGGGTCAAATTCCTATGAAACAAGTCAAATCATGTTTTATCTGTGGAAAATCTAATCATTATGCCAAAACCTGTTATTACAACCCTGAAAATCAAAAGAAAATGCTTCAAAAGCAACACAGGGGGTTGGGGTATACTGGCAAGGTTGACCAACCTAAAAAGAAAACCAAACCCATACTTGAAAGAAAATCTGTCTTGAACAGTAGTAATAGAGTTAATATTGCAAAGAATTACTCTGTTAATACTGCCTCAAGCAGCAGAAGTTTTAACAAACAATCTTTTAACAACAATAGAAACATGGTTAATACTGCTAAATAACACTTTGTTAAGACTGCACATGTTAATACTGTTACGAATAATGGTGTTAATACTGCCCGTGTTAATACTGTTAAACACAATGGTGTTAATACTGCACGTGTTAATACTGCAAAAAGTAACTCTGTTACTGCTGCAAGTGTTAATACTGCACAACAAAAGATTGTTAAAACATTACCTGTTCCTAGTGTTAAATCAAAATCTGTTAAGACTGCTCATGTTCTAAAAGCTAAAACAATTAAACAAGTATGGCAACCAAAGGTCAAAGTAACTCAACCACCTAGTCCACCTGATTTCTCAAACTTAGTCCAGAGGAAGGTGAGTTACTTTGATGAGATGGGCAAACACAAGTCAACTTTGGCTTGGGTCCCCACCAGAAACTAACTTCCTTGTTTATGTGCAGGTTCAGCCAACAAAAGATAATGAGTACCGTTGGCATGTAGATAGTGGTTGTTCCACGCACATGACAGGCAACATTGCTTGCCTTCATAATTTTGAGAAGTTCAATGGAGGATATGTTGCCTTTGGAGGAAATCCAAAAGGAGGGAAGATTACTGGGAAAGGTACTGTTAGCAATGGAAGAATCAGCTTCAAGGATGTCTTCTATGTGAAGCACTTACAATACAACTTACTGAGTGTATCTCAATTTGTTATGAGAAGAACACTACCATCTTCACTGCAACTGAATGCTTAATCATGGATCCTGGATATGTTATTGATGGAAGCAAGATCCTACTCAGGACACCAAGAAGAGACAATGTCTATTGCTTTGACATGTCCAAGGTCCAACCAACTGCAAGGCAGTTGAAGAGGAGACACAACAACCGGAAACACCTGAAGACCAACCTCTACAAGATGAAGAGGTTCCAGCTACAACAATCGACAAAGAAGAGGAACAAAGACTTAAAAGTTCCACCATTGGTAGAGGAGAATGAAGATGGAGTTGAAGTAATAGCTACTGAAGAAGTTGCAGATAGTGATGTTAAAATGAATACTCCAAAGAGCGCTTCTTCAAATTCAAGTCCTTTCCATGGATCCAATCCTTTCCATGGATATGCCGTGCCAGATCTTAATGATACTAATTAGAATTGAGAAGATTCCATCTTCCCGTATTTCCAAGAATCATCTACCATCTCAAATCATTAGAAAATATGACATCTCTATGGAGACTCGGAGTTAAACCAAGCCCAAAAAGGAACCACTGAAGGACATAAACACTTGTTTATGTGTCTGGGTTCTTTTACAAATGGAACCCAAGAAGATTCAAGAAGCTCTTCTAGACCCACACTGGATTGTAGCCTGTCAAGCAAACTCCTTCAGTTTAAAATCCAGGGTGTCTGGGATTTGGTTCCATTACCTATAGGGAAGAAGGTCATAGGCACTAGATGGATTTTCAGAAACAAGAAGGATGAAAGAGGGATAGTCATCAAAAACAAAGCTAGACTGGTAGCTCAAGGCTACACACAGGAAGAGGGGATAGACTATAAAGAAGTCTTTTCCCCAATAGCAAGAATAGAAGCCATAAGACTTTTTCTTGCCTTCGCATCTTTCATGGGTTTCAAAGTTTTTCAACTGGATGTGAAGAGTGCTTTCCTCTATGGGGTGATAGAAGAGGAATTATATGTCATACAACCATCCGAATTTGAGGACCCTAAAAATCCTCACTTGGTGTACAAATTGGACAAAGCTCTCCTTGGGCTTCATCAAGCACCAAGAGCATGGTATGATACCCTTTCTGACTATCTTCTCAAAAATAACTTTCAAAGAGGAACCATTGACAAGACCCTATTCTTCAAAAAGACTCACTCTGATATCCTTCTTGTACAAATCTATGTGGATGACATCATATTTGGCTCCACCAAAGATGCTCTGTGTAAAGAATTTGAACAACTGATGCATACTAAGTTTCAAATGAGTTAAATGGGAAAACTAACATTCTTTCTAGGCCTCCAAGTCAAGCAGAAGCCTGATGGACTCTTCATCAGCCAATCAAAATATGTGACAGATATTCTCACCAAGTTTGGTTTCCTAGAAGCAAAAGTGGCAAGTACCCTAGTGGAGACTCACAAACAACTGACTGCAGATCTTGAGGGGGAGGATGTAGACATTCACAACTACAGGTCAATTATAGGTTCAATAATGTACCTCACAGCTTCAAGACCTGACATCATGTTTGGAGTTTGTGTGTGTGCAAGATATCAAACCAGACCTAAGATGTCATCTCATTGTAGTCAAGAGAATATTTCGTTACCTGAAGGGCAAACCCAACTTAGGCCTATGATATCCTAAAGACTAACCCTTTGATTTAATTGCTTATACTGACAGTGATTATGGTGGTGAAAATTTAGACAGGAAATCAACAACAGGAGGATGTCAATTCCTAGGCTCAAGGCTGGTGTCTTGGCAGTGTAAAAAGCAAACAACGGTTTCTACTTCCTCAACATAAGCTGAATACATTGCTGCAGCAAGCTGTTGTGCTCAAGTGTTGTGGATACAAAATCAATGATGGATTATGGATATGCATTCATGAACACTCCCATCTTCATAGACAACAAAAGCACAATCAGCATAATCAACAACCCAGTGAAGCACTCCAAGACCAAACACATAGAGATACACTATCACTTCATAAGAGACTGTAATGAAAAGAAGTTGATACATGTTGAAAAAGTCCATACTGATAATCAACTTGTTGATCTTCTCACAAAAGCTTTTGATGTGGGAAGATTTACATTCTTGATTACCAGTATTGGCATGATCAACATGGATTAACTACCCTTAAATTGTCTTTTAAAATTATCTCATGAAAAGTCC
Source organism: Senecio squalidus (assembly GCA_910822075.1). Lineage (NCBI taxonomy): Eukaryota > Viridiplantae > Streptophyta > Magnoliopsida > Asterales > Asteraceae > Senecio > Senecio squalidus. The sequence goes on along the minus strand of CAJVGC010000001.1, from coordinate 53,243,850 downwards.
CTTCGAGAAAAGCAGTATTAACCTTAAACATAAATCAAGTGCCTTACTTTTTAGTATTGTACTATGTTACTACTGCTAAATTAACAGTAGAAACAAATTTTGGCCAAAGTTTTATTATTACGGAAAATTTTTCATTACTACGGGAAGGTTTCACTACTACTGCCCTTAGTTTTGTTAATACTGCTGGAATGGTTAATACTGCACGTAATCTTGTTACTACGGACCTCTGGTTAATACTGGAAGTAATACCCATTACTACTGCCATACCAGTTAATACGGCCCGTCATTACTACTGTATTAACCTCATTACTACGGTCATTGTATGTTAATACTGCAATGATTAGTACTGCAGAGTTTTCTTAATTAATAAGATTACTCTGTTAATACTGCGTTGACAAGTCAAACCTCAACTTGCAACTAACTTTTAACACGTGGCGTTTTGTGATTGGACCTCAAATTTAAAACTTCAGCGCGGGTTCAGTAATTTTTAACACGTGGCAACACACGATTGAACCGTCCTTTTTAATCATCACTAGCGTCAACTCCAACTCGCCAAGTTGTTATAATCCTTCGTGTATAAATAGGGTTCTAACTTAATCTTTCAATTACTTACTTTTAATCTCAAGAACCCTAATTGATAAAAAGTTACCGTTGCAATTAAAAAATCTAAGTTTTCTTCCATTGTTTAATCAAATTCTTCCAAATTAACAACAATGTCTGATCTTCAATTCTATGAAAGCCATAATATGGTCGTTTGCTTTGTAAAGAATAAATAAAACACGGATTTTTATCTCATAATTGACTTCTTGAAGCAGTCTCACATCAAATTTGCTCTAACGGTTAGTCCTGAGATACATGAAGATCATATACGAGATTTTTGGGAGACTGCTGTGGTAAATTTTGAAGGAGAAGTACCAGTTCTAAATGCCACCATTGATGGCAAAGAGATCACAGTTTCAGAGGCTACAATCCGTACACATCTTCACTTTCAAGATGCATCAGGTATAAGTTACTTACGTAGCGAAACTGTTTTTGAAAATTTTAGACAAATGGGGTATTAGGGGGACCTAAATACATCAATGTTTTTAAAAGCAAAATTTTCCCCCCAATGGAAATACTTGATGCATACTTTGCAACAATGTATTTCACAAAAACGAACAGGGTGGAATGAGGCAAGTCTTTCCTTGGCAACAACCATGTCTTGCCACTAATTAAACATACAAATTTTTAGCCCTTATTTCTGATGGGTTGTTGTGGAACTTGGCCAATCCTAAATACAAACTTTTAATGTATCCAAGATTCTTACAGCACATCATAAATTGTGAACTCAGAGATCTAACAAGATCTCAAAATGTTTTTCCTGCCCATGCTCATACTAAAAAGGTTTTAGCAAATATGAGAAGGGTAAACAAAGGATTTTCTGCAAATTTTTCCCCATTGCTCTCTACAATGATTGTGGGAACAACTTCTATAGATGAGAGACAAGTGACTTCACCTCTGTCTCAACCCCCATCTACTTCTCTTCCTACTGTTAGTACCTCTGCAATATCTACTGCAAGTACTGTAGCTGTTATCCCTGAGGTCACCACTGCAGTTTCTACTGCAAGTGTACCTCCGGTTACTACTGAGAGTACTTCTCCAGTTTTAACTGTCACACCCCACTATAGCGGAAACACGGAATGTGAGAGTTGGAATATCATTACACGGTCATAAGCAAATATAAACGATTCAAGTCATTTCATTTTAGAGAAAATAGTTCAAGTTTAAACAACCAAGCAGTTCACAAATTTAAATTAAGTACAATTACAAAGTTTCCAAAACAAATTCCCAAAATTAGAAAGGTCTTTTCCCAATGTGCGCCTCACGTAACCATAGTGACCCTTCCTTGCCATGCATTCCGGACACTTACACTAATTTCCTGAAACATAAGATAAAGTGTCAACTACATAAAGTAGTGAGTGAGTTACAGTTTAGAGTTTCGATAAAGTTTCCAAAAATAGAAGGTACATGAAAATCGTGACATCATAAGTAAAAGGAACGGAGCGACGTTAGAACATATATGTAAATAGTAAGAGGTTTGTACACACGCGAGTAAAATAAATAAAACTCGTATAAATAAAATTGTAGCGGAATCCAGGCGCTAAAAAGGTATATGCGTAGGGAGTATGTGTTTAACTAAATAGTAACTCGTGTCAATCACTTTGGCATAATATAAATAGTAAGTATACACTAAACCGATTGTGTGGTCCTGATCTAGCCCAAAAATGTTTCAATAAGTTTCCAACTGAATCTTAGTAATATGTACTTGGGTCGCTAACTCTGAGTAAGGAGTGACAGCTCCTAAGTATCGATACCCATATGACTAACGGCTATTGCTAATAGTGTATAAAGTTCCTGAACCAAAAACGGGGCAAATGAACAAAGTTTCCAAAAGTAGCAGTAAGTTCTCACGGGTTTATATTTTCATCAAGGATTGGTCGCTAACAAGTATCCTAAATTTAGCTAACCGACTAAGGCATCAACACATATACGCATAATAGTTTCACAAGTTTCCAAGTTTCCCAACGTTCAAAGTTTCATAAGAGTTTCAATAAGGTTTCGTACAAGTTTCCAAAGTTTACGAGTTTCATAAGTTTAAAATGTTTTAAGTTTCTAAAGTTTCACACAAGTTTCCTAAGGTTTCAATAATTCGCAAAATAGTTTCAAAAGTTACAAAGCATATAATCTTATGTTTCCCCCAAATAATGTTTAAAAGAACAAAAGTAAAACAAAGTGGGGTTGTAACTCACGGTTTGCGAAGAAAAGAGAACTCGGAATTCGGTCGGAAATAAGAGCCGGGAATCACGGAATGCCTAAGGATACCAAGGTTGTCCAAAAGTTATTATCTCATTATGTTACTTTAAATGATATAATGGACAATTTTTATTTAGCTTCAAGTGTTAAGTTTAATACTGTTCCAAAAATGGTCTGAAGCGGTTAACGTTATATTGAGTTCGAAAGTCTATAGTTAATGTTATTATTATTATTATTATGATAGATATGTTTAGGTTGCTGAAATGATTTAAGTTTTCTAACGAAATTTGGGCAGCGCTTCCGCGCCCAAATTTCATGTCCAAAACCTAAAGTCATTTCCCGCTCACAAAACACATATATACACATAATAGCTTATTAACCAAGTCCATTTAATCCAAAGAGTTAGCACAAGTTATTACTGTTATTATTTTAGTCATTTCAGTCCCATAACATTATTATCAAAAGTCTAGAATGCGTACATAAGTTTCCAACGACCAAAACGACGATTTTTCGGGAAGACAACAGCCCGGTGCGCCGCACTGAGCAGGGGTGCGGCGCACCTCCCTGCTGTCTTTTCCCGTTTTGTGTTTTTTTTCTTGTCCAAAACGATTTGTTACCCAAGAATCTCGACATGCAATCAGTAGATACTTCATAAAACACCATTTTTACAGTTTGTACATAACTTTATTCACAAAACATAGATCTAGAGTGTTGTTTTAATAGAAACCCGTTTTTGTATAATATGTGTTATGAATCTTCATAAAAACTTGTTTTTATGGTTTAGATCTTACATGCAACTTGTAAAAACAGTAAATAAAGATAAGAATAAGGTGTCTACCGGATGAAAGTGGATGGATGATGTTTTTGAAGGGTTTAGAGCTCCAAAAGTGATGAAAATGCTTGAAACCAAAAATGCTTTTGGTTTGCTTTGATTATTGAACGATTTTGATGGTAAAAATATGGGTTTTGATGGCTGGAACTTACTGGATTTGTGATGATCTTGAGAGAAAAATGGAGAGGATGAGGGAACTATGTGTTTTGTGTATGTGTTTTTGATTATAAAAAATGAAAATTAAAAGAAATAAAGAGGGTGATAATGAGGGGGGTTGGGATACTGCAAAATCAGTAAATGATGGTCTAGGCTCGTTTGTGGTTGGTTGGAGTTTTTATAAAAACGAGATAAGTAATAAAAACTTGAAAATTTTGAATTCTGCCAACCAGTGAATCGCACTGACTGCTTGGTGCGGCGCACTAGTCCATTTTCAGTGTTTTTCAGATTTTTCGTTTTTACGTTTTGCTTCATTGGACCTTTTCGTTAACTGAAAGTTCTTAATTATGATACGTTATGAACTTAGGAAAGTTCATTAGGTGTTTTCTTGGTATTAGGGCTTATATAATTCGATCCCGGGAGTTATTCCGACACTGGTTCCGACAAAATAAAGGCACAACATGTACGAGCTAGAGAATTATGAACACTATAAAAAGAGTAAATAGAGATTCGAACCGATAAATTAACTGAGAATCACCTGAATTTTAGACGGTTGTCACATCATCCCCGGGTTGGAAGGAATTTCGTCCCGAAATTTGACTCGTCTCATCAGGTAGAAGTATCTTTGAACAAATGCGGATACTTTTGACGTATCTGGTCTCCACGTTCCTATGTGAATTCCTGACCACGTCGGGAGTTCCAACGAACCTTGACAATAGGAACACGGCTTTGTCTGAGTTGCTTGACCTCTCGGTCTACAACTCCAAGCGGTTCCTCGATGAAATTGAGCTTGTTGTCGATCTTGACCTCGTCGAGCGGGATGACGATGGTCTCATCGGATAAGCACTTTTTCAAGTGCGATACATGGAACACGTTATGAACATTTGAAAGAACTGGCGGGAGTTGAAGTCGGTACGCTACTGGACCAATACGCTCGATAACTTCAAACGGTCCGGTGTACCTTGGGCTTAACTTACCGCGTTTCCCGAAGCGAACTACCCCTTTCCATGGCGATACTTTAAGAAGCACACGATCGCCGACCTGGAACTCGAGGGGTTTCCTTCGGTTATCGGCGTAGCTCTTCTTCCGAGTACGGGACGTCTTCAGTCGCTCTCTGATAGTGGTGATCTTGTCGATGGTTTCTTGAACAATGTAGAGCCTTGTGAGCTGTCGATCACCGGCTTCTAGCCAACAAAGAGGCGACCGGCACTTACGTCCATATAAGGCCTCGAACGGAGCACACTTAATGCTAGTGTGGTAGCTGTTGTTGTACGAGAACTCGGCCAATGGAAGATGAGTATCCCAACTTCCTCCAAAGTCAACTACGCATGCTCTAAGCATATCCTCAAGCGTTTGGATCGTCCTCTCGCTTTGACCGTCGGTCTGAGGGTGGTAAGTTGTGCTAAGGTCTAGTCGCGTCCCGAGTGATTTCTGAAGCGCGTTCCAAAAGACGTGAACCCACTATCCCTGTCAGAAATGATGGAG
>CAJVGC010000001.1:53192491-53238484 GCA_910822075.1 Senecio squalidus | reverse complement strand
AAGTTCCAAGAGATTCACACGATACGGATTCATACGTAAGAAAATGATTCAACACAGTACAAGATTCACAAGACAAGGTAATAATAGATAATAATAAATGGAACTTCATTCATTAAGATAATATTAAGTTGAGTACAAGGTTCAAAATAGAAGAAGTACAGTACAATACAATATGGAAATATGGAAAATGGCTCAAAGTTGTGTACATTTGAAAATTACAACTCGACCTACAGTACATAATAAAGAAATGAACTAGCGGCGCCTCTCGAAGAACATCTTGGCGATGACAACCGCCAACAAGGTCCCCATGATCAGACAAACTACGACCAAGCGTTGCACTGTCCGGGCTGTGGCCTGGACGGCAGCAAGGTGTCGCAGTGCCTGCTCCGACAACCGATGAGCGGCATCGGAGACCTCACAGAGGAGCAGCCCTTGTTGCTGGGCTTCCTCCGAAAGTCCCCTTACCTCTCGGTGAAGGTGCAGGAAAGCGGCAGGAGGGGGTAGATGTGGGGAAGGCGGCATCCTCTGCCTGGCTGCCTCAGCGTCTCTGGCACGCTGCATCTCTTCTCGCTCGAGCTTCCGCTCCCACGAGTAATGGTCTATCATCGAAGTGCGCGGAGCCTCGGGAGGCGGGTGCCTGAATGGGAAATGGGGTGGCGCAGGCCTGGACGGGCCGTCCTGCTGCGCCGTTATCCTATCGGGTAGCCGTCCCGGAAGGATTACCTGCTTACGTGCCGTCGTGACGACACGTGGTCCACGGCGCTGTGGTGGCGCGGAAACGGGGGCCGGTGGAGGTGGTAAAACCGACCTCGGGCTTGACCCGATGCTGCTGGACACAGCCATGGAGGTATCCTCCGCGGGGTCCGTGGTCTGATGACGGAGACTTTCCGAGGCGTTATGGCCCTCAGATGGCTCGTGTGACGATGCGGCTCGGTGCTGGGATCGGGACTGTGATCGTGAGGGGGATCGCGAGCGTGAGGACTGAGACATGACGGATCTGCGACGTAAAGAGTTTCGTAAGTACATGAACAAGATAATGTTAAAGGAAAATATGTAAGGAATGCAGGTAAGGGTCGATCACGTGAGGTTGGGAATACTAAGACTGGGAATTTTTCGACTCAAAACCGTTTAACATTAGTAATTACGTTTCGTCCTTGCATAAGTCATTTTGAACTAGGCAGGGGTGATCAGGCCATGCGTAGTTAAAAACAATCATGCAGTCGCAAAATTAATTCTCTAAAGTTTTGAACCCATAATGATTTTCCGAAAAGCCTTGGTTATAGTTTTGTTTCAAAAACTTTTTGGAAATTTCTAAAACCGTTTTCACTATAACCTGTGCTCTGATACCAAGTCTGTCACACCCCGCTATAGCGGAAACACGGAATGTGAGAGCTGGAATATCATTACACGGTCATAAGCAAATATAAACGATTCAAGTCATTTCATTTTAGAGAAAATAGTTCAAGTTTAAACAACCAAGCACTTCACAAATTTAAATTAAGTACAATTACAAAGTTTCCAAAAAAAATTCCCAAAATTAGAAAGGTCTTTTCCCAATGTGCGCCTCACGTAACCATAGTGACCCTTCCTTGCCATGCATTCCGGACACTTACACTAATTTCCTGAAACATAAGATAAAGTGTCAACTACATAAAGTAGTGAGTGAGTTACAGTTTAGAGTTTCGATAAAGTTTCCAAAAATAGAAGGTACATGAAAATCGTGACGTCATAAGTAAAAGGAACGGAGCGACGTTAGAACATATATGTAAATAGTAAGAGGTTTGTACACACGCGAGTAAAATAAATAAAACTCGTATAAATAAAGTTGTAGCGGAATCCAGGCGCTAAAAATGTATATGCGTAGGGAGTATGTGTTTAACTAAATAGTAACTCGTGTCAATCACTTGGCATAATATAAATAGTAAGTATACACTAAACCGATTGTGTGGTCCTGATCTAGCCCAAAAATGTTTCAATAAGTTTCCAACTGAATCTTAGTAATATGTACTTGGGTCGCTAACCCTGAGTAAGGAGTGACCGCTCCTAAGTATCGATACCCATATGACTAACGGCTATTGCTAATAGTGTATAAAGTTCCTGAACCAAAAACGGGGCAAATGAACAAAGTTTCCAAAAGTAGCAGTAAGTTCTCACGGGTTTATATTTTCATCAAGGATTGGTCGCTAACAATTATCCTAAATTTAACTAACCGACTAAGGCATCAACACATATACGCATAATAGTTTCACAAGTTTCCAAGTTTCCCAACGTTCAAAGTTTCATAAGAGTTTCAATAAGGTTTCGTACAAGTTTCCAAAGTTTACGAGTTTCATAAGTTTAAAATGTTTCAAGTTTCTAAAGTTTCACACAAGTTTCCGAAGGTTTCAATAATTCGCAAAATAGTTTCAAAAGTTACAAAGCATATAATCTTATGTTTCCCCCAAATAATGTTTAAAAGAACAAAAGTAAAACAAAGTGGGGTTGTAACTCACGGTTTGCGAAGAAAAGAGAACTCGGAATTCGGTCGGAAATAAGAGCCGGGAATCACGGAATGCCTAAGGATACCAAGGTTGTCCAAAAGTTATTATCTCATTATGTTACTTTGAATGATATAATGGACAATTTTTATTTAGCTTCAAGTGTTAAGTTTAATATTGTTCCAAAAATGGTCCGAAGCGGTTAACGTTATATTGAGTTCGAAAGTCTATAGTTAATGTTATTATTATTATGATAGATATGTTTAGGTTGCTGAAATGATTTAAGTTTTCTAACGAAATTTGGGCAGCGCTTCCGCGCCCAAATTTCATGTCCAAAACCTAAAGTCATTTCCCGCTCACAAAACACATATATACACACATAATAGCTTATTAACCAAGTCCATTTAGTCCAAAGAGTTTAACACAAGTTATTACTGTTATTATTTTAGTCATTTCAGTCCCATAACATTATTATCAAAAGTCCAGAATGCGTACATAAGTTTCCAACGACCAAAACGACGATTTTTCAGGAAAACAGCAGCCCGGTGCGCCGCACTGAGCAGGGGTGCGGCGCACCTCCCTGCTGTCTTTTCCCGTTTTGTGTTTTTTTTCTTGTCCAAAACGATTTGTTACCCAAGGATCTCGACATGCAATCAGTAGATACTTCATAAAACACCATTTTTAAAGTTTGTACATAACTTTATTCACAAAACATAGATCTAGAGTTTTGTTTTAATAGAAACCCGTTTTTGTATAATATGTGTTATGAATCTTCATAAAAACTTGTTTTTATGGTTTAGATCTTACATGCAACTTGTAAAAACAGTAAATAAAGATAAGAATAAGGTTTCTACCGGATGAAAGTGGATGGATGATGTTTTTGAAGGATTTAGAGCTCCAAAAGTGATGAAAATGCTTGAAACCGAAAATGCTTTTGCTCCTCCTTGTTTGCTTTGATTATTGAACGATTTTGATGGTAAAAATATGGGTTTTGATGGCTGGAACTTACTGGATTTGTGATGATCTTGAGAGAAAAATGGAGAGGATGAGGGAACTATGTGTTTTGTGTGTGTGTTTTTGATTATAAAAAATGAAAATGAAAAGAAATAAAGAGGGTGATAATGAGGTGGGTTGGGATACTGCAAAATCAGTAAATGATGGTCTAGGCTCGTTTTTGGTTGGTTGGAGTTTTTATAAAAACGAGATAAGTAATAAAAACTTGAAAATTTGTAATTCTGCCAACCAGTGCGGTGCACTGACTGCTTGGTGCGGCGCACTGGTCCATTTTCAGTGTTTTTCTGATTTTCCGTTTTTACGTTTTGCTTCATTGGACCTTTTCGTTAACTGAAAGTTCTTAATTATGATACGTTATGAACTTAGGAAAGTTCATTAGGTGTTTTCTCGGTATTAGGGCTTATATAATTCGATCCCGGGAGTTATTCCGACACTGGTTCCGACAAAATAAAGGCACAACATGTACGAGCTAGAGAATTATGAACACTATAAAAAGAGTACCTAGAGATTCGAACCGATAAATTAACTGAGAATCACCTGAATTTTAGACGGTTGTCACATTAACTGCACCAGTCACCACTCTTGTGACTTCACCATCTGTTTCTACACCTCACTCACCACCACCTACTATTGCAACTTTCACTAGAAAAGCTAAGAGGGTTCCTCAGCCTCTTAAGCTTCCAACTTCCCCACTTTCAAAATTCACTACTACATGGGACAACCTTGAGCTGTCTCCCAGGCTCCCTGAGGTGGTCGCTAAGGAGGGGGAAGACCATTTGGGAAGGGCTTATACTACTGCTGCTCTTACATCTTATAGTGAGGCACATGACAATATAAACATAATTAAGACCCAACTCAAGGCAACACAACCCATAGATGCTGCTTTTGTGACATCTTTGGAAAGTGGTCCCAAGTGCTAAGAGACCATGGGGGAGGGATCAGCTTCTGCAGGGCAGAAGGGTCCCTCTACATCCTATGATCAACCACCTGTTGGTACTCAACATGCAGGGGGCGAGGATAGAACTACTTTCTATAATCTTGAATTGATGGATATGTACCAAAATGTCATAGTTAAAGTGGATAAACAAGGGGAGGAACTTGCCACTTTAACACAATTAGTGCAGCAACTGGTGAAGCAACAAGAAATTCTTACAGCTCAACTGATGCACAAGAATCCAGCAACAAGAAGGATTGGAACATTACCAAAATGCTCCAGCTCTTCTTCTTCAGATGACACTCTCCCTGCTGACAAAAAGGGGGAGAAAGATATTGAAGACATTTTGTCAACAGAAGTGGATGCTGATCCTAAGAGGGGGGGGGGGGGGGGGGGGAGGATAGAAAAAGGAAGTGATGACACAGTTATTACTGCTACCTCAAAGCAGGAAGAAGAGATTGATGAAGAGGTGGAGGGAGAAAAGATGATTGTTGATGATGAGGGGGATCATGTATTTGAGGGGGAGCAAGACATGGAGGTAGAAAAGATAGAAGTAATTACTATTGCTCCAACAGTATCAATTCCCATGGGTGAAGCTCTAGTAGCAATATTTACTGAAGCAACAGTTGTTACAACTGTTTCTACTGCAGCATCAATTCCTACTGTTGATGAACAAGCAGTAGCCGCAGAGCTTCTAAGGCTGGAAAGAAGAAAAATTGTTTAACAAAGAAGAAAAGAGCAAGCTTTAATGCCCACATAGAAGGGAATTGAAATACCTGTTGCACCTGACAGTACAAAGATGGTAGAAGGAGTTGATTTTGTTCAAGATCCTTCAAGACCCACAAGTATGAGACCCATTATTCCTCCTCACAGATCTTATATTCCCAAGCCAACAACACAAGTAGAACCAACTGAGAAAGATTTGGGAAAGAAGATTGTTGTGGATACAATTAAGGAGGATAAAGAGAAAAAGAGGAAGGAGAGAATCAAGAAGATGGATGAGCTAACTGCACTTCAATTGGCTTCTGAAGAGCTGGATGTAGGGTCTGATCCTGATACAATCAAAGACATCCACACTAAACTTCAAAAGGCAGAGATGGAGAAAATCCAGAAGCTGAATGAAGAAACTGCATTCTTGCTAGCTGAGCAAGAAAGGAGTTCGCTCAAATTGAAAAGGAGAAGAAAAGGAAAGCATCAAAGAAACAATCTACTCAAGAGAAGCTAGCCGATGACAAGCAAAAGTTTATGGCATACTTAAAGTCCAAGGGGTACAGTGGAAAGTCACTAGGCCCAATGAAGATTGGAAACTTGCTTGCATTAGTTGAGAAGGAAAAGAAGGACTCTCAAAAGAAACTTCAACTCACAAAACAACAAAATCAAGAACAATATGAGTTAGAGAGATCCATGAAGAGAGCTCAAGAGACTAGGAGAGTTATGTTTGATGCACAGGATAATGAAATTCATAACCCATTTGCTCCAGTTAAGCCAAGTCCACATGAGCAACTGAAGAGGAAGAAGTCTTGTTCTACCAGAGTTCTAATGAAGAGACAAATACTAACTGACATTCCTACTTAAACTACTGCTGCTCAAGGTAGTCCAAGTGTACCAAGTGTTCAAATCAAGAAAGAGCCAGTCAACATTGAAGAAAAGGAAGATGATATTGAAATTTCATAAGATGATTGTTCAACTCTGATTATACATGAATATGGACTGAGGATTGAACCATTGGCGGTTGAGCTGCCAGAAATAATTGATTGAGAGTTTGTAGGAGGACCAAACAAAACATCATATATTGTCACTAGAGCAGACAAGTCAAAGACCACTCTACCTGCTTTCTATAGGATGATAAGGGACTTCTCAAGAGATGACCTCCAGCATGTCTATGATATTGAAAAGATAAAATATTCAAATTACAGAGGTGAATGCTTTGGAACAGACATGGCAATGGATTGGCTCAACGGGATGTCTGATCTAGATGTAGAGAAGATTAACCCTGCATTCAAGAAAGGATGTCCCAACAACCCTGTAACTAAATGGTACATGTATGAAAGAAGTGGAACTTTCTCAATAGTTAGAAGACATGGTGCCATGGAGTTCTATCTAGTTGAAAAAAAGTATGACTTGGGGTTGAGGACTTTGAAAGAGCTTATCAAGGTAAGACTACATGGTCTGATCGCTTCCAGGATGGCTCACGAACTTGTGTGGAGGATTATGGGGCAACTCAATGAAGAGTTAGCAAAAGAAGCAGAGAGAAGGAGAAGAACTTAAAAGAAAAATGATAATGTCTTGTCATTTAAGTAGTTAAAACTTGTATGAAAACTTGTACTTTCAGTATTAATAAAAGTTCAAGTTAGAGGGAGATTGTTGGGATTGAAACTTAGATAAAATAGTTTTAATTTCATTAATGCTGCTCTCATTAATACTGCTTGAAGTATACATCATTAATTCGGACTGAAGATAGTTAATGCTGAAGACATACAGTTACTACGGAAGACAAGTAACTACTGCAGTTACTACGGAAGACAAGTTACTACTGCAAGATAGTTATTACTGCAACATTCTCATTACTGCGGAAGACTGTTTTTACTGCAACACACTTGCCATGCAAGTTTAGATTGGAATTACAATTAGAGTTAGATTATATTTCCTTTTATTAGTTGTTTCCTATTTAGATAGGATAGCTTCAAGGTCTATAAATAGATCCTTGTAGATTGATAACAAACACGTTGTATTGATTCATTGTTCAATATAATTGAGGCTTATAATTTGGCAAACTTATCGTTCATAATTGTTTTCTATTTTACAATATTGTTTGATTCGATAAACTTGTAATATCAAGTGTTCATCCGCTGCTGAACTTCTTTGATAGATCAAGATCTTTCTTAGACAAGCTTTAGGTTTATACAACTTATTTGATCCTCACAATTTCATAATATATAGATGCTTTTATCACACAGAATTAAGATCTTTCATTGCAACATGTTCTTCGATGCTCTTCATCCTTCGAAGTTTAAATGAAGACACTGTCTGAATCGGTTTGTCTGTTTTACGTATGAAACTGTAGCACATCACCCCTGATATTGTCCCTATTACAGGACCAATAATGTAAACCCAAATACCCTTATAATTGTTGCTAGCAAATGCGGGCCCAATGGTGCGTGCTGGGTTCATTGATCCACCTGATACTGGTCTGCAAATATAGATTTGTTCGTTTTTATAAGGGCTTACACTAGTTGGAAAAAGTTCGTTATAAAGGAATATTTTTGTAGAATGTTAAGGTTTACCCTGCTAAGATAGAAGTTATGCATACTGCTGATCCTACTGCAATACCTGCTAATTCTCCTACCTGCAAACATTTTTCAACTCTTATGTACTACCCAATATAGTTCAAACTTTTTTTTTATAATGTAAAACGGGTTTGAATGTTTCTTACGGCTTTTGAATCTGTGGCTACAGCTGAAGTAACAAACATCATTGAAAAAGTGACGATTATTTCCATGGTTAGAGCTTGTAGGTCTGTCCCTGAAGGTGTCGTTGTGCCCAGATGTTTTACCTGATTTAACAGTTCTCTTAGGGCAAATGAAGCTGATATGGACCCCGTTAGCTGCGCTGCAGCGTATATTGGGACCTGCATATCAAAGTATTGGTGACTTGGATTAAAAATTAAAGCTTTTAGACAATATGCATTTAATAATGAAATAATTGAAGATAGACACAAAGCCAACTACAAGTAGGTCCTGAGGTGGTTCAAGTATGGTCAAGCATGACCTGGTTTATCATGGCCCTATCTTTATCGCATTAACCACATATATTTTAATTATGATGTGAACGTTGTTAAGACATATGGTGCAAAAATAATAACGTATTAGAATGCCTGAATCCAAGGGAAATGGCCAACAGAAGCAAATGCTAGTGTGACGGCAGGGTTCATGTGAGCACCAGAAATATGCCCAACTGCATAGATCATGACAGTCACTATAAGCCCACCGGCAACAGAAGCTCCAAGTTGTGACACCTTTTGTTCATCGCTTGTGGTAAGTGCTGCTGACCCACATGTCACAAATACCAACAAGAACGTAGCCACAACTTCTGCAACCACCTGTTAAAAAAAATGGCAATTTAGTGTCACAATTTAAACATAAAATAAAGCATGAAGGAAATGGTAGTTTACCTTTCGGATAAAACCAGGAGGGTAGTAATCTTTACACAATGTAGCGAAGTTGAGGCGTATGTTTTCTTGTGGTGCATCTGTTGTTATGATGGTTAACTCGTTTGTGGCACTACTGACATGTGTTTTCGTCATAATAAGTGTAGGAAACCAAGGGAATGAATGGTTTGAGATAGTTAGAGAGTGATAGGCATTTTCTTTGGTGCTTATAGCTTCTATATATACAAAATTTGCAATCTCTCATTTTTTTTTAATAAGATTTGAATGACGTATATTGAAGCGAATGACATTGAAATGCGAATACATGTAACTTGTCGAAAGAAAAATAAAACATGTTTAGACAATCACTAGTGAGCCACATAAATTGATGGTTGGTTAACGAAAGGGTCTAACATCTTTGCTTCGATTCAAATTTCTCATGATGCAAGAATCTAATGAATAGTATATCTTTTATTTTCTTTCCGCGCTTCAGTCACATAAATCAACATCTTTTATCATACGATTTACGAAGCAAATATGTTTATGTTATATGTGATTATATTTGTTGAATGCATTAGATAAGTATCGAAATTTCTACAAATTAGTGTCTCTTTTCTAAATTGCTATGATAATACCAAATGGTTTGCACTCCGTCGTTATGTGAGTTTTAATGATAATATTATATATTCACCATGACTAAATAGCCTGGATATTTATGGTATAATATATGTAACTCTTAATATAATAAAATTCTATTTTCTAATTAAATGGAATTTTCTAATAAAATTAATCTCTAATTCATCTTTTTAACAACGTATTTCATGATCTTAATTTTACGTCAATGACTCTCATATCTTATAGTTTCAAACAAAATAATCATATCCCTCTACGTCAATGATATTTTTAATCATATCTTAACAACTGTGATAACAAGTTTATGAAATTTATAAATTATTTCTTCTTTTTTAAATATTTTATTTTACGTATTATTAGAAAATACACAATAACTACTTACGATAGTAACGTTCGAATCATAACTAAAACCTTACATGAAACTTTATAATGTCTAATAAATTTATAAGAAACAAATATTTAATATGCGAAGTAATTCATAAAACAAATTAATTTAAATTGTCCATATATCTATATGTGTATATAAATGACATACATTATACTGCTATTTTGTTTTGTTTTCAATTACATATATTACAATTAAGTTTTTTCTTTTTCACTTTGTTCATACTTTTGTTTACTACGTAAAACATTATTTAATAAATGACCAAAAATTGTAATATCTAATATAGGTTTATAAATAAAGATTTTGAAACTGTCTGTGTATACGCATAAGTTTAAGGTCTATTATTTAAAAATAACAATTTTACATAAATTATATCTTTAATATATAATAAAAGAAGGGTCTTAAATGCCACATGGCAATGTAAGGTCTCTTGGATGGATTAACTTCTTTAATGTCAGCCGTTAGATCAGATTGATGATGTCATCAAAGATTATTTTCATTTTACACCCTTTTACAATACATAATTACATTCTCTTTTTCATTCCATTTCTACTAAAATAAAAAACATAATTATAATTTATTTATAGAATCGTTCAATTTAAACTATGATTTACCTTATTATTATTCTAAAATCTCCTAATACAAAATATCAAAACATGTGTATAAAAGTAATGTGTTATATGTTATTATAATTATAAACAACATGTGTATAAACGTAAAAGTATATATGTATTATACGTATAACATTATTTTCTCATAATAAATTAAAATCTACATAAACATAAAACTTACGATTCAATTTTTATTTTTTTCCGCGCCATCGCGGGACAATATTTAAGATGTTGGTATGGTTGGGTTTTTTTCTTAGAAAGTCCTTTTACAATAAATAATTACATTCTCTTTTTCATTTCATTTCTACTAATATAAAAAACATAATTATAATTTATTTATAGAATCGTTCAATTTAAACTATGATTGACCTTATTATTATTCTAAAATCTCCTAATTCAAAATATCAAAACATGTGTATAAAAATAAATGTGTTATATGGTATTATAATTATAAACAACATGTGTATAAACGTAAAAATATATATGTATTATACGTATAACATTATTTTCTCATGATAATTTAAAATCTACATAAACATAAAATTTACGATTCAATTTTTATTTTTTTCCGCGCTATCGCGGGAAAATAATCTAGTTATATAAATAAGTATTTATTTTATATCGTAACTCATTTCCTATCAATACTAATTATTACGTATGAATTTAAGTAAACTATTAAATTACTAATTTTGCACATAAATATCATATTTAATAAACTAAATTAATTTCATGAATAAAGAAAACAAAAGTAATATATATATATATATATAGGGGTGTGTGTATGTGTGTGTGTGTATCCTAATATATTATAAATTGGATAACTAGTGTATTTATACAAAATACCAAATTGATAAAAGAAAATAAGTTTATAAATGTTTTTATAAAATATGGCCAACGGAACCCTTGCCGAATCCTTTTTAGTTTTTATTTATTTTAAATTTGTTTAAACTTAATTAATTTTATAAATCTTAATTTTTGTCGAACGGGGTTTCTAACCTATATATAATGTAACACATTGGTTTTCAAAATTAACATTATTAGTCACATGCCTCTTAAACTAAAGGCACGTGACAACATCGTAAACCAGGGTTACTTCAAAATCTAATTTTAATAATCCCACTGTTACGTCTTTATCAAATCTTCTTTAATAAAACATCTTTATAAAAGAGTCTTAACAAACATCTTAATCAAAATTTCTTTCTTAAACATCTTTATGTCACACCCGCTAAAGTGGAAACTCGAGGTGCGAACAGCAAGAGAATCATTTCACGAGTTATAACAAAAAGTCAGCGGTTCAAGTCATTAAATATAAAGTTTGAAAAAAGATCCAATGTTCAAAGACATAACCAAGATAATAACGTTCATGACAACTATTACATAACAAAATGTTTAATAAAAATTCCCAAAATAAAATAGATCTTCTCCCGAATTACACTTCACATAACATTCTTGACCCGCCCGATGTCACACCCCGCTAAAGCGGAAACACGGAAGTGTGAAGAGCAAAGATATCATTACACGAGTTATAATAAAAACATACGGTTTCAAGTCATTAATAAGAAAATAAGAGTTTACAGTTTAAAGATAACCAAGCATTTAAAAGTACATAACGAAACAACATAGTAAATTGTTTGATAAAATTCCCAAAATATATTCAAATAGGTCTTCTCCCGATTCATGACTTCACGTGACATGCCTGACCCATCCAACTATTGCACTTCGTGTCTTACATTTGATTTCCTGAAACAAGAGATAAAGTGTCAACTACAATAAAGTAGTGAGTGAGTTACAGTTTTCTAGTCCTCGACTAAAAAGGTTTTGAGCTAAGTATATCTATACTTAGTAATTTCTAAAAGTAGATTAAGACTTAAAGAATAGTTCGAACCAAAACAGTTGATTTAGAGATAGATGCGGAAGTCATATAACTCTATACGCGCATGATAGTAAACTATGATTGATTACATGTATAACGACTACTTGGCATAATAACTTAAGTGTTCACACTAAACCGATTAACCAACCGTGATGCCTCTTACCCCGACTACAACGAGGAGTCATTTCTGATCGAGTAATATGTACGTAAGTTGCCACTTAAGTAAGGAACGGTTATTTCCTAAGTATCGATACCCATAATTACTAAACGGCTTAACAAAGCTAATAGTGTGTGGTGAAAATTAGGCACTGATGTTATTTTTAAACTTGTAGTAGTCACTTAGAGTAGCTATATTCCTCAAGAGTCATGGTAGTTATACGATCAATCAAAGTATATATGAGTGCCGAGAATGGCATTTAAATGAGTTTAACATAGTTTGAATCAAGAGCCGAATTAAGGTGGCGAACCATTAGTTTATCAAAGGCCGAACGGCCATAAAACTAAATAAGCATAAGTTTGTCAAAAATGTTCAATAGCGTTCATAAAAGTTCATTTAGATCTCTTGTTTCCCCCAAAAGATAATTGAAAACAGTAAATAAGTGGGGATGTAACTCACTGTTTGCGGGGAAAAGCTAAGCGTGCAAGCAGTAATCGAAATGGACCGGAATCACGAGAATCCTAATGAAATACCAAGATTTAATGAGTGTTAATGTTTATGCGTTTATGTTAAGTGTCGGGTTTAGGTCTACTGAAAATCGGGCAGCGCTTCCGCGCCAAAATCATTAATTTCCATTTTTGTACACTTTCCCGCTTAACAATTTCAATGAACATATATCATATTATTTCAAGGACAAACGTCATATAAAACTTGTTCATTTAGTTCGTTTACATGTAGTTAATCATATTACAGGTTATGGTCAAAATTCTCAGTTCCGAACAAAAGTTTAGATACACGTTTAAAGTTACGTTTCAAAACGGTTTAGACTTAGGATGTGCAGTCTGTCAGCAGTATGACCGCGCCGCGGTGGGATGACCGCGCCGCGGTCACAGATTGTACCTTGACCGCGCCGCGGTGAAGCGACTGCGCCGCGGTCACTGTGACAGGTTCTTGGTCAAGTTCGTTTTTGAAGAAATTGGATGTTTTTAAGTTAGATTTCGACATGCAACCTGGTATAAGCCTAGATAATAGATGTCTAATGGTTTATTTAGTGTTTTTAACCATAAATTTATAGATCTAACCATGCATTTACCAAAAATCCCGTTTTTGTTCATAAAAGGTGAAATATTTGCATATAAACTCATTTTTAGGTAATGGATGATGCATGCAATGAATATATTGTAAAGACAGTAGTTTAAAAGTGTTTTTACCGAGTGGATTGTGGTTTGAAGATGATTGAAGTGATTCCTTAGTGATTTTGACCCGAAAAGCTTGTAAAATGAACCTTTAACCCAATGCAATGTAACCCCTTTCTTCCTTCCTACTTGATGGACGGTTTTGATGTGTTTAAATGGTTGGTTTACTGAGTTTGGATGTATGAGATTCTGGAAAACAAGGGTGTATGTGTTCTTGAGTGTTTGTAGCAAAGAGAGAGAGTGAGAGTGTTTGATTAAGTGTGTGTGTGTGCAATTGTGTTTGTGTTGTGTTTTTATGTGTTCAAAGTCAGCATAACTGGATGTTTAGGCAGGCCTTGGGCTAAAAGGGCTGGGGCAAATCGTTTATTAAAGATATGGCCCGTTTGGTCAAGTTGTAAAGTTAACAAAAAGTGGCTGTCTGCGCACTCCACCGCGGCGCGGTGGCCTGACCGCGGCGCGGCCGGAGTGGCAGATTTTTGTCTTTTTCGTTCGTTTCGATGTTAAATGTTTCCGTTTGTTAAAAGTTTCCATTTACTTTAAAATAGGAACTTAGACAAGTTCACTAAGTATTTACTTGGTATTAGGATTCATTTATGTGATTCCGAGTTCGATTCTACACACTCGAGTTTACAAGACAAGTAATAACGAGATAATTTAACGTTGAGTCAAAGATAGAGAATGCGGTTTTCACCTGAAATAAGACGGTTGTCACATTCTCCCCAGGTTGAAAAGAATTTCGTCCCGAAATTTAGTTTGCCTCATCGGAGGAAAGATCTTTGAACAGGTGCAGATACTTCTGACGAATCTGGTCTTCACGTTCCCATGTGAATTCGTGACCTCGTCGGGAATTCCACCGAATCTTGACAATCGGAATGCGACTTTGCTTGAGTTGTTTGACCTCTCGGTCTACAACCTCAAGCGGTTCCTCGATGAAATTAAGCTTGTTGTCGATCTGGACCTCGTCCAGTGGAATGACAATGGTTTCGTCCGATAAGCACTTTTTCAAGTGCGAGACGTGGAAGACATTGTGAACGTTGGAAAGAGCTTGTGGAAGTTGTAGACGATACGCTACTGGGCCGATACGCTCGATTACCTCAAAGGGGCCTGTGTACCTCGGGCTTAACTTACCGCGTTTCCCGAAACGGACTACCCCTTTCCATGGCGATATTTTCAGGAGTACTCTATCGCCCACTTGGAATTCTAGGGGTTTCCTTCGGTTATCGGCATAGCTCTTCTGCCGAGTACGAGAGGTTTTCAATCTTTCTCGGATGGTAGTGATTTTGTCAATGGTTTCCTGGACGATGTCGAGCCTTGTTAGTTGTCGATCGCCAGCCTCTAGCCAACAAAGCGGCGACCGGCACTTGCGTCCGTATAAGGCCTCGAATGGGGCACACTTGATGCTGGCATGGTAGCTATTATTATAGGAAAACTCGACTAAGGGCAAGTGAGCGTCCCAACTTCCTCCGAAATCAACTACACACGCTCTCAGCATGTCCTCAAGTGTCTGAATCGTCCTTTCACTCTGACCATCGGTCTGAGGGTGGTATGCTGTGCTGAGGTCTAGTCGCGTCCCGAGCGATTTCTGAAGTGCGTTCCAAAACCGGGACGTGAATCGGCTATCCCTATCGGAAATAATGGAGAGAGGCGTTCCGTGACGAGAGACGATCTCGTTAATGTAAATCTGAGCGAACTTCTCCATTGAATGGTTCTCTCTTACCGGCAGAAAGTGTGCGGACTTAGTCAATCGATCCACAATCACCCAGATTGTGTCATTCCCCCTTGCCGTACGAGGCAATTTAGTAATGAAGTCCATGGAGATCTGCTCCCACTTCCACATGGGGATCTCCGGCTGTTGCAATAGCCCAGATGGTTTCTGATATTCAGCCTTGACCTTCGAGCAAGTAAGGCACTTAGCCACATACAAGGCTATGTCCTTCTTCATGCCCGGCCACCAATAGTATTCCCGTAGATCCTTATACAACTTGTCGGATCCCGGATGAATAGAGTATCGGGATCGGTGGCCTTCGTCCAAGATGAGCTTGCGAAGGTCTTCAGCTCTAGGAATCCATGCTCGATTCTTGAAATAATGGATTCCGTCCGGTTTAAGCTCAAATTCCTGTTCATGATTGTGCAGGGTTTCGCCCTTAAGGTTTTCAGGTTTCAATGCTTCCTGCTGAGCGTTAGAGATTTGTGATTGGAGGTTAGTTTGAACCTGAATTCCCAATGTTCTAACTCGATATGGTTTAGCCCTTTCCTTACGACTCAGGGCGTCAGCTACTACGTTTGCCTTACCCGGGTGGTATTTGATCTCACAATCGTAGTCGCTTAAAAGTTCGATCCATCTCCGTTGTCTCATGTTGAGCATTTTCTGTTCGAGAATGTGTTGAAGGCTTTTGTGATCCGTGAATACCGTGCACTTAGTGCCGTACAGGTAATGCCTCCAAATTTTTAGTGCGAACACGACAGCTCCCAGCTCTAAGTCGTGTGTTGTATAATTCTGTTCGTGAACCTTCAACTGTCTCGATGCGTATGCGATGACCTTTTCCTTCTGCATAAGGACACACCCAAGTCCTTGGTGAGACGCATCGCAGAATACTACAAAATTATCCGTACCCTCCGGTAGGGATAGAATCGGTGCGTGGCACAGTTCATACTTCAGTTTCTGGAAGGATTCATCCTGTTGTTCTCCCCAGGTGAAGTCCTTATCCTTTTGAGTGAGTTCTGTCAGAGGCTTAGCGATTTTCGAGAAATTTTTGATGAATCTCCGGTAATAGCCCGCCAATCCTAAGAACTGTCGGATTTCGGTGGGAGTCGTGGGGGCTTGCCATTTCTCAATCGCCTCGATCTTTGCTGGATCGACATGAATTCCCTCTTGGTTGATTACATGGCCAAGGAAGTGTACTTCTCGGAGCCAGAATTCGCACTTCGAGAATTTGGCGTAAAGTTTCTGATCCTTAAGGAGTTCGAGGATGAGTTTCAGATGTTTCGCATGGTCCTCCTTGTTCCTTGAGTAGATGAGGATGTCATCGATGAATACGATTACGAATTTATCCAGATATGGTCGACACACTCTGTTCATCAGATCCATGAACACCGCTGGTGCGTTGGTCAGACCAAATGGCATGACGAGGAATTCGTAATGTCCGTATCGGGTTCGGAAAGCGGTTTTTGGAATATCGTTCTCACTGACTCGAACCTGATGATAACCCGAGCGGAGGTCGATCTTGGAAAAGTAAGTTGCTCCCTGCAACTGGTCGAACAGATCATCGATCCTCGGAAGTGGGTATCGGTTCTTGACGGTCAGTTTGTTCAGTTCTCGGTAATCGATGCACATTCGGAAGGATCCGTCTTTCTTTTTGACGAAGAGGATTGGGGCTCCCCAGGGGGACGAGCTCGGACGAATAAGACCATGATCTAAGAGTTCCTGTAGCTGTTTCGACAGCTCTTGCATTTCCGGTGGGGCTAGACGATATGGTGTCTTAGCGACAGGTGCTGCGCCAGGAATTAGGTCTATTCGGAATTCCACTTGTCGATGTGGAGGTAACCCAGGTAGATCCTCAGGAAAGACTTCTGGATGATCCTTGACTATGGGAATATCTTGTATTCGGTTTTCCTTAGGCTTACGCTCGATGACATGTGCTAGGAATGCATCAAAATCATTTTTGAGGTACTTGTGCATTTTAATGCTGGAGACGATGCGAAGTTGTTGGCCCGGTTTGTCGCCTTACACGACAAGGGTTTCGCCGTCTGATAAAGGGATACGAATGAGTTTGTCGAAACAGACGATCTCGGCCCGGAACCGAGATAACCAGTCCATTCCGACTATGATGTCAAAGCTCTTCAGCTCAATCGGAATCAAATCAATGGGAAACGTTTTATCAGCTAGGCATATTGAACATCCTACGATTACATCCTTAGCCTCAAATTCCTGACCGTTGGCATACTCTACGGTGAAGCTATCCTTAAGAATCTTAGATCCTAAATTAATGAAGGGTCTAAATTCTAAGGACACGAAGCTTCTTTCTGCTCCAGAATCGAACAATACAGATGCATAGTGGTTGTTTACAGAAAACGTACCGTTCACCGCATTTGGGTCCTGCCGAGCCTCCTCGGCTGTGAGTGCGAAAGCACGTCCGCGACCCCGTCCACCCTGATTTGGTTGGGCATTCTGAAGCTTGGGACAGGCATTACGGAAGTGTTGATCGCTTCCACACTCGAAGCGCACCGGCTTCTGACCCTGAACTACAGCCTTCTCTGAACACTACTTGGAGAAGTGCCCCACCTTCTGGCACTTAGAACATACAGGGCAGTTCCCGTGGTGATGAAAGTTGCACTTATTGCACTTGGGGTTCGTCCCCGTGTAACTTCGGTTTCCAGCTGGTGGTGGTGGTGGTGGTGCAGCAGTTACCGCGTAGTTGCGGGTGGTTTTCTGTTTCTTGCTGTTTCTCCGGGGGTTGTGATCTGACTTCCTTTTCTCTCCCCCCTCCTTCTTGGAGGGTGTTGCGCCGGAGAGGAGATCGCTGGTGAGTCGGTATGCTAGAATGATTGCGCTCTGCAAGGTTTGAGGTTCAGCAGAGAGAACATTTCCCCGGATCTCGGGAACCAGACCAGAAACGTATCGGTCAATGCGGTTCTCCTCAGGGGTTACTAGTCTCGGAACTAGTCGGGACAGTTCATGAAACCTGGTGGTGTACCCCTCGATGTCATTCCCGACCATCATGAGATTCCACAATTCCGCCTCAAGCTTCTTGATTTCTCCCTTAGGATAGTATTCAGCAATCAGAAGATTTTTGAATTGCTCCCAGGTGAGAGCATAGGCGGTGACACGCCCTCTGGTCCGAACCACGTTGTTCCACCATGATAAAGCCTTCCCATGTAGCACGCACGAAGCGTACTCTACTTTGTCGGCCTCGGCACACTTGCTAATGTGCAAGACTGATTTGATGCTCTCAAACCAGGACACAAGTCCTACGGCTCCAGAAGTGTCGTGGAACTCTTTGGGCTTGGATGCCATGAAGCTTTTATAAGTACAAGCGGGAGGGTTTTGGTGCTGGTGCTGATTTTGGTTTTGGTTGTTGTTGTTGTTGTTCTGATTTTGGTTGTTGTTCTGATTCTGGTTTTGGTTGTCCTGGTTTTGGTTGTCCTGGTATAACATTATTTTCTCATAATAATTTAAAATCTACATAAACATAAAATTTACGATTCAATTTTTATTTTTTTCCGCGCTATCGCGGGAAAATAATCTAGTTATATAAATAAGTATTTATTTTATATCGTAACTCATTTCCTATCAATACTAATTATTACGTATGAATTTAAGTAAACTATTAAATTACTAATTTTGCACATAAATATCATATTTAATAAACTAAATTAATTTCATGAATAAAGAAAACAAAAGTAATATATATATATATATATATAGGGGTGTGTGTATGTGTGTGTGTGTATCCTAATATATTATAAATTGGATAACTAGTATATATATTTATACAAAATACCAAATTGATAAAAGAAAATAAGTTTATAAATGTTTTTATAAAATATGGCCAACGGAACCCTTGCCGAATCCTTTTTAGTTTTTATTTATTTTAAATTTGTTTAAACTTAATTAATTTTATAAATCTTAATTTTTGTCGAACGGGGTTTCTAACCTATATATAATGTAACACATTGGTTTTCAAAATTAACATTATTAGTCACATGCCTCTTAAACTAAAGGCACGTGACAACATCGTAAACCAGTGTTACTTCAAAATCTAATTTTAATAATCCCACTGTTACGTCTTTATCAAATCTTCTTTAATAAAACATCTTTATAAAAGAGTCTTAACAAACATCTTAATCAAAATTTCTTTCTTAAACATCTTTATGTCACACCCGCTAAAGTGGAAACTCGAGGTGCGAACAGCAAGAGAATCATTTCACGAGTTATAACAAAAAGTCAGCGGTTCAAGTCATTAAATATAAAGTTTGAAAAAAGATCCAATGTTCAAAGACATAACCAAGATAATAACGTTCATGACAACGATTACATAACAAAATGTTTAATAAAAATTCCCAAAATAAAATAGATCTTCTCCCGAATTACACTTCACATAACATTCTTGACCCGCCCGATGTCACACCCCGCTAAAGCGGAAACACGGAAGTGTGAAGAGCAAAGATATCATTACACGAGTTATAATAAAAACATACGGTTTCAAGTCATTAATAAGAAAATAAGAGTTTACAGTTTAAAGATAACCAAGCATTTAAAAGTACATAACGAAACAACATAGTAAATTGTTTGATAAAATTCCCAAAATATATTCAAATAGGTCTTCTCCCGATTCATGACTTCACGTGACATGCCTGACCCATCCAACTATTGCACTTCGTGTCTTACATTTGATTTCCTGAAACAAGAGATAAAGTGTCAACTACAATAAAGTAGTGAGTGAGTTACAGTTTTCTAGTCCTCGACTAAAAAGGTTTTGAGCTAAGTATATCTATACTTAGTAATTTCTAAAAGTAGATTAAGACTTAAAGAATAGTTCGAACCAAAACAGTTGATTTAGAGATAGATGCGGAAGTCGTATAACTCTATACGCGCATGATAGTAAACTATGATTGATTACATGTATAACGACTACTTGGCATAATAACTTAAGTGTTCACACTAAACCGATTAACCAACCGTGATGCCTCTTACCCCGACTACAACGAGGAGTCATTTCTGATCGAGTAATATGTACGTAAGTTGCCACTTAAGTAAGGAACGGTTATTTCCTAAGTATCGATACCCATAATTACTAAACGGCTTAACAAAGCTAATAGTGTGTGGTGAAAATTAGGCACTGATGTTATTTTTAAACCTGTAGTAGTCACTTAGAGTAGCTATATTCCTCAAGAGTCATGGTAGTTATACGATCAATCAAAGTATATATGAGTGCCGAGAATGGCATTTAAATGAGTTTAACATAGTTTGAATCAAGAGCCGAATAAAGGTGGCGAACCATTAGTTTATCAAAGGCCGAACGGCCATAAAACTAAATAAGCATAAGTTTGTCAAAAATGTTCAATAGCGTTCATAAAAGTTCATTTAGATCTCTTGTTTCCCCCAAAAGATAATTGAAAACAGTAAATAAGTGGGGATGTAACTCACTGTTTGCGGGGAAAAGCTAAGCGTGCAAGGAGTAATCGAAATGGACCGGAATCACGAGAATCCTAATGAAATACCAAGATTTAATGAGTGTTAATGTTTATGCGTTTATGTTAAGTGTCGGGTTTAGGTCTACTGAAAATCGGGCAGCGCTTCCGCGCCAAAATCATTAATTTCCATTTTTGTACACTTTCCCGCTTAACAATTTCAATGAACATATATCATATTATTTCAAGGACAAACGTCATATAAAACTTGTTCATTTAGTTCGTTTACATGTAGTTAATCATATTACAGGTTATGGTCAAAATTCTCAGTTCCGAACAAAAGTTTAGATACACGTTTAAAGTTACGTTTCAAAACGGTTTAGACTTAGGATGTGCAGTCTGTCAGCAGTATGACCGCGCCGCGGTGGGATGACCGCGCCGCGGTCACAGATTGTACCTTGACCGCGCCGCGGTGAAGCGACTGCGCCGCGGTCACTGTGACAGGTTCTTGGTCAAGTTCGTTTTTGAAGAAATTGGATGTTTTTAAGTTAGATTTCGACATGCAACCTGGTATAAGCCTAGATAATAGATGTCTAATGGTTTATTTAGTGTTTTTAACCATAAATTTATAGATCTAACCATGCATTTACCAAAAATCCCGTTTTTGTTCATAAAAGGTGAAATATTTGCATATAAACTCATTTTTAGGTAATGGATGATGCATGCAATGAATATATATTGTAAAGACAGTAGTTTAAAAGTGTTTTTACCGAGTGGATTGTGGTTTGAAGATGATTGAAGTGATTCCTTAGTGATTTTGACCCGAAAAGCTTGTAAAATGAACCTTTAACCCAATGCAATGTAACCCCTTTCTTCCTTCCTACTTGATGGACGGTTTTGATGTGTTTAAATGGTTGGTTTACTGAGTTTGGATGTATGAGATTCTGGAAAACAAGGGTGTATGTGTTCTTGAGTGTTTGTAGCAAAGAGAGAGAGTGAGAGTGTTTGATTAAGTGTGTGTGTGTGCAATTGTGTTTGTGTTGTGTTTTTATGTGTTCAAAGTCAGCATAACTGGATGTTTAGGCAGGCCTTGGGCTAAAAGGGCTGGGGCAAATCGTTTATTAAAGATATGGCCCGTTTGGTCAAGTTGTAAAGTTAACAAAAAGTGGCTGTCTGCGCACTCCACCGCGGCGCGGTGGCCTGACCGCGGCGCGGCCGGAGTGGCAGATTTTTGTCTTTTTCGTTCGTTCCGATGTTAAATGTTTCCGTTTGTTAAAAGTTTCCGTTTACTTTAAAATAGGAACTTAGACAAGTTCACTAAGTATTTACTTGGTATTAGGATTCATTTATGTGATTCCGAGTTCGATTCTACACACTCGAGTTTACAAGACAAGTAATAACGAGATAATTTAACGTTGAGTCAAAGATAGAGAATGCGGTTTTCACCTGAAATAAGACGGTTGTCACACCCGAGCAATGCACTTCATGACTTACGCTTAGTTTCCTAAAACATGAGATAAAGTGTCAAACTACATAACGTAGTGAGTGAGTTACAGTTTATAAGTTCTTGACAAAAGTTTCGACAAAAAGTTCCGACAAGTATATATGAGTACAAAGATTTCTTAAAAGAAAGATAGCGGATAAAAGCGCTTAAAATATATATACTTTTAAAGTAGATCATAGACAAATAGATTAATATTTGCAAAAGTCAAGTTGCGGAGCAAGACGATAAATATATGTTGTCATTACCTCAGCGGTGGAATAATCCACATGTGTAAGACGATAAATAGATGTTGTCATTACCTCGGCGGTGGAATAATCCACATGTATAAGACGATAAATAGATGTTGTCATTACCTCAGCGGTGGAATAATCCACATCTGTAAGACGATAAGTATGTTTATACGTAATTAAAAGTAACATATGATTTAAGAATTGTATCAACCACTTGACATAATATAACGTAAGAGTTCACACTAAACCGATTAACTGGTCTGATCCGCCCCAACCTCGCACTATCGACGAAGTTTGTTTGTACTTAGTAATATGTACTTAGGTAGCTAACTAAGTAAGGAGTGACCTCTCATAAGTATCGATACCCATAATTACCAACGGCTTAAGCTAATAGTGTGTAATGAACTGAACTCAAAACGGGGCACTTATGTAATTTTGTCAAAACTGATAGTAGGCACTTACGGCGTTTATATTCTCATCAAGGGTTTGTACATATACAATCAAACAATCATAGTTTAAGTCAAGATGTCAAATGTCAAAGATGCCACATAAGGCGACTAAAAATAGTTTTACGCATATACGTACGATCAATGTCAAATAGTCCAATAAAGTCATAGTTCATAAAAGACATAGTTCATAAACATTTAGATCTCATGTTTCCCCCAAAAGAGTACTTAAAAGACAAAGGTAGAGGGGATGTAACTCACGGGTTGCGAAGATAATCGTAAGATCGGAAACGGTCGGAAAGCGTGCCGGGAATCACAGAAAGCCTAAAGAATACCAAGGTTGTTTAAGTGTTATGATTTCATTAAGTTATTATATATTATCTATAATAGATGAAATTTTTGTTAACTTTCGGTGTCAAGGTTAAATTGTCCAAAATAGTCCGAAACGGTTATCGTCATATTTAGTCCGAAAAGTGTCCAAGGTTAACGTTTTTATCATTATGATAGAAATGTTTTGGTCGCTGGAGTGGTTTATATTTTCTAACAAAATTTGGGCAGCGCTTCCGCGCCCAAATTTTATATCCAAAATATTTACCACTTTTCCGCTCTCAAAACACTTATATCACATAATATATTTAAACAAGTTCATTACAATGTAAGTAGTCCAATAAACATCACAATTATAAATATTACATCATTCTCAGTCCCAAATTATCAGTAACGAAAAATCAGCACTTACACATATGTTTTAAACGTCAAAACGACGATTTTTGGGAGGACAGCAGCATGTGTGCGTCGTCCTGGGGTACAGGGGCGGCGCACAAGCTGCTGTCTTTCCCGTTTTTTTGATTTTTCTTGCAAAAACGTTTAGTTAAGCCATAGATCTTTACATGCAATCGGTAAATACTTCATAATAGGTCATTTTAACAGTTTCTAAACAACTTTTAGCCATAAATTCATAGATCTAATTTGTTATTCGGTTAAAAATCGTTTTTGTACAAAAAGTGTCATAAAACTTGATAAAAACTTGTTTTTATGGTTTAGATCATCCATGCAATGATTAAAAACAGTAAATATATCAAAGGGAAAGATTTTTACCCGATGAAATAGCTTGGATGATGTTTTAGAAGTGTTTTGAGCTCCGAAAATGGTGAAAATGCTTTGAAACCGAAAAGATTTGTTCCTCCTTGCTTCCTCTTGATGTTAGAAAGATTTTTATGGATGATTTTTTATGGATTAATGGATGTATTTCTTCTGGTTTGTGGTGTTTTTTGGAAGGAGTTTGAGAGAAAAACTTGTGTGTGTGTGTTTTATGTTCATAAAAAGGAAAAATGAAAAGAAAATGGTATAGGGGGTAATAATGGGGTTTGGGACTGCAATATTCAGTAAATGAGTGGTATAACCCGAGATTGATTGGGTAAAGTTTTTTGTAAACGAGACAAGCTTTAAAAACCCGTTTTTTTGAATCTGCACGTCCTGTGCGTGGCACAGGGTGGTATGTGCGGCGCACAGATCCAATTCTTAGCATTTTCTAATTTTTTGTTTTTGTGTTTTGCTTCGTTGGACCTTTTCGTTAACTGAAAGTTTTTGATTATGATACGTTATGAACTTAGGAAAGTTCCTTAGGTAATTTCTTAGTATTAAGACTTATATAAATTGATTCCGAAGTTGATTCCGACACTGACGCGTTTCCTGTAAAAGTACAGTTAAAGATAACGACAGACATATTAAGAGATATAGAACACGAATTTCACCTGAAATTTTGACGGTTGTCACACTTTATGACAATATCTTTCTCAAACATCTTTATCAAAACATCTTTCCCAAAAAATCTTTACCAAATCCTCTTATTAGTTAACATGTCATCAATAATGTTAACTAACTCAATAACAATCAAACAAGCAATTAAACAAGTAATCAAACAGACAATAAGAATATCGAACAAATTTTCTAAGTCTAACGCATCTCATATCTTAAGGCCATATAACCAAAAAGCATCCAAATTCCATCTTTCATCTTTCATCGTACATCTTTATCTATCACATCTCAATCCATCTAAACGTGCATAGCACGCACTCGGGAAACACATCTAGACCCCAAGTTCCTCAAGGCCACGACTTTGACCAAACATGGGTTTCACGAGTACCACGATAACTATTGGTTGTCCAACAATCGGGGTGCAAGTCCGTTGTTAGAACCACCTCTAGTAATCAGGTCTCACTACCCCGAATTCGTAACCTATAAATACATCACATATCGTTATGGCATGGATATCACGTACCCAAACATCTAATTGATCCTCTCCATTGCCTAGGATGATATTATGCATGTGTGACAATTCTATAATACGACTCACGCCGTACCGCCACATGTCATCGATTACGCAAGCACCCGAAAGCACTTGCATACCCATGCTATCGGTAGTGTCTAGATTGCTAATAGTAGCATCTTAAGTACAGCCGTAAATGTAGTTTTTCGCTCTTCTACCCTGACCATTATTCTATTTTTACATCTAAAGGTCGACCACTTAAATTTAAGGTTCAATCAAGCAATAATCTAACTCACGATAAACCTATTCCATCTTCATCTTAATTGGTTTGGTCATGTATTTATCTAGTCCATGATCAGCCTACATCCATCCACATCTAAACGTCTAAAGCATGCAAATATCTGAAATATGCAAATATGATAACCACAATTATCACAAGTCAAACATCTAAGCAAACAAGCGTATAAATCCCCAATCCGCTTGCCCATATTATCGAGGGGTAATCATTAAAAAAAACAACCCCCGATCCAACATCGAACAACATCAAATAAACAATCTAATAACAACCAATACTCGTTACTCAAAATCCCGTGTTTGTCATGCATTTGGTTTTGAATATGTATGTACTCACCTTAGCAAAACGAAAGCAAATGAACAAACGAACGAGCAACTGAAATAAGTGGACAAGATGATCACAAAATGATCAGCCCCGAATAATCACAATCGGAAACCTTTCAAATACGCAAAACCCTAGGTTAACCGTAATCGAAAATCACGCGGAATTGCAAATCAAACATAAATACCAAATCAAGAATACAATTGAATAAAAACTATTGAATCAAATGACCAATTGAGGTATGTAAATCAAGAACGGAGTGTGAGTTATACCTTCCAAACAAAACACTCGACCAAACGAATCACCGAAAACCGTACATTCGACGTATCTTCAGAAAACAGTGTATATCTTCAACTTGTGATCATTTTCAGATTGTTAGTGCAAATATTATATTACGGTTTTTCTAGAATTATCGTTTAATTGTATTCGTAATAACTTGTAATTGTTTATAGTTTTGGGTCTAACGAACATGTATGTTCGTGGGCTTAGTTGTCTATTTGGGTAACTCACGAACTTGTATGTTCGTGAGGCCCACACAGCCCTTTAGTGATAAACATGTTGTCCTATATAAATGGATAACATGTTTAGGTTTATGGTAAGACTTTACGGTAGATTTCGTGAAAACTCTGTGAATATTGATTGTATTATTGCTTGAGCGATTCATTCTAATACATATATTCATAGTTTATTGGTATTGTTGATGTCATCGTTATTTATAGTTCATAGTATTATTGTGTATCAATTGATTATCGATATTCCACATCGTAATCAATTGATTTAACCTTGTCGATCGGATAACTGGGACCTACAATTGGTATCACAGCAAACGCATCGTTTGCTCTTAATCGATTTGGTTCAAGGCTAAATCAACACAATTGAAATATTGTGAATTCTGGGAATTGACGACGACAAATCAGAAGAATTGGATTTTAGGGATTTTTCAAATTAGGGTTTATTCACTGTTTGGCGGCCTAGTTTGTGAAGGCATCCTAGTTCTTGAACAAATTAGGGTTTAATATTAATTTGTGGATTTTAAGGTTCGTGAATTTAGTTTGTGGATCGTTAAACTTCCAATTCGGCAAACATTGTGGTGATTCGTTGACTTTTTAAGTTCGTTTACATTCAAGTTCCTTCAAGGATTAAATTATTCTAGTTCGGGGATGAAATTATTCAAGTTCGTTCGTGGATTAAAGTATTCAAGTTCGTTCGTGGATTAAATTATTCAAGTTCATGGATTAAAGTAATCATTCCTTGACTTGTTGGTTTCAATAGTTCGTTGATACAAGTTCGTGACCTAGTTCGTGAATAAAGAATTTGACCAAGTTCGTGACTTAATTATTAACTAAAATGGAATCTAAATCACTAAACAGTCCACCCAAGCTAAAAAATGCCGCAACTTATTATGGCTGGATTGATAAGTTTGAATCCTTCTGTAGATACAACGATGTTCAAATGTTGTTATATATTCAATCTAAGTACGTACATCCAACTGTAACAATAGAAGGAGAAGTTCGGAAAAGTCCAATCAACACCTTATCGGTTGAACATAGGAAGGTGTTTGATTATAAGAATAGAGAATGGACAAGTTTGAAGATATCCCTTCCCACTGAGATGTTATATCTAACCAGGACTTATAAATCTGCTTATGCATTATGGAAAGCTATAGAGAAAAGTATGCTAGTACTGCGAAACAAAAGAAAAATAAAGGAAAAATGCTTAAACGACAGTTTGCTATTTTCAAAGTTACTGCTATAGAAACACTAAAGGATACAATTAATAGATTTTATCATCTTCTAGCTGAACTGGAAAATCATGCGATAGACGTAAAGGACGAGAAAAGGGAAAGATTTCTTGAATCTTTTCTAAAAAGATGGGAAGTTTATGTCAATCTGATGAAAGATGAAATTCAGGAGGAAGAGGACGAGGCTGAAGATCAGTTGACATTGGAGAAGTTAATTGAAAAACTGTGAGGTTATGATTTGACCAACTCAAATGCTGATGCAGCACCGTAATACGCCCAAAATCTAGCACTTTACTATGGAAAAATTCCAGAGACAAGCACATCAAACAATGATGTTACGAATTTCCTGTCTGACAAAAAACAACCTTCTATTGGGAGCACATCTTTTCCTTCAAATGGAAGGACCTCTAAGGTGTCAAAGTCTACTCACACTCATCAAAACATGTCTATGAGTATGAAATCAGCTGAAGAATCCTTGGAGATCTTATCATGTTTTTTGGCTGCATATGGAAACCATGTTCAAGAAAAGATCACTGACCCCGGATTGTGGGATGAGGATTTTGCACAGGTGGATCAAGATGATTTGGAGAAAATGGACTTACAATGGCAAACAGCGATGCTTACCAATAGAATAAAGAGATTCATGGCTAGAACAGGAAGAAGTCCTCGAACAGGAAAAGCTGGGTTTGACAAATCAAAAGTGCGTTGCTTCAACTGTCAAGGAACATGACATTTTGCTAGAGAATGTTAAAAACCAAAAGTTGAGTACAATCCAAACCAAGAACGATCAAGATCTCCACCTCCACAACAAAGAAGACTAAACTCTTCAGCAATGATTGTTCAACATGAAGATCATACCTATGACTGAGCTTTAGATGATAAAAAAAATAGTGAAAATCAAGCTTTAATGGCTTTAGTTGAAGACATTCTCACTGATAATGAAGCAAGTTATACTGCTAGTGAAAGATGCACCAGTGATAGTGAAACCAATGATGCTGAGGAGATAGAGGGTAAGGAATGTGAAGAAGTTTAGACTTGTCTGTCTAGTCGACCTACCAGAAGAAAACTTCATTGCAAACATGGCAAATCTCAAGACAGATAAAAAGAAGGTACTTCTTGATCTTAAGTCTATAAAAGAATTGTGCAAGTCCTTTACTATCCTAAATGTTCAAAACGAAAACTTGACTAAGGCCCTAGCATCTTTAGAAGTCCATATAAAGACCTAAAATTCGAATTGGAAAATCAATTAAACTTAAAAAATTATTTTGCAAATAAGCTTCATCAAAATGCCAATGATAGAAATGAATTTTTAACTACAATTAGTAGTCAAACAATGAAAATTGACATGCTTTTTGAAAGCATAGAAAAAAAAAAACTTTATGTTGAAAAAGTTGAGGAATTAAATAAATGTGAGGTCAAGATGTTAGAACAGAGTAGAAAGATTGAACAATTTAGAAACTCTTCAAACACTCTGACCTCTATTTTGGGTCGCCAAAGAACTAGTGGTAATGTAACTAGGTTGGGATACACAGAAACTCCACCACCGTTTAACAATAACTCTAGTTTCTTTAAATCTTAATTCCCTTTAAAAGAAGAAGAGTGTGAATCTTCAAACATTGAGAAAAACAAATCAGAAAATTGTCAAGAATCAACAAAAAAACCATTGCATAAAACATTTGTTTCAAGTAAAAGTGTTGAAACCGATAAGACCAAGTCTCAAGAAGTTGAAAATGAAACAATTAACAAAATAAAAACTTTAAATTGTTTCAAATGTCGTGAACGTGGACATGTAGCCTCTGTCTGCACAAATAAACGAAAAGAGCCAAAAGGTAAACAACCAACTAGGAAAGAAATACTTCAAAAGGCCCAATCATTCCCATCAAAACTCGTACAAATTCTAAGAAACCCAAATAATAACTTGGTTGAGACAAAAGAAAGAACTAGTGGGTATAATAGACCGGGTTTGGGTAGTCAAAGTAACTTTCAACGTCCACAACAAAGGTTTGTTCCAAACTTAAGACAGAATAACTTTGAACAAACATTTCAATCTCCACCACGTCAAGTTAACAACAACTTCGTCCAACGTCGGTTCTCTCCCCCAAATCGGAATTTCACTTAAAAAATGGATGAGTCATAGAGTTGTGAATAACTCTAATAGTCATCAATTTAAAAATATTAATCGTCACCTATCTTCTAAAGCAAAAAATACTCTTACAAGAAACGACAGTCTTTTTAAAGAGTTCACATATATGGACGAGAAAGGACAATCCAGGCCCGTAATGGCCTAGGTTCCCCGTGAAAACTGATAAATTTCGTTTGATGTGCAGGAGCGGAGTCACGATTTGATCAACATGTGGTATGTTGATAGTGGATGTTCTAGGCACATGACTAGGGAAAGGGGCTTGTTAACTAACTTTGAGTCAGGAAAGAAAGAACGAGTTAGTTTTGCTGGAGATAAAGGCGGTGAAATTACTGGAACTGAAAATATGACAAACGGAAAAGTGACACTGAAGGATGTATTTTTCGTTGAACAATTGGAGCACAATCTCTTGAGTGTCTCAAATTTGCGATAATGATAATCTTGTTCACTTCACAAAGAAAGAGGTTTTAATACTGAAATCAGGAATAGAGATTCCTCAGGACCCTATACTAATGAGGGCACCAAGAAAAAAGAACACTTATGTTCTGGACATGAACAACACAAATTGTAATTTGGAGTCCACATGCTTATTTTCCAAATCAACGAGTGAACAAGCAATAATTTGGCATAGGAAGATGGCACATCTACACTTTCGCAAGATGAATGAGATAACGAAGAATGGTTAGTAACTGGAGTACCTTTGAAAAAGTCCGTATATGAGGATAAGTGTGTACCATGCAAGCTTGGGAAGCAACACAAGAAGCCTCATAAGTCTAAGGCACTCAACTCAATTGAGACACCATTTGAACTCATGCACACAGATCTGTTCAGTCCAATCAAGCAAAGGATTTTTGGAGGGAAATACTACTGTCTAGTAGTCACCGATGATTTTCTCTCGCTACTCTTGGGTCTTATTTTTGACTACAAAGAGTGAAACAGCCAAAACATTGATCAACTTCTTTGAGATGATCAAAAACGTCTTCAAAACTAAAGTCAAACGTATAAGAAGTGATAATGGAACCGAATTCAAGAGCTCAAGACTGAAATTCTACTGTTTGACAAATGGAATCATCCAACAGTACAATGCAGCCTATGAACCTCAACAAAATGGAGTTGTAGAAAGGAAGAACAGAACACTAATCGAGGCCGCAAGAACAATGTTGGCTGGCTCGCACTTACCAGACATTTTCTGGGGAGAAGCTGTCAATACAGCGTGCTATGTCTTAAATCGTTTGTTCATTGTTAAACGTTTCAACAAAACTAGTTATGAATTGCTAAATAATCGAAAACATAATCTTGTTGGTTTGGAACCTTTTGGGGCTCCATGCACTGTTTTGAAAACAAATCATACTAAAAACTTTGAACCCAAAGAAGTTCAAGGATACTTTCTTGGATACATTGATGGGTGTGCAAATAAACGAGTTTATCTTAAAGTTGAACGAAAAGTGGAAATAGTTTGTAACCTAGAAATAACAAGTTATACTTTTGAAAAACAAAACGGTCCAGCATTTGTCTTCGATTATAATTCACTATTTGATTCATTTAATCTCTCTTCTACTAGTGTGACCAAATACAGGTTCAACCGAAGAACATTATTTGTCTTCAGATGATGACAATTCAGTTTTTACAAGAATACCCGTGATCCATGAGGTTTTTGAAGAAGTGCATGAAGAGGATGAACCAGTCAACATAGATGGCGAAGATGATGAACAAGATGATGAAGAAAGTAACACCCGCTGACGCAGAAGAAGAATAAGCAGTTAATGATCAATGTGACCATGTGGATATTGCTACTGAACTCCAAGAGTCAAGGATAAACAAAGATCATCCACTTGAAAACATTATTGGAGATCCAAATGCATGTGTACAAACAAGAACTCAACTAAGGATTGTATGATGCAGCAATACTGTTAGAGGATTATAGCAAATGTCGTTTTCTGTGCTTTGTTTCTCAAGAAGTTCCTGTTAACATTCACATGGCACTTAAAGACGCCAACTGGGTGGACGCTCTTCAGGAAGAACTCGCGCAATTTGAGAAACTCCGCGTCTGGTCTCTTGTGGAATTACAAAATCGAGAATATGCCATTGGCACAAAATGGGTCTTTAGGTGCAAGAGGGATGATCGATGCATCATTACCAGGAATAAATCAAGACTCGTAGTGCAATCAGGAAGAAGGATTGGATTTTCAAGACATCTTTGCACTTGTTGCACGTCTTGAGGTTGTTCGTCTATCTCTGGCATATGCATGTCACATGGGTTTCACTGTTTATCAACTCGACGTGAAGAGTGCGTTTCTCTAGGGTAAAATTGATGATACAATTTACGTCCTACAGCCACCTGGGTTTAAAGATCCTCAATATCAAGATAGAGTCTACAAGCTCAACAAGCTCTGTATGGACTTCATCAAGCTCCACGTTTGTGGTATGGAACTCTATCAAATTTTCTTCTTGATGCCGGTTTCAAGAGAGGACATATCGACAATACTTTATTCATCAAAGAATCATCCAAGACTAAATTACTTGTTCAAGTTTATGAGGATGACATTATCTTCGGATCTACAAATATGACTATGTGCAAAGAGTTTGTGAAGCTAATGAAGAAAAGGTTCGAGATGAGTGCGATAGGTGAATTAAAGCTGTTCTTGGGATTGCAGGTTGAACAATTAAGTGACAGGATGTTCATTCATTAATCAAATTACGTCACTGAAATGCTGGAAAAATATAAAATGACTGATTCCAAGTCCATTGCAACACCAATTCAACAGCAGCGTAACTTAGAGACGAATGCACAAAATGACCCCGATGTTGATCCGAAATTATATCGAGGAATTATAGGCTCTCTAATGTATTTGAACGCATCTCGAACTTACATTACGTTTGTTGTGTGACTGTGTGCTAGGTTTCAAGCATGCCCAAAATTGTCTCATAATTCAGCGGTGAAGAGGATATTTCGTTACTTAAGGGGGAGACCGCAACGGGGTATATGGTACCCTAAAGGAAGCGATCTCTATTTAGAAGCTTACACAGACTTGGATTTTGGAGGTTGCAACATTAATCGCAATTCAACCTTCGGCGGTTGTCAATTTCTGGGTGGAAGACTCGTGTCTTGGCAATGCAAGAAGCAGACTACCGTCTTTGTGTCGTCATGTGAAGCTGAATACATCGCTGCGGGCAGTTGTATGTCACAGGTTTTATGGATTCAACAACAATTGCTGGATTACGGCCTATCTCTTACCTTTACTCCTATTAATATAGATAATGAGGCTGCACTTTCCGTAATTAAAAATCCGGTAAAACATAGTAAAACCCGACACATAGACTTTAAGCATCACTTTATCCAAGACTATGCTGCAAAGACACTCATCGAAATCGTTCGCGTGTCTTCTGAAAATAATCTTGCTGATCTTTTTACAAAAGCGTTCGATAAATCTCGTTTTGAGTCTAGTCCAAAGTATAGGGATGCGTAACTTAGAATAACCGACAATTTTTTTTTAGTTTAGTTTATTTATTTCCGCTTAAAAAATAAAAAAATATAAAAAAGAAAAAGAAAAAGAAAGGGTGAATTAAACAAATGATTTGAAATGAAGAAACCTTTTGTGTATGACTATATGTCTGAAATCGGGTTTACGGTATCTTAAAGTTTATAACGAATTAATAACTTCCAGGTAATTACTTAGTTTAAATTCCAGTGTCATGTGGCCTTTCGTCTCATTATTCGATTCAATAGTGTGGTTTGTAAGTCTTAGAGCTTTTAAATAGATGACCATTAAACTAATCGACATTGTTTGCTTCAATAAAGGTTGAGATTGAATTCATGTTATAAGTCATATGATACGCTTTCAGACGGGAGACGCTTTTATTAAATTCTATAATTTTATTGGTGTGATAATAAGTATTTGAATTCACATAAGCTGCCTTTGAAACTTGAGTCAGTATACCCTTGGGTGCCCTCGTTCACCTAGCCACCTAAGGCCATCATTGGTTTGGGATCGGTTGGTAGAAAGCTTGCTATATGGTTTCTTAGAAAGTCGCAGAATTCACATATCTTGCAAAAACTTCATAGAAGTTCAGTCATAGACTCGCACAATTAAAGCAATGTTGTTTTAAAATGTTTTCGAATTTAGTACGAGCTATCCCTTCGCAAGTTTCATATGCTGCTCTTGTCTAGGCTGGTAACCATTCTATACCACTTGTAACTTGAAATGCTTCACAAATACCGTGAGGGTACATACAGTTTCTTGTCGAATGTACGCTAATTAGAAGTGCTTTATGCCTAAATCTGAGACTGCTTACTTGTACTAAAACACAACTTTTTGGTATGAGACTGAATGGTTAAATTAAACAAATACACAAACATGGGTTTAAATTAGTTAATTATTTTGTACCCTTTGATTTGTTTACATAAACAATTAACTATTTTCCGATAAGAAATCTGATCAAATCCTCAATTCACCATATGTATACTACATTAATCTTAACTGTACAATACACAATTATATGTTCGTTTGAATTTTCTTTGATGATTGTTAGCTTAGATTTAAATTTTTTCTTTTGGTCGGTTATCATAAAGTTTCAATTGCTCTCTACAAACTCGTTTGGATGTAAGTTCGTCTAAAAGTCCATTTCATTCAAAAGGCCTAGTTCGTTTAATAGGCCCAGTTTGTTTACACGCCCATGTTCAAGACAAACCTATACTTTGAATCAAATTCTCTCATTCTCTCATTCTTCACTTTACTGTTTCCAAATTCTCTGCAACTTTATTCTTTGCCACATCATTCCAAATTGCTAGTGTTCGTTCGTGACATTGCTCATCTTCATCATGTAAGTTCTTTTCACATCTTTGTCCTTAACGAATGCCGTGAATTTATATTTCTTTGTTGGAATTACAACCTTGAACATCTTGATTGCTTGATTAACGTTCGTTTAGGGTTTCCCCGATTAGCGTTCGTTTAGGGTTGATTGCTTGATTAGCGTTTCTTTCGAGTTTCCCCGATTAGAGTTCGTTTAGGGTTTGATTGCTTGTGTTCGTTTGCCTGTAGTTCTTTAAGATTTGCCGGAAACCCTTTGAATAGTCGCCGTAATTCTAATTGGAATTCAAACGCCTTTCCCTGACTAAGATAATGATTACGAATGTGATGTGATTTTTGATTCCCCTCGACGGACGAACATAATGCCTTAAAAGTAGGAATAATTAATTCTTACCCGTTGTTTGTACGACGCATTTAATGTTGTCAGGCAGGTCTGATCAATCTTCAAAGCCAAACACTCTATGTCTAGAAACAATAACAGGTTGCGGAATCACTAGTTATTGATTAAGCTAATGTAACTAGAACAATGAAACTCAACGAATTCAACAATAGAAGTTTTTCTTTTCAAAGCCTTAAATGGTTGGAAAGTTTGTTACAAATATTTTGACAATCAAGCACTTACATCTGAACTTCTCTCAGCACTATTTATAGGCTAAGATATCTAACTATTACATTAAAACAACCCTTATGTTTATTTAAAAACACAAACATCATTTAAATTTAGTTCGGGTGAACTTGAACTTAACTCTAGTGCAGAGTTAGTTCACCCGACCTAAAGTCTTCATGATTTTACATACTAAGATTTAGTTCGGGTGATGAACAATGCTCACACGATCTAAATATTTAACACTATATACTTTGAATAAGATCTTTGGAAGCTTCAGTCATCAATCCTTTATGCTCCAACAATCTCCCCCTCGGATGATGCTTCCAAAATCTTCATCTTGCTAGGTTAAGCTACATTCCCATCTTCAAAATACACATTAGTCACTGACTTCTGTCTCTTGTACCCCTCCCGATCTTTTCAACTTCCCAAGCTACAACCTCAAGAGCCATCCTTCTTTCATTATCATCAGGTTGCAGTTTTTCAAGTGGAAGGTGAAAGATAGTAAGAATATCTTCATTTGAGAGCTCTCTTAGATCATCTTTTTCAAAGAGCCTCTCATCCTCACCGTCTTCTCTGCTCAGAACAATCTCCTCATTCTCATAGCCTACCCACCATCTGAGTATCTTGGGCTTTTGATGCACAACCTTGACTTTCTTCATAGGAGCAATAAACATAGTCATCCTTTTCCTTTTTGCTCTGAATTTCTTTCCAAAGTTGGCAAAGTCCGTTTTAGCACATTCATGAATGAACCTCTCATAGTTATATCCATGATCATATTGACCATGGTTCACCATCTTAATTAACAGAGTACTCTGCATCTTCCACTGAGATTTGCATAAGTTTCTATGTTGTGTCAAAGGACTGAGTCATTGTACCAGTTCTGCTTTTTCTTTTAATCACAATATCACCAGTATAATGATCAAACCTCCAACAAACTATAGGTGGCAGAATACCTCTCTTCATAGTCATCAGCTCTTTTCTTTTAGCCCTTAACTCCTCTTGTGATACCTTCTTTATTCTTGAACCAGAAGCACTTTCTTCTCCTTGAACTGATGCATTAGTAGTATCAATGGGGAAACATATATTGATCCAAATCACCCCCATCTGATGCAATCTCATCAATCCAAGTTGATGGCTCTGCAACCATTGCAGTGACAGCTGGATCAGCTGCATAAAAGTCATCAGGAAGTGTAGATTTAGAAGATTGAGCAGGAGCTGGCTATTCTTGTTGAGTCTTTGTGAACCAAGACTCCTTCTCCATTTACTTTGCAAAGGGATCATATTCTTGCTTTACCTATGTCTTTAAATGCACACCTTGACTCTTTTTTTCAACTAGATACTTCAAAGTGACATTCTTACTTGAATTATCCAATTTGGTAGAAGACCCCTCACCAGTTTGAACAGAAGGAGTAACTGGAGCTTCTGTTCTTTGACTTTCCAGATTGACCTCATCATTTTCCGAAGCTCTATCATTTTGCCTTTTTTCAGATCCTCCTCTATCTTTTTTTCTCTTTTAGATTTCATTTCACTCACCAAAACCTTTGTTTGAATGTCTAACCAGTTTCTCTCCAGGGTTTTAATCTTCATATGCCCTACTGATCTAGACGGCATACCTCCAACAACAACCAAGTAGTTCTTCAGATGAAGTTTGTAATTCTTCTATGAGAACTTATTCTTGTATTCTAGCATCTTCTTCTTAAGATTGATTACTTTGGAAGGTACTAGTTTTGATGGTTTCATTGCTCTACTTTTCACTCTTCCACCTTGTCTTACAGTGCTTCCAGCATCAGCAATTTTTCTACTACTTTCTCTCCTTCTTCCTCTTTAAAAACTACTTCCACATTCTCATCTCCTTCCTTATCACTATCAATCTCTATCACTACCTTTTTCTCCTCCCAACTCTTCATTCCATTGGTTATTGATATCATATGCATGTAGAGTGACAAGATTCATTTCCTTGATATAAACAGTAAAGGTCTCTGTTGCATTAACATTAAAAATCCCCTCATATTAGGATCAAGTCTCCATGCTTTGATCTTTGTAGATATGCCTTTCTTTATTTCTTCCAATCTTATCCTCTTTGCATGAAGTTCAGCACTTGTAGGATTCACAATGTTTGAACTAGAGCCATCTCTTTCAGCAGTTTTCTTGGCACTTTCTTCAACAATTGAAAATCCATATTTGGAATTTAATTCTTGAACCATGTCTCTATAGATCAACACATCCAAAGAAATTGCATGATTCAATCTTGAATTCCTTAAAAATGCAAATTCTTCCCTAAATCCTTCTACTCTGTCATGTGTATTATCTAGGAAAACAACTAGATTGTGTTTCTCCACAAATGGAAGATTATCCATATTTGTATGCAATCAAAAAAATCAAGTTAGAATCAATTTCATAATACTAAATAACATAGTATATCAATATTCAATGCATGTAATGATCATGAAAAGATAAAGCCAAACAAACCTTAGAAAATGAATAGAAATGACCCTTAAACTTCTATAGAAACACAAAGAATCTAAATCGGGGATGAAACTAAATTAAAATGGGATTACTGTAAAAAAGCTAATTTAGGTCTACGAACACTTATTGGGATTAAGGGATTTGAAAGTATGAGAGACCGAATGAAATTTCGATTGTAAAATTGTATATGAATTAAACAGAATTTAAATAATCAAATTGTTTTTAGAGTTAAATTAAAATATAATTTTTCCCACCAACTCAAACTAAAATCCGAATTAAAAGTCAATTACCGAAATAAAAATAGTGAACCAAAACACTCTATCCACCAGAACTAAAAGAATAGAAGAACTTTAAATCAAATAATTTTCCGAGTTAAAAATTTAACATCAGAATTAAAGAATAAAGAATAAATAATTAAAATATAGAAAAATTAAATAATAAAGTAAATTAAAAAGAATATTAAATTTAAATACTTTCCGAACTAAACTTTTCCTCTTAGAATTAAAATAGAGTGAATATCACAAATAGTCCTTATGGTTAGTCACTTTTTCACGAATGATCCTTTTTCGAAAAAGTTAGCATTCACCGACAGTCCTTTTCACACCTAAAAAGACTAAAATATCCTTTCTTTTTATATTTATATATTTATTTATCTTTTAATCATTAACCCGACTCACATATTCTCTCTCCCTCTTTAATCTCTCCAAGATCCACCATCATCATCATCCTCCATAACTCTTTTCTCTCCATACCATCTTCCAAGTTTATGAAAACCTTCCACCATCATCATCGATTCATCCCAGATTCATAATCAATTCATCCTCAAACGTGCCATCACCATCAAGAACAACGACGACCACCACCATCAACGTTGATGGACGACCACCATCACCATTAGAAGCAGGGCCGACCCTGGGCATGGGCGAACCGGGCGACCGCCTAGGGCATCAATTCGGTATCATGATATTTTATACTAATCTTTGATTTCTTGAATAAAATAGTAGAAAATATGTTGTAAATGTCAAATACTTTAATTAAGAAGCAATATAAGATAAATCTGGAATTTTTTCATTTCTAGAAGTATCAGCGCAACGAGGAAGAAGATGACCTCTAACGCTGTGTTCTTAAGTTTTAATTTGAGGGTAAAGGAAAGGAAAGTAATGTAAAAACTTAATTATATGTGTTCTTAAGTTTTTTTTAAGGGGTAAAGGATTGTAAAGGAATGAATTAGAAAGTAAAATGATAGACTTTTTGAATAAGATATTTGCTGGCCAAATATGGAGTGATTCCATAGGAAATATTATCCTAACAAACTCTAATTACATATTTACCCCTATCAATCTTATAATACCTGATTATTCTTTTCCACGTACTGGTTTACTCCACATTCTCTTCTCAAAACCTGATCATCATCTATCCTTTTTCCAAAACAGGTGATTATCTATGAAATTATTCTTTATTATTTACAAATTATTATCACATTCTTTTTTATGTATATATACATTTTACTATGTTCGTAAATCATAATTATTATAATTAACCAAAATATAAACAACGTAAAAAAAGAAACAGCGTGAACTATGATAATTAATTATACGTGGGTCAAATTAGGCCTCTGAGCCATCCATTTTAAAACGATTATTTAATAGAGTAATAATTGTCTAT
Organism: Senecio squalidus; assembly: GCA_910822075.1. Classification (NCBI taxonomy): domain Eukaryota; kingdom Viridiplantae; phylum Streptophyta; class Magnoliopsida; order Asterales; family Asteraceae; genus Senecio; species Senecio squalidus. The sequence goes on along the minus strand of CAJVGC010000001.1, from coordinate 53,199,434 downwards.
GTTTTGATGACAATTGTTGTATGTTGTTTTAATGGTTAATTTAAATATAACCTCTTTTTGCTTTCCTGAATATGCCATGGATGGAGCTATGCTTTATTTGGTTTTGTTCATATATGGGTATTTTTAAATTATGAATAACTTATGACTAGTTCGTAAAAGTACCTGTATCAAAGAGCAATAGTGTATTTGTTTTTAAGGGCAATATGAAAAGAAACTAACGTTATGGCAAGAACTCAATATTTAGCCGCAATTCAATTGGTTTGTCTAGTGGTGACTAGACTTGCAATGGATGACGACTTATATCTAACTAGTTTGATTTCTATTAACACACGAAACCATACTTGTGTTGTTGTTATGACTCAATATTTGACAAGGGTATAATTGTAAAATGAAATGTTTTATATACTTTCCTTAATTTACATTCAACTCAAGAACATGATTAATAATAAACTTTTCTTTCATTTTCTTCACTTCTTATATAACTTAACTCGAGAACAAGGTTAAATTTAATTACTTTTATTTCATTTCCTTTACTTTCATTTCCTTTACTTTACTTTTCTTTCCTTTACTTTAATTTTTAACTTGAGAACAGAGCGTAATGTTAAGAGGAAGAAGATGACTTTTAATGTTAATTTTATATTTGCACCTTATAGTTTCTAGTATTTACAGTTTTATCCTATTTTAATGTTTAAAGTTATAAAAAAAAGCAACATAAATTTAATGTATTAAATACTTACAGTTTATTTTCTTTAATTACTAACTGATTAAAAAAAAGAAAAATCTAAATGTGTTATTCTTTACCCATAATAAAAAAATTTATGCACTAAAGTTGTAACGTATCAAGTATAATAACAAATAAAAATCAAATGATAGATTATCTTATGTATTATTTTTTCCACCCCTTAAAAATTGTATTCATTTTTGTAACTTTTTTGAAATATTTGTCATCTTATCATATAATTTCTTTTGAGATATATGTCAATACACAAAAAAGGTATTTTTTTTTTCTATTATGTATGCCCATCAAATTAATAAAGAAAGTAAAAGCGATAATTTTTTTTTTCGCTAATGACTCTTTGAGCAGGTAAATGTCCCTAACAGGATTCGAACTGGTACCTTCCACTTTTGAAGTGAGTTTTATCCAATTTCAAATTGACATTTGGACATAATGTTGATTTTGATATTTATTTTGTTTATGTACTTTTTTCATTAAGAGACGTAATGAGATATAATTTTAAAGTATGTTAATTGTAATTTCGACATAGATATTAATTTTAAGTATGTTATTGTAATTTTGACTTTGTGTCTAGAAGTTGTAACATTTTCTATTTAAGAAAATGGGAGTAATTATAACTTGTTTAGTTAGATTCGGTTTCAAACCCCTACTAAATATTACGTTATTTGTTTACAATTTTTTAAGGGCATATTTCAAACATTTCGCCCCGGGTATCAAAAAACTTAGGACCGGCCCTGATTAGAAGGGCGGCAGACCCTCCTTCCGTTACTCATGTAGATTCGCCTACACCAGAGCACAAACCTACGACTTTGGGGTTTGAAACGAAAAAGGTATTTGTTTTTCGGTTGTGATTTATAAAATTAGATTTGGGTTTGGTTTTGTTTTAGGATTTTGAAGTTTTTTTTTATATGTTTCAAATGGAGATTGTTTTGTTTATGAACCGCGTTTTGTTTACGAAGGAAGAAGATGGATGCATTGAATGGTATTATAGAATGATTTGACGAGGTTAGTGGCGGAGGAGAAATCAACTTCAACTATGGTGTGTGACGCTTTAGCGGTGGTGGTTGAGTTGTCACCGAAATAATAATTTTACGGCGTTAGTTGTAACTTGTAAACCTGCAAATCTTCATGTGTTTCTTTTTGGATTTGTGTATAGTTTTAATTAATTTGTTTTGTTTTATATATGTTTCAATAAAAAAAAAATGAATAAATATTAGCTATAAGGGTATTTTAGTCTTTTTGGGTACGAAAAAGACTGTTGGTGGTAAAAGCCCATAACAAAAGTATGATTGATGCTAACTTTTTCGAAAAAGGATCATTCGTGAAAAAATGACTAACCACAAGAACTATTTGTGACATTCGCTCATTAAAATATCTAATATCAAATATAACTTTTTCAAAATTTTCAGAATTAAAACCTAACTTCAGAATTAAATTCCACAGTAAATTTTTACATCAGAATTACAATTTTCATTGCACCTAGTTACCTTGATATCAACCTTCAGAAATAAAATTTCAATTTCAAAAGTTTATATTTTATAAATAGAGAGAATATCATAAATCATCCTTGTAGTTTGTCAGTTTCTCACATATCATCCTTTACGGATTATTCTTTTCTCAGCATTCATCCTTGAACAATCGTTTTATATCAACGACAGGGCTTTCGACACCTAAAAAGACTAAAAAAACCTTATACTTCTTTTTGCTGCATTTTTTTTAATTCTTTTTTATACTTTATATTTTCATAACTTATTTTCTGGTTTTCTTTTTACATATGTATATTTATTTTATTCTTCCAAAACGTAATTCTAGACTCCCCAAACCAATAACCACCATCAAACTTCTTCAATGGCCACCGTAAACCCACTACAAACAAACCGACCTTCAATGGTGGTTTATTTTTCAAATACAAATATCACAACCCAAATCAAAATTACCATCCGATCACCAACTTCGAGCTCCAAGTTGGACAATGTAGGTGCATTTATGTAGTTACTAGATTCATATGTAAACTAACGTTTTATATCAGTCTTTGTATTGTGTGATTGAATATCGGTATTGAATATTTGATTAGTTATAAGCTTGTATGTTTACATCGTTATGAATTTATCTAATATGTGTTTTGTGACGTTTTAATGATATTCAAACTCGTTCGCACGGATAAGGATGAATCCGTGCGAATGAAGGTTACGTTCGTACGGATGGTATAGTCCATTCGTACGAACCAGATGTGGTTCGCACGAATAGAAACTCATCCGTACGAATGAATTCTCATTCGTACGAATGAATAGCTGGGCCTATATATACCCAGCTAGGGTTTCTGCATTGTGAAGGGGTTTTGGTGGTTTTTGTTCATTCGTGCCGAATTGCTGCCCAAGTGTTTTCTTAGATCCCAAACGTTTAGTAAAGTCTAAACAATCATCCGAATAGTCTTCCTTAGGTCCGATCATATCAACAACCGTTGGTTAGATTCCGTTTCCGAAGGTTTCATATTCGCTAGATAATCGTAAGCTTATTTCCGCTAGGTTTTTCGATATAACGTTGACTATAAGATCCGTACAACCCCAACAAAGTGGTATCAGAGCAAGGTTGTAGAAATCAACGTTCTTCTAGCGATTCTTAAGATTTTTTCGTTTTTGATTGTTTCTTAGAATTTGGAATTTTACGTTAAAAACCTTGTTTTTATTGTCTTAGAACGTTTCTGAGTCATCTAGATTAAGATCTGGGCAAATAGAAATCGTTTTGGTTTAGAAAATCGACCTGTAGATCGAGTTTTTAGCAAAACCCTAAAATTTCACGGCGCATACGAACCAAGTTCTTGACAGGTTTCATTCGTACGAATAGAAGTCTCATTCGCACGAATAGGAACTCATCCGTGCGAATCAAAGTTTTAATTAAAAATTTTAAAGTTTAGTTCATTCGTACCAATAGGTTTCATTCGTACGAACCAAACTCTCATTCGTACGAATCACTCATTCGTGTAGAGCTTAGGTTTTCTGTTTCATCCGTACGAATCAATCTCATTCGTACGTATCGCAGCACTTCATTCGCACGAACCAGAACACAGTTTTAAATTAAAATTTTACATGGAATTCGCAATGGCTAGTTCCAACACTAAGATGTCTGAAATACTAATCAATGACGCTGAAACTGGAAGCATTAACAAGGTTCCAAAACTCATCACTATGGAAGATTACCCACACTGGAAACCTCGATTCGAAATTCACATCCAAGGAGTGGATTCAAAAATGTGGGATATGATTCAAAATGGATATAATGCACCAGTCAGTGAAAATGGAGATCCTATTGCCGTTCATAGATATACAGATGAACAAAGGAAGAATTACGATATAGAGAAAAAGGCTTATTCTTATTTGTGTCAAGCTATTCCTAGATCTGTGTTTCATCAATACAGGACATACAAACTATCGAAGCAGTTATGGGATGCTTTTGAGTTAGACTGTGAGGGAAACAACAAGCTGAAATCTATGAAAGGAAGAGCACTGAAAAAGGAATTCGACAATTTTACCTGCTTACATGGAGAGTCCCTATTCAACCTTATCATACGCTTTCAGCACTTGATTAGTGAGATGAACGGATATTCGGTAGAGACAACTGGTGCAGAAAGAGTCGAATGTTTTGCAGACGCTTTGCCAGACAGCTGGAATGGGTATATTGAGATGCTAAAGGAAAGTGGCTATCTCGCTCGCACAACTTTGAATGATCTTTTTACTAAGCTAAGAGAGAAGGAGCAGGATGACAAGTTTCGTGCTCAAAGAAAGGGGCACACACAAGACCCCTCATTGTATTATGCTGATCCACCTTCAGCCACTCCTACTCATGCTCCACTGAAGACAGCATTTTCTGCAAATACTTCAAATCATTCAGGACATTTGGGATGTTCACACTCAAGTTCAAGTCAAAGTACACCAGTTCAGAAGTCTCAAGCTCAAGCAAGTTCAGAATCAGCGTTTACAAGTTTGAAAGTCGAGCATTTTCATAAAGGAAATGTGGAGGGTGTAAATGAAGATATGGCTATGCTGAGTGCTTTAGTTGGATCTTATGACCAACTGCTGCAGGGTAAAATTGGAAATGTACACTTAACTGGGGAGGATTATGAGCAGATTGATCGTGATGAGATGGAACGAATCGACATTATGTGGGGTTTCGCTAATCTCGTCAGGAGGGCTAAAGAGTATGTGAAAAAGACTGGTAACTCAATCGGAGCTAACAAAGAAACTAAGTATGGCTTCGACATGTCAGCGATTACTTGTCACAACTGTGGACAGAAGGGTCATTTTGCTCGGAACTGTGAAAAGCCAAAACAACCAAGAACAGTTCAGAATCCATTCAGAGATCAGCAAAACAGGAATATGAACAGAAATGCTCCTGAGACAAACAAGAATACAGCTTTGGTAACGACTGGCTCGACTACCTATACTGGTACTGAGAATTCAGATGTTAAGGCCTTGGTTTTTCAAGCTGACGAAGGCTTGGATTGGGGAATTCAAATTGAAACCAACCCATCTGATGCTGAAGTAAATGTTGTAAAGATTTTGAATCTGAATGAAGAAAGTGACGGGGAGGAGTCAGTTACATCTGAAGAATTATCTGAAGAATCTTCAACAGAATCAGAAACATCAGTGCCTAAAAGAGAGTTCGCAATGATGGCAGGAACTACTGAGTCATCAAAGGTACAATCTGAAACTACTGTAACTTCCTGTTCAAACTGTTTTGTTTTAGATAAACGAGTAAATGACCTTAGCCAAGAAAATAACAATCTTGTGGATGAACTTCGTAAAAACAAAATTGTTAAGGGAAATGAAAAACTGTTTTCAGAAAAGAACAAACTTTTGGCAAAACAAGTAAGTGATTTGGAAATTGCTTTGTTAAAACAAACAGGACTCGATCACAAATATTTAAAAGATATTGATGCTCTTAACGTGAAAATGCTTCTGTCAAATCAGTTTTGAAACTTTAAACCAACAAGTTAGAAGTATTCATCTGCATCATATCTTTTGGACCATATTTTGAAAGAAAAACGTCCCTGAAAATGGGGAAGGAAACCAGGGGTTGACTACAAACTTGTCCACCTCCTATCTTTAACAAACTCTGATTAAGTCTCCAAAGGAGGAAGGGGATGTTGAGTTCATTCTTCAACAACCAGACCCAGCTGTTCAGACCCCTAGTGTTCAAACACCAACTGTCCAAACACCAAATGTCAGTTCTAAAAGTAATGTGAACGAAAAATTGAAAGAAACCGTCATAGTTGAAGATTGGGTTTCTGACTCAGATGAGGAAGAAAAGGGTCCAGGTTTGGGTTGTCAGTTACCGTATCAAATGAATTTGGGTCGCAAACCTCACATTAAAACAGGCTTAGGTTATCAGGCTCCAAATAAAACTTCGAGTCAACCTACACAAGTTAGAATTTTGAAACGACCTGAATTCAAAGGACCAAAATTTGTCAAAACCGGCGAATCATCAATCGCATTTGAGTCAAAAGGAACAGAACAAGCAAAATTCATACCACCTCATAGGAGACAGTCACTAATCAATCCCCAGAAGCCACAAAATGTTCAACAACATAACGGCTTTATGCGTCCAAATGCTATGTTCTCCAAACCTCATACTCATCACCGGAGAATGACGCAAAGTTCTCAAAATCTTAACGAATGGAGAACTTGTTTTGACTGTGGGGAGAAAGGCCATGTTAATTATAATTGTCCAAATTTGAAACAAAGGCCTAGGAATAATGTAGACCAAAATAGAATGTCCACTGGAAATCGCTTTTCAAGTCCAAATAGAAATCGATTATCAAACAATAGGTCATTATCTCCTAAACAAAACAATGAGTTGCTTCCTGCTGGTAAATCCAAACAGCAATCTATTGTTAAACAAATTGAAAAAAAAGGCCAATTTCACCAACTGTTATGTCAAACGTGCATGGAAAGCTAAGAATGAAAGACCCTTCAAACGTGTCTATGGTTCCAATGGAAAATGGGTTGACTTCAGTTTCAAGGTGAAGATGGCAAACCCAGGCTATTAAGGCTTGGGTTTGCTTTTGGGTATTAATAATCTCAATTTGCTTGGCAGGTCGTCTATGATCCTATCATTGATAGTGGGGCGTCTAGGAACATGACAGGGAATATGAAGTTACTTTCTAATGTTAGATCAATTAAGGGTGGCTATGTTTTTTGCGGTGATAAG
>CAJVGC010000001.1:53166436-53192391 GCA_910822075.1 Senecio squalidus | reverse complement strand
GTTACATTGACTTGTTTAAATCTGGTGATGTTACTTACTGTGCTCATGCTTGTTTTATTTCACAGATTGAACCAGCTAACATTGAAGAAGCTCTTATGGATGACAATTGGATCAATTCGATGCAAGAGGAACTGCTACAGTTTAAGAAGCTGGGTGTCTGGAGGCTTGTTGCTAAGCCAAAAGGTGCCAAGTCATTGGGTTGTCGCTGGGTTCATCGATGCAAAAGGGATGATCAGGGTGTAGTTGTCAGAAACAAGTCAAGACTAGTGGTTCAGGGTTTTCGACAAATTCCTGACTTGGATTATAATGAAGTGTTCGCTCCGGTTGCGAGATTAGAGGCGATTCGGATTTTTCTGGCTTTTGCATCCTATAAGAAGTTTACTGTTTATCAGATGGATGTAAAGAGCGCTTTTCTTTACGGGAACATTCGAGAGATAGTGTACGTTAATCAACCACCAGGCTTTGTAGACCCCTTACATCCAGATAAAGTGTACATACTCGATAAAGCACTTTATGGTCTACATCAAGCACCGCGCGCCTGGTATGAGACACTTGCTAATCATCTGACCGACAACGGTTTTCGTCGAGGTGTCATAGATTGTACGCTGTTTATCAAGGAAAGAGGTGAAGATATTCTGTTGGTGCAAGTATATGTGGACGACATTATTTTTGGTTCTACAAATCCAGAATTATGTAAAGAGTTTGAAACGGTGATGACAAGCAAGTTCGAAATGAGTTCGATGGGTCCGATTAAATTCTTTTTGGGGCTACAAGTTGATCAAACGGCAGAGGGTATTTTTATTCATCAGACAAAGTATGTCAACGACATTTTGAAACGGTTTGAAATGTCCGAAACAAAGTCAGCCTCTACTCCCTTATCGGTGAATCACGGGATATCACCAGACTCTACGGGGGAGAAAATTGATCAGTCTCTTTATCGCTCAATGATCGGTTCTCTCATGTATCTCACCGCCTCTCGTCCAGATATCATGTTTCCAGTGTGCTTGTGTTCCCGATACCAAGCAGCACCGACAGTTGTACATCTTCAATCAGTGAAGCGGATTATGCAATACTTGAAGGGTACTCCAGATTTAGGTCTTTGGTATCCTCATGACGACAATTTTGAGCTATCTGCTTTCAGTGATTCAGACTATGGAGGTTGCAAAAAGGATGCAAAATCAACATTAGGAGGATGCCAGTTTCTCGGAACGCGTCTGGTAACATGGCAGTGCAAGAAACAGACCGCTGTTGCATTGTCCACTTGTGAAGCTGAATACGTAGCTGCTGCTAGCTGTTGTTCTCAGGTTATCTGGATTCAGCAACAACTGCGTGACTACGGTTTGTCTATCTCTACTACTCCTATTTACGTTGATAATTCTGCTGCCATAGCTGTCACTAAGAATCCCGTACACCATCCTAAAACCAAACACATAGGCGTAAAATATCATTTTATACGTGATTGCTTTGAAAAACATCTAATTGACGTAATTTATATCGAAACGATGTTTCAAAAAGCTGATATTTTTACAAAAGCATTTGATAAGTCTAGGTTTGGGTTTTTATTGCTAGAAAATGGTGTGGTTAAGAAAAGCGATGTAATCGCAGAGGAAGAAAAGAAGGACAAGTAACCGTACCCGTTTTTGTATACTACGTTAATTTTTAGTTCTTTTAATTTTAGTTTCGTTTCTTCTTTTACTTTTATAAAATTCAAAAATACAAAAAGATTTTTATTTTTAGCATTTTAGAGGGAGAAATAGTTAGTGTAGTTAGTTAAAAAAAAAAAAAAAAAAAAAAAAAAAAAAAAAAAAAAACGGGGGAAGTGAGGAAACACTGAGTTAAAACTGAACATGTAAATTGTCAAATGTATGCTGAATGTAACGCTTATACATGTTGGTTGTAGGATATATTGGTAGGCTTATCTCACTGAAACTTGACGAAAATCAATCATGTTTAAATTGGTTGTCGCAGATATCAAATTTATTTAAATCTTTATGGATATGTCTCAAAGACTGTCTAAACGATATCTGGAGATCGATAACAATTGAGAACACTGTTAAACAACACACAGCAGTCGAAATTAAATGCTTTCAGATATGATAATTAGTTTTTTGTAGTGTTTGTGGCTTTTCGCTGGATCGATTCAAAATAATAAATATTAGGTGTAATGTCAGAAAATAAATACAGTATGTCAGTATCTTTTGAAGCAATTAAGGGCCATTCCAGTGATTTTGTGGATAACATTCTTGAATGTTTTGATCAAGATCAAAAAAAAAAAAAAAAAAAAAAAAAAAAAAAAAAATAATAATAATAATAATAAGGAGAGATAAGAAACAACTTCACAAATACCTTGACGGATGAACAGAAGTACAAGGTCAAAAGAATGATCATACTTCGGCTATTCCAAATAAAGGGTGACGAAGTACCTAAAGACTTCACAAATACCTTGATGGATGAACAGAGTTATAAGGTCGAAAGAATGATCATAACTCGGCTATTCCAAATAAAGGTTGAAGAAGCGCTTATCTCTGAGTGATGCATTGTTTCAACGATCAAGAATCACTGGCCCTTATTGCATGTGTAGTTGATGTAATACTGACATACGAAATAAATATTATGATATTACATCTGGTGTTTAGGAAAATAGAATTGAAAAAGCTGAAAAGTTAAGAGGACAAATACACAAACATACGTGCAATTCTAATTATGATATAAATTTTGATGACTGTTAAAATTCAAATGTGTGTTGTTCTCTATGTTCAAAATATTGGGAGATTTTAGCGAGATAACCATTTGAAAGAAAAACTGTCAAGTGAATGTTTGTTTAAGTTTAAGAGGACAAATATACCAATAATCGTAAACTGATATGTAAATAGTTACTACGAAAATTGAATGACAATGCTATGTTTCAGTATCAGTCTGATCCCTCACTCGAAAAACGCAAAAAGAATGTGAAATTTTCAGTTTATTAAATCGTTATTTCAATAGTTTGTTATAGTTAGAATTTCCTTTGATTCATCAAAACAGAAAACTACAAAAAGATTTTATTTTAGTTTTAGTTTCTTAGTTTTACGGTTACTTGTCGTGACTTGAGATCTAAATATGAAGTAAAGTCATAATCTTTGATGAAGTGTTTGGATAGGACATCTGAATTGAGCTAAACGTTTTATTTTGTTGGTTTGATAATGTTTATGTGTCTAACGGTTACTTGGTACTGATTTTGAAGAAAAGTTTTAAGCTTATGATTTCGACAGTTCATTCGTACGAACCAATAGCTCATTCGTACGAACCAATAGCTCTTTCGTACGAATCAAAGGTGATTCAGATCTTAAATGTCTGGTGGCGATACGCACGAACGAAGGTCCCTTCGTGCGAATGGCATTCACATTCGTGCGAATGTAAAGTGGGTATATATACTTCACATCTGTTTCGTTTCACTCACTTTTACTCATTCGCTTAAGCATTCAAATTTCATCAAAATCTCAAACTGTTAAAAGGAGTTTTTGAATCCCGAATTATTGTGTAACTTTTCATCGCGATTACAACCATATACATTACTTGAGGTATAACTAACGTTTAAGGTTTTAATAAGTGATTTTAAGTCCGTGAATAACCTTGATTAAATTGAACATCTATACATGTTTGTTATTGTTTTTAGAGTTAGGGGTTTTGTTAATCGGGATATTGCGAATGTAATGATGTAGGTTTTGTGATCTAAAACAATGATTTTGAAAATCTAGATTTTCTGGAATTCAAACTTTTTCGATGAACTTCATTCGCACGAATGAAATGTCATTCGTGCGAATAAAATCTCCATTCGTGCAAATGGCTATGTCATTCGTACGAACGAACGAAATTCAATCCGTATGCTTAGACTAACTCATTCGCACGGATCAATGATGATTCGTGCGAATGGAAATGTTCATTCGTACGAATGGCCTGGACAGAAAATTTTAAAAACGTTTGAATTTTATTCTAACTGTTATTGCTTCTCTATGTTTATGTTTCTGTTAACAGGAAAATGGCCGAATCTTCGTCATCTCAAGGCACTGGTCTTGTAATCGGCACGAAAAACAACATGTGCGCTCATCTAGACGATACGACTCCACATTCTGCAAAGTTTGTCGGAATCATTCGATTCTTGAAACGTTCTAGGATCTACAAGGCAATTTCCACGGAGCATGTTCCTTACTTGACTCACATTTCAGAATTCTGGAATCATGCCAAAGCAGTTCGTCAAGACGGCAAGGTTCAGATACACAGTCAGGTGCTCGGGAATGACATCATGGTGGATGAGAAGGTAATCCGAGAAGTTGTTGGGTTTGAAGATGAAGCGAAAACGCCAACAAATCTGGACGTGTTCAAGGTCCGAGGGGCATTGCTGAGAATGCATTATGATGGTGATATCAAGCGGGGGGTGATAACTAAGTCCGGCTTCAGTGTGCAATACAAGTATCTTTGTCATGTTATACAGCATTGCCTGGGTCCCAGAAAGGCAGGACATGACCAGATGCGAGAGATTCTCCAAAGTGCATTTGTCGCACTAGCACTGAATGCTCCATTCAATTTCTCGGCGATGGTCCTGCAGTTTATGATAGAGAACTTGGAAGTCAAGATGAAGCATAAGTATCTAATGTATGCGAGATTTGTGCAAATGATTATTGATGCTAAGATTCCGGGTCTGCCGAAAGCTGAAGGAGATGCAGTCAAGTTAGATACTATGAGTGACATCACTATGGGACGCATGCTTGTCTACAAGAACAAGCCAACTCCTCCGGAGAGAAAACTGATTGGACATCTCGCGAATCCTGATTACATTTGTCCGAAGAAAAGGAAATGGAGAAACGACGATAGTGATTCAGATTAAGATCTTATCGAGATTCCCATTCAAGTTGATTCAGACGAGGAAGTGATATCTGCTAACTCTCCCACTCCTGGTGCGTCATCAGCACAGTTTGAGTTAATAGATGAAGAAGATACGGTTGTAAGTGCTGAGGCGACGCCTTCGGTACCGAAACGGAACGCAAGAACATCACTGAAGGATCTTGTCCAAGGGAGAATATCTAAGCGTCTCAAGCTGGTGAAACAAAGTGAACTTTCTGCCAGCACAACTATTCCTATTCCTCCTCCTGTGACCTCTCAGCCACAACAAAGCATCCCAATCATGACACCTGCCACAACGGTAACACCAACTGCTGGTGGATCGTCGTCTGGACAATTATCTGAGTCTGTTCAGCTCCAGACTGTGAACACTTTGCTATTGGAGGTTATGATGAATCAGAGGAAACAGGACGAAGAGATGAAGAATATGATTGAGAAAATGAAGCAACGGGAAGTTGAGAGGGAAGCTGAGAAAGCCGAAATGCTGCGGAGGATTGATGAACAAAACAAGTTGATTGAAAATCAGAACAAGCAGTTGGAGTTGTTTCAAGGAAAGATCGAATATCTGGAGGAGGCCTCAAAAGCAATACAAGAATCGATGGAAGCTGATGAGGATGGAATTTACAGAATCAAAGCACCGGCCGATGAATCTGCTGAACCGGTTGGTGCAGACAGCGAACGCACGGAGTCTGGGGGAGCTGGTAAAGATCAACAGCATGAATACCAGTTCGATATTACTCCCATTTCGTTTAAAAAGTCCAATTTAACTCACATTTTGGATATGCAGGGGGTAATACAGTTCAGCATTGATCCAGATCTAGAGGAGGGAGAAATAATGCACAGCCTATCTAAAGAACAGATTGCAGAATTACTCGCGATGAATCCTGAAGATGCTACATCTGACGAATCTGCATCTGTTTCTGACTTAAATACTCCCGATTCTGATGCTGATGATGAAGAGATAGAGTTCGAGCAAAATGTTGATTCAACCGAACCTATCTATCAGTCTAAAGATCTCCGAGACGATGACGTTTTTGATGTCAACGATGAAGATCTAAGCAGGAAGTTAGATAAAACTCCTGCCGCCACTCAAGCTACACAAAATGAAGAAGAAATGAATGCTAAGAAAGCTGAATGGCTGCAAGCAATGAAAGAATGTATTCGTCCACCTCGTCAAGCTGCTCCATCTGCTTATACAAAGTGTTACTCGTTAAAGGGGGCAAAGACTGAAGGTCCGATAATAAGCTGGGCGTACTTGGAGGATCTGAATGTTTATGCAGTGAAGCGAGAAAGAGGAATCGATTACTTCAAGCGAGTTCACGACTTGAAGACGTTGCCTTATTTTGACATGATGCAGCTGGCACGTCTTAAACTGCTCTACAGTGAAAAGGATGATAGAGCAAAATGGTTGGAGAAACGATTGCGATTTGAGTTCAGGAATACATGGGAATACCTAAGGCCGCAATATCCGAAGATTACTTACTCCAGAGATCGGAGTACAGGAAAATCTGTGAAGCGAGTCAAGTATCAAGCGCCAAAGGTGATAGAAAAGATTCCGCTTCGAGAGATGAAGACCGGATTTTGGAGAAGGTTCAAGTGGTGGTACTATGATTATAGAACCACTGAAGCTGTCATCGTGTTAGAGCACAAAGGCGTTTGGGAAGCTGTGCGTATTTTTGATCCGATGTGGATTAGAAATCTAACAGATGATGATATCTACTCTTTGTATCTGCAACCTATATTCTGCGACGTCAAAGATATGGATCAAGCGTCGCGTTTCAACAAGGTTGTACGTGTATGCTTTATTCACAAGATTCATGCATAAGAGGGCAGATCAAAGAAGTGTTTTGGGAAGCAGCAGATATTTTTGAAGACTGACGACATAGAATCTAATTCCTAGGGGGAGTTTGTAGGTGCATTTATGTAGTTACTAGATTCATATGTAAACTAACGTTTTATATCAGTCTTTGTATTGTGTGATTGAATATCGGTATTGAATATTTGATTAGTTATAAGCTTGTATGTTTACATCGTTATGAATTTATCTAATATGTGTTTTGTGACGTTTTAATGATATTCAAACTCGTTCGCACGGATAAGGATGAATCCGTGCGAATGAAGGTTACGTTCGTACGGATGGTATAGTCCATTCGTACGAACCAGATGTGGTTCGCACGAATAGAAACTCATCCGTACGAATGAATTCTCATTCGTACAAATGAATAGCTGGGCCTATATATACCCAGCTAGGGTTTCTGCATTGTGAAGGGGTTTTGGTGGTTTTTGTTCATTCGTGCCGAATTGCTGCCCAAGTGTTTTCTTAGATCCCAAACGTTTAGTAAAGTCTAAACAATCATCCGAATAGTCTTCCTTAGGTCCGATCATATCAACAACCGTTGGTTAGATTCCGTTTCCGAAGGTTTCATATTCGCTAGATAATCGTAAGCTTATTTCCGCTAGGTTTTTCGATATAACGTTGACTATAAGATCCGTACAACCCCAACAGACAACCCTACCGATTGATTCTCCTCACAAAACGACCATATCATATAATATTTTCCGCTAATTTACAACGAGATCAGCTTTGGCCTGACTAAGCTTTTCCACCTAATCCCACGCCACCTTATACTCACCGAAATAAAGATCTATGTTGTCGTCGATAATACAACTTCTTCACTCTGATTTGCTTTATTTGCCGTGGTGATTTCGTCGTAATACGGATCGGTTGTTTTCTCTATTTGTTGAACAGATCGGAAAGATGGTGGAAAGTTGAAGTATGGTTATATGATTTGATGGGGGGGGGGGGGGGGGGAGTGTTAATTGTTGTAACTATTTTTAGCATCAAGATTCATATTTCATATGTTATTTTGTTGGTGATGATTTCTTCAACATATATGTATGTTTTTGGAATTGTTATACTGAGACAACAAAAAAAGAAGGGTATTTGGGCTTTTGTTTATCAATTTAGTTTTTATTTAATAGATTGGAAACTATAAATAATATTAAAAGAATATGAAAAACAAATAAAAATGGTATTTTTGTCTTTTTAGTTATCAAAAGGACTATTGTTGATATAAAACGAGAGTTGTTAGGATCTGTCGAACTAGGTTTATTTAACAAACGTTTAGATTTAGATCTATCAAAGAATTTGCAACGGATCAACACTTTTGATATTAACAAGGGTTAATTGATTAACAATTTATATGTATATGAATGAATAAACGTTAACAATTAAGAACACAAGTATTTCACCAACAACCTCAATCTATTAAGAATAATTGTTTCGTTAACAGACGTGTGTTTACAACGAAACAGGGATCTATTTATATAGACCTTGAGGAAACCCTAATTACAATTAGGTTACGACTCTAAAAGAAATCTATGAAGATAATTATCAATATTTGTTTACATAATTATCTCCTTACAACACGCTAACAATATCTATCACATAAACAGTAGTAACATGCGCGCCAGTAGAAACTCTTCATGCAGATCCATGCCGCCAGTAGTATTAATGCAACCAGTATTAAGTCAGTAGTAGTAATATCACCAGTAGTAATCTCCAATAATTGACCATCACTAGGAACTATAGCCACCAGTATTATCACTCACCAGTATTAACAAACTTACTCACCAGTACTGACTAACTTCACCAGTATTAACATATTATAACCCAACAAGAGTTCATGGATGAATGCTGAGAAAAAAAATCATAAAGCATAATATGTGAGAAACTGACTAACCACAAGGCGATTTGTGATAATCTCTCTCAGAAATAAATAAGTTAGTTCTAAGCTGCAAATTTCTTAAGAAATGAAATGGTTTGGCAAATACGTGCACAATATTTATAGTAAAATAAATCATTTGTCAAAAATTTATAAGTTGTAGTTTTAATAAATTAAAGAAAAAATTTCACCGTTCTTTCTTAACTTTGACCCCAAATTTTACCTTTTGACCATAACTTTCAAAAGTTGCATTAGTAGTCCAAAATTGGTTAATTTGTAGCACTCATCGCCCAACCGTTAACTTTTTGTTAATGTTGACACCCATCACGTGGTAGGCGCACAAGAAACAATTGTGTCATTTCCACACCTTCCTCTCTTTTTTTTCTAAAACCATCACCATTAACTTTTACTTGGTTACCAATTTTTCTCTGTCTCTGTTCAATCATCGAAAAATCAAAACTATCAACAATATGTCTCTGTCTAAACTCAACACGTCCCGCACTCCTACACTTATTCAAATTCGCATGTTTGGGTAACCAATTCAACACCACCACACCATCATCTAACGCAGCGGGAAACTTACTCTCCGGCGCAAACCTATACTCTACCGCCTACCACAATCGAATCACATGCTTTCACAATCCGTCATTAAAAAGAAATCATCTGCAATCGACACACCACTCCCTGTCACAAATCCACTAGCAACTTCTTCAACTCACCTCCACCACCACCACCGTCGGTCAAATCTGGCAAATAACCGTCGTAAACACTGTCGATGTTGTTCAAAAGTTTGATATATGAAAGTACGAAATTAGGAAAAAGATCCGGAGAGATTGAGAGGTTAACGGTTCGATATGGATGTCTTTGGTAGCAACGTCGTCGGCGACAGAGAAGGTAGGGTTAGCCGAAGAAACATATTCGTTGTTTAAGATGGATTTGTAAACAAAAACTTTGGGGGATTAGTTGGGGTTTTAAGCTATGTTGCACGGGAACTGGTACGGGGACGGGAAACGGGAACTGGTACGGGGACGGGAAACGGCAAAACTAAAAAAATCAAGAAACGGGTACGGCACGGGTACGGATATAAATACATTAAAAAATAATAATATATATTATAGATAATGTACCACAAACCTCAAAATATATTAATACGTTCATGTAAACTTCAAAATTCATTCATCTTCCAAAGATAATCATAAATCTTTCAAAATTCATACATCTAAAGAAAAGGTAATCAAATATTATCAATCAAACCGTTTTCAAGATCGGGGTCATCTAGTGTAATATGATTTAACCAATTGAAATAAGTATATATAGTGTATTCTATGCACTAGCAATGTAAGTATATTCTACTAAATATTTAAAATGTTTGATTGTTCGACATCCGGTTTATATAATACCTAAAGAAATGATAAATCATTAAATTAGTAAATCACAAACGACCTTTTCATTTTAGCTAAACATGTCCCACATATAAAATTGATTTTAAGTTAGAGAATACATACTCTCGATAACCTTTTAAGATGAAAAAAAAAAAAGTTAAATTATTTCATTAATTTTTAAGGGTATATTAGGAATTAGAAAAAATTTGGTTGTATTTTTTAGATGGATGACAAGTGTCTTGTTTATCATATTATATGTCAATTTAAAAGAACGGTTGAGATCAAAAAGTACAAAGTAGACTACTATACCACTACTCCACTTCTCTTGTTCCCTCTCTTGTTCCCAAGTTTATGCCTGAACTTACAGAGCAGAAGAAGGAAACGTCCCCAGAAAAAGGAAACGTCCCCAGAAACGTCCCCAAATCATCTGTTGACTTGCCGATACGGTCAAGGGCGTCCCCAAAGTTTGGGAAACGGCCGGGAAACGTTTCCCAGGCGTCCCCGGCGCCGTTTCCGTCCCCTGGGCGTTTCGGGTACGGGGTACGGCAAGATGGAGCCGTTTCCGTGCAACAGAGGTTTTAAGATGAGATGAGTTTTTCAATTTAAAATTGGGAAATAAAGTTATGTGAATGATGATATTAACATTTTAAGAAGAGATAAGAAAGGTGTAGAAATGACAGAATTGTCCCTCGTATGTAGGGGTATTCAATATTCGAGTGGAATTCGTTTTTTTTATTCGAATTCGAGTCTATTTTCGAATCGGTTGTGAACCCGAATTGATTTTCGAATTTGAATTTCGAGTCGGTTTTCGAATTCATGAATTTTTTTGTCACCCGACCCGAGACCCGACTTTTCATCATTAATTATATGTAATTTTTATAAATATGCCAAAATATATGTTGAAATTCGTTTTTTATGTTCGAATTCGAGTCTATTTTCGAATTCGAATCGCTTTTCGATTTGGTTTTAAATTCTAATTCGATTTGCTTCTTGGTTTTGGTAAATTATAACTATATATTGTAATTCAGTTTGATTCGAATTCGAGTCGGTTTTATAGTTTGAATTCAAATTCTAGTCGGTTTTCGAATGTGTCAAAACAAAGTCAAATTCGAAAAACCCGATGAACACCCCTACTCGTGTGCCTCTCACGTGATGGGTGTTAACATCTACATTAACGAAACGTTAACGGTTGGACGAGGAGTGATACAAAATAACCCACTTTGAACTACAATGCAACTTTTGAAAGTTAGAGACGAGGATTGAAATTTTGGGTCAAAGTTTAATGACAAACGGTGTATTTTTTTCTAAATTAAAAAAAATGATAAACTGTCAAACTTTCCAATTCTGTCGAATAAAAATAAATACAAAGTATATTTACTTAACTATGACATTTATATCGTTGGTTATTAAAAACATCACTAGATTTTAGTGTGATTTTACTGTAACAGACATATTTACTATCAGTAAAATAGTTTAAATAGTCTTTAGCATACAATTAGATATATAAGTTTTAGAACACATGCTAATTCCTTACCCTTTATACTGGATATCACATTTCAAGGTATTTTTAAGTTCTAAAATACATTTGTGTTCTGAGTTTATTATATGAAAAAGATTTTTAGTACAATTGCCAATTCTTTTACCTGTCTATGTCTTTTATCAAATCACCATCAAGGTTTTTCGAATTCTTTTATAGTTAAATACCCAACTAAAATTAATATTACGTATAACCAATTTAAATCTAATATTTATCATACATACACTATAATATAATTTTATTAAACGAAAACTTTTTAACACCCCTCAATCACGAGGGTGCCCTTATAAATTTTGGGGAATTAATAAATCTTGAAGCCTAAAACGGTACCCTTAAGCCACCCTTAATAACTATAGTCTACATATATTCCCATATATGGATCCATTCTATACATAACCATGATATGTTCTTAATTCTCATCAGCCTGAAATTAATGTCAAGTTTTAATAAAATTGATCCTGAATTAACTAATTATTCTTGACGCCCCGAATGTCTCATATGCACCAACACATACTAGTTTTATTGTTACAAATGTATTCTATGATTTAATAAGTTTATAGTATACATTAGATCGAGAATCCTTTACGCACATGAGAGTTTGCAAGTCAATACTTGATATCTAAAGCATCTTTAACTGCAACATGTTCATTGTTGCTTTTCATTCTACGGAATTTAAATGAAGAGATTGCCTCAACTGGCTCGTTTGTTGCTCGAATAAAACTGTAGCACATTGACCCTGATAATGTTCCTGTTAATGGCCCAACGACATACACCCAAATACCCTTATAGGTGTTGCTAGCTAATGCTGGCCCGATGGTGCGTGCTGGATTCATTGATCCTCCTGACACTGGCCTGAAAATAGATCTCCGGGTTAATAGTTTTTCTTTTGTTTGTTTTATTTGCTGTTAGTATAATATCTAGTTACATACGGACACTTGAGAATGTTAAGGTTTACCCGGCAAAGATGGAAGTAATGCAAACTGCTGATCCTACCGCTATACCTGCTAGCTTACTCACCTGTGCTAAATATTAATTTTGATTAGGGAAGGGTGTTAATGGATAGCATCTACTTTAGTTTGTGTGTGCTTACGGCTTTTGAATCAGTGGCCACAGCTGAAGTGACAAACATCATTGTGAAAGTTACAATGATTTCCATGACTAGAGCTTGCAAATCTGTTCCCGAAGGTGTCGTTGTGCCCAAATGCTTTATGGGCTGTAAAAGTATTCGTAGGGCAAATGAAGCCGATATCGATCCAGTTAACTGTGCAACTGCATAGAAAGGAACCTGCATAGGCAATGTTTTGTAAAAACAAACTACTACTTTACAGAGTTTTTGATTCATTAAAACGACTAATTGAGATGCCAACTACCATTGGGCATTCGTGTGGTCCAAATATAGACATACCTTACGTGGCTTTGGGTAGTTTACATCACATGTGCCTACATCGTTATCACAACGATTGACCAAATATTTGGGGATAATAAATGTGTCGAGCTAATGGGTATGCAGTAGGTACGTACCTGATTCCAAGGGAAGTGTCTAACAGTTGCGAAAGCTATTGTGACCGCAGGGTTCATATGTGCACCAGATATATGTCCAACTGCATAGATCATTACTGTCACAATCAGGCCACTGGCAACAGAAACTTCAAGCTGAGTCACCTTGTATTCATTGCTAGCACCAAGTGCAGCACATCCACATGTAACAAACACCAGCAAAAAGGTCGCTACCATCTCCGCCACCACCTGTCAAGTAAAACATTATGAACCAACAAAATCCATAGCATAACCATAAGATTTGAGGACACTAAATATACACGTCCGCTTACAGTGGGCCAGTGATCGAGGGCGTGATTGGAATGCAAAATTTATTTTATTTATGACTTCCTATTTAAGGTTAAGTAAAACTTTTGAGAATGGGACGATCACACATATTAGTCCTTTTGTCGCTCCAGTATTGACCATATTGAAATGGAACCTTACCTTACGAAGAAAACCAGAAGGGTAATAACCCTCAAACATCTTAGTGACTTTGAGTTGTTCGTTTTGGGATGTTTCCACCGTAATGATGGACAACTCGTTAATATTGTCACCACTTGACTGTGTCATTGGCATGTTTCTAGACGTATATAGATACAAACAAGGTCAAGAACAAATAAGGCATGCAATGGGAAGTTGAGATTATAGTTTTCGTAAGGTTTTGATGTATATATAATTTCGATCTTCCACTTTTTCTCCCAATCATACCATGCTTTAACCGATCAAATACGGAGGAAAATCTCAACGCATGTAATTATTAGAGAGAAAGATCTTATTCACTAAACCCTTGTGATTTTAAATTCCATACCTAAAAGGCAACATATAACAAATGAAAGGTTGACATCAAAGAAGTGATATTCTTTAATATTGGTTTCTTTTAAATAGTCGAACAATGATTTTTTACACTAATAACTGCTTTATTGTGACATCAAATCAAATGATAACTAACGATCGAATAATGTTTGTATAGTGTAAAAAAGGGGATTCAAATGTTAATGGTGTTGGCAAAATTTGGTATCAAAGTCTTCACCAAACAAAACCGATAGGGCCATTGAAAAAATCAACGTTGGATGTCTCTGGCATCTTTACAGATGAAAACTTTGGTGAAGAAAACTATACAAGTATTTTAGTCTCTTATAAATGATTAAGTTGTTCATTCATCAATGGGTTAATTGTTTTGAAATGCATCGAACTTAACACAAAAATCTATTGTATACATTCAAATTTGTAAGTCTTTATTGTATTCATTAAATTATCATACGCGACTATTATAAGTACTAAATGACCTGAAACTTGTTGCACTACAACAAAATGATCGATTTTTCACACTTTTTAAGACATATTTACACACTTAAAAGCGTGAAGATAAAAAAAGTCCACGCTTGACATTGCGCGAGGAATATTGGCGTAACAAAATTCTTCACACTTTTATGTGTGATTATTTTGATATAATTTTTCATGCTTTTAAGTGTGATGATTTTAAGATAATTTATCACATTTTCAAGTGTGAGGATTTGTGATTAATTATCACACTTTTAAGTGTGAAGAAATTTATCACACTTCCAAGTGTGAGGATTTGTGATTTATTTTCACACTTTTAAGTGTGAAGAAATTTATCACACTTCCAAGTGTGAGGATTGGTGATTTATTTTCACACTTTTAAGTGTGAAGAAATTTATATTTGTGATTTATTTTCACACTTTTAAGTGTGAAGAAATTTATCACACTTCCAAGTGTGAGGATTTGTGATTTATTTTCACACTTTTAAGTGTGAAGATTTTGGGTTGATATATATATATATATATATATATATATATATATATATATATAGATATATATATATATATGCCACATGGAACACAATATATTAAAACATACAAATGGTGACAAAACAGAAATCAACCACATTTTAGGTTTCGAGTTTCAAATACACAAAAACTCCATGAAGAAATCGATGAAAAAAAATTCTTCAATCAAGTTACAGATGACGATTTTGCTACTGTAATTGTACATCAAAATAGCAAACATAAATATGCATATATTGAAGTCTGCTTAAATCCAATTGCTCCCAAGCTGATTCAACAGTAAATGAATAGATGCAAATTTTGCTAACGAATAGGGTGGTACTGTGCTGATACTCTCTTGGGAGGCAGCTTTCGAAGAATGTAAAGCACGAGAGCCGATGGGAGGATCTCAACAAGCTGTTCACAAGCAAAAGTAGAAAGTCGGAAAGTGAACAAGAAATAATTGACAATGAACAAAGAAACCCGAAAACCGTCAAATAGTAAAGTACCATGTAGAAAATGAAATTTAAAACCGGATGATCAAGTACGTCCAATGAAGCTTGTGATTCAAAAGCAGATAGAACATCCTGCAATTCACATATCGGTCTGAGATATTGAAGGGTATTTTAGACTTCTTGTCTAAAAGCTTTTCTCTAATTTTAATTAAAGAAAAAAAGATCGAATCTTACCATAAGCATCTTACAACAAAACAGGTAAAACATATTCCCGTCACAGATCCAACCTTGTGAAGTTTTTTCTGTCTACCTTTAGATTCAATAGAAAACTGTCGTAGCATGACAAATAACCTAACACCATTACAAAAAAAAACCCGTTAGATGTCTAAAATACATTTTATTAGTAGCAAAAAGTGTTGTACACGCTTAACATAGTCATTTTTGGATAATCAGTTTCATACAAAACTAAGCAACGAAGGATAAATTAAAAAATTTATTTACCCTTCAGTTTAAAACAACTGCGATATAATAAGCTTAAAACAACTGCGATATATTATGCCTTCAGTTTTGTAACTAAATGATTATAGATTGACACTTACCACTACCCACAAAGCAATTTTTGAAGCAACTGAATTATCCAGCAAGTTTAATGTTATTTGGGACGACGTGCTTTTACCAAACATGAGAAATCCCATAATTGCTACAGCCCCATACATTAATGCACACAAGATAAAACTGAAAAACATGAAAACACAAGCTATTATTAAGTCAAAGAAATTCATGAAAACTTCATTTCATTTTCATTTTTTATTTTCCCTATTTGTTTGCAGATACAGGTGAAAAATAGGAGGAACCACTCACACAGAAAAGCCCAAATTGCCCAACTATTCCGTAAGTAATCATAATAACGACGAATTGAAAACGTTACCGAGAATGAGCATCCACTAGAGGTTGACCCGAACACTTTCTGTCAATTTTTTCTTTGTTTTGTATATTTTTTTATAAATTTAGTATCAAAGATGATTGTATAAACTTTATTCTATTAAAGATAATCTAAATGTTTTGTTAATAAAATGTTATAGGAGCATTTATGAATTAAAAATACACTTGGGGCGAGTTTCGACCCATTTTACCTGTATCCTTTTAAGGTATTTTTTAGTTTGACCGATTAAAGATTAAGCATAAAACTGAATTGACCCATTAATAACTAAATGGGTCAAGATTGCCACCTCTACCGAATCATAATGGTTAAAAGAAAAGATGTTTAATACGTACCATCTTATCATGGCCTTGCTAAACTTGGTCTTGTCCGCCATTGACTGGTATATATTAGGGAATACGGAATGTCCAGAATAGCAAAAGACATAAATACCCATTGCAAACGGAACACCACTCCATTGAATTGCTGGACCACTTTCATGAAACCCAACATTTACTGTCCCGACGTAGAACACACAAAAGATAACAACAACCGTCGCCAATACACCAGTAGCTGCGAACAAATTGTGTTTGTTCATATGAGTTCATCTTTACATACCAGACTATATACACATGTCTAAATAAGATAGTTATTTGAAATACCTGAAAGATAGGAGATTATACGGACATTCTTTATTAAGACAATGGGTATAAGAATGATAGCTGTTAGAACCGCAAACAACTGAACAGAGTCCAGACTGAAACCAGCCAAATTCAGGGATGCTCCAGGGAATAGACTCGTGAGATTGTCTCCTTCCAGAATTATGAATTCCACACAGTATATTTTTTGACAAATATATATATGAGGAAAATGGTATATTTTTTGTCACTTTCTCAAGGAATAGTCTAAGGCCGGTTAGAAAGCCATATATCGGAAGCAAGGGGCAGGTTTGAGAAGGGGGTTCTGTTTTTGTTACAGAGGGTCATGAGGACTTACATAGAGCTCGGTATACAAGAAGATATGCCCCCGAACCAAAGAATTATCAGGAAAATTAGTATATATAACATAAGTTCATCTCAGCGAGCAAATAAAACTAGCAAAAGTGCCAATGAAAAAACTAGCAAAAGTGCGTATATCTATAATCTGTTTTGACAAATTTCTATTTGAAAACTTTCCGTATCAAGCAATTGTTGGAATCTATATAACTACAGCAATCATCATCAATAATACGAAGGAAAAAGATGTACAACCTTGCCATTTGTTTCCTTTACACACTGTTGTGCCTGTTTAAGTTCTTCCGCCTTTGAAAGAACATCTAAACCACCCATACCAGCTTCTGCTTTTGCTTGTTTTGCAGCTTTCTCTTTACTTTCCACTTCTATCATTAAACCTATTACCGAATCCATGGTTGAAGCTAATGTTTTCTGCATAAATCGATATATTACAAAACAATCAGCTAACACAACCCCTAATTACCAATCAACATAAACAAGGATGATGCATAAACTAGTGACAAAATTTCTCATAATCATGTAACTGGAATAAGATTTACCTTGTTATTTCTAACATTTTCGATCAAAACATAAAGAACTTCACATGAACTACTGATACTATTGTTCAATGCTGAATCGTCCTCGACCATTTCAACGGCAGAAACCTTTTTATCAGTCATAACAGCTTCCTCCTAGATAAATCCAGAAACACAAAAACTCGATATATAAGACTGCTTGTTCGATTAGTGTAAAACACATATACTCTTCTTATGATTAACAACTGATCAAGCAATACTAAACATGCAATCGATTAAAAACCTAAAAATGCTTTCGACTAATCACATAGTTAACTAAAATTGGATATACCTTGTTAATTCTAACATCTTCGTTAGTACCATCAAGAACTTCACACGAACTAGAGATAATATTTTTCAATATCAAACTGTCCTCAACCATTTTCACTTCAAAAGCTTTTTTATCAGTCATGACAGCTTCCTTCTGTATACATCCAAAAAACACAATCACTCAGTCTAATTCCTCGTTACATAATTATATTTCGTTCGATTAGTGTACGTAAAACACATGTACACATACAACTAAGTAAAAAACCTAAGAAATACGATCGAATTTTCGTAAACAAAAATCTCAAAACAATCACCTAAAAGCTAATGCAAGCCCTAATATAAAAATTTTTACAAATCAAACATATACAGTTAACTAAAATTGAATTATACCTTATTATTTCTAAAATCTTCAACTGAATCGGTGATCGTATTGTACGGTGTAAAATCGTCATCGTTAACGATTTAAAAAACGAAATCGTTTTGATCATCCATGGAATTAGAGTGATTAGAATGCAATACTGCTATATATTAGTTCATAATAAGAATTACCTCATCTGCCTGAGATATTAGTCGGTAATTGCACATTAATCGGAGAAGAAGCCGGAGATTGAGCTAAAACGACAATCTGCAGATGAATCATGAGCGGCGATTACAGAGGTGAATTCGTCGGCGGAGAAATCGAGGACTGACCTAGAACGGACGGATTCGTCGGTGAAAAGTCAAAAATTAGACTCTCGCAGATGAATCGTGAGCGGCGTCGATATAGGCTTACTCATCGGAGGATTAGCCCGCGAAATCGGCGGTGAATTGGTCGGAAATTGAGCAGATGAATGCGAATGTGAGTTCATGTCTAGGGTTTAAGTTTAGAGAGAGAATATTTCTCTCGTGTGTTTAGAGGAAAAAACGAGACGCGGGAACGACGATTCAGAAATTTCAGTTTTATTTTTGTTTTCAATTCATTATAATATCTTGAATGAAATTCTTCTATTAATTTCGTTATACTTAAAATTATGAGTCTATTTTTTTTAAAGTTTCTTCACAGTTAGAATTGTGAATTTTGTTCTATTTTATTCATGCTTAAGAACGTAAACACATTCATATTTTTACTCTTTACTTGCATGAGTTCGTACATTTTCACTCTTAAAATTGTAATGAAATTATATATTTCTCACGTTTAAAAGCATGACGACTTTTTTATGTTAAGTCACATTTTGAACTGTGATAATAAGTGTAACTTCTACACACTTATATATGTAACAAACTCATGTATTTTCTTATTCACAATTATAAGTGTGAACAAATTTCTTCACAATCAAAAGTGTTTTTATTTTTATAACCTTTTTTATTGTTCATAGTCATAAATGTGAATAATTTGATGACGCTTATTTGTGTGAACAACATACAAATATTTTTCGCATTCACATGAACCGCGAAAAAATAAGCGTGAAGAATCAACATTTTTGTTGTAGTGTTGGTTGCTGACTTGTCACCTGTTTTTATCTATGTGTAATTTATATTTTTATTTTTAAACAATTAAATATTATTATGATTATTATAATTATTATTATTATTTTTGTTACCCAATATATTCAACCAAGCCTCTACATCAAGAAATCGTCTTCATCATGATAACATATAGAAAGCTTTTATTTCGGTTTCAAACAATTTTAGGTGGGTTTAATCCTGAATTCGGTTATGGAAAGTTCATTCAAGCTAATAGCGATGAACATTAGGGTTTGGAATTTGGGGGAAAGAGAGAGAGAGAGGCGATCATAGGTGGGGGTAATGCTCAGAAATCTAAAATGGCTCGTGAGAAGAATTTGGAGAAAGCCAAAGCTGCTGGCAAAGGTAGTTAATTTCTCCAATTGCTTTTCGTTTTCTGATCCATTAAATCTTTATATTTTTTCTCAGGATGTCAGCTTGAAGCTAACAAGAAAGCTATAAACATTCAAGTTTTTTTGATCTAGAATAAGACTAATTTAGTTTTTTGTTTCAATTTCAAGCTATTAGTTCTAGATCTGTTGATATATGTTACAAATTTGACTCAGTTGGTTAACCGACTCACTAACTTGGCTTGACCTGTGACTTTTACGACTCCGGAAAATCAAGCAAAACAAATTTTCAGTGATTATCTTCATATTAGTCTTTGATGGAATAGGCTTCAAAGATTTGTCTTCAACAATTTTAATTTATCTTCATGTTCATATGAAAGGGATGTATAATTAATTTTGAACAAATTGCAGAAAGATTTTTATTGGTTAATTTATGATATTAAGATTGGAGAATAATAAAAAGAAAAGTTGACTGTGAATGTTTGCTGCCGGTAGATGTTATAGAAATAACAATAAAAATAATAATAATAAAACTAAAGCTAGAATTAATTTTAATTTAAATAAAGAGTATTAAATAAGTGACAAGGCATATGACATGGAAAATTTGATGATATGGATCTAACGTGTATTTACAAGTCATCAAAAAATATATAAAAATCGAGTTTTTACCGGATACCTGAGTCAAAGGTAAACCGATACATATAATAGGTTTTTTTAATAGTTCGTTAAATACAATAGATGGTTTTAAAATTGGATGAATACAATAGTTTCTTGTGTAAAGTTTAATGTATTTCAAAACAATTAACCCTTCATCAATCACCAAGTGTTATTTTTATTGGGTTTACGTCATTAAATATAATTTAAAAAAGTTTTCGATCAAATAAATTAATTACAATTTTAAAATTTTGAAATTTTATTTTTATTTAATTTATTTAAAAAAAGAATTATCTCAAGACATATTAATGTATTACACGACGAAATTACACAATGACAAAGTAACATTGAACTCTCTTTTTCTAAAGAGCATTCGATATAGTTTTAACTGAATTTTATTCAGATTTTTCTTTATGGATTTTAAAATTTATAATTATAAAATAATAGTGTGATTTTAGTAGTTTGATATGTTATTTTCGGGTTTTTTTTTTAAATTTCTAGTTGAATGTATAATATAACGAATCTAAAGTTTTGAAATTCATATTAGTTTTAAATCACATGTGATTGTATCTTACGAATATCAACATTTATTCAAAAACGTAAAAATAAAAATCATAAAATTTTGATTCTCTTTTCCTGGTGTATATATATTACCTCATATAATATTATTTAGGGATGTAAAAAAAAACCCGAATCCGAATAAGCTTAATAGGATCGGATTTATCCGGATCTATGTATTTCTTTTCGGGTTAAAATGGTTGACCTTATATGACTCCAGTGTTATTAGGGTCGGGTTCGAAGGAATTTTTTGTGTGTTAATGGGGTTCGGGTGTAACCCGAATTAGCCTAACTTCTTTTTTGGTTCTTTTTAGTATGCTCTAGTTTATGTTTTGTCCATTTTTATACTCTGTAATTTACTAGTCGGATTCAAAGATATTTAGACTAGTATTCTTTTTCTTTTGCACTACCTACTGATTCTTATTTGTCTAATCTTTGTTTGTTGATATTTTACGTTTATATTTTGTGAATTGTAGTTTGTAGGCTGGATTGGGAAAATGCACTGGATGGTCATCGTATTACCTCAAAAAATCCGTTTAGGTCATTGAACAAAATTTTCGTCTATCTACATTACTGCACCGCAAGTAACCTGTTATTTAAATCATTTTTTTCATTTTACAGATTTTTAACCGGTAACGTCACCCCACCAATGGAGAAACCCAGAAGAATAATTAATGAACACACCCAAATCCAAATCTCTTCGTCTCTCTCCTCTTCATATCTCTCTCATCCCTCTCTACAAAATCTCTCTGGCAATAATGTGACAACCGTCAAGTATTGTTCAATTACTATATCGGTTCGAAACGTTAGTTACTCTTTTTATCGCGTTCGCTTTATTCTAGTTCGTAACTTTTGAGTCTGTACTTTGTCGGAACTAGTGTCGGAATAACTTCCGGAATCAAATTTATAAGTCCTAATACCAAGAAAACACCTATTGAACTTTCCTAAGTTCATAACTTATCATAATTAAGAACTTTCAATTAACAAAAAGGTCCAACGAAGCAATAACGCAAAAACGAAAAATCTGATAAGCCTGAAAAATCACCCGGTGCGCAGCACCTAGTGATGAGGTGCGCAGCACCTCACGCCAGAATTCAAAATAATTACAGTTTTAGTCCCTGCCTCGTTTTTACACAACCACCACCCAAACCAACCAATTAGAGACGACTTAAGTCACTCATTACTGCAAGTTAACAGTCCCAAGAGCAGATTATTATTACCTTTTTCTTTTCCATTTCATTTTCATTTTACAAAACATAAAAACACACATTAAAACACACACAACCCTTTTCTCTCTAATTTTCTCTCAAGAACTCAAGAACACCAGTGACTTTCCACCATCAAAATCCACTTTTAGTCCATAAAAATCGTTCTAATCGACTAGAGAAGCAAAGGGGTGTCGTTATTTTGAAAAAGGACTAGTGTTGTAAAGGTTTTTGAAGCTAAATCCGACCAAAAACTCATCATCCGAGCTTTTCCTTCGGTAGATTCCTTTCTTTTTACTATTTTTATACAAATATTCAATTGCATGTAAGATCTAACGGCTGAAAATGTGTTTTTGAACAAATCTATGACTTTTTATGGTCAAAAACGTTTTTAACCGAAATAACCTTTAGATCCACGGATTTGTAACCAAAAATGCTTTATAAACTGTTAAAAAGATGTTTTAATAAGTTTAAACCGTTTGCATGTCGAAATCTATGGGTAAAAAGACGTTTTTAGCAAAGAAATCACAAAACGGTGAAGAACAGCAAGGAGGTGCGCAGCACCCCCTGACAGGTGCCGCGCACCGGGCTGCTGTTCTTCCCAAAAATCGTCGTTTTGTCCGTTTAAAACTTATGTATACATTCTGGACTTGTTCTAACATTATTATGGGACTGAGATAAACAAAACTAATAATAATGGTGACTTATATTGGACTATTTGGACTATATTGAGCTATAATATATATGATATTGTGTTTTAGGTGATTTGTGAGCGGAAGTGATGGTACAATTTTTGGGCATGAAATTTGGGCGCGGAAGCGCTGCCCAAATTTCCTTAGAAATTGTAAATCACTTCAGCAAGCAAAAGCACTTAAGATAGAATGAACGAAAATGTTAAATCGGACTTTGGACTTAAACGTGACAATTACCTTTCGGACTATTTTTAACTATACTTAACCTTGACACTTAAAGTTTAATAAAGCTTTATCTATGTTATTATATAAGAACATAATAATATAACAACTAATTAAACTATCTTGGTATTAATAGGCAATCCGTGATTCCCGGCTTTCATATTCCGACCGAGTTTTCAAGTTCTCGTTCTCTTCGCAATCCGTGAGTTACAACCCCTTGTTTTATATACTTTACATGAATTTTGGGGGAAACATAAGATTAATTGTATTTTAAAACCTTATGAAACAAATTGCAATATATCGAAATTTGACTTTTGACTTGTTAAACTTTGACTTTTGAACTTATAAACTATTTGACTTTTGGAACGTACTTGGACTTATTTTGGACTTATTTTGGAACGTACTTGGACTTATTTTGAACTTATTTTGGAACGTACTTAGACTTATTTGAACGACTATTTGAACTCATATGCGTAAAATATTTTACTTTACTTAGACTTATTGGTTCGCTCTCTTTTGACTAAACTAATCATTGATGCTTGTATACGGACCAACCCTTGATGGAACTATAACACGATCTTAAGTGATGGACGTACGACTCTCTCGCTTTTAAAAACAAAATTTACTTAGTGCCCGACTATTTTAGACTTAGACTTTCACACTATTAACTACTTAGCCGTATAGTAATTATGGGTATCGATACTTAGGAAAGAACCGTTCCTTGCTTAGATGGCAGTCTAAGTACATATTACTAAGTACTGAATAACTTTCCGTTTGAGAGGCGGGAAGTTGGGGCCGACACGGTTGGATAATCGGATTAGTGTGAACACTTAAGTTATAGATGCCAAGAGGTTGATACAAGAAAATCTAATTAGTTACTTACGCATAAACTTATGAATTTTTAGCGATTGATATACGCTTCTACTATTTGACTAAATTTGACTCTATATTTGGTCTTTACAAACTTAGGGCACCAGTCCGCCCATTACTTGGACTTTAAAGTATATAAACTTTAAGCGACTTTTCTCCGCTAATCTCCTTCTTGGAAACTTTTACTTTTATATACTTTACTTATTTTTCTGCCGACTATTTAAACTGTAACTCACTCACTACTTTCGTAGTTGACACTTTATCTTATGTTTCAGGAAATTAGTGTAAGCATGATGTGCATGGCATGGACGGGTCGAGGCGGTTGTGTGAGAACCTTTTTGGGAAAAGACGTGGCCATTTATTTTGGGAATTTTTAATGAAACTTTTTATTATGTATCGATGTACTAAATTAATGTGACTTGGTCGTTTTGTGAACATGTAAACACTTTTATTTTTAATTAATGACTTGATTACCGTTATGTTTTATATGACCTGTGTAAAGATTTTCCAGCTCTTCACATTCCGTGTTTCCGCTTTAGCGGGGTGTGACAGACTTGGTATCAGAGCACAGGTTATAGAGAAAAACGGTTTTAAAAATTTTTCAAAAGTTTTCGAAACCAAACTATAACCAAGGCTTTTCGGAAAATCATTTATGGGTCTAAACTTTAGAGAATTAATTTCGTGATTTGCATGTCTATAATTTAACTACGCATGGCCTGATCACCCATGCCTAGTTCAAAATGGATTATGCAAAGACGGAACGTAATTACTATTGTTAACGGTTTTGAGTCAAAATTCCTGGTACTGTCTTTTCCCGATTCTCACGCGACTGACCCGTACATGCATATCATTACACATTTCCTTTATCATTTCTTTGTGTCTTCTAGTACTCACGAAACTCATTGTTCACAGATTCGTCATGTCTCACTCGTCGCGATCGCTTTCACCGTCACACTCCCAGTCTCGCTCCTTACCCAGAGCCGCGTCGCCTTCCGAGGGCCGTACCGCTTCAGAGAGCCAACGACACCAGACCACCGATCCCACGGAGGACACCTCCATGGCGATCTCGAGCAGCATCGGGTCCAGCCCGAGGGATGTGCTACCACCCCCTCCACCGGTACCCGTTGCCGCCACACTCCACTACCGAGGCCCACGTACCAGGTTTACCGCGCGAAAGCAGGTCATCCTCCCGGGCCGTTTGCCGGATAGGATGGCTGCCCGCCAGGAGGGACCATCCCAGCCTATTCCATCGCATCTGCCGTTCGGACACCCACCAGAGGTCCCACGGAACCCTACCATGGACCACTACTCCTGGGAGAGACAGTTCGAGCGCGAAGAGATGCAGCGCGCCAGAGACGCCGAGGCCGCGAGGCAGAGGGTGCCTCCTACCCTTCAACCTCCTCCACCTGCCGCCTTCCTCCATTTGCACCGCGAAGTGCGGGGATTGGCTCAGGAGACCCAGAACCAGGGACACCTCATCAGTGAGGTTACCGACTCCGCAGAAAGGTTGTCGGAGCAGGCGTTGCGATTCATCGCATCGACCCGAGCTACGGCCCGCACTGTGCAGCGCCTCATTGGTATGTGCCTGGTGATGGGCACGTTGATCGTGGTTATGGCAGCCAAGATGTTTCTGGACAGGCGCCATTAGTTATTTTTTTCATTGTATTGTACTTAGTCTAGTCGTAATTTTCTCTCTGTACACGACATAGACTTCATTATCTTTCTTTTATGTATTGTGACAATATTTTCTCAGTTCAGCACTTGTACCAACTTTATTATTATTAATGGAAATCCTGTCTTTTGTCTTTGTGCTTGTCGTATTTTGTGAATCTTGTGCTTGTTACGATCATTATAATTCTATCTCTT
>CAJVGC010000001.1:53081070-53166336 GCA_910822075.1 Senecio squalidus | reverse complement strand
TCAACCAAGAAGGGATTCATGTGGATCCAGCCAAAATCGAAGCGATTGAGAAATGGCAAGCTCCGACAACCCCGACGGAAATCCGTCAGTTCCTAGGATTGGCAGGTTATTACCGAAGATTCATTAAGAATTTCTCAAAAATCGCAAAACCCCTCACCGAGCTCACCCAGAAAGATAAGGACTTTATCTGGGGAAGAGATCAGGAGGATTTTTTCCAAAAACTCAAGTACCAATTATGTCACGCACCGATTCTATCTCTGCCAGAGGGCACGAACGACTTTGTAGTGTTTTGCGATGCCTCCCACCAAGGACTTGGGTGCGTTCTAATGCAGAAGGACAAGGTCATCGCTTACGCTTCCAGGCAACTGAAGATCCACGAGCAAAATTACACCACGCACGACTTAGAGTTGGGAGTTGTCGTGTTCGCTTTGAAGATTTGGAGACACTACCTGTACGGTACTAAGTGTACGGTCTTCACCGACCACAAGAGCCTTCAACACATTTTAGACCAGAAAATGCTCAACATGAGACAACGTAGATGGATAGAATTGCTGAGTGACTACGATTGCGAGATCAAATACCACCCGGGTAAAGCAAACGTAGTAGCAGATGCCCTGAGTAGGAAGGAAAGGGTAAAGCCATCTCGAGTTCGAGCATTGGGTATGCAAATTCAGACGAGCCTTCGCACGAGGATTGCAAACGCACAGCAGGAGGCGTTAAAGCCCGAGAACATTAAGGTCGAGACGCTTCAGAATCACGAGAAAGAATTCGAACGCAAGTCGGACGGAATCTACTACTTCAAAGGTCGAGCATGGATTCCAAGATCTGAGGATCTTCGCAAACTCATTTTGGACGAGGGCCACCGATCTAGATATTCCATCCATCCGGGATCCGACAAGTTGTATAAGGACCTCCGAGAATACTACTGGTGGCCGGGCATGAAGAAAGATATCGCCTTGTATGTAGCCAAGTGCCTTACTTGCTCCAAGGTCAAGGCGGAATATCAAAAGCCTTCAGGGTTACTTCAGCAACCAGAAATCCCCATGTGGAAGTGGGAACAGATTTCTATGGACTTTGTCACCAAGTTGCCCCGTACGACTAAGGGTAACGACACGATTTGGGTAATCGTGGACCGTTTGACCAAATCCGCTCATTTCTTGCCAATTCGAGAATATCATTCGATGGAGAAGCTCGCTCAAGTCTACATCAACGAGATCGTCTCTCGTCATGGAACACCACTCTCCATCATCTCCGATAGGGATAGTCGATTCACCTCCCGTTTCTGGAACGTTCTACAGAAATCCTTAGGTACTCAATTAGACCTCAGCACGGCGTATCACCCTCAGACTGACGGCCAGAGCGAAAGAACGATCCAAACACTTGAGGATTTGCTGAGAGCATGTGTAGTAGACTTCGGAGGAAGTTGGGACACTCACCTCCCCTTGGTCGAGTTCTCCTATAACAACAGCTACCATGCCAGCATCAAGTGCGCGCCATTCGAGGCTCTCTATGGGCGTAAGTGCCGGTCACCACTATGCTGGCTGGAGGCTGGCGACCGACAACTTACGAGACTCGATATCGTCCAGGCGACCATCGACAAGATCACCACTATTCGTGAACGACTGAAGACGTCCCGTACCCGACAGAAGAGCTACGCTGACAACCGAAGGAAACCCCTCGAGTTCCAAGTGGGCGACCGCGTACTCCTCAAGGTATCGCCCTGGAAAGGGGTAGTCCGATTCGGAAAGCGCGGTAAACTGAGTCCAAGGTACACCGGTCCATTTGAAGTCATTGAGCGTATTGGTCCCGTTGCTTATCGTCTCCAACTCCCTCAGGCTCTCGCGAACGTTCATAACGTGTTCCATGTCTCACACTTGAAAAAGTGTCTGTCTGATGAGACCATCGTCATTCCTCTTGACGAGGTCAAAATCGACAGCAAGCTAAACTTCATCGAGGAACCGCTCGAAGTTGTCGACCGCGAGGTCAAACAACTTAGGCAGAGCCGTATTCCGATAATCAAGGTTCGGTGGAATTCTCGACGTGGTCACGAATTCACATTGGAGCGTGAAGACCAATTCCGTCAGAAATATCCACATCTGTTCGAGAACTCTTCTTCCTGATAGAACGCACTAAATTTCGGGACGAAATTTCTTTCAACCCGGGGAGAATGTGACAACCGTCAAATTCAGGTACTTGTTCAATTACTATATCGGTTCGAAACGTTAGTTACTCTTTTTATCGCGTTCGCTTTATTCTAGTTCGTAACTTTTGAGTCTGTACTTTGTCGGAACTAGTGTCGGAATAACTTCCGGAATCAAATTTATAAGTCCTAATACCAAGAAAACACCTATTGAACTTTCCTAAGTTCATAACTTATCATAATTAAGAACTTTCAATTAACAAAAAGGTCCAACAAAGCAATAACGCAAAAACGAAAAATCTGATAAGGCTGAAAAATCACCCGGTGCGCAGCACCTAGTGATGAGGTGCGCAGCACCTCACGCCAGAATTCAAAATATTTACAGTTTTAGTCCCTGCCTCGTTTTTACGCAACCACCACCCAAACCAACCAATTAGAGACGACTTAAGTCACTCATTACTGCAAGTTAACAGTCCCAAGAGCAGATTATTATTACCTTTTTCTTTTCCATTTCATTTTCATTTTACAAAACATAAAAACACACATTAAAACACACACAACCCTTTTCTCTCTAATTTACTCTCAAGAACTCAAGAACACCAGTGACTTTCCACCATCAAAATCCACTTTTAGTCCATAAAAATCGTTCTAATCAATTAGAGAAGCAAAGGGGTGTCGTTATTTTGAAAAAGGACTAGTGTTGTAAAGGTTTTTGAAGCTAAATCCGACCAAAAACTCATCATCCGAGCTTTTCCTTCTGTAGAAATCTATGGGTAAAAAGACGTTTTTAGCAAAGAAATCACAAAACGGTGAAGAACAGCAAGGAGGTGCGCAGCACCCCCTGACAGGTGCCGCGCACCGGGCTGCTGTTCTTCCCAAAAATCGTCGTTTTGTCCGTTTAAAACTTATGTATACATTCTGGACTTGTTCTAACATTACTATGGGACTGAGATAAACAAAACTAATAATAATAGTGACTTATATTGGACTATTTGGACTATATTGAGCTATAATATATATGATATTGTGTTTTAGGTGATTTGTGAGCGGAAGTGATGGTACAATTTTTGGGCATGAAATTTAGGCGCGGAAGCGCTGCCCAAATTTCCTTAGAAATTGTAAATCACTTCAGCAAGCAAAAGCACTTAAGATAGAATGAACGAAAATGTTAAATCGGACTTTGGACTTAAACGTGACAATTACCGTTCGGACTATTTTTAACTATACTTAACCTTGACACTTAAAGTTTAATAAAGCTTTATCTATGTTATTATATAAGAACATAATAATATAACAACTAATTAAACTATCTTGGTATTAATAGGCAATCCGTGATTCCCGGCTTTCATATTCCGACCGAGTTTTCAAGTTCTCGTTCTCTTCGCAATCCGTGAGTTACAACCCCTTGTTTTATATAGTTTACATGAATTTTGGGGGAAACATAAGATTAATTGTATTTTAAAACCTTATGAAACAAATTGCAATATATCGAAATTTGACTTTTGACTTGTTAAACTTTGACTTTTGAACTTATAAACTATTTGACTTTTGGAACGTACTTGGACTTATTTTGGACTTATTTTGGAACGTACTTGGACTTATTTTGAACTTATTTTGGAACGTACTTAGACTTATTTGAACGACTATTCAAACTCATATGCGTAAAATATTTTACTTTACTTAGACTTATTGGTTCGCTCTCTTTTGACTAAACTAATCATTGATGCTTGTATACGGACCAACCCTTGATGGAACTATAACACGATCTTAAGTGATGGACGTACGACTCTCTCGCTTTTAAAAACAAAATTTACTTAGTGCCCGACTATTTTAGACTTAGACTTTCACACTATTAACTACTTAGCCGTATAGTAATTATGGGTATCGATACTTAGGAAAGAACCGTTCCTTGCTTAGATGAGAGTCTAAGTACATATTACTAAGTACTGAATAACTTTCCGTTTGAGAGGCGGGAAGTTGGGGCCGACACGGTTGGATAATCGGATTAGTGTGAACACTTAAGTTATAGATGCCAAGAGGTTGATACAAGAAAATCTAATTA
Source organism: Senecio squalidus (assembly GCA_910822075.1). Lineage (NCBI taxonomy): Eukaryota > Viridiplantae > Streptophyta > Magnoliopsida > Asterales > Asteraceae > Senecio > Senecio squalidus. The sequence goes on along the minus strand of CAJVGC010000001.1, from coordinate 53,162,134 downwards.
GTTACTTACGCATAAACTTATGAATTTTTAGCGATTGATATACGCTTCTACTATTTGACTAAATTTGACTCTATATTTGGTCTTTACAAACTTAGGGCACCAGTCCGCCCATTACTTGGACTTTAAAGTATATAAACTTTAAGCGACTTTTCTCCGCTAATCTCCTTCTTGCAAACTTTTACTTTTATATACTTTACTTATTTTTCTGTCGACTATTTAAACTGTAACTCACTCACTACTTTCGTAGTTGACACTTTATCTTATGTTTCAGGAAATTAGTGTAAGCATGATGTGCATGGCATGGACGGGTCGAGGCGGTTGTGTGAGAACCTTTTTGGGAAAAGACGTGGCCATTTATTTTGGGAATTTTTAATGAAACTTTTTATTATGTATCGATGTACTAAATTAATGTGACTTGGTCGTTTTGTGAACATGTAAACACTTTTATTTTTAATTAATGACTTGATTACCATTATGTTTTATATGACCTGTGTAAAGATTTTCCAGCTCTTCACATTCCGTGTTTCCGCTTTAGCGGGGTGTGACAAATAAGATTAGAAATTAGATATTTGGGAAAAGAAACTTTACACCTTTTGTGCGTGTATTCCTTTGTGTTTTGTTCGATGGTCCTTCGCAATCTTCTTGGCGGTTACTCCGCTTGATTTGATGAATCAGTTTTCTATGAAAAGGTTGCGATTGCTTTTTGCTGTAATCGGACCTTTTGATTTTATGTTGTTCTAACCGTTGGTTAATCTCCGGTTGTCTTGTCAGTTTCCGATTAAGGTACGTTTTCCCTTTTCTCGGTTTCGTTTCAGATGGTGAAAGATGCCTGCTGGTTTATCGGTCGCCCTGGCTATCTCCCGTGATTCAATCAATCAACGTGTTCTTTAGTTGAATCTCTTCCTCTCTCTACAAACGCGATGAACTAAGTTAGGCATTTACACACCTGCTATTTTGTAATTAATTACTTCTTTTTACATTTTGATATTTAATAATGGTTGTTTATTGAGAATAATTAGTAGTTAATTGACGTTAAATAGTAGTTAATTGATGTTAACCGTGCTTGAATTTGAGGATTTACCGCGATTTGTTGTTAATTTTGCTTCTGATCTGAGCTTGTTAATCTCCATTTTTGTTAAGATCCGATGCTATTCGACATTATCAGTAATTAATTGATGTTGTGAGGGGTGCTATTCGACATTATCAGTATACTAAACCTTGACTTTTGTTGTCAAACATATTAGTTTTCATGTGTGAAATTGATGAGGTTTTGCTGCAATTGATTTTTGGGATCGTTAATTTCAACCTGCAATTCTTGCTTTATAAAGTTGAAGTTGGAGAAGGATTATTATAAAACCGATGACGTGGCGGTTACCAACAGGTTGCAGGTCACCAAACTTATCTATTTAAACGGTTTTTTAAAGTTAAGGTTATAATTTAAAAGGTAAAATGCGGTATAGTGATGTAGATAGAAAAAAATTTTGTTCAATGACCTATACGGATTTTTTGAGTAGTACGATGACCACCCAGTGCATTTTCCCGGCTGGATTTATGAGCTAATGCAATTTCTATATTAGCTGTTTTTTGGCCTATTATGAACAACAAATTTAAATTTATCAACCATATTCATATGTTAACGTCATTTTTATTTTGGTTGATATTTGTTGGCCGACATAAAATTATAGCATTTTTATAGGCGTAAAAAGTAGTAATAATTTGTCCTTTTGTTGTTAACAACACCAACAAGATAGGTCATTATTATATTTGTTATTTTTTTAACTAGACCCGAACCTGATTAGACCTAACCTTAATAGACCCTAACTCGATTACCCGATCCCTTTTTAGGGTTGAGTTAGGGTTAGTCCCAAATTATTGAAACCCGATTAGACCCAATCCGATTAAGCTTATTAGGGTCTGGTCAATTCGATTAAAAATTTACAATTAAAATTCAAATCATATGTGTTATTGTCTACATTTAGATAATTTATACATATTATAGTAATTATATTCTAGAAAATTTATATATTGATGTTAAAATCACATATAATTTTATTGTTTTGATTTCAATATAAAAAAAAAATAATAAGGTGTCCTTTGAAAAGGCATAAGCATACTTTATTAGAATTAAACATATTTTCAACCTATTCTAATTTAACTAGAATAAAAAAATCAGGTTTCCTTCATGGTTATGGATTGTTAATATATATTTATGTTATTTCTAGAAAATAAAACATATTTTCAACCTATTTAACTAGTTTTATATATGTGTTGCTCAGGTTTCAAGTTTTTTATATATCTATATATTAAGAAACAAGTATATTATTCCTTATATTAGTGTCTAATACATACTTGATTAAAAAAAATTCATTGCAAAAAACTACTTCGTTCTCTAAACAATATTAAATTTAATAGTAACAACTTACATCTTATTGAAATGGTGAAAGAAAAAAGTATTTGCGTGACATTATGTGGTTGGCAACTTGGCATCGTCACTCGGCAAGTAACCAAACATGGCATCATCACGTAAATTGGATCACCAATACGTTATGACTCGGTAATAGGGAATGTTATAAGGTTTACTAATTTTTTTAGATTGAACTAATGTTAATCAGATAGACAGGTTAATATATGCCGATAACGCAATTGATCAATGTGATCGCATTACTAAAATACATTTTTAAATATCATGATAAAATGGTTTTTTACTCATTCGATTGATATGTATGTTAATAATCATAGATGACATAGATAAGCAACCAAAATAAGCCCTAAATGTTATTCAGAATATGTCTATATGATTTCAACTACTTTTATTTCTTCAAAGTAGAAATGTTATTTATTGTTTATTATAAAATTAATAAAACGTCGCATAATCGAATTGTGTCTCATCCAAAATGTTATTCAAAGTAAAGAGAAAATGTTATTCAAAGTAAAGAGGTGTATTTAAACAAATCATAGTTTTCAAGATTATATTTAATGCGTTAATTAAAAATATATCCGAAAAAACACTCTCGAGCAAACCCGTGCAACATTCGTTCGACACAATACTTGTGTAGCTAATGTGTAAAATATAGTGTTAAAAACTCGACCTACTATTTGACTTAATTACACACTATAGGCAGTGGACCTATTCGTACATAATACAGTAAAAGCAAGCAAAGGTTCGAACTCAGGAACTAATTTAGTTTTTAAATCACGAATTAATAATACTAATTTGTTTTTGGGTTTTTGTTGTAACAATTGATTAACTATTTAAAACTAAAAATGATTATAAAAATCGATTTAAGAAAACTAATTTTTGTTTATCAAATATCGGAGAAAGTTCACTCGTTTGACACTTCACTTGTTTTCCAATTAAGTTTACGAAATTGAATGTATATTTAACTTCTTATATATAGCAAAACTCCTCTCGAATATTTTACTAACTTTAATTACTTCAAATTATAATGTTCCTCTCGAATACAGTTACAATTATCAATAATTAAGCATTAATTAACAAGTCGGTATTTTATGATTTAATCTTATGAAGTTTCCTCTCGAATAACTTCTCTAATTACTAAGTCCTCTCGAATCTTATTAACTAGACTTACTCGTTCACGTTTTATTACCTAAGTTGTTATTACTAGGTCATCTCGAATCCTAACAGTTTTAAACCGATTAAAAATCGACCGATTATTTCATACAACCTAATTAATCTATCTAGATTCCTCTCGAATACCTAGAATATTGACTAACAAATTGCATACAACTTAAAATAACATGTCAAACATAAACAGTTAAGGAGCAACAATTAAACATAAACACCTAAACATTCAATAACGAAACATAAATATCAAACAAGATCCATAAATCAAACGAGTATTCAAGTAGTTTAGCTACTCATAATCTTGTAAGAATTCAAAGAAAAGTAATAAGAACACATACTAAAAAGGTTCTTGAAAAGAAAGACCAAAGAAAAGCTTCAAACTTCTTCGATTCGTGACCGAATATTACTCGAACTCAACTTCTAAATCTCTTGCAGCCTCAAAGATGCCTTCCAGTCGACTTTCTAACCTTTAGTTCGATCTCCAGAAGTTCTATTTGAATATGGGGTTATGTCCTCTATTTATAGATGAAAAGCAAGTCCTTAAAAAGCTGGAAACGTCGCCGGAGCGTCGCACTAGCAAGGTTGTGTGTTGCAGTCATCGATTGCAATTGTATATGGAATGGGACACCCGGTGCGTCGCACTGGAAACCCAGTGCCCCACACTGAAAATCGGCTCCTCAACATTTTTCACGTTTTCTTGTTTAATCCGTACCGTACATGTTCCAAACCATCTTTAAACGTATTATTCGTCATTTCTTCGTCTAAAAGCCCACTTTACCGTCATATTCAACCTATCACTTGAATCAAACACTTTCACACAATTAAATGTAACAATCATATCCTATCCGTCATGATTAAATACGAAAATGACCAAATATCGCATATAAATAAACGTATAAATATGCGATACCAAATCCCCTCAAACTTACCATTTTGCTTGGCCTCAAGCAAAAACTAAATCCAAACAAATATCAAAGCCAAATTTTAATTTACATAACCAAACATCTCACGAATTTTATGGAAGCCATTCATTCTGACTTGTGCACTCCCATTGTCCAGACACCACCGGTCCGTTTATCGGCAAAGCCCACAGAACTTGTATGTTCTGCAACGTAACAGTAGCTTCACCGACTGGGAAGTGGAATGTATGCGTCTCGAGACGCCACCTTTCAACCAACGCGGTAATTAGAGCGTGGTCTAATTTGTGATACCTGATGCGTAATACACCATCTAAACCCGCACTTATTATCCACTTTCTAACACCTTCTTCAATGACATCCATGTGGTCCCAAAGTCATGCATCACATCTTCTGGCTTTTATTGTTTCTAGAGGATCTTGCTCACCATTGAATAACCTAGCTGAACGATGGTGCTCACCGTCTTGAAAAAACAACAAACTAGTGTTTCTCGCGGTTGAACTTGCTCCAAATTGCACCATTATAAACTAGTGTCACGAAAAATATATGTGTTTATGTGTTTGTGTGGAGAGTAAGAAAATATTTGTGTGTGTTGAGAATATGTAATTGGATGTGTGTTTAGAGATTGTAAAATACTACCGGTTTTAAAGACACCATAAGTTGGAGGTGCCAACTCCGGCTTATGACGTGTCATTTTCTTACTCGGCGGTGCTTTTTGAGGCATGTGATGGTGGCAGAATCAAGGTCAAAAGCCGGCCCTCCCACCTTCGTCTTTTGACTAAGTGGGAATCCGAGGTGGAAAGGTGTTGGAATCACGAGGAAAAGGTTAGTGGAAATCCGACGTGGCAGTACACTAGGCATAAGCCGATGTTGCCAACGCCGGCTATACCATTTTCATAAAAATTTTCCGGCCAAGTCCGTTTACACTAATCCAGTGACGATAAAGTCCATTCCGACCAAATTTTTCATTTATTTGATTTTCATCTTTGTATTATGTTTTTTACAACTAATAGAAGTTACTGCAACACTGCTGATTTTTTTTTTTTTATCATGTCTTGGTACTCTATGACTTGCATCACATCAAAGCTAATATTATAAGTTTCTTTTTATTGCCTTATTGGCAGACTTGCATCAAAGTTGAATGGCGAGGTTACTGGGGTCGTTTCAATCGTGTCTTGTTTGTTACATTTCTCGTTTTTGACGTGTTCATCATTTTTGAGACTTTATAGGATATTCTCACATTTTAGTGATATGATGTCGTGGCTCATAAATTTATAATGTTGCAACTCAATGTCAAGTGTGTGATTTGTATGTTCTAGCTCTTTCATTTTGATTTGTAATTTATTATTTATAAGAACTTCTAATAATTGTTTTGCTATTCAATTTTTATTTTATTTCTAAAACCGGTAATGGTTATTTTAGTAAATTTTTCCACGCTTTTAAATGTGACAATTTGATGATTTGCATACGTTGGTAAGAAAAAGTAATTTGTACATACTTATGGGGGTTGACGACAGGGGTGTTATTCGGGTCAACCCGACCCTAATAAGCAACTTTCGGGTCGGGTTGATTCGGGTTTTAACTAAAATTTTCTAATCCTAACCCGACCCTAATAAGGGTTCGGGTTTTAGGGTTCAGGTCATTTTCGGGTCGGGTCCAGGAGGGTCGGGTTATTTCGGGTTCGGGTTATTACCGTCAAAATTTTTTGAACCAAAGGCATATGATATATATAGGCTAGAAGTATGAAAGAGTTTCATACATGAAGCGATGTGGGACACCTAAGTAGGGAAAACCAAAGGCATATGATATATATAGGCTAGAAGTATGAAAGAGTTTCATACTTGAAGGGATGTGGGACAACTAAAGTAGGTATGAAACTCTTAGTTGTCCCACATCGCTTCAGGTATGAAACTCTTTCATATTTATAGCTTATATATGTCATATGTCTTTGGTTTTCTCTACTTAGGTGTCTCACATCGCTTCATGTATAAAACTCTTTCATACTTCTTGCCTATATATATCATATGTCATTGGTTCAAAAAAATTATTCGGTTTATTCGGGGTGAAGAATTAATTGTGCGTGGTTTTTGTTGTTGATACGTTGAAGATTTTTCCTCGCTTTCAGAAGTAGAGCATAGAAATTTTGTTCACGGTTGTATCAGTGTGAACTTTAAAGATATGTCCACAGTTTTGGATGTAATTTTTTCTTGTTAGCAAGGCGTGGACTCTATAACTTTACAGACTTTAAAATGTGCACATATGATCCAAAAACTGTATTTAAGTGTTGGGTATTTTTAATTAATTGAAAATTAAAAAAGTAAATGCTTTTAATAGACTAGTATAGTACCCGCGCGATGCAGCGGATGAAAAAAATCATATTTAACAACTTACAGTGGAGTAATGATTTATGGTAATTTATCATTTGTCTTGTTACATATATGTGAAGTGTAATAGTTTATAGTTCGGTCCTTCGGACAATATAAAAAGGGAGATTTACATCTACGTCCTTACAAAACTTCAATATTACGTCAACGTCCTTGTAAAAATCAAAATTACATTAATATCCTTCCAAAACATGAAAAATTCTCATATATATCCAAAATAATAAATTTATAATATTTAAATGAATTTAATATTTAATTTTATTCATCTATAATCAATTAAACTTTTTACTCAAGTATGTTAGGTTTAATCCAACATTAACCAATGTATCTTAATTTCATATAGTCGCAATACAGATTTAAAAAATATTAATTTCTATAATTTTGAGCATTAACCGGAATAAAAATGTTGCAAAACTTACTCGTCTTGATTGATAATTTTTTTGTAATATATGTTTAAAACAATTTATTCATTAAATTTAATCTATTCAGTTCATTCGGTATTTGATTTTTCATTGACATATTTGTTTAAATAAGCATCTGGATTAGTTTTATTGATTTATTCAATAATTTAAAATATTAAAATCATTTAATTGATATTTAGATGAATAATTTAAATATTAAAATAATTTAAATATTATTAGTTTATTAATTTGGATATATATGAGAATTTCTCATATTTTGGAAGGATATTAACATAATTTTGATTTTTACAAGGATATTGACGTAATATTGAAATTTTGTAAGGACGAAGATGTAAATCTCCCATATAAGAAGAATGTTGTGGTAACAGTTTAGGTTCGACCATTCAACGATAATAATTATTATGTCATATGATCGATTTTCTCAATTCTTCTCCACTACCCTAAGGAATCTCAAATTTGTAAGTAAAGAAAAAATTAGATTCCAACGGATTTAAATTCCGTCATAAACTTCAAACAAACATGTTATGGAAAAGGAATTCAATTCAAATTCACTCAATTTTTTCTAGATTTTGTGAAACAAACACCCTCGCAGAATAATTTCCGTTCGGATCACTCAACCTATTTGGGTAATTCGACTCATTTGAAGATTAAGCTCATTTGCGAACATAACAAAATTCTAATTTTCAGGTCATTTTGTTTTTTTTAATAGTGACGTCTAACAATTTTACGTACGGTCAAAAAAAGAATTAAATATTTTTCCTGAATCCTATTCCCGAATAAACCCATGTTTTCCATAAACAAAAACTAATTTTCCTTCAACGATGCAACAACAAATTAAAAATCCATTCAGACACTACGCTTTCTAATCGTTTATCGTTCTGCTTTTAAACCGAAAAAAATATTTTCATTCAAGACATCCAAATTCAGTCTGTTTCCATGAATCCATTAGGTAACACATACTTTCGAATGTTGTAATGAAGGATAATCAATATGGTAACAAGGTTTATTAACTTTAAAAGTAACAAATGTAATATTACTCAGCTTATTGGTATTAAGACTAATCGGTGACCACTAAAAATATATAAACTTCTGATGATAACCATATTTCTTAAAATTATAGAGCAACACGACCTACGACACTGTCAACTAACTTTATAAAATTTATATTATAAATAAAATACTTGAAAATTTACTCCATCAAATAACGTTTAAAGTTCAAAAAACTAATGGTTAAATACAAATTTTATATCAATTAATTTGAATTGACTAATTTTATATGGGTATATATTTTTTATGAAATTAGTAATCGAATTAATTAAAATAAATTAAGCTTATTTTATATGTTACTAGATTATTGTCCCGCGATAGCGTGGAAAAAAATAAAAATTGAATTGTAAACTTTATGTTTATGTAGATTTTAGGTTATTATAAAAAGACAATGTTATACGTATAATAACATATATATACATTTACGTTTATACACATGTTGTTTATAGTTATAATAACATAAACACTTTTACGTTTATATACATGTTTTAATATTTTTTATTAGGAGATTTTAAATAAAAATAATGTAAATCATAGTTCAAATTGAGTGAATTTTTTTTAAGTAAATTGGAATTTTGTTTTTATTTAAGTAGAGATTGAAATTAAAGAGATAATGTAATTATGTTTTGTAAAAGGGTGTAAAATGAAAATAGTGTTTGATGACATCATCAATTTGATCTAACGGTTGAAATCAAATAAGTTAACCCATCTAAGGGTCTTTGCTTCGCCATGTGGCATTTAAGGAAACACCCGATTCATAAATAGGGTCGGGTTTCGGATAGAATAGTTCCAGTTTGTCGGGTTTCGGGTTTGACCCGATTTACCCGAAAATTACCGTCGAACTATATTTTAATCCAAAGGCATATGCTATATATAAGCTAGAAGTCTGAAAGAGTTTCATACATGAAGCGATGTGGGATAAAGTAGGAAAAACTAAAGGCATATGATATATATATATGCTAGAAGTATAAAAAAGTTTCATACCTGAAGCGATGTGGGACAACTAAAATGAAAATAGTGTTTGATGACATCATCAATTTGATCTAACGGTTGAAATCAAATAATTTAACCCATCTAAGGGTCCAAACTTCGCCATGTGGCATTTAAGGCCTCTCTTTTATATTATATTAAAGATATTTATTAAGAGATATGTTACTAATTATACTTTACTTAAAAATTTAAAATTTTAATAAAAAATGAAAATATTATATATATTAATAAAGATAAAGATAAAAATAGTTATTATTATTTATTAATGATTGTTGTAATTAGGGAAATGTCATTAATTGAAAGTGTTTTAAATGATAAATTTTGTGAAAGATATAAAAATGGTAGATTAGTAATTTCAATTACTTAATTTTAAAAGATTAAGACTTTGAAGGAGATTATTTATAATATAGTATAGATTAGGGCTTATTTTTTTTATAAATAAACTTAGATTTTTCTAATCAAAGTAGCAATTGATTTTTTGATATACTTGAAAGATTAATTTAATAGAACTAATAGATTTTGTGTGACAATCAATGTTTTTTGGGTTTTGATTAATAAAGAAAACGAATGAAGAGCTTCATCTGGTTCTACATGATAAAATATTGTTTATCGTGTGGATCGGATCAAACACCGTTCTTAAAACAAATCCCGATAAAGTTTGAGTACTTATGAAACTTTTTATGTTTGCCAGGTCATGCTACATTTTGATGCTTATCGGGTCCTCTTAACAGAAATATCACCCGTTCTAGTAAATCACTATTTTATCTTGTTAGACTAATAAAGTGATGTTTCAGTTACTCTTCCCTACAAGGTTTATACTTAGAAAATTTTTGAAATGAGTTTATCGAGTTTGAGTGTTTAAGGTGTTTATCCGATCACTTCATACAAAAGTTTTTCATGCATTTTAATCAAACTTCGTTACATTGTTATGAAGTTTGTGGTTTGTTTGATAAAACTTAAAGTTTGTTACACAAAATGACATTTTTATCAAAGTTCGTTACATTTTTATATAATTTTTTCTAAAAGCTAAAGTTTTTAATAAGTTTCACCCGTAGATAGCACCTAAAACCACCGTGTTTATGCAACTGTTGAACAACTTTTTCCATGGTTTCCATATACACAATTGAAACCGCGACGAATCATTGTTATGAAGTTATTTTGTAGCTATGTACATTTGTTTACATTTACATACAAAAAAAGAAACTTTTATAACTTAAAACACATTAACTTAGCTGTTTCTCTTTGTATAAAACTTTTTGTTTGCATGCATGATTGCTTATCGTTTTAACATTTCAAAAATTTACATGCGTGAGAATCAAACGTCATCTAAAGTTTCGAAATTTACTAATAAACATATTAGAATATTAAATAATAATATTTATTTAAAAATTTAAAATTTTAATAAAAAATGAAAATGTTTTATATATTAATAAAGATAAAGATAAAGATAGTTATTATTATTTATTAATGATTGTTGTAATTAGGGAAATGTCATTAATTGTAAAATGTTTAAAATGATAAATTTTGTGAAAGATATAAAAGGGGTAGATTAGTAATTTCAATTACTTAAATTTTAAGAGATTAAGACTTTGAAAAAGATTCATTATAATATAGTATAGATAACAAAGGCATATTTAAATTTAGCCACTTTTCTTAAAATATGTTATTTTTATGAATATCATCACTTTTTTTTTTTCTTTTTTTTTTTATATATATAAGATAAGATTCGGTGGAGGTTTTTTTTTGATTAAAATATGTGATATGGACCGAACTATTCAAGACTTGGCTAACAAGCAACAGTGGATTGGCCAACAAGCCAAATTCAATGTATCCTAATCTATTTAATATGTAATAATAGTAATATAATATTCATAACTATTACTCTGTATGTGTTTTTGTTAAGAATATTATTCTGTCGAATATTCAGATTTTTCTTAGGCTTCCCAAATCGAAAATTCTAAATCTCGTTTGATCCTGAAATTGGTAGCGTTTGACATTTATGATGGAGTCGCAACACCGAAAAAGAAGTCACTCCGAATCACCGGCTGAACAGAAGGCGTCCAAGAAAAAGAAAGATGATATTGAAGCTTTAAGAATTGTTTCAAGGCAAGAATATCTCAAGAAAAGGGAACCAAAGAAGCTGATAGATTTCCGATATACGTTACAAGATGAAGAGATATACAACAAGTTTGGTAAACTAACTGAAACCGAACAACATGAATTACTATACAAGAAGCGGATTTGTGAGATAGTTAGCAAGAGGTCACGAGAGGATGACGACGATGTTATTGAGTATCGAATGCCTGATGCTTACGACGAACATGGTTGTGTGAATCAACAGAAAAGATTTGCTGCTGCTACTGACCGCTACAAAGATGAGGTAAACAAGATGAATCCGTTTGGTGAACGAAAAGCGTGGGAGGATCATCAGGTTAGAAGAGCGACTCTAAGGTACGGGTCAAATAATAAAAAGACATTTGGGAAAGAATATGATTTTGTGCTTGAGGACCCGATTGAGTTTATACAGGGAGAAATTATAGGTGGTGCGAATGTTGAAGATCATGAAGTAATTCGGGAGGAAAAAATTGTTGCTAAATCAGCGCGTGAGAAGCTTTTGGTAGATAGAAGATCCTTACCTTTATATCGTTATAGGGAGCGTTTGTTAAAAGCTATTGAAGATCATCAGATTATTGTCATTGTTGCCGAGACTGGCTCAGGAAAGACGACTCAGATACCTCAATATCTCTGTGAGGCTGGATATACAAAACGTGGAATGATAGGGTGTACACAGCCTAGACGAGTTGCTGCGATGAGTGTTGCTGCTAGAGTTTCTCAGGAAATGGGTGTAAAACTTGGACATGAGGTTGGGTATTCTATACGTTTTGAAGATTGTACTTCTGAGAAGACGGTTATTAAATATATGACCGATGGCATGTTACTGAGAGAACTTCTTGGGGAACCGGATCTTGCCAGCTACAGTGTGTTGATGGTGGATGAAGCTCATGAAAGGACGTTGTCAACTGATACTTTGTTTGGTTTAGTGAAGGATATCGCTCGAGCTCGTCCTGATCTCAAGTTGCTTATCTCGAGTGCCACTCTTGATGCAAAGAAGTTCAGCGATTTTTTTGATTCGGCTATGATTTTTGACATTCCTGGAAGGCGGTTTCCTGTGGAAATAAACTATTCAATAGAACCATTGGCTGATTACATGGATGCGGCGATTTCTACTGCCCTTAGAATCCATGTTAAAGAACCACCTGGAGACGGGGACATTTTGGTTTTCCTCACGGGGCAGGAGGAAATTGAAACAGCCGAGGAGATCATTAAACATAGGACACGGGGATTAGGGAGTAAAATATCCGAATTAATAATTTGCCCCATTTATGCAAATCTCCCAACTGAGCTTCAGTCAAGAATATTTGAGCCCACTCCTGAAGGGGCGCGGAAGGTGGTCCTTGCTACTAATATTGCAGAAACGTCACTCACAATTGACGGTATAAAATATGTGATTGATCCAGGATTTGTAAAAATGAAATATTATAACCCTCGTACAGGGATGGAATCCTTACAAGTCGCTCCTATCTCAAAAGCATCAGCAAATCAGCGTGTTGGTCGATGTGGAAGAACAGGACCTGGAAAGTGCTTCAGGTTATATACTTCCTACAATTTTTCTAATGATTTAGATGATAACACTGTTCCGGAAATCCAACGAACTAACCTTTCCAATGTAGTGCTTAGTTTAAAGACTCTTGGGATCCACGACTTGGTGAACTTTGATTTTATGGATCCCCCGCCAGTAGAGGCTTTGCTTAAAGCCTTGGAGTTATTATATGCCTTAGGTGCACTCGATAGTCGCGGTGAAGTGAAAAAAGATGGTAGAAAGATGGCAGAATTCCCGCTTGATCCAATGTTGTCCATGATGATTGTTGCATCCGACAAGTATAAATGCTCAGACGAGATTATCTCCATTGCTGCTATGTTGTCGATAGGAAGTTCCATTTTCTATCGTCCAAAAGACAGACAACTTCATGCTGACAATGCTCGTTTAAACTTTTATATGGGTAATGTTGGGGATCATATAGCATTACTTAACATTTACAACTCCTGGAAAGAAACAAAGTTTTCGACTCAGTGGTGCTATGAGAACTACATTCAGGTCAGAAGTATGAAGCGTGCACGAGATATAAGAGATCAATTAGAGGGGTTGCTGGAAAGAGTTGAAATCAAATTGACATCAAACGATGGAGATTTAGAAGCAATTAAGAAGGCAATAACCTCAGGATACTTCCCCCACGCAGCAAAGACACAAAAGAACGGAAGCTACAGAACCATTAAATATCCTCAGACAGCCTATATTCACCCCAGTTCGGGGTTAGCTCAGGTACTTCCTAGGTGGGTGTTATACCATGAGATAGTTGAGACGAGTAAGGTATACATGCGACAGATCAGCGAATTAAAACCCGAGTGGCTCGTGGAAATAGCACCTCATTATTATCAGATGAAGGATGTTGAAGATTTGGAATCAAAAAATGCCTCGTGGAGAAGGCCGCTCAACCAAGGATAAATGATTCACAAAGATAGGAGATGGTAAGGTATCGTCTACTTTCAGTAAACAACAATTTTTTTAATTCTGTTGAATTTGTTTTATGCCGGTAACATCGTTTTTACATTATTACTAGCCGAGATAATATTTCACTTTAAAACTCTGATGTTATTCATTTAAGTCACTTTCTCAATGTGTTGTTTCTTTCCTTTCCTCATTTTCATCTTATACAACTGCCTGTCTGAAAGTTTTTGTTGGATGCAGATGCCGTAGTTTCAACAAAAACGCCTTCGAGTATGTGATTAAGTACCTAAAATCATTCTGCTGATTACTTATTCGTTGTGTTTGTGATTAATTTGCTCTTTTTTTTTTTAACTTGTAGAAGGTTATTGTCTACTTATGGATGACATGAAAATAACGAAGAATCGTAAAGGAAATTAAACTTGTGGCTTTTGTGCTATAACTCATATATATATATATTGTTTTCTAAGATGATAAGCAGCTAACAACCTATTTTTCTCGTTTTGGTAGTTATGTTTGCAACAGTCAATGGGCATGCTGCAGCTCTATATGACAGATGATTGAGCAATCGATGAACTTGCTAATGCTGGCCATGTAAGTGAATATCATATTGCAGGGTAAATGCACACATGAATCACTCTACTCTTCCAAAAAATCGATTTTAATCGCTCTACTAAAAAAAATATAGTGAGAACCTACGAAAATCATCAGTGGACTGTAATCGTTCAAGGTGTCCTTGAGATAGTAAACGAGAAGCATGCACTCCAAACAATACACCACCGGAGTTGAACCAAAACCCACCACCTATACTAATTGGCCGGAGCAGAACCAAAAACAGAAACATTAGTAGACGCCCAGCGAATTTGAAACCTCATTTATATCGTCCTTAAAGGTATTCAAATCAATCGAACCAAATTCATCTCAAAAACCCATAATCAAAATCAATTTCTTTTACAAACCCAAAACAAATTCCAATTTCTTTTTCCCACAAACCCACAAGCAAAATGAAATTATAATCAAATTCATAAAGGAACTAGTCTATGTCGCACAGGGACGACGGCTACGTAGAAACGCCCGATGTCTCAAAAATCAAGAAACGGGTATGGCCAGAAACGTTTGTGTATTTTATAAATTTTTATATATATATTTGTTAGTAAAATAAATAAGCATTTACATCTAACATCAAATTGTAATCACCAAAATGTTGTATAACAAAATTATTAAATAGAATGTTTACTTAATTAGCTTGTTTAATTAGGTATTCACGTTCAAAATTATTAAATACAAGTAAACATGTAATACCATATAACAAAATCATTCGCATATGATCAAGTACTATAATAAGTGAATACATGATTAAAGCTGTTATGTGTCGTTGAACGTGAATACCTAATTAAACAATATGTTATCATTTAGTCTATCTTCATGCAAGAAAGTAGAAAGTTTAGAAACCACGTACCTGGTGGATTGGAATTGGAGAATACATATGAAAGTTTTTTTTATTTAGAATAAGACTTATTATATAATATATAATAATATTAAGAATAGGGTTTCAAGATAAAAAGCCCAAAAACTAGATTAAAAGCCCAAAAAATGAAAAATAAGAAAAAAAAAAACGGGATCCTTTTCTCGGAAACGTTTCCGGCTAAACCTTGTCGCTTCCTTCACAGGTGAAACGTTTCCTTTTTCTCGGAAATGTTTCCGGGCGTTTCTGGACGTTTCCCGTTTCCGGTACGTGAGACGGCACCCGATAGGCGTTTCGTGCAACATAGGAACTAGTTTAAAGGTCAGCGAAAACACGGCAAACTAATATGGAAAGTAATAAAGTATTTAATATTCCATTGCAATTTCAGTATTTAAAACCTATGTTTAAGTATCAAGTATAGAGGTGGAAACCGGACATGTGTTTAGGTAATAGATCATACGGGTTAATGGTTTTGAAATACATTAAACTTTATTTAAAAAACTATTGCATACATCCACTTTCTAAAATCGCTGTTGTATTTATTAAAATTTTATGTACGTTTATTGAATGTATTAGTTTACCTTCTATTTAGGTTGTCCATAATTTTTTTACTTTTAACTTAATTTTTATTGACATGTAAACAAAGTCAAAAACTATATATAAAATCTTGACCACTTATGTCATGTCATAAATTAATAATATATAAATTAATCTTCACCATTGCTTCTTTTTCCCCTTTCCATGATAAAACTATTTACCACCACCACCCACCCCACCATCGTCATCACAAACATCCTCTCTTCTTTTTTTGTTTTAATCCAAATCTAAACTATATTAATCTTAAAAAAAACCCGCAAATTTCTTCTTCTAATTAAACAAGAATAAACAATAAATAAACTACAAATCTAAAAAATAAATTATAAATTTAATGGATAGCAAGTGACGACGAAACAAAATTCGGGTAATGGTGATGGTCGGTTTTATAGATAAAAAGATAACAGAATGCGTGGGCGTCGATTTCCACTCTTCCTTGACTAACTTTCAGGTATGAAAATCACCGAAGAAAATGGTGTCTTTAACTTTTAGATATGAAAATCACGGGTTTACGAGATTATGACGTTATATCTACTTAGAGATAGTGTTCTTCGGATTATCCGTAAAAGAAGGGGTTTGCCAGCAATATCATGATTATAACAATGATGAACATCGATGTTTATCGTCAACCGGTTGTGGCGGAGAAAGACAATATCAAATCAGCTAATCTTATATCATACTTCATTTTATATAGTATTATTTATAATTTATATTTATATATTTAAATGAGTCGAAATTAAAAGAAACTAACAAAAAAAGTTTAAAAACGTCGATGCCACGTCAGCCAACAACAAGGGGGTTAGGTCAACTTATATACTCAATAGCTACTTCATAAATCAGTAACTACAATAGACATTTTAAAATTTAAATGCATATAATAGTTTTTATGTGTAAAATTTAATGCATTTCAAAACATTTAACCTTTTTTAAGTAAAATACTTTTGAACTTGAAGTGTTAGCACTTGAAACACGGGAAGTGATAACTTGAGTTGTGGATGGTTGTGTGATTTTTTGTTAACATGGATTTTTGGTGGAGTATAACTTGAGTTGTGGGAGATGTGAGACCCCTAGTTTTTTTGTTTTTTTTTGTTTTTTTTTTAACATTTATATAGAATAACTATAACATTTTATTAATAAAAATAAAACTACAAATAAAATAATTAAAATAAAATACAAACACATACAATAAAAATAAAATTACAATACAATAATTTTAGAAACATACAAATACATAAAATAAAAATAGCTAACATTGTCAATAGTCTTCCGCAAGTATCGAAATGTACGTCACGAGATCCTCGCAGAGTCTGCTGTGTGTACCCCTTCTCTAATCTCTCTAGTAATCCGGATACGTTCATTTACTCTCTCTTTATAAGTTCGGGTAACACATGTAATCGGAGGAGCATACCATTCATGTGCATCACAAATCGACCGTCCGTTATCTTCAACAATCATATTGTGCAATATGTTGTCCCTGTACATAAACCTTCTTAACACGTTCATCTTGTAAAATCTCGTTGCATGCTTTATAATCGCCCAGCGACCTTGAAGAACACCGAATGTCCGTTCGATATCCTTTCTCGTACTCTCTTGAATACGTTTGAATTTTTGACGCAGTTCGTCCGGTGGGTACGAAAAAGCTTTAACAAATGTAGATAGTCGATGCTACCAAGCATACCCTTAAACCAGTGCATACAGTCGATGCTACCAAGCATACCCTTAAACCAATGACCTCATCGTTTTTTTTGATATAAACGATTAACATCAATCTTGTGTTGGGGTTCTTAAATAAATGTATGTATAAAGATGGATGACACATTTTAAAAAATTATTTAGGGATTCATATTATGTTCTTTCTGACATTTGTAAATATTCGTCAAAAGCGTCTAGAGTAATCCCGTACGCCATCATACGCATAACGGACGTGCATTTGATGTAAACAACTAAAACCCAATTTACCCGTACAATCGGGTCTTTGTTTGAAATATTTAAAATAGTCGGGCAAAGGTTCTACGGAGTAATTAGATGTACCTTCGACTATTCCGAGGAAAAGATTTCTTCTCATACGAAATCGTCTATGAAAATATTCATCAGGGTACATGCTTTCACCGGAGAAGTAATGTCGTAGCACATTTTTGTTTGCTACGGTTCAATCGCGGATGATATAACGCATTTTCTTTCTTTCACTCGGGCGTGAACTTTCCGCTTCATTTTCCTCCTTCTCCATTTTTTCAACTGCTTCTACCGCCATGATTAGAAATTCGGCCAATTCGGATTGGGACGATGACGAATCCGTAACATCAGGATCGGTTGAAGAATGTGAACTCATTTTTTGTTGTATATATTTTTTATAAAAAGATTGAGATAGATTAAGAAATATTATGGGTTTTAGTTAAGATTTTATGTTATAATTATAGAGAAAATGTGAAAAAAACAAAAACAAAAAAAAGACTTGTCGTTGCCATCCAAAAACAATAATTTACTTTTTTTTATACGTTTTTGAAACATTACCGTTGGAAAAAAAAATTATAAATCACGACGACTCGTTACCCGGACAACTCTCACCACAACGACAACCCACAACGAGGCATGCCGGAGTGATAACGCCCGTTGTGGGGCGTTAACGAGCCGAGAACGAAGGCTACAATCCTCCACTCCTTGTGCTCTTAGTATGATATAGAGATAAATGTATAAGAATGTAACAAACTTTGCCATATTTGCTGTTGTATATATCCAACTCTTAAAACCTCTATTGTGTGTATTCAACTCTTAGTTTTTCACAAATGATGTAACGGAACAGATTTTTGCTTACATGTAACCGATTTAAATATTGGATATTTCTAAAACAAATCCGGTTCTTATATCATTTATATAAAAATAAAAGTTAACTACACACAATAAAGTTTTTGAGACACAATAGCAAAACGGTAAAAGTTTGTTACATTTTCGTGCATTTAACGCTTCTTTAAACTAATAACATTAAATTGAACTCTATTACACCATCAACGACTGTCATACTAATAAGCGACACCATTTGGGTTTCTAGAAAATTAAAAGATTTCTAATAAACTACCCAACGAGAATGAAGCTGAGCAAGAATTAAACAGCATGAGCTTAAATTTTAGAAGCAAAAGTGTTCAAGTCAATATTGTTTTTCAACCTATGGACATGTGAAATGAGACAAATAAGTGAATAACTCATTAGATATGTACATATCAAAGAAAGATGAATACTCAAAAAATCCAATCGGGGTATCTATCTCTAATTCTAGCAGCCAATGTTAAGCTCAGCTCTGTAACAAAAACCAAAACCATTACTAACAAAGTAACATTTGTATGAGATTAACCTATGATGCACCGAAACGGCTCCTAGGTAGCTGCCCCGTTTCTAAAACACCTCAGAAACGGATACGCCAAATAAAATGCCTCAGAAACATCTCCAAGGGACAGAAACATTTCTCCAGAAGTTTCCTTAAAGTTTCCTTGAAGTTTTCTGCAGGTGTCGACCAAGTTCCGTTTCCTTAGGGTTGTCATGGGCTTTTTAATGGGCTATAACTTAAACCGATCGTCTAATCTCTACCGACTTCTTAAAGCGACTGCTTATTCCAATTCACATAGTATTCCATTCCCTAGTAGATGTCTTCTGCTTACTCTTCTTCTTCTAATCGATTATGGATTCTCAAGTGTTGGTATTTGAATAGTTTTAACAAATGTGTGTCCATAAATGTGTGAGACTACGGGAGCGCACACATCGACATTTAGACACGACTACAAGTTTAATTTATTTATTAAATATTACTTAATGGTTAAGTGTAAATATTTATTAAATAGAGGGTTTATTATGTAAATAAGAGGTTTCCTTATTGTAATATAACTCAAACTCTTAGATTTGAAACCTATAAATAGAAGATAAACCCTAAACCCTAATTCATTACAAAACAATACAAAAGTGTCGACTAGAGTTTTTGAAACTCTTTAGCCGATCGGGTTTTTATTTATTTAAAAAAAAAAAGGTTTTTGTTTATCTTGGTTTTTGTAATAAGAGTTGCTGCTAAGACAATTGTTGTATAAAGCAATTAAGCGTGTACTAGCATACTAGTCGGTTGCTAAAAGAAGGTGTCGCGTACGTAACCGTAGATTAGATCTTACACTTAGATCTACGACTTTTGCTTGCTTCTAATTCAAGGTAATTCTTTATCCGATTTATTATTTACTATGTGATCCTAAATTCCGCTGCCATGTATTGTTTGACAATATGACTCTAGTTGTATACCTATAGTGGTATCAGCCAAAACATAGGTAAATATTATTTTGGATCTAAAACATCAAAATTGAGGGGGGATTAGGGTTGGTTTATTGTATGATTTTACAAAATTAAAAGTTAATTTGAAATCAATATACCTTGCAATTTGATGTTTAATTACCTTATTTACTTTTATGTAAAATTATGTTTATAAAGTTACATGCATAACTTTGTAAGCATAATTAGATATATTGATATTGTTAAAAAGTAAATTGAATTAGTGACATATTATTAATTGTTAATTGAATATGTGCGACACAAAAGGGTTTGTATGATAAAAAGTTATGTGTGGTTTATTTGATATACGAATTGTTTATATATTGATAGCTTACGCAATCCAAACTTGTTTATTTGGACGGATGTATGTGGTCCGTTTCCTTTGAAACGGGAGTGATTCAATATGTATTCAATGACCATAGAGACTTTTTAGGCATTACCCAATTAGTTGCGTAGAATAATTCTAAATTGTTTATTATAAATATTGTTTGTCAAATGTCTTTTGAAAGAAACAAAATTTAATAATAAGACTAAAGAATTATTATGACGAGTTATTAATTTATTTTGGCACTTTTATACGTTCTATAACGCATTTGGTTGGGTTTATATACCGTAATTTGGTCCAGCGACGGAACGTATAAATTTACAAAATATCTTAAAAACCATCGATTTAATAAGCGTGTGATTGGTAATTTATAACTAGATTGTACATGCTCAGTGTATTATTACCCAACTAGGCTCACCTACAATAGGGGACGATGTCTAGGAAAGTTATGCGGAGTGGGGTACACTCCTAATGAGGCAATGCTATTAAGAAATGTTGAACCATTCGCTACACCTCACATGCTTTCCTGGTCGTACTCTCGTAGAGCTACGGAAAGGGTTTTAATGATGACCATGTTACGATTAGTTGTATAAATTAGGTAATCATAGAAACACGTTTAATAACCAGTAAAATAAAAACATTTTGTTTTTAATTAAATTACGTTACGAAATTGTTGCATGACAATTTCGTACGTAGATTTTTAACACCCATGGAATTTAAGTCAATTGCTATCCGTATTGCCTAGAAAACTTGTACTTGCTCGTCACTCTACGTGAGACGTAGGTGAAGTGTATCCAAGGCGGATTACCACTCATAGTGAGACTGTGGTGGACTATCTGCAGTCTTCAGTCGGATGACTTAAATCGGGTTATGCAGTGAGACTGTAAACGCCGATAGCAATAAGATGCGACGAAACATGATTAATGTCACGATCACCATTTTGATGCTCGGATCGAATTATGACATTAAGTCCCATTTTCTAGGAGTTGCACCTGTAAATGCAATTACGGATCGTCACTTACCTTTTGAGTATTATTTAGTTCCTAGCAGATCAACTGATGGAACGGTAATATGTCAATTGGGTCCTAGTCTTAACGTAAAGTAAACCATGGGTTTTACGTTTTGTTAAGAAACCTTATGTCGAAAGTACTAATGAGAACTTTCTTCTGTTTTGTAGAAATGGCACAAAATCCCGATTTAAGCGCGATTATGTCAGAAATCCAAACAATGTTCAAAAGTGAAATACTTACTGAACCAAGTTTTAATGATTGGTTTCATCAGCTGAGAATCGTTCTATGAGCGATGAAGTATTTACCAGTCATTAATAAACCGATATCTCTTGAGCCGAAGAATGCTTATGATGAGATAACTCGGGCAACTTATCAAGCAGCGATAAGTAGCCGGATATAATGATTGTTAAGCTTCACATTATGTATGAGAAACAAGTCGGTCTTGAATTGAACGACTTGATTCAAGAATTACATTAGTGAAAACATGTTGTTGGAACGTCAGTATGGACTCACGTTGTCAACATAACAAGCTAAGTTAATCATTTGGAAAGAATGAATTACCCTATCATCAAACTATTGTTGTTATAAATTGCCTTTCACAAGGTCTTGGTGAATTTACACCTAACAACAATATGCATGGTATGGCTAAAATTCTCAAGAGCTTCATATGATGCTCGTAGAGTTTGAGAAATTCCTTCCTAATCGGTTACCGACCAGATCCTAGCGGTCAGTGGTGGTATGGTTCAGATAAGAATAGACAACCGCAAGCTAAGGGCAAAGCTAAACAAGATGGAACGAATAAACAAGCAATTGTTTATATTCACAAGCCTAAGCTAACCCCTCTAGCGAAAAGAGAACATCCTACTAAGGATGATGTTTGAAATCACTGTTAAGTGATTAGGCACTGAAAGAGGAATTGTCCTACTCTAGCCGAGGTGCAAGATAAGAAGAGAGTCGGCAACACCGGATCTTCGGGTATCTTCACTTATAGAATTATGTCTTTTCTCTAAAAATAAATACGTGAGTATCTGACATTGGATGTGGTACTCATATTTGTGATTCCTTACAAGGATTTAGAGCAAAGAAGAAACTGAAGAATGGACCTCTATAACTATACGTAGGCTATGTCAAACGTGTAGTTATGAAAGCCATTAGAAGTTAAGACTTACATTTACCCTAGGGCATAATAATTGCATTAGACAATTGTTATTATGCACTTACTTATGTTAGGGGGAATGTTTCGGTTTATGTTTTACAGAATAATGAATATGGTATTTCTGTTTCGAACATAATGTTATTATATTAATATGATTGATATTAATGACATATATGAAATAGATTTGCATGCTCATTCTTCTTTAAATTATAATTTTATATCTATTATTAGCACTAAATGCGTTAAGTCCAACTTGGACTCAACCTATCTATGACATTGTTGTATTGCGCACATATACAAGTATTGCATTAAAAGGCTTCACAGCTTTTAAAGTCAAATGATATTTTATTTGATAAATGCGAATCTTGTGTGTGTTGGGCAAAATGACAAGAAAACCTTTTCCGTATGAGACGAAAATGGAAACTGGTCTTTTAGGAATCTGTGACAACCGTCATTTTTCCGACTCATTAGTCTAGTATGCCGTATGCTCTTACCGGGTTTATAAAATTTTTTATAAAAAGAACTTACATTTGTGTATATGATTACTTGTGACATGTGTGTATACCCTATATGTGATGCTATAGTATTAGTTAGGTGCACAATAGTTAGTTCCACTAGTCGAGCTCCTAGATAACTTATCGGTTAAATTAGTACTTTAGATACTTTATCACTTTACTATAGTTACTGATCGGTACAAATGAATTTCGTATTCGGGTTCGATAATTACACGTAAGATACATATTCAAAGGTTCCTTGTTTCGGGAATTCACTGTAAGCCAGTCTGTTTAACGTCTACATCCATCTGTTGAAAAATAAACGAGTTGCGGGGTCACAGTTAGCTATTATTAGCGAGTATGTGAACTTTCTATATTTAGATGTTTTTATCCATCTCGCGTCATATGTTTTATTCTATTTCGTATTATTATTATAGTGAAAAATTATTGAAATCTAGTCTAACCCGTATCCGTGTTAAACCCCATCATAATCCCGAATCCATTGGACATTCATCTAAACCATTAAGCCTTGCTAATAATCCATTTAACCATCGATTAAGCCCAACCCACCACCCCTTTGATCCACTATCGGCTAAGAAAAGAATCCAGTTTTACTAGTCGACTAAACCTAAAACCCTAATCTTTTCTTTCTTCTTTCTACCGTCACCTTGCAACCCTAGATCGCCCCCTTCTTCCCAATCGGCCGACCAGGATTCATCATCATCATCTCGTCATTTTTGCATCAACCAACAAGGAGAATCCGAAGCTACTTCATCCTCATCGAGACTGCTCCATAAGGTACCAGGTTTTCGGACTTTTCTTTCTTTCTTTTCTTTTGGTTTCAACCGAAATCTATGCATTCCGACTCATAGAGGCTGCATCGTAATGTTCTGATCCTAATTCTCCTTCTACAGCACCCTAACCCCGAGGAAAACAAACCCCCTGACTTCAGCAAATCGAGTTCTAACCAGCAGGTAAATGGTTTCCATCTTTTTCTTTGTTTTTGGCCGAAACCCTAATTAGGGTTTCTTATAAATCGTTTCTGCTTTTGATATCTTTCGTTGTTGATTCGTTTACAGCCATCATTCGAATATTATTGCTATAATCCGAGATTCATTAAGGTATAACGTAATTCATATTCAGTTCTTTGAAATCTATCTCTTTTTGGATTCTAACAATTCGGTAATTTCGAGTTTATGTTTATTCGTTAGGCGAAATTGATAACGGGAAAGTGCTACACTAATTTCAGTCCCTCTACAGCCCGTAACCATCATATTCAGAACTTTACCGAGACTTTTTGTTAAGGTACATGTTAGTAATTGTCTCATCTTTCGTGTTTTAGCATCGTGTCGAAAATTCTACCGTAAAACTCTAATTTTACATTGTTTCGTGCTAGGGACTACAAACCAATTTGGGAAGTTGATTTTCATACTAGAAATGAGTTTTGGACAGCGGGAATAAGTTTCCTTCATCGTGCCTTAAAAGCTCTCGAGTCTCTATTCAAGCGATTCCAAGTCGTAACGGTAATCGACTCCCGATTATATAACCATTACGACTAACGGTAAATCACTTTCCTTACTTCTTTTGCGTTTCTGTTTTTGGTGGCGTTTGTTTTGCCAATTATTCTTTATTTCGTATATTTTAATTGCGTGGTTGTTTATATTTCTCGTATATAACTGCGTGGTTGAATTTCGTCGTTCGTATCGTTTCGTGTTATCGTAATTTCGGACAATCTTGTATTTGGACATTTTTGGGTCCCTTTCCGTTGTAATCTGTATTCATGCACGTTTTTATATAACTTCAACTGAGAATTAGATTTTATGACCTGAACATAAGTTGTAGGTCTCGGAGTCTAGTTTTCAAAAACGTAAATTTCATTTCCTAACTCTTTATAGTTTTTCCTAAAAACGTAAAATACCAGCTAGGGGTCTAATCTGATTATTTTGAATTATATGTCTAGGTTCATTAATCTATTTCGTGTAACCACTTAGACAACCATAATAATTATTAATTGGGATTACACTAAGTTAATAACAAACTTTAAAAGTAATAAAATTGTTTATCTTGTCTACACATAAATTATACGACACTTTAATGTAATAAACTCAACATCTCAAAGAATAACGTTTTTGGACAGTTTTGGAAACCAGTTTTGCTTTAACCATATTCTACTCATGTCAAACTCTTTTTATAACGATGTCTTAGTCTAAAACGTAGCTCTCGGTGTCTAGTTTTCAAATATCTTTCCGTCAACGTCTAATTCCTTCTGGAACCATAGTTATCTCAGTTTGAGTGAACCTATGCGTTCGCCGAAAATTTATTGTTTAATTCAAAGTCGTTAACCGTCAAATACTATTCTTATATGTTATACTTTTATCTAGGGGAGCTCTAGGACTAGTGAGGACTCTGATTGTGACCAACTTACTACACCATATACACACAGTACCGCTTACATACGCTCACTCGATAAGGTGAGTTCATTGCCCCTATGTTTTTACTGTTTTCACTTATTTGTGCAAAATTTGGGGGAGACAAAGCTTACCTAAACTACTTTTCATAATGAAATGTTTTGAGAAACAAATCAATTACTAAAGTGTAACGAAAACCTAATGCATACAAAATTGTTTTCAAACGAGATGGTTGACATACTGTGACTACATGCGTAGTGACACCCCCCCCCATATACACTACATACTTACACACTAGTAGAGTGGACTTACTAGTGACCGACAGACCATGGTGCCAAAGGGCTAAATGGTCACTACATGATTAGTCTTACTGTGTGGACCGTTCCCCACCGACCCGTAAGACATTACAGTCAGTTAACGGAACTACTGACACACACTTCCTATCGGTTAAGGTAACTACCGATACAATCAGTAATGGATTTTACTGATGTTGCTACTGTTTTACTTACTTATGCATTAGTTACACTATTTGAACTACTATTACTATTTTGAGACTCACTTGCTATTTCAGGAAACTTTCTATAAATGGAAACTTCTTTTTATAGAAACATTCTTTATTTTACGTAAATCATTTAAATTGTTTTACTTAAATTACTCAGTGAACTCGCTCAACCTTTGTGTTGACATTTTAAGCTTTGTTTTCAGGTAATGAGCAGGCATAGGACTTGGATGTAGGATTCGGACTCTAGATGACCTCAGGATATCTTTGCATTGTAGACATTTTATATTTATATGCATTGAATTTACATTTCGGGTTTGCACGCCCAAGTATTCTTTCATTCGTTGATATTACATTTGAACTTTCTTACTTGTAGTGTGTGACGATTTTCGTGTACCTAAGGTTTAACCTTGAGTATGGCGACGTCATAACAATACATTGTTTATTTATTCATGTAGATTATATTCTTTATATTACTGTTGTGTTATGACGATCGCCAATCATGTTGCACTCTGCGTTCCGCCAATGGCGGGGTGTGACAGATTGGTATCAGAGCACATGGTTATAGAGAACTAGGTGGTTTGGCCTAGACTATAACTAGGTGTCCTTCATATAGATTCTTTCTAAGATCTTTTACTATTTCATATCATCTCACTACTCGTACCTATCTACTTATCGTCTAAGGAAGACGGCGAACCGCAACGACTTACGACGCTGAAGGAGTTTTGTAATTCTCACTTTTCCTTAAAATCTCATTTCTAGTTTGTAATCGAATTCGACTTAAACTCTTATACTTCTACTTCAATAAAATGTAACCAATACGAGAAGCAGACTTGTATATTCTATCCTTGGATGCCACATCTATTTTCCATACTGTAATCATGTTCTTATTCATTTACGACTCCACCCCTCACTTAAAATTCCTATTTTGTTTCATTTCGATTTCTCGATCTTCGTAATTCCGGAATTCTATTCTACCATACGTGACGCTCTCGTGGAAGAACCTTCGTGCAGATTTGAAGATGTGAAGTTGAAGACTCGCCTACCCTATTTTGAAGACGGTGTTATATTATTCGCTTATCTCGATCTATACATCCTTGAACCCTTTTCATTTATTATTATCACAAAATCGATATACGTTCCTACTTAGCAAATTGATTGAACCAGATACTAAGAGATTGTATCTATCCTTTCGGTTGTTTCATTGTTTCGAAATTCGAGGAGAAATATTAATACTCGCCATATTCTTTCATAAAGATTCTCATATTGACACTCGGAGATACACATTCTAATCAGTAACAAATTTATGTTTCAGCAGAAAAATGTCTACTATTCTCCTATTTTGTTCGTTTTCAAATTTTGGTCTCTACTACAAAACTATTCAAATGTCGAAATCTAACTACCACGGAAACCAGACCCCGAAACATTTTCACGATTTATACTAATCTACTCAAATGAAATCGTTGTCTAAACGTCTTTCTCGAGCACTACTTCAAACTCTATTATTTAATCTCGAGCTGGTCAGAACTAACTCACCTGAACTCCTGTTCTCTCAAGCTATGGATGGAATTGATTACGAAGCTATACGACATGCCCTCAAATCTGGATTCTTCTACCCCTTTTTCATAATCACTTTATTTGTGAAACTCACTCAAACCGAAACTAGTTCCTGATGATGCGAATGTATCGTTTTCGCCCCGAAAGTTTACTCGTGATGAATTCGTCTCCGAGGAGATAAGCTATCCGATTCTATATATTTACCAATCATTGATAATCGTTGATCTGGGAACCATGTGAGGTTTCCACATACTATTACCGCTCATACTGGTCGAGTACATTCATAGAAAGGCAGTATCTTCTGAAACCATCTGGAGTTGTGAACTAGTTGATTTTCTTATCAGTCAGTCTATACAAAGCGGTAAAACTCTTTTCACTATTTTCTCAATCAAATCAGGTATTCTCTAAGACGATGTCTTTGTCAACTCTATCATATTCTCAATTACTTCAAACAATTGCTATTTACTTCACTTCGGTTGCAGAAGAAGATTTTACTTTGATTTATACCTATCCGGTTTCAATCCGTTTGTGATCTTCCACACGTTCTTTCGGTGAGACATATATTCTAGCTCGAGAAGGATTTGAATTTCAAACTTCATTATATCCGATTTAGTATGCTTTAAGCATATCCCTCCTTGGTTGCATCAGCAATTTTCCATGAGCGTTCTACAACAACTAGCTTTCCAAGTTAAACTTCATTCCTAAACTCTTTATTATCATAGTTCTTATCGAAACCCCGAAGTGACTTTAGATGCGACTTAAGACAGAAGACGATGACATCTGAAGACTATTCCTTTATCACGTATGATTCTCGAAACCTTTACGGAAATTTATTGTGATACATACCCACGAGGAGAGTAACCATTACCCGTTGAAACTCAATAGCTCGTACCTCATTGATCCCCATACGACTTTCATTTTGTGCTGAAACCTTCAACGACATTGCTCTGTGCGTTATACTTTTGACATGTCGAGATTTATTGCTAGCATTGTGCATTAAAACTACTGATTCATATCATTATCCTGAGTTCGCTATTTTGACAGCTATTCATGTCCACCTCGATGTAAATTGGAGATTTCTGGATGTAAATAATACTTGAAGCGTTATTCTTTCCTAATATTAGTCACTTGAGTCATTTCGATTCATGATACGGTGTAGACGCATCCAACATGTAAACTTTTCAGTTAATACATTCAGATATGTTACTGAAATCTTACGATGACACTAAACGCTGATATAGACTTGTGGAATTGATTCGATTTTCGCGCCACACAACAATCATCATAATGTAACTCTTTCGATACACAGTTCTCTACGAACCTACTCTTATTACTTCCTTTTTGTGATACAGAATTGAGACATTCTTTGACGAGGATTTCTTCCTCAACTACTACTATTCAATCTAACTATATATTCAACTCTCTGATGATTCAAAAGTCGTTCTAATGACTTCGTTTTCCTTAATCTCTGCTTTGTTGATCTTCATTGTAATTCGGTACTTCATATTCAGTGATAATCACTCGCAGGTAATGATAGGAATTCTCTTGTGTCTGATCAACATAAGAGGAAACTGGTTGTTATACGCGATCTGATAAAACCTTTCAATCACTATTTTAATTTTCAAACTTTCGCGTAGCTTTACGCTTTCAACGCCCTTTCGTATTACCTATGAAATTATTTCACTATTATATTGATTACGTGAGATTCTTTTGTGACCAAAGATTCTGTTGTTAACCGTGACCCATGACTTCTATTGTTGAATGTGTTTCAACAATTAAGTGTTACATATAAAATTCTATAAACGATACTTAATGACGAGTTTTAAGTTATGTCTGGCCAACATAATGGAGAACTTATCGTTTACCATGTATCTACCTGAATTCATACTCTGTGTTGAACTGAACCTTGTGCATTGTAATACGATTGACCTTAAGCGCTTACACAAACTACCCATGAACTGTTATGGTAAGGTGAACGTACATGTAGAATGTGTTTATAATTAGACGTAATTATAAATATATTCTAAGGCGTACCTATTCCAGTATCGAACGGAAATTCAAACTATGCGAATCAGTGTTTAGATTCATGACACACTTCTTGAGCAAATCTGGAGGATTTGCTGTACGAAAGCCCCTTAGATACTCATTTTCGATTGATGCTTCTGTCAACAGTTATACCACTTGAATTTCGGGACGAAATTCTTTTAAGTGGGGAATACTGTGACAACCGTCATTTTTCCGACTCATTAGTCTAGTATGCCGTATGCTCTTACCGGCTTTACAAAATTTTTTTATAAAAAGAACTTACATTTGTGTATATGATTACTTGTGACATGTGTGTATACCCTATATGTGATGCTATAGTATTAGTTAGGTGCACAATAGTTAGTTCCACTAGTCGAGCTCCTAGATAACTTATCGGTTAAATTAGTACTTTAGATACTTTATCACTTTACTATAGTTACTGATCGGTACAAATGAATTTCGTATTCGGGTTCGATAATTACACGTAAGATACATATTCAAAGGTTCCTTGTTTCGGGAATTCACTGTAAGCCAGTCTGTTTAACGTCTACATCCATCTGTTGAAAAATAAACGAGTTGCGGGGTCACAGTTAGCTATTATTAGCGAGTATGTGAACTTTCTATATTTAGATGTTTTTATCCATCTCGCGTCATATGTTTTATTCTATTTCGTATTATTATTATAGTGAAAAATTATTGAAATCTAGTCTAACCCGTATCCGTGTTAAACCCCATCATAATCCCGAATCCATTGGACATTCATCTAAACCATTAAGCCTTGCTAATAATCCATTTAACCATCGATTAAGCCCAACCCACCACCCCTTTGATCCACTATCGGCTAAGAAAAGAATCCAGTTTTACTAGTCGACTAAACCTAAAACCCTAATCTTTTCTTTCTTCTTTCTACCGTCACCTTGCAACCCTAGATCGCCCCCTTCTTCCCAATCGGCCGACCAGGATTCATCATCATCATCTCGTCATTTTTGCATCAACCAACAAGGAGAATCCGAAGCTACTTCATCCTCATCGAGACTGCTCCATAAGGTACCAGGTTTTCGGACTTTTCTTTCTTTCTTTTCTTTTGGTTTCAACCGAAATCTATGCATTCCGACTCATAGAGGCTGCATCGTAATGTTCTGATCCTAATTCTCCTTCTACAGCACCCTAACCCCGAGGAAAACAAACCCCCTGACTTCAGCAAATCGAGTTCTAACCAGCAGGTAAATGGTTTCCATCTTTTTCTTTGTTTTTGGCCGAAACCCTAATTAGGGTTTCTTATAAATCGTTTCTGCTTTTGATATCTTTCGTTGTTGATTCGTTTACAGCCATCATTCGAATATTATTGCTATAATCCGAGATTCATTAAGGTATAACGTAATTCATATTCAGTTCTTTGAAATCTATCTCTTTTTGGATTCTAACAATTCGGTAATTTCGAGTTTATGTTTATTCGTTAGGCGAAATTGATAACGGGAAAGTGCTACACTAATTTCAGTCCCTCTACAGCCCGTAACCATCATATTCAGAACTTTACCGAGACTTTTTGTTAAGGTACATGTTAGTAATTGTCTCATCTTTCGTGTTTTAGCATCGTGTCGAAAATTCTACCGTAAAACTCTAATTTTACATTGTTTCGTGCTAGGGACTACAAACCAATTTGGGAAGTTGATTTTCATACTAGAAATGAGTTTTGGACAGCGGGAATAAGTTTCCTTCATCGTGCCTTAAAAGCTCTCGAGTCTCTATTCAAGCGATTCCAAGTCGTAACGGTAATCGACTCCCGATTATATAACCATTACGACTAACGGTAAATCACTTTCCTTACTTCTTTTGCGTTTCTGTTTTTGGTGGCGTTTGTTTTTGCCAATTATTCTTTATTTCGTATATTTTAATTGCGTGGTTGTTTATATTTCTCGTATATAACTGCGTGGTTGAATTTCGTCGTTCGTATCGTTTCGTGTTATCGTAATTTCGGACAATCTTGTATTTGGACATTTTTGGGTCCCTTTCCGTTGTAATCTGTATTCATGCACGTTTTTATATAACTTCAACTGAGAATTAGATTTTATGACCTGAACATAAGTTGTAGGTCTCGGAGTCTAGTTTTCAAAAACGTAAATTTCATTTCCTAACTCTTTATAGTTTTTCCTAAAAACGTAAAATACCAGCTAGGGGTCTAATCTGATTATTTTGAATTATATGTCTAGGTTCATTAATCTATTTCGTGTAACCACTTAGACAACCATAATAATTATTAATTGGGATTACACTAAGTTAATAACAAACTTTAAAAGTAATAAAATTGTTTATCTTGTCTACACATAAATTATACGACACTTTAATGTAATAAACTCAACATCTCAAAGAATAACGTTTTTGGACAGTTTTGGAAACCAGTTTTGCTTTAACCATATTCTACTCATGTCAAACTCTTTTTATAACGATGTCTTAGTCTAAAACGTAGCTCTCGGTGTCTAGTTTTCAAATATCTTTCCGTCAACGTCTAATTCCTTCTGGAACCATAGTTATCTCAGTTTGAGTGAACCTATGCGTTCGCCGAAAATTTATCGTTTGGTTCAAAGTGTAAAACTCTATTCTAATACATTTATACTTTTATCTAGGGGAGCTCTAGGACTAGTGAGGACTCTGATTGTGACCAACTTACTACACCATATACACACAGTACCGCTTACATACGCTCACTCGATAAGGTGAGTTCATTGCCCCTATGTTTTTACTGTTTTCACTTATTTGTGCAAAATTTGGGGGAGACAAAGCTTACCTAAACTACTTTTCTTAATGCAATGTTTTGAGAAACAAATCAATTACTAAAGTGTAACGAAAACCTAATGCATACAAAATTGTTTTCAAACGAGATGGTTGACATACTGTGACTACATGCGTAGTGACACCCCCCCATATACACTACATACTTACACACTAGTAGAGTGGACTTACTAGTGACCGACAGACCATGGTGCCAAAGGGCTAAATGGTCACTACATGATTAGTCTTACTGTGTGGACCGTTCCCCACCGACCCGTAAGACATTACAGTCAGTTAACGGAACTACTGACACACACTTCCTATCGGTTAAGGTAACTACCGATACAATCAGTAATGGATTTTACTGATGTTGCTACTGTTTTACTTACCTTATGCATTAGTTACACTATTTGAACTACTATTACTATTTTGAGACTCACTTGCTATTTCAGGAAACTTTCTACAAATGGAAACTTCTTTTTATAGAAACCTTCTTTATTTTACGTAAACCATTTAAATTGTTTTACTTAAATTACTCAGTGAACTCGCTCAACCTTTGTGTTGACATTTTAAGCTTTGTTTTCAGGTAATGAGCAGGCATAGGACTTGGATGTAGGATTCGGACTCTAGATGACCTCAGGATATCTTTGCATTGTGGACATTTTATATTTCTACATTTGAATTTCATTTCGGGTTTATACGCCCAAGTATTCTTTCAATCGTTGATATTCACATTTGAACTTTCTTACTTGTAGTGTGTGACAACTTTCGTGTACCAAGGTTTAAACCTTGAGTATGGCGACGTCATAACAATACATTGTTTATTTATTCATGTAGATTATATTCTTTATATTACTGTTGTGTTATGACGATCGCCAATCATGTTGCACTCTGCGTTCCGCCAATGGCGGGGTGTGACAGAATCATACATACTGATGTATGTGATCCTTTTAGACATGTGTCAAAGAAAGGTGCTAACTATTTCGTTACATTTACGGATAATTTCAACAGTTATGGTTATGTTTAACTCGCTTAAACATAAACATAAGGTGGTTGAAACATTCAAAGTGTTTCAAAACGAAAGTAGAAAATCAACTCGGCAAAACCATCGAGATCCTTTGATTGGATTGTGGTGGTGAGTACTTAAGCCTAAAGATTAAGGATCATCTCAAAGCATGTGGAATTGTCCAATTGCTTACTCCTTCCTATACTCCACAACACAATGGTGTATCGGAGAGGAGAAATCGAACCTTGCTTGGCAGGGTATGATCAATGATGAACCTTAATATTCTGCCATTATCTTTTGGGATTATGCTCTAGAGTCTGTTTTATGCATTCTCAATATGATTCCAACAAACTGTTCAAGTTGCACGATATTCCGAGTTTTTCGAAACACGGCTTATCGAACAAGGAAACAGTGGGAGGGTTGTAGAACTTGACAAGGTTCAAGAGGGAGATACATCACCTTCTACTCACACTGGTGATCAACAATTCGAGGGGGGATAGAGTTGAGCCTCGGGTTATGCCTCAATCTAGTCCGACTCAAGTTGTGATTGAGCCACAAGTTCAGTCTCAACAACAAATTGTTGATGCTCCAATTCGTAGGTCCGAAAGGACTATACGTGCACCTTCTAGGTTGAACTTAAACGTTAATCTAGAGGATGGTGACGTATAAGGGGATCTTAATGAACCTCGAAACTTGAAAGTTATTATCAGGCCCAGACGCTGAGAAATGACTTCAAGCTGCGAATTTGGAGATTCAATCCATGAATGACAACGAAGTTTGGAATTTGGTAGATAAAACTCCAAATGCCAAGACTATCGATTGCAGATGTTTATTTTTAAAGATAAATAACATACATGGATGGGAAAATACACATCTATAAAGCTCGTCTCGTGGCAAAAGGATTTACTCAAGTCTATGGTATAGATTATGAGGAAACCTTTTCCCCAATGGCAGACATAAGAGCTATTAGAATTCTCTTAGCCATAGCGACGTTCTATGACTATGAGATATGGCAAATGGATGTCAAGACAGCCTTTCTAAATGGTTATATAGACGATGACGTCTATATGAATCAACAAAAGGTTTTATTGATCCATTACATTCCAACAAGTATGCAAGCTAAAGAAGTTCATTTATGGACTTAAGCAAGCATCAAGAAGTTGGAATAAAAGATTTGATGAAGAAATCAAAAGGTTGATTTTGTTCAGAATTTCGATAAGCCATGTGTGTATCAAAATTCAGTGGGAGTAATGTTACTTTCTTAGTCTTATATGTAGATGACATATAGCTAATGGGAAACAGTGTTCCAATGCTTGAAGATGTTAAATCTCATATTGGAAAATGTTTTTCCATGAAAGACTTAGGAGAAGCAGTATTGATTTGGGAATCAAGATCTTGAGAGATAGATCTAGGCGGTTAATTGAGTTAAGTCAAAAAGCTTACATTGATGATATACTTAAGTAGTTAGTATAGAAAATTCCAAACATGGAAATTTATCAATGAAAGATAGACTTAATCTCAACATCAAGGATAGTGCTCTTACACCTCAAGAAGTGGAGCGCATACAAAGGATACCTTATGCTTAGGCAAAAGGATATATTTTGTATGTGATGAGATGCACAAGGCCTGATGTGGCTTTTGCACAGAACATTGTTAACAAGATTTAACAGAATCCAGGCGAAAGACACTGGATTGCTGTAAAGAACATACTAAAGTACCTTAGGGATATTAAAGATATGGTTCTTGTTATGTATGGTGGAAATCCTGAGGCTAATATTGGATATTGTGATGCCGGATTTCAGAAATAACCATTTCTACAACAGAATCTGAGTATATTGCATATTCCAGATATGCAAATGGAAGTTGTTTGGATCTGGAAATTTATTTCTGGACTTGGTATTGTTCCCACAGCCAAGACTCCTTTGGATAGATATTGCAACAAAACTGGTGCAATGATCATAGCCAATGAACTCGAGGGTTCAAAAGGGAGCTAAACACTTTCAGAAGAAAATTCACTATATTCATGAAAGAGTCGAACATGGTGAAATTCAAGTACTCAAAGTTCACACAGATGACAACTTAGCTAATATTTTCACCAAGGCTCTGGTAAAGACGACCCTAACTCACTTGGTTGAGGGTATAGGACTTCGTTTATCTAGTTGTTTCATGTAATCTGTGATTGATATAGTATTTGGACATATGGATGTAATAAACAATTTTATTAAGAATGAATAATATTGAGGATATGTGATTTCATTTCTTATATAATTGTTATCCAATTTTTCATGTTTTAATCCTTGATCTATATTTATATTTATATTTAAATATTTTTCTAAATATCCGTTGTCGTTTGATTATGTGGGAGCATAATTGAATTAAGACAATATCTGAGTAGTCAGCTTGGCTCACTAACCCGGATGGTGTACATGGAGATGAACACTGTATTATCCCACATGAATTAGTACTTATGGATCCTTGTCATTAAGTAAAATTCATTAGGTTTAATGTCCTTTGACTTGAGATGCAAGTTGGTAATCATGTACGTAGTGCATTATTTGATTCTAGTCAAACACACTCCTGAATAAGGGTGTTATAAAGGCTAATTTTGGTAATGTTGCGAAATACGATGACTACCAATTGTAGTCAAGATAGGATTTGTTCCTTCAGTGAAAACTGAAGATAGATACTAACTGGGCCACTCATGAATACTTAAGATGTATGTCTGGCCAGACCCAAATAAGTCCAGAACTGTCTCGACTGTATTAGGTAATCTTAAGTGATTCGCGAAATGAGAAACAGTAGTTAAAATGGAATGATTTTGATCCATCAAAAGATTTTAACTAAGTATCTGTAACAAAAGGATATGAACTGAATTTAGGCTCACAAGTGAGTTTTGGAGAAACTTACTCGTACATTTATGAGAGCATTGATATGTTGCTAGACATTAATCAATGTTATCACGTTTTGTTTGAAAATTATTCAAAAGTGGGAGCTGTTGGTATTTGAATAGTTTTAACAAATGTGTGTCCATAAATGTGTGAGACTACGGGAGCGCACACATCGACATTTAGACACGACTACAAGTTTAATTTATTTATTAAATATTACTTAATGGTTAAGTGTAAATATTTATTAAATAGAGGGTTTATTATGTAAATAAGAGGTTTCCTTATTGTAATATAACTCAAACTCTTAGATTTGAAAACCTATAAATAGAAGATAAACCCTAAACCCTAATTCATTACAAAACAATACAAAAGTGTCGACTAGAGTTTTTGAAACTCTTTAGCCGATCGGGTTTTTATTTATTTAAAAAAAAAAAGGTTTTTGTTTATCTTGGTTTTTGTAATAAGAGTTGCTGCTAAGACAATTGTTGTATAAAGCAATTAAGCGTGTACTAGCATACTAGTCGGTTGCTAAAAGAAGGTGTCGCGTACGTAACCGTAGATTAGATCTTACACTTAGATCTACGACTTTTGCTTGCTTCTAATTCAAGGTAATTCTTTATCCGATTTATTATTTACTATGTGATCCTAAATTCCGCTGCCATGTATTGTTTGACAATATGACTCTAGTTGTATACCTATATCAAGAACAAGATATACAAGGATCATCATCAACTACATCAATGGACCGACCTCCATTGTGGGACAATGTGACTAAACTGGAAAACTTACTGGATCAGAAGGCCGTTGGATATTAAGCGTAACTT
The DNA here is from genome assembly GCA_910822075.1 of Senecio squalidus. Lineage (NCBI taxonomy): Eukaryota > Viridiplantae > Streptophyta > Magnoliopsida > Asterales > Asteraceae > Senecio > Senecio squalidus. The sequence goes on along the minus strand of CAJVGC010000001.1, from coordinate 53,124,905 downwards.
TTGCAATGATACCCAACAAGGATCATATTCTAGAGTTAGAGCACATTCTCTTGGTATCAAAGGTAATTTACTAATCTTTGCATTATGATTTTCAAAAACTGTTCATAGCATAAACGTTGTCAGGTTTTTGCATTGATAATTTTCGGTCTTTGCATTATGATTTTCGAATATGTTCACACAAAACTAAATCAGCCAATTATGTCACAAGATCTGCGCACGATAAAAAGCCTCATATTCAGATTAATCATCGACAAAGGTTAAAACCTACAACAAAGATATTATAAACAACCTCATATTTTGGTCCTGTGTTTACATTTGTAATTTTCGATTTACAAGAAAAAAACTGTTACTAACATATTTCTTTGTAACAGGCTATTAGATCCACTTAGAAATACACGGAAATAAAAAGGACCAAAATAATTGGCTGATTTAGTTTTGTGTGAACATATTCGAAAATAGCTTTTGGGATTTCTATTTGCAAGAAACCAACAAGGCAACAACGACTGAAAAACTTAACATGAAACGATTAGAAGATGCGTATGAATAGAAAAAACTTGAGTCACACGAAAAAGAAGTCGAGTTGCCATGTGAACCTGGTGTTGGATTTAAGAAAAGAAAAGGTATTTCAACACCTATTGAAAGAGCTTTTAGTGTTGAAATTAGGGACCAACTGGATCAGGAAATAGAAAAGATATTTATATCTGAGGTTTACCTTTTAATCTTGCAAGAAATCCGGACTATCTCAGGGCTTTTCAGTTTGCTAAGAACAAAATTGGATCTTCTAAGAACAACATTACTACAAAAAGAAAAAGATAATGTTCACCAGCTATTGGATCCACTTAGAAATACATGGAAATAAAAAGGTGTGAGCATTGTGAGTGATGGCTTGAGTGATCCTACAAGAAAGCCTCTAATCAGTTTCATGGCTACATCAGGTAATGTTCCTTTGTTTCTAAAGGCAGTCAATTTTTTGGGGGAAGTAAAAGATATATATTTTATTGCCGAATTGATGAAAGAAGTAGTTAATGAAATTGGTCATCAAAATGTTGTTCGAATCAAGGCGGCTAGAGAGATTATAGAGATTCAGTTTCCTCACATCTTTTGGACACCATGTGTTGTTCATACGATTAATCTTTCTTTGAAGTTCACGAAGATGCGCTTGCAAGTAATATGTGGAAAACAAATCAACTAACATATGAACAGTACAACTGGATAAAAGAAGTTCACGAAGATGCGCTTGCAATAAAAAATTTCATCATGAACTCTCAATTTTCACAAGTTTACTCCTTTTAGACTGCTATCGGTTGCCGACAATTGATTTGCCTCCATCTGATGCTCAAGAGCTATGATGCACTGAAACGCCTCCTAGCTTCTGTTAGGAATTGGCCTTCTGCTGATTTTTGATTTGATAAAGAAATGATGCTGAATATGCAGAAAAGAAAAGAAATACTAGAATAAATATGTATTATTGATTGATAATAATTGTTTACAATCGACCCATATATATACAATCTGAACAGGTGCCTTCCAACCAACATACTGGTTTGGTATGGCAATTATATGACGGTTAAAAAGACATAACCTAAATCTATACGTTATATCCTAAAACTAAATGGTTTACCAGCCCAATACTAATTATCTTAAAACCTGCTTTACTTCTATGACATTAGCAGCCCAATATTCACCCTCCTAATGTTATAGACGACAAAGCCTTCAATTCTTCAAAGTTCTTTTATAGCAATGGTGCGCCAACTAGTGGTTCATCGTCTTCGTATTGAGTTAAGTTAGTCATCTCCTTTGATTTTGGACATTTCGTTCCTATAATGCCCAAGTTCATCACACTTATGACACCGTATGTGACTCTTGTCCCGTTGCACTCTACTATCGCCTTGACTTTTCCTGGACTCCTGACCTCTTCCTTATCCTCGCCCAAAGTCTCCATGATTTGAGTTTCCACAACCACAACGATCACATCTCTGGTGTTTATCATTCATTTTTTTGTCTGCTTCCATGAATAGAAGTCTACTATTCATATCTTCCTCCTTAGTCTGCTTCTTGGTGCGTTCTTCAAAAGCCTTCAATCTCCCAACGACTTCTTGAAATGGCATCGTATCAAGATCGGCAAATTGTTCGATTGCAGCAACAATTTGAATAAACCTTTCTGGTACCGAGCCCAAAAGTTTACGAACCAATCTTTTATCGACCAAGGTATGTCCGAGACTGCTTGCTTGTGATGCAATCTCGCTGATTTTTCCCGCATAAACATCGAGTGAAGTATTAGCATCCATCTTTAAAGATTCAAATTCCGACTCAAGTGTCTATAGCCGCGCTTCTTTAACCCTATCAACTCCTATGTGTCGAACCTTCAATGCATACCATATCTCCTCTGCTGTAGTAAGATTAGCAATTTGCAATATCATGTTTTCTGGAAGTGCTTGGTATAACATTGCAACTGATGTGTTGTTCTTTTTTTGATCCACTTCGGTTCCCGTTGTAGGTTCCACTGCTTCCCAAATTCCATGGACATTAAAAATTGCCTTAATCCTTAATGCCCAAATAGTATAGTTTGTAGAGTTAAGGATTGGGCAATTGAAATTTAATGATAATCCTCCTTACTTTGCTATATTTTCATTCTTCTTTGACGGATCCCCAACCATATTTTTTGTCTTCTTTCCACCAATATTGGTTTCGTTGGTCCTCTAGTTCGTGATTAAACCTGCCTCGTTGTTGAAAGTCAAACTTGTCTTGCCAATGATTATCAATCCTGCCTGCTGCCAATGACAATCAATCCTGCTTCTCCGTTTCTGACAATCAAACACTTCCTGGCTGTTAATCTTGACCGAATCTTTTACTTAGGATCGAGAAGAAAACCACTCTGATACCAATGTTAGGAATTGGCCTTCTGCTGTTTTTTTATTTGAGAAAGAAATGATGCTGAATATGCAGAAAAGAAAAGAAATACTAGAATAAATATGTATTATTGATTGATGATAATTGTTTACAATCGACCCATATATATACAATCTGAACAAGTGCCTTCCAACCAACATACTGGTTTGGTATGACAGTTATATGACGGTTAAAAAGACATAACCTAAATCTATACGTTATATCCTAAAACTAAATGGTTTACCAGCCCAATACTAATTATCTTGGGCTTTACTAATTTTCTTAAAACCTGCTTTGCTTCTATGACATTAGCAGCCCAATAGCTTCTCCCGTTTCTGAAACGCTTCAAAAATGGATACGCCACATAAATGCCTCAGAAACGTTTCCAAGGGACATAAACGTTTCTACAGAAGTTTCCTTGAAATTTTCTTCAAGTTCCCTGCAAGTGTTGGCCAAGTTTCGGTTTTCTTTGGGTTGTCATAAACTTTTTAATGGGCTATAATTTAAAACGATCGTCTATTCCTTTTTACAGAATTCTTAAATCGATCACCTATTCCAAATCTCATAATATTCCATTCCCTAGTCTTCACTTTTCTTCTCATCTATTATGGCTTTTCAAGAATATGAAACACAAAGATCATCATCAACTACATAAATACACCAACCTCCATTGTGGGACAATGCGACTAGACTGGAAAAACTTACTGGTTTAGGAGGCTATTGGAAATTTTAGTGTAACTTTTGCAGTGAAATCCGAGAAGGATCATATTCTAGATTTAGAGCACATTTGCTCGGTATCAGAGTAATCTACTAGTCTTTGCATTATGAATTTCGAAAACTGTTCATAAGCATGTTTTGTGTTTTTTGCATTGATAATTTTAGGTCTCTACATTATGATTTTAGAATCTGTTCACACAAAGCCAATTATGTCACGAATCCTTAGAATAATCATCAACCAAGGTTAAAAATTATAACAAATATATAATATACAACCTCATATTTCGGTCCTGTGTTTGCATCCGTAATTTTCCATTTGTTTGCAAAAAAAACTGTTACTTAAATATTTCTTTTGGTTTTTGCAATATAGGTCCTGGGATTTCTATTTGCAAGAAACCAACAACGACGACTGAGAAACTTAAAATGAAACGATTAGAAGATGCGTATGAAAAGAAGAAACTCGAGTCACAAGCAAAAAAAAATCGAGTTGCCATGTGAAGATAGTGTTGGATTTAAGAAAAGAAAAGGTATTTCAACACCTATTGAAAGAGATTTTGGTGTTGAAATTAGGGATCAACTGGATCAGGAAATAGCAAGCATGTTTTATACCAGATGTTTACCTTTTAATCTTGCAAGAAATCCACACTATCTCAGGGCTTTTCAGTTTACTGATAACAACAAAATTGATGGTTATATACCTCCTAGTTATAATAAGCTAAGACAACGTCACTAAAAAAAATAAAAAAGATAATGTTCAAAGGCTATTGGATCCACTTAGGTCTACAGGGAAAGAGAAAGGTGTGAGTATTGTGAGTGATGGCTGGAGGTATCCTTCAAGAAAGCCTCTAATCAATTTCATGGCTACCTCGGGTAATGGTACTTTGTTTCTAAAGGCAGTCAATTGTTTTGGGGAAGTAATCTTCAAAGAAAACACTCTATATATCGATTCACTAACAGGTGGTGGAATCACAAGTATGATTAAGCTATTGTAATAAGAACAGTTAAACACAACGAATTCAACTATGTAAGTTTTCTTTCAAAAGCCTTAAATGGCGAGAAAGTTTGTTACAAATATTTTGTCACTCCAACACTCTTTTCTGAACTCCTCTCACCACTATTTATATATTAAACTATCTACCTATTACATTATAACAACCCTTATGTTTATTTAAAAACACTTAGGGTGAACTAATAAATAAAACATCATTTAACTTTAGTTCGGATGAACTTGAACTTAACTCTGGTGAAGAGTTAGTTCACCCGACCTAAAGTCTTCATGATATTCCTAACTAAGATTTAGTTCGGGTAATGAACAATGTTCACCCGAACTAAATATTTAACACTATACACTTTGATAAAGATCTTTGGAAGCTTCAGTCATCAATCCTTTATGTTTCAACAACCTCCCCCTTGGATAATTCTTCCAAAATCTTCATCTTGCTAGGTTTAGCTCCATTCCCATCTGCAAAATACACATCAGTCACTATCTTCTATCTCTAGTACACCTTCTGATCTTATCAACTTCCCAAGCTACAACCTCAAGAGCCATCCTTCTTTCATTATCATTAGGTTGCAGTTTTTCAAGTGCAAGATGAAAGATAGTAAGAATGTCTTCATTTGAGAGCTATCTCTAATCAACATTTTGATAGATCCTCTCATTTTCATCATCTTCTCTACTTAAAACAATCTCATCATTCTCATAGTCTATCCATCATCTCAGAATCTTGGGCTTTTGATGCACAACCTTGACTTTCTGCATAGGAGCAATGTACATTGCCATACTTGTTGGACCAAGAAATGGAGTGGATGAAGCTATGGAGTGTGAAAGTGTGGTGAATAAAGATGATTTCAGTTCGTGGAGGGTCCGAAATGAAATCATCAAGAATAATCCGAAGTGAAATTTTCAGTTCAGAGAACAAGTTAGGTCAGATACTCTGAACTAAATGAAGTTCCTCCGAACTGAAAACAAACCAAGGTATAAGTAAAGTCAACAGAATTCAACATTGAAGAAATCAATTCGGAAGATAAAGACTTTAGTTCAGAACTGAAGTGAACTCCCCGAACTGAAATTAAGATGTTGACAATGTGGGAATAACTTAATTCGTAGTGTGTCTGTTCTTAGATTTTGTCTATAAATAGTGTGATAGGTAGTTCTAGTTTGTTTTCTTTGAACCAGGACCACTGTCAAAGAGGTTCCCTGAGCTTGATTGTCGTTGTAACAAGGTCGGTTTCACAACCAAGTCACACTATCAATGAAATCTATGAAAACAGTTACGTTCAAATTGTTGTTCTAATCAATTGCACAAATTCAAACTTCAAACATTTCCTTCAAATGTGATTCCAAAACACAGGTCATGAGATTCCGCATCATGATCTTTTGTTGTTTCAATTCGATTCACCTTTAGAAATGTCAAATTCAAGGACCTGTCAATGGTATCAGAGCCAGACAAATCAATTGATTGAATTCGATTGAGTCTGGTTCATCAATTTGACTTGATTCGAAGATTAGGTCAACCTATTAGTGAATTGAAGGAGTCCGAAGTGAAATAGAAGAAGTCCGAAGTGAAATTGAAGAGCTGAATTGAAGATCCTGGTTAGATTTCAAGGTGTACATGGTGGAGCTGGTGTTACACATTAATTATTTAAAGACGGTTGGTGTATGAAGAGCGAAAACACAAGTTATCAATGTGAGAGAGGGGTGTGGCGTGGTTCTTTAGTATTGAGATCAGGAGTGACAAGTCAAGAAAATTCTACTGAGAGTGAAGAAAAGTAAATCCGTCAATGATTAAATCCTCATCTGAACTCTGAAAGAATGAAGATTACAAAGATCATATAATGAAGAAGAAAATGTTTCTAGGAACATGTTACTTCAATTGTGAATGATCTGACAATCAAGTTCATGGTTAAGAAGAATGATGGGGATACAAACTCTCAACTCAGTAGGAAACTTGATGATTGTGGTTGAAGAATCAGTAAGAAAAGTGGAATTCATATTTAACATGAATTAGAGGTGCAATTTAAGTCAAACACTTTCTCCTTGACATAGGTCAAAAGGATCAAAGATCAATATCTTGTCAAGAAAATCAGATGCTGACTTATTATGGGAGAAGATTTTCCTTGCTGCTGAAGCTTACTATGAAGAACAATAAGGTTTGAAGGTGGAAAAATCATAGCTTCATCCAAGGGGGAGATTGTTGTACCAAGAAATGGAGTGGATGAAGCTATGGAGTCTGAAATTGTGGTGAATAAAGATGAGTTCAGTTCGTGGAGGGTCCGAACTGAAATCATCAAGAATAATCCGAAGTGAAGTTTTCAGTTCGGAGAACAAGTTAGTTCAGATACTCTGAATTAAATGAAGTTCATCCGAACTGAAAAAAAACCAAGGTATAAGTTAAGTCAACAGAAGTCAGCATCGAAGAAATCAATTCGGAAGATGAAGACTTTAGTTCAGAACTGAAGTGAACTCCCCAAACTGAAATTAAGATGTTGACAATGTTGAAATAATTTAATTCGTAGTGTGTATGTTCTTAGATTTTGTCTATAAATAGTATGATAGGTAGTTCGAGTTTGTTGTCTTTGAATTAGGAACACTCTCAAAGAGGCTCTGTGAGCTTGAATGTCGTTGTAACAAGCTCGGTTCCAAAACCAGTTCACACTATCAATGTGTAGGATCGATATGATTACTTAGATCAAGATTTATCAAAGAAGTTCAGCAGCGGAGATGAACACTTTGATATTCACAAGTTTATGATAATCAAATATTGTATATAAAAGAACAATAAGAACAAACAATAATGATTACCATCAAGCCTCAATCTATTAATAAATTAACAGACGTGTTTCTTTACATACAAGGATCTATAAAAGACCTTGAGGCTAAACCTAGCTTTTCTAGGAAACATCTAACACAACCTTAATCTATTTGATCAGAATAGACGTATTTCTTCTCTTTACAAGGATCAATTTGACCTTGAGGCTGAACAAAAGGGAACGATCTCAAGTGGTGAGATCGTTTGGTGTTTTCCTAAAGAATAAACATGATGAAAAACCACACATTTACAATGTCTAGAGATCTCTTTATATATAGAGTCTCATATGACTTACATAAGGAAACCTAGTTACATAAGGAAACCTAGTTATATTAGGAGACTAATTCTTTTAGATCTTTATCTTGAAATTCAAGTCTTCCATAACTGAGTTGCAGGAGTAGTAACTTGCAGGAGTAGTAACTTGCAGGAGTAGTAACTTGCAGGAGTAGTAACTTGCAGGAGTAGTAACTGATGTGGAGTAGTAGTAACTGAGCAGTATTAACTGAGCAGTAGTAACTGAGCAGTATTAACCGATGTATGTAACGCAACTCTCGAATAACAATCTCGACAATTTAATCCTAACAATCTTCCCCTAAACTTATGCTTTCTACATGCAAAGCAATAAGTTTCTTCAATGTAAATTGTTGATGAGAATGCTATCACAACTGCTATTTCAACTTTGTCTTCTCCATGTTTCCTTGATGTATATGCTCAGTTTATATTTTGTCTCATCAAATCAAAATCAATAATATGGATAATAAATTATTCCAACAATCTTCCCCTATTTGATGATGACAAAACAAAAACTAAACTGAGAACTTTAAAAACTTCCCCTTCAACTGAGATCTCTTGTGAACAAGTTGATACTTCTTCTACCGTTGATATTTCTATCAAAACACGCCACTTTTTTTCTTAAGTAGACTTTCGATACTTTGAAGCCTTCAAATTTTGTTCCATGCCACCACACTTTATATATTCCCCTTTTTGTTATCATCCATTAGGGGAACATCTCTTTACGAACTTCTTCTTTAAAATCAAGCGTTGTTTTCTTATATGAAGTTAAATAACTCTACGTAAGTGAAAACTTCTCCCTCAAGTGGTGCATGTATACGATCACATCCAAATGTTCCAATTCTCATATCCACTTTTGGAACATATTCTTCCCCTTACACAAATATTCTCGGCTGGTTCACCAACATAGAAGTAGTACTAACTTCATCATCGTATAGAAAAATGTGTATTGTAATACTAACAACGTAGCAGTAGCATTACCAATATAAGAGCAACAATAGGTAAATATTTGCAGCAGATAAAGAATTAAATAAGTTGTCCTTGACAAATCCGATCATGCTCAAATTTTTACACATAGTAGGTCTGTGTCTCTCGAACCACGTATCAAAAAATCAAGACGATCCAACGGTTAACGAATACACAAAAACCTTTTTACCACAGCTGCGCTCTGTAAACAATAAACATTCAACTTCCAACTTTGAAATTTTACATCTCCTTGAGAATACCTTTCAACAACAGATTTCGAAAATTAATATCTCACTGATAAAAGCTCAGATCGAAAATCCCTTTGGTCAGATTGTGCGTTTATATCTGAAGAATCTACAGTCAACATTTCGTCCAAATCCGTCGGCTAACGAATGGGTAATGCCCTTTTTACTACATCTGCCCAGATTATGACGAACATAAACCCCAATTTCCAAACTTGTAGATCTCGTTCTTTCTTCTTCTTCTTCTTGTAAACTTGTGGATCTTTGATCTAGAGCACCTCCTGTGCTCTGATACCACTTGTAGGATCGATATGATTACTTAGATCAAGATTTATCAAAGAAGTTCAGCAGCGGAGATAAACACTTTGATATTCACAAGTTTATGATAATCAAATATTGTATATAAAAGAACAATAAGAACAAACAATAATGATTACCATCAAGCCTCAATCTATTAATAAATTAACAGACGTGTTTCTTTACATACAAGGATCTATAAAAGACCTTGAGGCTAAACCTAGCTTTTCTAGGAAACATCTAACACAGCCTCAATCTATTTGATCAGAATAGACGTATTTCTTCTCTTTACAAGGATCAATTTGACCTTGAGGCTGAACAAAAGGGAAACGATCTCAAGTGGTGAGATCGTTTGGTGTTTTCCTAAAGAATAAACATGATGAAAAACCACACATTTACAATGTCTAGAGATCTCTTTATATATAGAGTCTCATATGACTTACATAAGGAAACCTAGTTACATAAGGAAACCTAGTTATATTAGGAGACTAATTCTTTTAGATCTTTATCTTGAAAATCAAGTCTTCCATAACTGAGTTGCAGGAGTAGTAACTTGCAGGAGTAGTAACTTGCAGGAGTAGTAACTTGCAGGAGTAGTAACTGATGTGGAGCAGTAGTAACTGAGCAATATTAACTGAGCAGTAGTAACTGAGCAGTATTAACTGATGTATGTAACGCAACTCTCGAATAACAATCGCGACAATTTAATCCTAACAATCTTCCCCTAAACTTATGCTTTCTACATGCAAAGCAATAAGTTTCTTCAATGTAAATTGTTGATGAGAATGCTATCACAACTGCTATTTCAACTTTGTCTTCTCCATGTTTCCTTGATGTATATGCTCAGTTTATATTTTGTCTCATCAAATCAAAATCAATAATATGGATAATAAATTATTCCAACACAATGAAATCTATGAAAACAGTTACGCTCAAATTGTTGTTCTACTCAATTTCAGAAATTCAAACTTCAAACATTTCCTTCAATTGTGATTCCAAAACACAGGCCATGAGATTCCGCATCATGATCTGTTGTTGTTTTAATTCGATTCGCCTTTAGAGTTGTCAAATTCAAGGACCTGTCAATCCTTTTCTTTTTAGCTCTGAATTTCTTCCCAAAGTTGGCAAACTCAGTTTTAGCACAATCATGGATGAACTTTTCATAGTCATATCCATGGGCATATTGACCATGGTTCACCATTTTCAATTGACAAAGTCTTTTGGCATCTTCTACTGAAATTTGTATAAGCTTCTCTATTGTGTCAAAGGATTGAGTCATTGTACTAGTTCTACTCTTTCTTTTTATCACAATGGCTCCAGTATAATGATCAAACCTCCAACCAACTATAGGTGGCAGAATACCTTTCTTCAAATTCATTAACTCTTCTCTTTCAGCCCTCAAACCCTCTTGAGGTACCTTCTTTATTCTTGATCCAGAAGTACCTTCATCTCCTTTAACTAATGCATCAACAGTATCAATGGGAAACCCATATTGATCCAAATCACCCCCATCTGATTTCAATTTTACATTTCTTCAATCATTGCAGTGACAGCTGGATCATCTGCATAGTAATCTTCAGGAAGATTTGACTTAGCAGTTTGAGCAGGAACTTGATCTTCTTGTTGAGTCTTTGTGAACCAAGACTCCTTCTCCATATATTCTGCAAAGGTATCATCCTCTTGCTTTACTTTTGTTCTGTTTATCAAAACTAGAGACTTCAAAGTTACATTCAGTCCCTGATCAACAATTTTTGCAGAAGACCCCTCACTAGTTTGTACAGAAGGAGCAATTGGAGCTTCTGTTCTTTGACTCTCCAAGTTGATCTCAACATTTTCTGCAGCTCTTTCAATCTTCCTTTTGCTCAACTCCTCCTCAATCTTCCTTTTCTTTTGGACTTCATTTCATTCATCATCACCTTGGTTTGAACATCTACTCAATTCCTTTCCAAAGTTTCAACCTTCATCTGTCCCACTGATCTGGAAGACATTCCTCCAACAATAATCAAATAATTCTTCAGATTAAGTTTATAATTCTTCTCCGAGAACTTGTTCTTGTATCCTAACATCTTCTTCTTCAGATCAACTACTCTAGAAGGTACTAATTTGAAAGTTTTAAGAGCTCTACTTTTAACTCTTCCACCTGTTGCTGCTTGTCTTATACTGCTACTAATATCAGATTCTACAGATTTTTTTCCTTCATCTTCGTTTACAACTACTTCCAACTTTTCATCATCTTCCTTATCACTATCAATGTAAATCACTACCTTCTCACCTCCCAGTTCCTCATTCCATTGATTAATAATATCATATGTATGCACATAGACAAGATTCATTTCCTTAATATAAACTGTGAAAGTCTCTGTTGCATTCTCATCAAAAATACCCTCATATAATCCTTCAAAATGTTTTTCAAAGGTTTCTTGCTCAATAACTTTCCCAAATTGATCCACCGCCCTGAATTTTCTGATATTTTCTTTATGCATTACACTTTCAAACTCCTCTTCATCACCCGAGTTAACCAATTCCTTGCCCGAATTAAATCCTTCACCATCATATTTAACTTTTTCTTCCCCCGATTTAAAAATCTCTTTACCAGATTTAAACTCATCACCACCCGATGTAAACTCTAAGATTTATTCTATTCCTTTGGAGCTTCCAGCCTTCTCCAGATCCTTCACAAATTTCCCAACAATAGTCAAGTCTATTTCAGCTTCTTCATTAATCGACTCACTACTTTCATTTCCAGCTTCCACATCCATTCTTCCTTCAGACTCCAACTCCATTCTATTCTCTATCTCCACTTCCACTTCAACTTCAGTTTATCTCCCCCTATTTTGGATGCATCATCCATAGGAAGAGACTTAACCTTAAACCTCAGCTGGTTTTTGATTACTTAATTAATAACACTCCTCCATCTAAGCTGATTTATCAATGATTTCTGCTTCTGAACCAGTTGTTCCGATCCCTCATTCTTTATTGTTAGTTCTAACACTGTCAACATACCAATACCCCCCCCCCCCCTCTTTCTTCCTTGAAGTATATACATTAATAGGACTACTTGTCGAATCATTCTTCTGAACATTCATCACTAGGGTATACAATGTAGGAACCCTATGAGTGAGAATATGAGTGGTTGGAAGATTAGGCAAAGCTTGGCTTTCCTCAATTGAGTAGTACCAGTCTCGCCTCTCATCACTTCCTTGGGCTTGCTGAATAATAGGTGTTTGAGGTGGAGGGATGGAATGGGAATGATAGGTGATCCATGTTGATCATCCTCAACTTGTACTTCTTGTTGTTGTTGATGTTGTTTCTCTTGCTATTGTTGTTGTTGTTGAACATTTTCTCCCCACTGACCTTGTAGCTCTAAAAACATTTGTGTTGCTACTCTAGCCTGATTTATCATTGGTGGGAAGAAAGGAGTGAAATTCCCTGAAAAGACCACTCTGGCTTTGGCAAAAGATTTCTTCATATTATTCATTATCTTCCAGTTCATGCTTTCATCCTTCAGAGTAGGTCCTTCCAACATCAACCCGTGAACCTCTGATTGCAGTATGATTTGAAGAAATCTTGGGTGTAGAAGGAACTTCTGGGAACTGCCTTCAGCCATTCTCTACATACAATCAATAATGAAACCAGAAAAATTGAACCTCCTTTGTGTGATCATACACACAAATGCAGAAGCCAATGTCTGATTCATATCATCAAATCCTCCAGAACGTCCAAAAATGCACCAAACCAGAACATGAATCAAATATCTCCAGTTGAATGAGAATCTTGTCTTTTTGACCATGCTCTTTGGAAAATCACCTTCATATCAAGCTTGTCTACACACAATCTTTATCTCTTCTAGCTCCAACCTCTCAACACCACCAACACCATCAAGCTGTAACACCCTCCTTATTACCTCTTCATTAATGATCACATTCTTCATTTGGACAATTGATGAAATAGTCCTCACACCATTCACTATGATAAAGCTTGCATTCTTCCAGAACTCAAGAAGCATGTCTTTATAAAGGACATGACTATCTGAAATAGCAAATCTCAGATTTGAGTTTATCAGAAATCCTAGAATGAGCTTCCATTCTTCATCAACTTCAGAATGACCCATATCCAAAAATGCAACAACATTATGTTTAGGTTTGTATGAAAAAGCCTTCTGAAATCAGTCACAGATCATTAGTACTCAATCAAAACAATATAATCATTATAAATAAAAATAAAAGAATAAGAACAACTTAACGAACTATGAAAACAGGGGAAAAGTAATCAAAACCTTGAAAAGCACTGAAATCTATTCAAACGGTGCTAAAAATCTATAAAAGTGGCTCTATGAATAATCGCCGGTGATAATGAAAAATACTAAGAAATTGTATTGAGATTAGCAATTAGATTCGGATAAGAGATGAAATTTGCATGAATTAAAAATGATTATTTGAATTTAAAAGTATTAAAAAGAAATTAAGAATAGAATAAAATATAACTATTTTCCCACCAAAAGACACCCGGCCTAAAAAATAGTGTCCTAGAGTTAAAATTAAATGTAAATTATTACCCGACTTAAAATTTAAAGAACCGAACTTAAACTCCTGGTCAAAATAGTCAACTTAATTACCAGATTTAAATTAAACTAATACCCGACCTAAACTTATGGTCAACATAGTCAAAGCCAATACCCGACATAAATTAAGTCAACACTCGACCTATATTTATATTACCCGAATGAAATTAAATTTCAAAGTTAACCTATTCAAATCTTTATGAGTTATTCTTAACACTAGAATTTAAACATTCCAATACACCGATTAACCTTGAAATTGTTTAAAATCAACATTTCTTAAAAAATTTGTTTTAGTGAAACATTTTCAAATTTTACACTGTTTTTGATTTGTTTTTCACATTTTGTATTTGATTTTCTGGGAAACAGACTCAAAAACTTAAAAATAGAATAGAAATAAATATTTTTGAGTTTTATCTATACATACTGAAACTCACATATTTTTGGATTTTATGTGTACAAAATTTTAAACTCACATATTTTTTAATTTTATCTGTACATACTGAAACTGACATATTTTTTGATTTTATCTGTACAAATTTAATACCCGACTTAAAAATAAAACACTACCAGACTTAAATACCAGATTTAAAAGAAAAACACTACCAGACTTAAAATTATTTACTAGACTTAAAAGAAAAACACTACTAGACTAAAAATATTTTTGATTTTTTTCATTTTCTCCCCCTTTTTTTGTATTTTTGAAATAAAAAGAAAACAATATGTACAAAAACATTTATGAAGAAACACTTAATCAAGATTCATAAGACCAATAGCTTGAACAAGAAAATTGAATCTTGTAACATCAAATGTCTTTGTGAAAAGGTCTGTCAATTGTAGGTCAGTGTGAATCTTAACTAAGAGAATCAAGTGTTTTTCAAAACAATCTTTTATGAAGTGATGTCCAATCTCAATGTGCTTGGTCTTAGAGTATTGTACAGGGTGCTTAGTGATGAACATATCAGCAGAGTTGTCTATGTGAATAGGAGTGTTCATGAAATTAAGGCCATAGTCTAACATTTGATTATGAATCCATAACACCTGGGAAGTACAAGAAGCAACAACAATATATTTTTCTTCGCAGAGGATTGAGACACAGAGGTCTGTTTCTTGCACTGCCAAGAGACTAACCTATTTCCTAAGAATTGACATCCTCTTGTGGTAGATTTCCTATTCAAATTGCATCCCCCTTAATCACTATCAGTGTAAGCATAAAAGTCGAAGCTAGAATCCTTAGGATACCAAATCCCTAAAGAATGTTGTCCTTTAAGGTATCTAAAGATTCTCGTAACATCAATTAAATGGGAAACCTTAGGATCAACTTGAAATCTAGCACAAAGACAAACTCCAAACATTATATCAGGTCTGCTAGCTGTAAGATACATTAAAGACCCTATCATAGACCTATACAAATGCTGGTCAACACTCTCACCATCTAAATCAAGATGTAGTTTGTCCCTAGTGTCAACTGAGTGGAAGCAGATTTACAATCAGTGAATCCAAATTTAGTCAACATGTCTTTGAGATACTTAGACGGATTAATCAAAATACCATTGTCTAACTCTTAACCTGTAATCCTAAAAAGAAAGACATCTCTCCCATAGAACTCATTTGAAATTTTGAATGCTTGATAGATTCAAATTCTTTGCACAATGCATCATTAGTTGAGCCAAATATGATATCATCAACATATATTTGAACGAACACTAATTCTTGGCCAACTGTCTTAATAAATAAAGTGTTATCAATAGTGCCCCTAAGATAGCCATGGTCAATCAAATATTTGGACAATGTGTCATACCAAGCTCTAGGAGCTTGATGTAAACCATAAAAATCTTTGTCCAACTTGACCACATGATCATGATATTGAGGATCCAGAAAACCAGGAGGCTGACTAACACTGTCTCTTCAAGAACTCCATACAAAAGGGTTGATTTAACATCAATCTGATAGACCTTAAAGTTCTTAAAAGAAGCATATGTTAAAAATAATCTAATGGCCTCTATCCTAGAAATTTGAGCAAAGACATCATCATAGTCTATACCCTCTTCCTGAGTATAACCCCTAGCCACAAGTCTAGCCTTATTCTTCACAATGATTCCTTTATCATCCCTTTTAACCTTAAAGATCAATTTAACTCCCAACACATTCACATCTGTAGGTTTTCCCACTAAAGTCCCTACTTCCTGAACCTTAAAGTGTAACAATTCCTCTTGCATAACCTCTACCCAACTATTTATAATTAATGCAATGTCTACATTCTTAGGCTCAATCTGGGATAGAAAGCAAGAAAACAAGCATAGATTTTCCAAAGCATTACTGCTTCTTGTCTTAACACCATCATACAAATTTCCTATAACATTACTTAGAGGATGTGTTTTGTGAACTTTTGAAAATGAATTTATTTCCTCAGAAATATTGTTAGAAAGATTTGTTTGATGTGGCACAATATAATTAAAGAGTAAAGAATCAGAAATTGCTTCACTGGCTTGTTTATGGTTTGGTTCATCACAATGATTTTCAGATTCTGCACCAGAGTTAAATTGATCTTTACCAAAGTTGTTTAGACTTTCAGCTTCCGCACCAGAGTTGTTCTGTGATCCACCAGAACTTTCTTGGATTTCAGTTTGTGTACCCGAGTTAAGTTGATACCCACTAGAGTTTTCTTCACTTCCAATTGGTACACCTGTAATATCCCAAAAATTAAAATACATATTTTAATAAATAAGCAATAAGATAAGTTTGAGTGTAAATATATTTTATTTATAAGTTAAGTATTTTAATAGTGATTATATCATTAAATTTATAATTTTCTAAGTTTAAATATTATTTATTTTATCTTAAGTTGTTAAATAATAAAGTTAACATAAGTTAACTATTATTTTGTCACATGTTTAATAAATTCTTAAACTATGTCTTTTAGTAATTTTACCTTATAATCTACAACTTTCAAACATTGGATTCTTTTTGGTACATAAACTTAAAAGTCTAAACAACAAAATACAATGTGTAGGTTTATTATAACTAAAACAAGTCTAGATTCATAAGAGACCATTTTGATTTCACATCATTTAACCTACTCATAACTTAATTTTTATCACCATTTATTTTTGTTAATTAATGGATATTTTAATAAGAAACCATCCATATTTTTTATGTTATAATATCAAAGGAGATTCTTGATTTCTATCTTTTTCTCCCATTGATTTCTCTCCCAAAAATCCACCATGTTTTGATTTCCAATTTGCTAAGTCTTGATTCATTTTGGTAGAAAAACAAGGTTGTTTGTGTCCAAATGTTAAGGTAATATTTCTATCTTTTGTTCTACATTCTTAAAAGTATATGATCATTTTATAACCTCTAAAATTCTTAAATGAAAACCTCAAACAAAAAAATAAAATTCATGTTTAAACTTGGTTTAATATTACATACTTTTTGTTGACAAAATATAGGGTAAATGATCGGAGTTTTAATCACACTTATAACTTTTGAATAATATAAATAATCACTTTGGAATCATATATTAATCTAAGAAAATAAAGGATATTACATACTACCTATTTGAATGTGTTTTGTGCTCATACTTTTCTATATGTTAGATTTGTTCGTTGGTCGCATTCGTTCGATGGTTCTTTCGCTTTTGCAATTATTTTGTTTGGAAATAAGGTACGGATATATCGAGTCTCTTTTAATTATGTTTCTCTTGTTCGTATTGTTATTGGTACGGACATTGCGAGTCTCTTTTAGTTATGTTTCTCTTATTCGTATTATCGTTGGTACGGATATTCTATACATTATATGTATATTTGGTGTCTTGTTCGATTGATTATTTGTTATATTGATTATGTTGATTGTACGGATATTCCGAGTCTCTCTTTAATTATGTTTCTCTTGTTCGTATTATTGTTGGTTCGGATATTCTTAGTCTCTTTTTAAATACTTTTATCTTATTCGTATTATTGTTGGTACGGATATTCCATACATTGTATGTATATTCGATGTCTTCGCTCGATTGATTATTTGTTATATTGATTAGTTTGATTGAACGGATATTCTTAGTCTTTTTTTTAAATACTTTTATCTTATTCGTATTATTGTTGGTACAAATATTCCATACATTATATGTATATTCGATGTCTTCGTTCGATTGATTATTTATTATTTTGATTAGTTTGATTTTACGGATATTCTATACATTATATGTATATTTGTTGTCTTCGTTCGATTAATTATTTGTGATATTGATTATTTTGATTCTATGAATATTCTTAACTTTCTTTTAAATATTCATTTCGTTCGTATGTTGTTTATTCGATAACTCATTTCTCTAATAAACATTCTTTCGATTAAAAGCTTCGTTGTGTGAACTTCATATTTATTTCGATATATGCTTCTTTTGATCATTTGTTCGGATATCTTATCTTTTTAATAAGTATTATTTTGTTCGTAATATATTTGCACATATGTCTATCTTAAACATTCTTCTTATTCGTAACCTTCCTTATTGAATTCCTAATTCCTCCGATACATGTTTCTTGTGATTATTGATACAAATTCATTGTTCTTCTCGTATGTGTATCTTTTGATCGTTTGTACAAATTTCGTATAAGCCTCCTTGAAAATCTCGTTGACTGATTTGAAATATTAGTGGTATGACATGTATGTTTGCATCAAAGTTGTTTAAGTTTTGTTTTGAAATCATATTACTTTATATTGATCATTTGGTGTACTAACGAGAATTTGTGATCATGTGTAGATTTGGAAATGACTAAACTAAAAGTATTTTATAAAAAACCGTGTCTCGAAAACCCCAACCGAAACAACCCTGAATAAGCTCCCAAAACAGCCCCTAATATGTCTCAAAACAGGCCCGAGATAGTCCCGAAATAGTCCTGAAACAACCCGGTAAAGAACAGGTGTGATTGTGGCAATTGGTACGGTGATTCGTATCTAGTGTCCCTCATTCCGTGTGGCTTTACATGTCCCTACAAGGACCCCTTTAATTTGTTATTTCGTAAATTGTTTGATAGTCTTGTTATGGTGACTCATGACAACAACTAAACCGAATGGTTGGGTAGACACGTGATTTTCAAAAGAAATGGAATGACATGTTTTTAACATTTTTAGTTTGTGGTTAAACTATAATATTTACGTACATTATTTTATAAATTGTAAACATATTTTGAAGTGCTATAATTACTTTGATAATTTGTAAAAGTTTTTTTAAATTTGTTATATATAAGTCGGTTAAAACGGTTTCGTAAAATTTGCCTAAGAGTAAACTATCCATGGAGGTCCCATGGGCGCGTTATTACGATACCAATAATGTGGCATCGACCGTAGCGGTGTATTTTTCTATATCTACGGCGTCTCTTTATGTTTACCCGGATTGTGGTAAGGTGCACTAAGTATTATCTGTAATAAGAGGAGTACAGATCGATCCTAGGAACTTTGTGTGTTTGATGGTGGACGTTTATTGTAGTGTCATACGAAACGTTTGCACCTTTTAGAAGGACTAGTGTTATATGTTAACCTAGGATTTCATTTGATATTTGTTACCTATTTGTCTGACTCTTGGTGCATTAGTTTTAAAACTTTGGCTTTCTAAAATGTGAATATATGTTTGTATTACTTTGATATATTCTGTCACACCCCGCTTGGAAGCGGAAACGCGAGATGTTCCAGTTATAATATCAAGAGTCAAGATTACAACAATATAACCGATAAACAAAACATCAAATTAAATAGATCATGCCAATTGTTTCAAAATAGATCATAAAGTCAAAGGCGATGAGACGCCAAGTACAAATACAACTCCAAAAGAGATAAACAAACGGATCGTCAATGGAAATTACAATAAACAATTCAAATCCAAATTTCCCAAAAGCAAGCGATCCGAAAATAAACTATGGCATGATCAATGGAAATCCTCAATTTCCTGCAAAGCGTTAAAACGACATCAACAACATGTTGGTGAATTATTCGCAATTTTAAGTAAAAGTTGACCCAACGACAAGTTTATAAGGTGGACCTATTCGCTTAGGTAAAAAGGTAATCAATAGCGTCTAACGATTAAGCAGACAGAAAATACAACCAAGTCTAGAATTTTAGTAGGCAAGATATAAGATAACGTCAAGCAATTTATTAGCAAACAAGATGACGTCTAGCGTTAAGCAGACTAGATGACGTCTAACAATTTGTAGACGAGATGACGTCCAACATTTAAGCAGACAAGATGACGTCTAACATTTAGGCAGACAAGATGACGTCTAACATTTAAGCAGACAAGATGACGTCTAACATTTAAGCAGACAAGAAATACATTACGCCTACTATTTAAACAAACAAATTTTTAAAGTACGCTTTACAGCCCTAAAAATAGTAAAGACAAGGGTTACGAATAACTCACAGATAAAGCTTCAGCAAACAAATATCGGGTACGCCAACACAGAGTTATAACTCCACCGCCTAAGCGCCTTAAAACAATAAACAACATAGTCTCAGTATCTCTATAAGTCTAGGTCCGGTTTAGCCTTGTCGGTTAAGATTAAGTTAAATAAGATAATTCAAATATTAATAAGTTTAAATGAGGTGACGTATTTAGAAGGCGATGTTCCGCGTCAAACAGGACCGCTCGGAGAGATATCGGCATTTCCACGTCATAATCGTCAACAGGAAAAGAATGATAATCCGAATCGAAAATGATTACTAGAAGTATCGCTTAATAGAATATCGTTATCAAGTTTCAATAGATCGACCAAAGTCAATGGAAACAATGTTGACTTGGTCAAGTCAAACGTAAGGAATGTTGACTTTATAAAAGTCAAAGTCACAGATATTGACTTATAAAAGTCCAAGGTCAATTGTGTTGACTATAAAAGTCAAATGTCAAACATGTTGACTTATAAGAGTCAAATGTTAATTATGTTGACTTATTGAAGTCAAAATCAATTTAAAAGTCCAATTTGACAATTTGAATAATTTGAAGTGTTTTCATACCAAAATGTTTAGAGTAAAATACCTTTCAAAACCATTTATAAGGTTTGCCGCAACACATATTTTGATGACTTAAAACGATGATCAAGTTGAGGCGAAGTTTAAAGTATCGCAAGGAGGTTAAAAAGTCCATTTTAAGTAATATTATGACATTTGTGATTGCGTTGGTGTCTTTGAGTCCAAAGACAATGTTATTGTAAAATATGTTACTTTTGTATACCATTTATTCATATAAGTGTTTTATTGTCGTAAAAAGTTGTGAGTTGAAATTTCGGCAGCGCTTCCGCGTCTTAAAATATTCGTCCAAAATTTTCAAACACTTTCCCGCTTAACAACAATTTCAAGTGTAATTAAATCTTTGTCATAATATATAATATGATATAAATTAAATACGTTACTTATGGTTAAATTCACATTTTAACGTATTTTAGTCCAAAGTTGTCCAAATCCGAAATCATAACATGTGTTGGTCTAATATTTATTCCTAACCATTTTTCAAGGCTAAAACCGAACATATGAAAAATGAGAAATTAGGAAGAAAGTCAATTCTTACCGATAGCAACCGCAATTTAGCTAGTTAAGAACCCGAGACAAAATCCTTTGATGGTGTGGTGATGAGATTTCTAACTCCAAAACACAATACACCATCCGTTAATACCAGATCTTACGAATACAAGCTTACGGTTACGTTTAATAGTGAAACAAAACGAAAGTGAGCAGTCTGTTCCCAGGTTGCGGCGCAACAGAGAGAGTTGCGGCGCAACTCCTGGGCAGATTCCCACCGAAAACGTTTTTTCTTGCTTAATAAATCGACTTTTGATGGTAGATTTGGACATGCAAGTCATAATATGTTCAAAAACACTTTCAAATAACCATTTTGTAAAGCTTTTATCATCATTTAATCAAGATCCATACACATTTTTACCAAAACTTGATTTTTATACATATTTTACCATCAAACTCTTTAAAAACTCATTTTATTTAGCTAGATGATACATGCAATGGTTAAAAGTTATAAAATACAGAAAGTTCAAGTTAATATACCCCAAAGAAAATGAAGATTTGAAGATCAAACTAGATGTGATGAAGATCTTGATGTGAAATGGTGATTTCGACCCGAAAACGTTATAACCCAAGCAAACCTTCAAATGGATGAAAGAACTCTACTTCTCTTGATGAAAACAACACTTTTATGGTGGTGAAATATGTGTATTAACTCTGGAAATCACAGGTTCAAGAAGAAAAGGTAGAAGAAATGTGTTTGTGTTTGTGTGTGTGTTCTTCAAAGAAAAGAGAGAGAGAAGTGTAAGATATGTGTGTGAATTATGAAATGAAATGGGGGAACAATTGGGGGTGTTAGTGCCTTGTTACTGGACCCAAAAAGGCCTTTGGACTAGCAAAAATCCGTCACAAAAGTTTTAGGCCCGTTTAGGAGAAATTGCAAAAGTTTGAAAAACCCAAGTTGCTGATCTGCACTCTCTTGCGGCGCAAGACAATCACTTGCTGCGCAAGAGGGCCTCCAAACAGAATTTTTCATTTTTCGTTCTAAGTTATGGTTACGCACGTTCGTTGTTTAGAGTTCCCGATTGTTTTACATATGAACTTAGTCAAGTTCATTATAGGTATTATTGGTATTGCAATTCATTATATGATTCAATTTAAATTCCAAAATGGAAATACATACTTCTCGGTAATAACATAAACACGAGCAAAGCACGATTTCTTAAGAATAGGGATACGTTAACCGACAAATTTGGCATAAACCTCCTAACTTATTTCCATGAGCATACTAACTATAAGGCACTTAGATAAAATCAACTTACGTCTCAAGGGACGAATCAAAATAATCACATAAAACCCGATTCTCAATAATAAATCGTGAGTAAAACAAAGCGAAATAAAAAGGGTCAAAACAATTGCGAATAAAATATAAATAATAACGGTAACATAAGTATTTCAAATTGACGGGACGTCACAGCCTCCCCCAGTTAAAAGAATTTCGTCCTCGAAATATTTCCTACAACGGCCCACTCTAACTCGAAGGAAGACACTAAGGATATAGCCGTGCAAATATCAAAATCTTAAACGCATCCGATATGAAACTCTTCGAAAGATGGAATAAAATTGGAGATCAGTAGAATTGAGAGACGTTGACTCGAAAACTGTTAACAATAGGAATTACGTTCCGGTCTTGCATAATTTATTCCAAACTAGGCGTAGTTGGCCAAATTACGCGTAGTTCGTAATGAATCATGCATTTGCGGAATTAATCCACTAAAGTTTAAAAGTTCGCAAAAATATGATAGGGTCTAGATTATAGTTTGGTATAGTACCAATGATTACTAATTTGAAGCGAAGTGACGGATAAAAATCTGGAGTCGAATCTCTCGGGATCGCACTCGTAGGACAACCTCGTCTCATCGACTTCCTTGCAGATAGGAGCTTCCTTCGGTTCCAACGCAAAAGAGGCGTAAAAGAAACGAAAATACCAGGAAGTGAACAGAGTAGTATGCAACACGACGGTAATAAGACCAAGTATCAAGAATCAAATAGAATAATTGCAGGTTGAACTTAGATAAGAAAAGTATTCGTACCGGCTGGAGTTAACTCGGGACAGTCGTTCTTAAGATGCTCAGGAGATCCACACTCATAACAATTGCCCTTCGGGATCTTACAAAACTTCTCGGTGTGCCCAAGTCTCTTACACCGACCGCACACCCAACATTTTAACTCTTTGGCGTGGGGGTTACCACACCGATTGCACTTGGGAGGCCTACCCTCGACATTCGGAGCCACTGCTGCATATGCTTGCACATCTGGAGGAGTATCCTGCCTCCTAGCTCTCTTCTGCGAATCCCCATAACGGTCTTCACCACCCCGTTTCCCTTCGGAGTTTTGCTTAGCAATCATCGGGGGTAACTCACCATCCCGAACCGCATTCTGAGTCAACGTAATCGCAATTTCCAGCGCGCTCTGAAAGGTGCTCGGTTTGCTGGATAGTACACTCTTACGAATTGCTGGGGGTAATCCGTGAGTGTAGCGACCTATACGTTTAAGCTCCGGTCGGACCAAGTGCGGCACTAGCTGGGACAGAGCGTGAAAACGCGAAGTGTACCCTTGGATGTCTGACCCAACCATGGTCAAGTTCCATAACTCATCTTCCAACTTTTGAATCTCTGATTCAGGCACATACTCAGTGATCATCAACTCCTTCAGTTGCTCCCAAGTCATCGTGTTGATCTCAGCTCGGCCTCGCACATTCACGATTGAATTCCACCACGTCAGAGCCGTTCCTTGAAATACAAACGCAGCAAATCGGACTCGATCTTTGTCCGCACAGTCAATAGCGTCGAAAATAGATTCCATCTTTTCCATCCACTGGAGCGTTCCAGTCGCTCCCTCATTGCCTCTGTACTCTGGGGCCTTACAGCTCATAAAAGTCTTCAGCGTGCACCCAACACGTTGGGTCGAGCCCTCTGCCCTACCTGATCCAGTAATCACGACTTCGGGTCCCTCATTATTAACAACCGGCTCAGGACCCTCATTGTTGACAACCGGCTCGGGATTTCCAGAACCCGAACCACCACCAGTTCCTTGGGCTGCGCCCTCCCTCAGTTGAGCTATAAGCTCGGGCATCATTGCTGCTATCTGTTGAGCAATCATCTGTGCCATGTCAGGATTCGTATCGTTCTCCACATTGTTCCTTCTCGCATTGGACGTATTAGCTCTCGCGTTCGAAGCATTATTTCTCGCGTTCGAATTCGCGGTATTAGCCCTCGCGTTCGAATTTGCGGTATTCGCTCTCGCATTCGCAGTAGCACATCGCGCGGAACTTCGTGTCGCAACTCTCCTCGTAGGCTCCATCGTCCTAAAATAAAAGAGGAAAAGACTCGATCAGCAAATGTGTGCAACACAAAAACAAGGCCAAATGCCAAAACACAACGCGAAATTAAACACGTATAAAAATAGTGCACACATTGCAATCAGAGTAAAAATCGATTTAAAAAGCCTATGGTCATAGTCCAAGTGATTTACTCAGTTTAAATCACCCGGTTCGCTATAACCTTTGGCTCTGATACCAACTTCTGTCACACCCCGCTTGGAAGCGGAAACGCGAGATGTTCCAGTTATAATATCAAGAGTCAAGATTACAACAATATAACCGATAAACAAAACATCAAATTAAATAGATCATGCCAATTGTTTCAAAATAGATCATAAAGTCAAAGGCGATGAGACGCCAAGTACAAATACAACTCCAAAAGAGATAAACAAACGGATCGTCAATGGAAATTACAATAAACAATTCAAATCCAAATTTCCCAAAAGCAAGCGATCCGAAAATAAACTATGGCATGATCAATGGAAATCCTCAATTTCCTGCAAAGCGTTAAAACGACATCAACAACATGTTGGTGAATTATTCGCAATTTTAAGTAAAAGTTGACCCAACGACAAGTTTATAAGGTGGACCTATTCGCTTAGGTAAAAAGGTAATCAATAGCGTCTAACGATTAAGCAGACAGAAAATACAACCATGTCTAGAATTTTAGTAGGCAAGATATAAGATAACGTCAAGCAATTTATTAGCAAACAAGATGACGTCTAGCGTTAAGCAGACTAGATGACGTCTAACAATT
This sequence comes from Senecio squalidus, assembly GCA_910822075.1. Taxonomy (NCBI): domain Eukaryota; kingdom Viridiplantae; phylum Streptophyta; class Magnoliopsida; order Asterales; family Asteraceae; genus Senecio; species Senecio squalidus. The sequence goes on along the minus strand of CAJVGC010000001.1, from coordinate 53,099,500 downwards.
TGTAGACGAGATGACGTCCAACATTTAAGCAGACAAGATGACGTCTAACATTTAGGCAGACAAGATGACGTCTAACATTTAAGCAGACAAGATGACGTCTAACATTTAAGCAGACAAGAAATACATTACGCCTACTATTTAAACAAACAAATTTTTAAAGTACGCTTTACAGCCCTAAAAATAGTAAAGACAAGGGTTACAAATAACTCACAGATAAAGCTTCAGCAAACAAATATCGGGTACGCCAACACAGAGTTATAACTCCACCGCCTAAGCGCCTTAAAACAATAAACAACATAGTCTCAGTATCTCTATAAGTCTAGGTCCGGTTTAGCCTTGTCGGTTAAGATTAAGTTAAATAAGATAATTCAAATATTAATAAGTTTAAATGAGGTGACGTATTTAGAAGGCGATGTTCCGCGTCAAACAGGACCGCTCGGAGAGATATCGGCATTTCCACGTCATAATCGTCAACAGGAAAAGAATGATAATCCGAATCGAAAATGATTACTAGAAGTATCGCTTAATAGAATATCGTTATCAAGTTTCAATAGATCGACCAAAGTCAATGGAAACAATGTTGACTTGGTCAAGTCAAACGTAAGGAATGTTGACTTTATAAAAGTCAAAGTCACAGATATTGACTTATGAAAGTCCAAGGTCAATTGTGTTGACTATAAAAGTCAAATGTCAAACATGTTGACTTATAAGAGTCAAATGTTAATTATGTTGACTTATTGAAGTCAAAATCAATTTAAAAGTCCAATTTGACAATTTGAATAATTTGAAGTGTTTTCATACCAAAATGTTTAGAGTAAAATACCTTTCAAAACCATTTATAAGGTTTGCCGCAACACATATTTTGATGACTTAAAACGATGATCAAGTTGAGGCGAAGTTTAAAGTATCGCAAGGAGGTTAAAAAGTCCATTTTAAGTAATATTATGACATTTGTGATTGCGTTGGTGTCTTTGAGTCCAAAGACAATGTTATTGTAAAATATGTTACTTTTGTATACCATTTATTCATATAAGTGTTTTATTGTCGTAAAAAGTTGTGAGTTGAAATTTCGGCAGCGCTTCCGCGTCTTAAAATATTCGTCCAAAATTTTCAAACACTTTCCCGCTTAACAACAATTTCAAGTGTAATTAAATCTTTGTCATAATATATAATATGATATAAATTAAATACGTTACTTATGGTTAAATTCACATTTTAACGTATTTTAGTCCAAAGTTGTCCAAATCCGAAATCATAACATGTGTTGGTCTAATATTTATTCCTAACCATTTTTCAAGGCTAAAACCGAACATATGAAAAATGAGAAATTAGGAAGAAAGTCAATTCTTACCGATAGCAACCGCAATTTAGCTAGTTAAGAACCCGAGACAAAATCCTTTGATGGTGTGGTGATGAGATTTCTAACTCCAAAACACAATACACCATCCGTTAATACCAGATCTTACGAATACAAGCTTACGGTTACGTTTAATAGTGAAACAAAACGAAAGTGAGCAGTCTGTTCCCAGGTTGCGGCGCAACAGAGAGAGTTGCGACGCAACTCCTGGGCAGATTCCCACCGAAAACGTTTTTTCTTGCTTAATAAATCGACTTTTGATGGTAGATTTGGACATGCAAGTCATAATATGTTCAAAAACACTTTCAAATAACCATTTTGTAAAGCTTTTATCATCATTTAATCAAGATCCATACACATTTTTACCAAAACTTGATTTTTATACATATTTTACCATCAAACTCTTTAAAAACTCATTTTATTTAGCTAGATGATACATGCAATGGTTAAAAGTTATAAAATACAGAAAGTTCAAGTTAATATACCCCAAAGAAAATGAAGATTTGAAGATCAAACTAGATGTGATGAAGATCTTGATGTGAAATGGTGATTTCGACCCGAAAACGTTATAACCCAAGCAAACCTTCAAATGGATGAAAGAACTCTACTTCTCTTGATGAAAACAACACTTTTATGGTGGTGAAATATGTGTATTAACTCTGGAAATCACAGGTTCAAGAAGAAAAGGTAGAAGAAATGTGTTTGTGTTTGTGTGTGTGTTCTTCAAAGAAAAGAGAGAGAGAAGTGTAAGATATGTGTGTGAATTATGAAATGAAATGGGGGAACAATTGGGGGTGTTAGTGCCTTGTTACTGGACCCAAAAAGGCCTTTGGACTAGCAAAAATCCGTCACAAAAGTTTTAGGCCCGTTTAGGAGAAATTGCAAAAGTTTGAAAAACCCAAGTTGCTGATCTGCACTCTCTTGCGGCGCAAGACAATCACTTGCGGCGCAAGAGGGCCTCCAAACAGAATTTTTCATTTTTCGTTCTAAGTTATGGTTACGCACGTTCGTTGTTTAGAGTTCCCGATTGTTTTACATATGAACTTAGTCAAGTTCATTATAGGTATTATTGGTATTGCAATTCATTATATGATTCAATTTAAATTCCAAAATGGAAATACATACTTCTCGGTAATAACATAAACACGAGCAAAGCACGATTTCTTAAGAATAGGGATACGTTAACCGACAAATTTGGCATAAACCTCCTAACTTATTTCCATGAGCATACTAACTATAAGGCACTTAGATAAAATCAACTTACGTCTCAAGGGACGAATGAAAATAATCACATAAAACCCGATTCTCAATAATAAATCGTGAGTAAAACAAAGCGAAATAAAAAGGGTCAAAACAATTGCGAATAAAATATAAATAATAACGGTAACATAAGTATTTCAAATTGACGGGACGTCACAGCCTCCCCCAGTTAAAAGAATTTCGTCCTCGAAATATTTCCTACAACGGCCCACTCTAACTCGAAGGAAGACACTAAGGATATAGCCGTGCAAATATCAAAATCTTAAACGCATCCGATATGAAACTCTTCGAAAGATGGAATAAAATTGGAGATCAGTAGAATTGAGAGACGTTGACTCGAAAACTGTTAACAATAGGAATTACGTTCCGGTCTTGCATAATTTATTCCAAACTAGGCGTAGTTGGCCAAATTACGCGTAGTTCGTAATGAATCATGCATTTGCGGAATTAATCCACTAAAGTTTAAAAGTTCGCAAAAATATGATAGGGTCTAGATTATAGTTTGGTATAGTACCAATGATTACTAATTTGAAGCGAAGTGACGGATAAAAATCTGGAGTCGAATCTCTCGGGATCGCACTCGTAGGACAACCTCGTCTCATCGACTTCCTTGCAGATAGGAGCTTCCTTCGGTTCCAACGCAAAAGAGGCGTAAAAGAAACGAAAATACCAGGAAGTGAACAGAGTAGTATGCAACACGACGGTAATAAGACCAAGTATCAAGAATCAAATAGAATAATTGCAGGTTGAACTTAGATAAGAAAAGTATTCGTACCGGCTGGAGTTAACTCGGGACAGTCGTTCTTAAGATGCTCAGGAGATCCACACTCATAACAATTGCCCTTCGGGATCTTACAAAACTTCTCGGTGTGCCCAAGTCTCTTACACCGACCGCACACCCAACATTTTAACTCTTTGGCGTGGGGGTTACCACACCGATTGCACTTGGGAGGCCTACCCTCGACATTCGGAGCCACTGCTGCATATGCTTGCACATCTGGAGGAGTATCCTGCCTCCTAGCTCTCTTCTGCGAATCCCCATAACGGTCTTCACCACCCCGTTTCCCTTCGGAGTTTTGCTTAGCAATCATCGGGGGTAACTCACCATCCCGAACCGCATTCTGAGTCAACGTAATCGCAATTTCCAGCGCGCTCTGAAAGGTGCTCGGTTTGCTGGATAGTACACTCTTACGAATTGCTGGGGGTAATCCGTGAGTGTAGCGACCTATACGTTTAAGCTCCGGTCGGACCAAGTGCGGCACTAGCTGGGACAGAGCGTGAAAACGCGAAGTGTACCCTTGGATGTCTGACCCAACCATGGTCAAGTTCCATAACTCATCTTCCAACTTTTGAATCTCTGATTCAGGCACATACTCAGTGATCATCAACTCCTTCAGTTGCTCCCAAGTCATCGTGTTGATCTCAGCTCGGCCTCGCACATTCACGATTGAATTCCACCACGTCAGAGCCGTTCCTTGAAATACAAACGCAGCAAATCGGACTCGATCTTTGTCCGCACAGTCAATAGCGTCGAAAATAGATTCCATCTTTTCCATCCACTGGAGCGTTCCAGTCGCTCCCTCATTGCCTCTGTACTCTGGGGCCTTACAGCTCATAAAAGTCTTCAGCGTGCACCCAACACGTTGGGTCGAGCCCTCTGCCCTACCTGATCCAGTAATCACGACTTCGGGTCCCTCATTATTAACAACCGGCTCAGGACCCTCATTGTTGACAACCGGCTCGGGATTTCCAGAACCCGAACCACCACCAGTTCCTTGGGCTGCGCCCTCCCTCAGTTGAGCTATAAGCTCGGGCATCATTGCTGCTATCTGTTGAGCAATCATCTGTGCCATGTCAGGATTCGTATCGTTCTCCACATTGTTCCTTCTCGCATTGGACGTATTAGCTCTCGCGTTCGAAGCATTATTTCTCGCGTTCGAATTCGCGGTATTAGCCCTCGCGTTCGAATTTGCGGTATTCGCTCTCGCATTCGCAGTAGCACATCGCGCGGAACTTCGTGTCGCAACTCTCCTCGTAGGCTCCATCGTCCTAAAATAAAAGAGGAAAAGACTCGATCAGCAAATGTGTGCAACACAAAAACAAGGCCAAATGCCAAAACACAACGCGAAATTAAACACGTATAAAAATAGTGCACACATTGCAATCAGAGTAAAAATCGATTTAAAAAGCCTATGGTCATAGTCCAAGTGATTTACTCAGTTTAAATCACCCGGTTCGCTATAACCTTTGGCTCTGATACCAACTTCTGTCACACCCCGCTTGGAAGCGGAAACGCGAGATGTTCCAGTTATAATATCAAGAGTCAAGATTACAACAATATAACCGATAAACAAAACATCAAATTAAATAGATCATGCCAATTGTTTCAAAATAGATCATAAAGTCAAAGGCGATGAGACGCCAAGTACAAATACAACTCCAAAAGAGATAAACAAACGGATCGTCAATGGAAATTACAATAAACAATTCAAATCCAAATTTCCCAAAAGCAAGCGATCCGAAAATAAACTATGGCATGATCAATGGAAATCCTCAATTTCCTGCAAAGCGTTAAAACGACATCAACAACATGTTGGTGAATTATTCGCAATTTTAAGTAAAAGTTGACCCAACGACAAGTTTATAAGGTGGACCTATTCGCTTAGGTAAAAAGGTAATCAATAGCGTCTAACGATTAAGCAGACAGAAAATACAACCATGTCTAGAATTTTAGTAGGCAAGATATAAGATAACGTCAAGCAATTTATTAGCAAACAAGATGACGTCTAGCGTTAAGCAGACTAGATGACGTCTAACAATTTGTAGACGAGATGACGTCCAACATTTAAGCAGACAAGATGACGTCTAACATTTAGGCAGACAAGATGACGTCTAACATTTAAGCAGACAAGATGACGTCTAACATTTAAGCAGACAAGAAATACATTACGCCTACTATTTAAACAAACAAATTTTTAAAGTACGCTTTACAGCCCTAAAAATAGTAAAGACAAGGGTTACGAATAACTCACAGATAAAGCTTCAGCAAACAAATATCGGGTACGCCAACACAGAGTTATAACTCCACCGCCTAAGCGCCTTAAAACAATAAACAACATAGTCTCAGTATCTCTATAAGTCTAGGTCCGGTTTAGCCTTGTCGGTTAAGATTAAGTTAAATAAGATAATTCAAATATTAATAAGTTTAAATGAGGTGACGTATTTAGAAGATGATGTTCCGCGTCAAACAGGACCGCTCGGAGAGATATCGGCATTTCCACGTCATAATCGTCAACAGGAAAAGAATGATAATCCGAATCGAAAATGATTACTAGAAGTATCGCTTAATAGAATATCGTTATCAAGTTTCAATAGATCGACCAAAGTCAATGGAAACAATGTTGACTTGGTCAAGTCAAACGTAAGGAATGTTGACTTTATAAAAGTCAAAGTCACAGATATTGACTTATGAAAGTCCAAGGTCAATTGTGTTGACTATAAAAGTCAAATGTCAAACATGTTGACTTATAAGAGTCAAATGTTAATTATGTTGACTTATTGAAGTCAAAATCAATTTAAAAGTCCAATTTGACAATTTGAATAATTTGAAGTGTTTTCATACCAAAATGTTTAGAGTAAAATACCTTTCAAAACCATTTATAAGGTTTGCCGCAACACATATTTTGATGACTTAAAACGATGATCAAGTTGAGGCGAAGTTTAAAGTATCGCAAGGAGGTTAAAAAGTCCATTTTAAGTAATATTATGACATTTGTGATTGCGTTGGTGTCTTTGAGTCCAAAGACAATGTTATTGTAAAATATGTTACTTTTGTATACCATTTATTCATATAAGTGTTTTATTGTCGTAAAAAGTTGTGAGTTGAAATTTCGGCAGCGCTTCCGCGTCTTAAAATATTCGTCCAAAATTTTCAAACACTTTCCCGCTTAACAACAATTTCAAGTGTAATTAAATCTTTGTCATAATATATAATATGATATAAATTAAATACGTTACTTATGGTTAAATTCACATTTTAACGTATTTTAGTCCAAAGTTGTCCAAATCCGAAATCATAACATGTGTTGGTCTAATATTTATTCCTAACCATTTTTCAAGGCTAAAACCGAACATATGAAAAATGAGAAATTAGGAAGAAAGTCAATTCTTACCGATAGCAACCGCAATTTAGCTAGTTAAGAACCCGAGACAAAATCCTTTGATGGTGTGGTGATGAGATTTCTAACTCCAAAACACAATACACCATCCGTTAATACCAGATCTTACGAATACAAGCTTACGGTTACGTTTAATAGTGAAACAAAACGAAAGTGAGCAGTCTGTTCCCAGGTTGCGGCGCAACAGAGAGAGTTGCGGCGCAACTCCTGGGCAGATTCCCACCGAAAACGTTTTTTCTTGCTTAATAAATCGACTTTTGATGGTAGATTTGGACATGCAAGTCATAATATGTTCAATTACACTTTCAAATAACCATTTTGTAAAGCTTTTATCATCATTTAATCAAGATCCATACACATTTTTACCAAAACTTGATTTTTATACATATTTTACCATCAAACTCTTTAAAAACTCATTTTATTTAGCTAGATGATACATGCAATGATTAAAAGTTATAAAATACAGAAAGTTCAAGTTAATATACCCCAAAGAAAATGAAGATTTGAAGATCAAACTAGATGTGATGAAGATCTTGATGTGAAATGGTGATTTCGACCCGAAAACGTTATAACCCAAGCAAACCTTCAAATGGATGAAAGAACTCTACTTCTCTTGATGAAAACAACACTTTTATGGTGGTGAAATATGTGTATTAACTCTGGAAATCACAGGTTCAAGAAGAAAAGGTAGAAGAAATGTGTTTGTGTTTGTGTGTGTGTTCTTCAAAGAAAAGAGAGAGAGAAGTGTAAGATATGTGTGTGAATTATGAAATGAAATGGGGGAACAATTGGGGGTGTTAGTGCCTTGTTACTGGACCCAAAAAGGCCTTTGGACTAGCAAAAATCTGTCACAAAAGTTTTAGGCCCGTTTAGGAGAAATTGCAAAAGTTTGAAAAACCCAAGTTGCTGATCTGCACTCTCTTGCGGCGCAAGACAATCACTTGCGGCGCAAGAGGGCCTCCAAACAGAATTTTTCATTTTTCGTTCTAAGTTATGGTTACGCACGTTCGTTGTTTAGAGTTCCCGATTGTTTTACATATGAACTTAGTCAAGTTCATTATAGGTATTATTGGTATTGCAATTCATTATATGATTCAATTTAAATTCCAAAATGGAAATACATACTTCTCGGTAATAACATAAACACGAGCAAAGCACGATTTCTTAAGAATAGGGATACGTTAACCGACAAATTTGGCATAAACCTCCTAACTTATTTCCATGAGCATACTAACTATAAGGCACTTAGATAAAATCAACTTACGTCTCAAGGGACGAATCAAAATAATCACATAAAACCCGATTCTCAATAATAAATCGTGAGTAAAACAAAGCGAAATAAAAAGGGTCAAAACAATTGCGAATAAAATATAAATAATAACGGTAACATAAGTATTTCAAATTGACGGGACGTCACATATTTGACATTGGGTGTTGTGGATATATTACATATTTGTATTTTGCTTTGAAAATAAGTTTGGTTTGAAAATAAGTTTTGTCTTGTAACTTTGTATTTTTAAATAAGTTTTGTATTTACTTATTATGCATGTCATACCTATTCCGTGTCATTTGTATATATCTGTTCACTGAGCATTCGCTCAGCCGTTTTCCATTTTTCTTTCTTAAACGGCAGGTACTCAGTGGCTTTGGGGAATTGGGTCGAGCGTAGAGAGCTTAAGGATATAGAACCCTGTCTATAGACTATTTAATCTTGTTTAGTACCTCTTTTGAAATATTGTCTTTTGAATATTCGATTTGCATTTGTTTAAGTTAACGCCCTTTTTGCCTTTTAAGGTTCCTTTCGATATCATTTTGTATGCTTTGTAAGATCGGGGCGTTACAGCACCCGAGTTAACTTGATTTTCAATGACTCCGCCCGAATTGATTTGATTTTCACCAGAATTGATATCTTGATCTTGTAAAACATTGTCTTGATCTTCAATTGATTCTGGAATGTCTTCTCCTTGAATAATGTCGGCATCAGGTTGACTTTCTGAAGTATATTGACTCTCAGATGTTGTATCTTCTGATGAAAGGGTTTGGTCATGAACGAAAAGTGAATGTCTAGTACTTGCACTTGCTTGATTACCAATCTCAAAGTCATCATTTTCTTCAACATTAGCAACACCTTTTGGAGATACTTGCACTTCTTCTAAAACATGTTCTTAACAGAAACAATTAAAAGAATTCATAAATGTATCTAAATCAAACAACCAAGCACCACCTGAATTCTTAACATATGGTGTATATTCATTGAATATCTCATTAATGGATTCTTGTATGGTTCTAGTTCTTCAAATGTAAATCCTATAAGACTTTGAAACACCAGAGTAACCAAAAATGTATCCATCATTAGTCTTTTAGAATCAAATTTTCTTTGGTGATATTTGGTTTTCAAAATAGAGCATTGACATCCAAAAGCTTTGAAAAATCCTATAAAAGGTTTTCTTCCTGAGAACAATTCATATGAGGTTTTTCCTAAGATCTTAACCACATGACTTCTCTTGTTCACATAATACATAGTGTTCACAGCCTCTGCCCAAAAGGTAACAGGTGAAGAAGATGCACTTAAAATAGCTCTAGCTCCCTCAATTAATGTCCTATTTTTCCTCTGAGCAACTCCATTCTGTTGAGGTGTTCTAGGTGAGCTATATTGCCTAGAAATTCCTTTATGAGCACAAAACTCATTCACGTTTTGTTGGGTTATAACATAGTCAATATCGTTTAACCATAAACAATACACTTAACAAACAAGAAAAGTAACTTAAACGTTTAATGCGGAAGACATTAATAGTTACTACGGAAGAACAAGTTAGTGCGGCTGTCCAACAGAGTTACTACAGCTGGTCAAGTTGATACGGAAGAAGTCAAGTTGATACGGAAGACCAACTTGCCGTGCAAGTATAATCTAAGTTATAGAGTTATAATTAGATTATGTTTCCTTTTTGTTATTAGATAGAGTTTCCTTATTCTAGATAACGATATGTTTAGATAAGGATAGTTGATGTTTCCTAGTTTATCTAGGTCGGCCTTAAGGTCTATATATAGATAGATCCTTGTATGATAGAAAACACGTTGTATTGATATCTTTCATTAATACGATTGAGGCTTATAATTCGATAATATTCTGTTTGTTCTTATTGCTTTCCAATAACATTATATTAGTCGACAACTTGTTAATATTGAAGTGTTCATCCGCTGCTGAACTTCTTCAATAGATCACGATGTTAACGTAGGCGAACTTATTAGTTTACTTTGGCTAATACGATCCTGACAAGTGGTATCAGAGCACAGGAGGTGCTTTAGATCCATTGATCAACAAGTTTATAATCCTCATAAACAAAGAATCAATATAACCATCATGACAGAAGTTGCAATCGGCAAAGTTCATGTTCTTAACAACAACGAATTCGACTTATGGAAGCTACGCATCAAGCAACACATTCTGCTATCTGACTATACAGTTTGGGACGTAATTATCAATGGTAATAAACGTCCTACCACCCATGGAGCTGATGGAGAACCCAAAGTTCTCGCTAGACAACCAGTGTTTGATCTTGAACGAAGAGAAAAGCAAACCGAAATCAAGGCTCTAAGCATTCTTCTAATTGCAATCCCCAACGAATATCAATCGCAATTTGAAGAATATCAAGACGAAAAATCACTATGGGAAGCTTTGGAGAAAAGATTCAGCGGAACAAAGAATACAAAGAAGAACAAGAAAGCACTTCTTAAACAGGAGTATGAAAACTTCAACTCCCTGAATGGCGAACGAATGACACAGACTTTTGATCGCTACAAAAAGCTCACCGGAGAGATGATCAGCGCAGGCATTAAGTATGATAAAGATGATCTCAATAGAAAGTTCATAAGAGCTCTAGGCAAGGAATGGAAAGTATACACAGTTTCCTACAGACAAGGAGACACCCTAGAGGAACTGGAAATGGACGATCTCTACAATGACTTAAGAGTCTTTGAGGCAGAAGTAGAAGCAGAAAAAGCTGGAAATAGCAGTCCCAGTATTACTAATGTCAATACTGCACTTGCTACAACATCTGGAGGACCAAAACATGAAATCAATGACGAGATTTCATTCGAAGCATTTATTCTAAGTGTTCAAGTCTCACAGGAGAAGACGTAGAACAAATGCATCAGGATGACTGTGACGAAATTGATCTAAAGTGGCAATCTGCTATGCTGGCACTTCGAGCACGAAGATTTTTAAATAGGACAGGACGAAGATTCAATCCACGAAACAACGAACGAATCACTTTCGACAAAAGCAAAGTAAAGTGCTACGAATGCAACGAATTAGGTCACTTTGCTAGGGAATGTCCAAACAAGTCAAGAACCAACAATCCACGATCCACTCAAGACACAAATCAGAGTGCACTTATGTCGCAAGACATCTTTGGATATGATTGGAGTGACTTAGATGAAGAAACAAGTCAAAACAGGGCACTAATCTCTGAAGAACAAAATCACGTAGAAAATATTGCTACTATTCACCATGCATGCATAGCCGTAGTAATGGATGATACAGACATTATTTCTATGGAGATATTCGTTCCTACGGATGAATTAGTTTATACGGAGCTAGTTTATACTGACTTCGGAATTCCTGAAATTGGCAACAACGTTCTTGGATATGACTGGAATGATGATGATCAAGGAGCAATTCAAGAGGATGCTCTAATGGCCATTGACTCACCAACTCCAGAAACTCCATCCCTTATGGCCGAGGTAAATTCTAAACTTTGTACTTCTAATGTAAAGATATAATTGTTAAATATAAGAATCATAATCAATTAATGAGTGATTCAATTAAGATCTTAGAAGAACAAAGACAGTCAGCCCATAGGGTAATTGATAACTTAGAAAATCAGATCAAGTCACACAAAATTAATGAACAAAGTGATGTGAAAAATCTAGTTTTCCGAAAATTAACCTTTTCTAGATTACGACACGGGCAGTGTACCCTTGTCAGTTGTAAAATAGTATTAGCAAATAACGGGTTCGAACACAGGGACTATTTATAGTTGAAAATATTAGTTTATAAAAACACGTAACAAGTTGGTTTTAGTCTTAATGAAGACTTGCTTATAATTACGGTAAAAATATTTAAGAATTCAAATATGGATAAAAGACGCTTGCTTGGACCGTTAACGAATATGTGTTATTTCTTAGGTGTGAAAATATCGATAAACTTCTAATGTAAAATCCTAAGTTCCTTTCGAATACCGGATTTCTCCAATTACCTAACCATGCAACGATTCCTTTCGAATACCGTTAACACCTCAAGTAATTGTGCATAAAGTTTCAAGCTGATATGTGAGAATTAATTTATATGCTTCCTTTCGAATAGCTTACTAACTCCTAAACCAATTTCTCTTAATTTAGTAGCTAGCGTTCGTGTTAATATTTACTTGCAAAAATTGTTGTTAATGATTCCTTTCGAATATCATTCACTTATAATCAACTAAAGACCGACCGATTAATTCGTTCCTATTTTAGTAAAAATTACGGATTCCTTTGGAATACCCGTTTTTAGATTACCAAATAAGAGTATAAACAATTTTATCAAGATAGTTAAAATATTAACCCAAACGGATCCCCAATTAACCTCTACAAATCAATCTAATTTCACACCCAAAACCTAACACATAAACGATCACATAATCCAAGGAATAAATTAGCTACTCATAATTGTAACAAAAACAATCAAATATGTAAAAGACATACTTCAAATTGCAATAAAAATGATAAAAAGATTCAATACCAAAAGCTGGAAAATAAGTTCCAAGTATCCGAAATTAACAAAGCGGAAAAGTTAAGTAACGATTGTTCAATGGAAAATCACGATTATGAAATTGTTCTTGATCTTCCTTGCTAATTGATACTCCAAGACTGATGATATGATGATAATGATGGTGTAATTGTCCAGCCAAACGTTCATAAGTAATTGCCCCACTAACTTTTTGGGTTCCCACTTAATTAGGATTAAAGAAACAATTTTGTAACTGCCAGCAGCATGTCTTGCGCCGCAACTATTCGTCTTGCGCCGCAAGTCAATAAATTGTTTTGCCAGATACGTGATACTCTTGCGCCGCAACACATAGGTCTTGCGCCGCAACTCGACTTCAGCAAGCTCCATAAACTTTGTGTCAACCAGTTGCGCCGCAGGATTAGACATTTTGATTCCCGACTTGTTTTCCTTAGCTCCTTTTGGTCCCAAATCACCTCCAATCACTCCAAACATAACTAAAAACCTATAAAACACACTTTACACAAAATATAAGCAATACGGGGTCTATCCATTACGTTTGGGACACAAAACATAACAAATATCGCTATGAAATACTCGTATAAATGAGCGATATCAAACCCCCCATACTTAAACATTTGCTTGTCCCTAAGCAAATCCGACTCAAACCTACTAACCATTTTACAAAACATACAACTTAAGAAAAATTAGGGAATCACGGGCTCAAACATTTAATTAAATTCCGGTGTTAGAGATTAAAGATTTGCGTGAAATTGCTAGATCGTAAAACCGACTACAAACATCTAAAGCTACTAAATTACTTAAGTAAACAAAAACCGCAATTTACTAATTTTAACTCCTAATTCTTCCCCTAGTTTAGATATGTCTAAATAATCACACCTTAGTCCTCACTCTCCAACCGTAGTTGAAGCGATCAGCCATTACAGCCGACCCCTTACGCCTTACTTTCGGGGGAAACCTTAAAATATCACTAAGCATTTTCTTCATTTGAGTACTTCTTTCTTTTGAGAATTATTTGGTTAGTCTACATATTTTAGCTTGCCTCTCACTTTCGTTCACTTCAAATACTATAGATTTATTATTATATATTTTCTTTGAAGTGAACAAATATAACGGGATTTGAGTCTTCGTTATAGTGAGGATGAGTTCAAATTTGTTGACGGGAAAGACCTATGGTCTTTTTCTTCGCCTCTAATTCTCCAAGGGCTTAGGTAATACTAGGATTCCCCAACTACCCCCGAAAGGGTGCAAGGTCTAAAAGGGTTCGGTACTAAGGATATAGTGATTATCTATCTTTTTGATTTTTCAGGGAAACTTAAGGAACTAAAATTAGAAAACCTAAACTCTTATTTACAAGTATTTTATTAACTAAAGATGTTCCTAAGCAATTTCACGTTAATGTACCGGAATAAAGTTAAATATACAAGCCCCTATCATTTTCCCTAACTACATTTAAGCGTTTTTTTTTTAAAGTTTTTTTTTTAGACTCTAAATGACTCAAATGGGACTAAAATAAACGTAATGGATATAGGGGACAAAACTAACTAATTTCCCGACCCCCCCATACTTAAACAACACATTGTCCCTAATGTGTTCCATCGAAATAAAAACTAACTAAACTAAGGGAAATTAAAATAAACTAAAAAGATAAAAATAAAATAAAGAAAGAAAGATAAAACCGTGCGAGTTCCGTAGGATGTTGCATGATTTCTGAATCGACTCCACACGTGCTGAACTTAATGCCAGTCTTGGTAAGGTACAAACACATAAACAAACACGTTAATTAGCATAAAAATAAAAATCCTAAGCAACGGAAAATAAAATAGTTCCAAACACGACCCGACACAACTGAAAAATAAATAGTTCAACATCACAAAGTACAACAACAAACAAGTAAGCCCCACAAGCGGCTTCTTCACGTCCTTCACTCTTCATCATTCGGTGGGGGTTGGTTCCACAAGGGAGGTGGGTTGTATTCAGTCCACCCACTCGCTGCCTCGGGATGATGCACATGGTACTGGGAAGTAGTCATATATTCCCACATGGGCTGGTATCGTGCCATGTGATACTGTGTGTAATCCCCAAACTGATGAACATCCGAGCGGGTCCTATCGACCTCCGTCCTGATTTGATGAACCTCCGACCTAATGTGAAGAACATCAGCATGTGTCTCGTCCACTTGGCCCCAATCCTACACATTTCATGCATCATGGGGTTGAAGTCAAACGGGCCAAGTGGTGGTGGGACCGCTCCCGCCGCGTTCGCGTTACCCTCTTCCTCCTCGTTCTCTTCCTCAGCTTCGTCACCCTCTTCCTCCTGCACATTACCAACATAAATTCTGTTGTTGGTTACAATTTTAGCCCGAAACAAGTCATTCATTGTAACCATCTTCCAACCCACTGGTGGACTGCACTGTCGAGTCCCTGCCTGAGTCATAACCCCCAAAGTCTTTGCTATCCTCGTAATAAAGTGTCCACAAACCATAGGACCCGCGGCTTGTCGTCCCGACCCTTTCTCGTGCATATACTCAGCCAGTGCCCACGGGGCATTCACATACTTTGTAGGGTCCCTTTTAGCGAAGAAATACAACAACCACAAATCATCAATGTACACTTTATCCTGATGCTGAAAGCGGTGCAAGAATGAATTGGAGATTCCTTTTTCAAGCACTCGTAATATTGGATCCTTGAGGTTGTTCGCTTTATTGGTGGAGGCGTGAGGCCTATGTCCAGATAAATCAAACCACACTTCATTTTTTCTACTCCGGATTGCATTCCAATTCCAACTTCCCTTAACAATATAATCCTTCATATTGGGTTTGTTCAAATATTCAGCTTCAGTAAATAAACCCGTCAAATACCCAAAATGTGGCAGGGTGACCTCATGAGCTTTCCCCCCTAACCTAAACTGGATTATCTTCGCATCGTAAACCTCTTTACTACTGTCCGGGACCGGGTCTACTGTCAAAGTGGAGTAAAACTCGAGACACAGTTCTCGATAAATGCTTTCTCGGACACTGAATGCTTTCTTCCATACTTCCACCTCAAAAGGTGTCGCTCCAGGCTCTTTGACAAACCGAGTAGTCAAGAAAGGGTTCAATTCTACAGTTATTCCCAAATTATCGAGCATACCCCATTCCAAGAACTTCGGGGGATGAACCGCTTTTTCCTGAAGTAAGGCCAAGTTGTTGTTAAATCTGATTTTCTCATTAGCCGTACACCCTGTCCATTTGAGCCAAGGGTGCGTTTCAGGTCGCATCACCATTGATTCAGTGGATGGAACCGGTGGGCGGGTCACTCGATGAGAAGTGGATGATTCTACCACTTCCGGTTCCTCAACCGCTTGACGTTTGCCCTACAAAAAACAAACAAAAACAAAGACAAAACAAACCACAATTGTTAGAATAAAAGAAACAAAATAAAACAAACTACTCTCTTTTTTTTTTTTTTTTTTTTAAAATGTAAGGTCTGAAGCTCTTCTTGCGCCGCAACTCTAACCTCTTGCGGCGCAAGAAGGTGTGATTCTGGGCGAAATCCTGCAGCAACATGGCAAACCCGACACAACCTAACTCACACACAAATAATACGAAAACTAAGCTAAGTAATGAAATATCCTATCTAATGAACGGACTAAAACTCTAAGGAACCCTATTTAAACGTTCCCCCAAATCAATTTCAAATCAAGAACCCTAATTAAACGAAATTGAAGAAATTAAACATAAGAAACAACATACCGATCTTCCCATGTCGTAAAATGATTGGATTTGAGAAAATCAATGACTAGAAAGCGAAATCGAAATCAGTGTGTGTTTTCTTGGTGTTCTTTTTGCGCCGCGAGTGTTTGAAGAAAAGAAAAGATAATATCTCGGTTGAGGGTTTTTAAAAGATAAGAAAGAAATTTTTTTTTTTTTTTTTTTTTTTTTTTTTTTTTTTTCTGATGGTCTTGCGGCGCAACTTAGTGGTCCTGCGGCGCAAATGGATGACACCCAAATTACTACCAGCCTCGGATCAGGACTTGCGGCGCAAGTCCCCCCTCTTGCGGCGCAAGACAAGTGCTACAGCAGGAATTTTCGTTTTACTTACTAAATTACTTAAACACTTAAATTAAACTAAAACTAGTTAACTCCTAAATTACTAAAACAACTAAAAAAAAAAAAAAAAAAAAAAAAAGAAAAAAAAAAAATAATCAAGATAAGAGAAAATAAAAGAGAAATGATACAACAAACCGGGGTTTAATCCGAAAGTGCTCGTTTTTTTTTCTCGAGTCATTAGCTTGACTCCTCGTTGTGCCTAGAACTTAGAACGGGTAAAACCCACCCTCCAACGTCATATTGTTCTCCTCATCTTCCTCCCGATAAAGTTTGACCCTTTGACCATTAACGATAAATGATCCGCCATCATTCGTTTCTAGCTCCACATATCCACCCGAAAAGACCCGTCTCACCAAATACGGACCCGTCCACTTTGATCTCAACTTAGGTGCTTTAAACTTGTATTTCGATTGGAATAAAAGCACCTTATCTCCTTCCTTAAACTCTTTCCGCCGAATTTTTAAGTCGTGAACCATCTTCGTCCTCGCTTTATAAAGAGCGGAATTTTCATACGCGTTCCATCTCAATTCATCCAACTCGTGGAGTTGCAGAAATCTGGTGTCACCACTAGCTATTAAGTCCATGCTACATTCCTTCAGCGCCCAATACGCCTTATGCTCTATCTCCATGGGTAAATGACACGTTTTCCCATATAGCATCTTGAACGGGGTGGTCCCAATCGGAGTCTTGTAAGCGGTCCTAAACGCCCATAATGCTTCATCTAGTTTCTTTGACCACAAAGACGGGTTGTTGTTGACCGTCTTTTCCAAAATCCGTTTAATCGCCCGATTAGTGTTTTCGACTTGCCCACTTGTTTGAGGGTGGTAGGAAGTCGAAAACCGGTGTTGTACCCCATATTTCTTCAAAACTTTCTCCATTTGGGCGTTTGCAAAATGGGTTCCCCGATCACTTATCAAAGCTTTTGGCATGCCAAACCTACAAAACAAACTTCGTAAAAAGTCAATAACCACGTTAGCATTATTGGTGGGTAGAGCTTTTGCCTCGACCCATTTGGATACATAATCCACCGCCACCAAAATGTAGACATTTCTGTTCGACGGTTTAAATGGCCCCATGAAATCAATTCCCCAAATGTCAAAAACCTCGCACACTTGTATACTTTGTTGCGGCATCTCGTCTCGTTTTGTAACCGTACCTTGCCTTTGACACGAATCACATGTCCTCACTAAGGTGTGTGCCTCTTTAAAAATAGTGGGCCAATAGAAACCCGCATCAAACACCTTCTTTCCCGTCACGGATGGACCATAATGCCCTCCCGTTGGACCATGGTGACATTCATCGAGAATTCGCCTAGTATCGGCTCCATACACGCACCTTCTCACCATTAAACAAAAATGGCTCCTCCCAAAAATAATACTTGGCATCCGAAAACAGCTTTTTCCGTTGTTGATAAGTAAGCAATCTACTAACAACTCCACCCGCTAAATAATTGGCTATGTCGGCGTACCAAGGACCCCGTTCACCAAACGCTTTTCCAACAAATGCCAACCTTTCATCCGGAAAGGTGTCTCGAATATCCTCCTCATTCAACGCTCCAAGACTCGGATTCTCCAAACGGCTCAAATGATCCGCCGCCACATTTTCTCTACCCCTCTTGTCTTGAATCTCCACATCAAATTCTTGAAGTAATAATATCCACCTAATCAATCTCGGCTTTGCATCTAACTTTGAAAACAGAAACTTCAAGGCCGAGTGATCCGTGAACACTACCGTCTTACTCAATACCAAGTATGATCTAA
>CAJVGC010000001.1:53041704-53080970 GCA_910822075.1 Senecio squalidus | reverse complement strand
CTACAGTTTTTCAAAACTCACAACATGGTAGCTTTCTTGGAGAAGAATGACGAAAACGCCAATTTTCACCAAATCATTGATTTCTTGAATCATTCAAAGATCAAAACGGCGTTAACAATCAATCCAGAAATTAATGAATCCCACATTAGGGATTTCTGGACATCTGCTGAAATGGATGAAACAGAGGCAGCCATTAATGCGGTGGTAGATGGAAAAGCAATCAAGGTTACAGAGTCTTCTCTACGCAAACATATACACTTACAAGACTCAAGAGGTAGTGTAAAACTTCCTTATGACATCCTGGTTGAAAACTTTATAAAAATGGGATATGAGGGGGACTTAAATCTTTCGACCTTTCTCAAGGCAAAACTATCCCCTCAATGGAAATTTTTGTTGCATACTTTGCAACAATGCATATCCCAAAAACGAACAGGATGGCATGAAGGTAGCTCTATTTTAGCTAATGCCATGGTTTGCTTGGCAACAAAACAAACTTTCAACTTTTCTTACATGATTTTTGAAGGAATGCGATGGAATATTTTAAACCCAAAACTTAAATTTTTGATGTATCCTCGCTTTCTTCAACATCTTTTTATCTGTGAGCTTAAAGATCTAAATAGATCAGAAAAATGCTTTTTATCACATGCTCACTCAAAGAAAGTTTTTACAAACATGAGGCAAGTTAATAAGGGCAGCACATCTAAGGTGACACCATTATTCTCTACAATGTTGGTGATCACCATTCCTACAGCTAAGGGACAAGTGACTTCACCTCTGTCCCAACCCATAGCTGCCACCATCAGTACTATTGCAATATCTGTGGGCACTAGTTCCATATCTGAAGCAGGTACTGAGGGTGTTAACCCTTAGGTTACTACGGCAGTTACTACTGCTCATGTTCCTCCAGTTGCTACTGTGAGTTCTACTCCAGTTGCTACTGCCCCAGTTACTACTTCTAAAGTAACTAAAACCACTGTTTCATCACCTCACAAACCATCAATGGCTGCTTTCAAGAGACTTAAGAGGGTTACTCAACCTCTTGTTTCTAAAACCATCCCCCATTCTCACACTTCAAAATCATTACCTGAAACATCTTCAGGAATGACTCACAATTTAGGGGAAAACATTGAACACACCCCCTTGGTCACTGAGTTGGTCCATAAGGAGGGGGGAGACCATGTAGGGAGGGCTGATACTACTGCAGCTTTCACTTCTCATAGTGAAGCTCAGTCCAGTATCAACATAACTAAGACCCAAACTACGACAACACCATCCTTTGGTGAGAACTTGTTCTCAGCTTTGGAAGGTGGTCCCTGGCGCCAAGAGACCATGGGAGAGTTACATGCTTCTGCTAGGCAGGAGAGTTTCTCTATTCCCTATGATCAACTGCCTGTTGGTACCCAACATGAAAGGGGTGAGGGTAGTGGTGGTCAGTTTAATGAATTGATGGCTTTGTACCAATCTCTAATGGTGAAGGTTAACAAACATGGTGAGATGCTTTCTACTCTTACATCTTTGGTGCAACATGTACTGGCACAACAAGCTCTCCTATCAGTCCAGTTACTGCCCAAAAGAATCACCACACGAAGTGCTGGTAACTCACCAAGACCTTCCAGCTCCTCATCTTCAGATGACTCTCCTGCAGATGATAACAAGGGGGAGAAAGACCCAATTATTTGTTTCTCATCTGAAGAGAGCAAGGGTGAAGACAAGGGAAGTGCAGATACAATAATCACTGCCACATCAACACATGATGAAGATATGGAAGGCAGTACATTTGAGGGGGAGACAGAGTTAGAGACTGTAGATATGGTGGTAGATGAAGAAGGGGAGAAGATGGTAATAGATGATCAATATGAGGGGGAGCAGCAGAAAGAAGTGAAGCAAATGGTTGAAGAAACAGTAGACGAGATGGAAGTTGAAGCTGAAATGACTTCTGAAGTTGCTACTGACACACTTGCTGCTGACTAAGTTAATGCGGATGATGAGATGGTTGCTGCGGACACGGTCACTACGGAGCCAATGGTTACTAGTCCAGTTGTTGCGGACTCAGTTGCTGCGGAAACCGTTACTACGGACCCCATGGTTACCAGTCCAATGGCAGATGATGCGGATCACTCATACCTGTTCACAACCACTCCTCCCACATTCTATCAAGCTTCAAATCCTTTGACTGCAATACATTCTGAAGCTACAACACTATCAACCACAACAACTGAAGCTCCTGTTTCTACAATTGATCAACAAGAAGCTGCAAATGTTCTTATTCAAGAAGAGATGACAAGAACAAGTGTGATGGTTGATGAAGACACAATAGCATCACAGCTGCTTAAGATCAAAGAAGAGAAGCAGAAGCAAGAAAAGGAGAAAGCAGAGGAAGAAAGGAAGAAGATGATTGCTGAGCTAGTTGCTAAACAAAGAGTAGCAGCTGCATTGGTTGCTAAACCATCAGCAACCTCTATAACCTTACCTGAACAACCTGCTAGTGTCTCTGTTTCTACAGGTAGATATGGATACATCACTGTGGATGAGAAGAAGAAGAAGGTTCAGAAAGTTGACCTTGATGCTCCAGAACATAAAGACAAAGGCAAAGCTAAAGTTGTGGAGAAATCAAAGGAAGAAAAGCAGGAAGAAGAAAGGATTGCTCAGGAAGAAATAAACTTTCAAAATCTTACACCTGAAGAAAGAGAACAGCTCAGACAAGAGCAAATTAAAGCTGAATTGATACTCAGAATAGCTGCTGAGCATGAAGAGGAAGAAAGGGCAAGAAAAAGGAAGATAGCTGAAGAAGATGAGCTTCATGCTAGGCTGAACAAGTCTCCAACTCCAGCTGAAAAAGAAGAACTGGACAGAATTTCTGAGGAGGATGCAATTCATGCTAAGGAGATGGAGAATGAGGAGATCTTGAATGAATTGGCTTATCAAGGCTTGGTAAAAGCAGATGAGCGATATGCTATGAAGACAGTTGAAGATGATAAAATTGCTCTTCAGCAGCAAGCAAAAGCCAAAGCCAAGCCTGAAAAGAAGAAAGTGTCCAAGTCCACAAAAGTCAAGTTAGCTGAAGATAGGGAAGAATACACCACATAACTAAAGAGAAAAGGTTATAGTGGTAGGTCACTAGGTCCTATGAAGTTAACTAACATGTTGGATCTTGTGAAGGAAGAAAAACAAAAGGAAGCCAAAAGAGAAGCTGCTCTTGCCAAAATCCAAGAGAAGAAGAAGCAAGATGCTAAAAAGGCATTAGAAGCAGCTCTGAGAACTGGAAGGAAATTGTTCATTCAACCAGAACCTGTTCCTGTTGTGGAGAAATCACAAGAGAAGCCCAAAAGACACAAGCGAGCATCAAAGAGGATTCCAAGGCCTCTAGCCAAAAGACAGAAGATGAATAAAGATGCTGTTGCTTCTCAACAAGAAAGTCCAGACGTTCCATTTATGGATGTTAAACAAGAGCCTGAAAGTATGGAACAAGATCCTCCTAGCACTGCTCAAGGGGGAGATTATTCTGCATACATAAATCATGTTGAAGGTCTTAGGTTTACTCCATTGAATGTGAAACCTCCAATGATCATAGACTGGAAGTTTATTGGTGGAACATTGGGAACTGAATATGAAGTCATTAGAGCAGACAAGTCAAAGAAAGTTCTTCAAGCGTTTCATTGGATAATTAGAGACTTCGATAGAGATGATTTGGAGAGAATGTACAACATTGGAAAGGTTAAGTACTCTCATGAAAGAGGTGTATGTTCTGGTACTGATCTGGCTATGGATGTTCTGTGTAGACTATTTGAACCAGGTTACAAAAAGAAAAGCTCAGTGTTCAAGAAAGGAAGTCCAAGCAATCCAGTACTCAAATGGTTCATCTATGATCGAAGCGGTGTCTACTCCATCAAAAGAAAGGAGGGAGCCATGGAATTCTATTTGGTTGATGTGCGATATCCTCATGATTTGAAAACTTTGGAAGAGTTGATTGAAGTCAAGCTCAATGGACTTCATGATTCACCTCTTGCACATGAACTAGTTTGGAGGATATTGGTACAAATTATAGATGAAAAGAATAAAAGCAAAGAGGGTGATTGGCCTGAACAGAGATGAATTAAAGTTTGTAATAGTTAATCATCTTTTGTTAATGAAAAATAGTTAGTACGGTTGGAGCATAAAACTTGTACTTTTGATGTGTCATAAAAGTTCAAGGATAGGGGGAGATTGTTGGGTTATAACATAGTCAATATCGTTTAACCATAAACAATACACTTAACAAACAAGAAAAGTAACTTAAACGTTTAATGCGGAGGACATTAATAGTTACTACGGAAGAACAAGTTAGTGCGGCTGTCCAACAGAGTTACTACAGCTGGTCAATTTGATACGGAAGAAGTCAAGTTGATACGGAAGACCAACTTGCCGTGCAAGTATAATCTAAGTTATAGAGTTATAATTAGATTATGTTTCCTTTTTGTTATTAAATAGAGTTTCCTTATTCTAGATAACGATATGTTTAGATAAGGATAGTTGATGTTTCCTAGTTTCTCTAGGTCGGCCTCAAGGTCTATATATAGATAGAGATAGAAAACACGTTGTATTGATATCTTTCATTAATACGATTGAGGCGTATAATTCGATAATATTCTGTTTGTTCTTATTGCTTTCCAATAACATTATATTAGTCGACAACTTGTTAATATTGAAGTGTTCATCCGTTGTTGAACTTCTTAAATAGATCACGATCATAACGTAGGCGAACTTATTAGTTTACTTTGGCTAATACGATCCTGACACGTTGCATTCCTAAACTCGGTTCCATTATCACATCTAATGACTTTCACTTTTTTATCACATAAATTTTCAATTTGAACAACAAAATCTTTTATAATCTCGGATGTCTCATGTTTATGAGCTAAGAAAAAGACCCATGAGAATCTTCAATAGTCATCAGTGATAACCAAACAATAAGATTTCATGCCAAGATTCTTTACACTGACTGGACCAAATAGATCTATTTGTAGAAGGTGAGGGACAGTCTCTACTGAATTTTGAGTCTTGAGTTTAAAACTTGTTTTATGTCTTTTACCCTTTAAACATGAAATACAGTGGTCAAGTAATTGAGAATTAATTTTAGGTAATCCAGATACTAGATTATCTATGACCAACTTATTCATGCTTTTAAGATTAACATGACAAAGCCTTATGTGCCATAAATAAGACTCTTTTGCAATAGTTTTGGATATGAAACAGTTTGAGGATTCATTTGATTTAACATTATTCATATCCAAAATGTACATGTCCTTACATCTTGGTGTCTTTAAAACAATCATGTCCTGAGTTATGACATATTCTGGTTTGAGTATGTAGAAAAATTCTGAGCTGAAAGCATCGGTGTACTTATTATCATATACGTAAGATACTGAAAGCAAGTTATAATTAAGTTCTTTCACATATCTCCAGATTCAATGGGTGATTTGAAACTCTTCCTTGTCCACTAAAAGTTCCACCCATATCTCCTCCAAATGAGACATTACAAATAATGAAGGCAATGAAATCTTGAAGGAACTTGATATTCCGAGTCATATGTCTAGAGCATCCACTATCAACTACCCATGTATTCTCTTCAAGATCAATGGATTGCTCGTGCACATAATAACTATTCAATGAGATTTTGGTATCCAATTTCTTGTAAACTTTGAATTTAATCTTTTAAACTTATTAAATCTAAAATGATCATGCAATTTCTTTTCTGTAATACAAACTTCATAATCCGAATTAAATTTGTCATCACCCGAATTAAAACGTTCTATATCCGAGTTAAATTGAGCCCCCAAAATTTGATCCGACTTAAACATTTGTTCCTCCAACTTAAAGTATATTCTACCAAATTGCCATTTATCAGATTTTGAAACACATTCAGTAACACATTTATCCGTAGATTTCGACCAGCATTCTTCTAATTTGTGTTTCTTCTTGCATGTATTACATTTTGGTTTTCTCTTTGACTTTTTAGATTTGACTTTCTCAGTTTAACAATCACAGATTCATTCACAGATTCATTCTTATCAATTTCATTCACAATTAATTCATGCATTGAAAACTCAGAAACTTTCATACTATGAAACAAATAACATTTTTCATGCAAACAATTATGAATTGGTTCTACAAATTCTTCCTCAATTTCAATCAATTCTATGTTATTACAAATTTAACATTTACAATCTTTTCTTCAATTCTTCATGATTACTTGACTCTTCTAATTTTTGACCTGCTACAATATTAAAAGTTTCATTTAGACTAGTAATATCATTCAAATTAATCAACTTATTCACAGAAGAACAAGTTTCATTCAGATCAACTTTAGACTGTACTGCAGAAACATCATCAAAAGAATTTTCAACAAATAAACCACTCATAAAATTTGTTGATTCAGGTTTAATAGAGTAGTTATCATTGAATGGAGGTGGTACTGCATTAAATCTAATACCAGGATTAGGTTTTTGCACAAATTGATGTTCAATAATTCCATTCAAAGTCTTGGATGAAAGATTAAATTTCTCAACATGAATTTAGCATTTCCAAATTCATTTGTTACCTTTTGAAATCTTTCAAATAGGTTTTCATGTTGTGTTTCCAACCTTCACAGGTTACCCTTATACACATCCACATCCCTTAACAGAGAATCACTTTTATCTTTATAAACCTTTTCAGTTTTCTAAAATTCTCTTTGATGAAATATAATTAAACTAATTTCTTTTATCAAATTCAAATTGTGTTCTCTAGTAAACTTCAGAGTATTAAGAAATCAATAGAGCAAGCTTTAGAAAGTACCTCATCAGTAGACACTTTATAAATATTACTCATGAGAGCTGATACTTGCTTGTTCTTGAAGTCTTCTTCCTGCACCTCATCCCACTCTTCAAAGGTGATCAAAGCCTTTCCACTAGTGTCTGCTTCATCCTTTCCAATTTTTCCTTTTGCAACTATCAATTTCTTTTGTTCATCCTTTCCTTGACAACTATTCCTTTGATAACCATTGTTGTTCATTCTTCTAGGTGTCCTTCACTCTCTTGCAAAATGTCCATAATCTTCACAGTTGAAGCACTTGACCTTGGACTTGTCAAATCCCATTCTATCACCATTCTCCTTCCTGAAATTGTTCCTCCCAGTCTTCTTGTAGAATCTGTTGGCTCTAACACTCACCATGGCCATTTGCCATTTCAGATCAATTTCTTCCAGATCATCAGGGTGGAGTTATTCAAGATCTCCCCTTGCGTTCTGCCTGATTCAAGCTTCCTGCCACAAACTCTTCATAACTAGCAACAAATTCTCTATACAAAACCTCCTTGTCTTCTAATCCATTAGCTATAGAATTTACAGAGGGTGAATGATATGCATTTGATTCAACATTCTGACTGGAATATCCTCCCTAACCACTTGAGCTATATCCAGCAGATGGTTGATTGGATGGTCATCAGCTTCCAGAGTGATAACTTGCATATGACTGAGGTTGTGGTTGGGCTTGATTAGGATAATGAGTTGAATTCATAGGAATTTGAGCCTTTAAAGCACATCCATATGAATTTCCATTTTTCTTTTTCTCATTAATCTGCATGCCAACTTCATATGAATGCAGAATTCCAATCAACTCTACCAAGGTCTATGCATTCAAGTTTGAAGTTCTCTTAATTATCATCACTTGCATTGACCATTTTGTAGACAGAGATCCCAACAACTTCTTGCATACATCACTATCTTTCATTATAACTACAAAGCTCTTCAAATCACTCTCAAGCAGTGTATACCTACTGATGTGCTCAAACAAGCTCTCACCCCTTACATACTCAAAAGCTTTATACAACTTTTTCAGTATATCTCACTTGCTCTCCTTTAGCTGTAGACTGCCTTCGTATCTTAATTCCATAGCATCCATCAGTTCTTTAGCAGAAGGACAATCCTTAAAGTTGTTGTAAATCTCAGTAGAAAAAGCAAGAATAACAACTCCAATGCTCTGAAATCCCTATCAATCAGCTTATTGTCTGCTTCAGTATACCTTTCTGGATCTACATCTATCATTCCAGCTCCACCAGTTTCTTGTATCATAGGTCAATGAGGACCATTAACAATTGAACTCCATAGTTGTCGATCACTGTAGTAGAAAAAAGCCTTGAATCGAAGCTTCCACATCATGAAATCAGGATCCTGGTAGGATATTTGGAGGTCTACCACCAGACAACCTGTCTCATTATCATAATTCACAATTGGAGCAGCCATAACTATTGCGGACATATGATTTGAGAGATTTAGATTTTAAATCGGATGAACAAACTATAACTCGGATGAACTAACTAACACTGAATCGATTCAAACACAATCAAATTCGCAGAAATCAGCAACTAATCCTTAGTAGAACACAGTAATAAACAAAATCACACTTAAAACGGATGATTAATACAAACATACCTCAATAATGACTTTTATCGCCAAATTTCAAACTTATGAAAACTGAACAATCGTTGATCTTACTAATCTAAACCTTGTAACTCTTCTAAACACTTCGAATGTTGCTAACAATCTTTTGATAAACAAGCTGAATCAAATTTGAATTGATTTCCAGCTCTGATACCACTTTTCAGGTTTGATCAATCTTCAGAGCAAACTCTCCATGTATAGATT
Organism: Senecio squalidus; assembly: GCA_910822075.1. Taxonomy (NCBI): domain Eukaryota; kingdom Viridiplantae; phylum Streptophyta; class Magnoliopsida; order Asterales; family Asteraceae; genus Senecio; species Senecio squalidus. The sequence continues at coordinate 53,072,312 of CAJVGC010000001.1, read as the reverse complement.
CACTAACAGGTGGCGGAATCACAAGTTACTGATTAAGCTATTTTAATAAGAACAGTTAAACACAACGAATTTAACTATGTAAGCTTTCTTTCAAAAGCCTTAAATGGCGGGAAAGTTTGTTACAAATATTTTGTCACTCCGGCACTCTTATCTGAACTCCTCTTAGCACTATTTATAGACTAATAAATAAAACATCATTTAAAAACACTTCGGATGAACTAATAAATAAAACAACATTTAAAAACACTTCGGGTGAACTAATAAATAAAACATCATTTAACTTTAGTTCAGGTGAACTTGAACTTAACTCTGATGAAGAGTTAGTTCACCCGACATAAAGTCTTCATGATATTCCAAACTAAGATTTAGTTCGGGTGATGAACAATGTTCACCCGAACTAAATATTTAACACTATACACTTTGATAAAGATCTTTGGAAGCTTCAGTTATCAATCATTTATGCTCTAACATAAAAGATAGATATTGTATTTCAGAAGTGATGAAACAAGTCATCAATGAAATTTGTCATCAAAATGTTGTGCAAATCATAATAGATAATGCATTAAACTGTAAGGCGCTGGAGAGATCCTAAAGAGTCAATTTCTTCACATCTTTTGGACACCATCTGTTGTTCATACGATTAATCTTGCTTTGGGGAACATTTGTTCACCAAGGAATGGGGAAACAAATCAACTAACATATGAACATTGTAGCTGGAGAAAAGAAGTTCACGAAGATGCGCTTGCAATAAAGAATTTCATCATGAACTATAACATGAGACTCTATTTTCACCAAGTTTACTCCTCTTTGATTGCTATCGGTTGCTAACACTCGCTTTGGTTCCGTTATTGTGATGCGCAAGAGCTATGATGCAACGAAACTCCTCCTAGGTATCCGATCCTGTTTTCGGAAACACTTTAAAAATAGATACGCTACAAAAACCCCTCAAAAAGGGTGTCCAAGGGACAAAAGAGTTTCTATAGAAGTTTCCCTAAAGTTTCCTACTAGTGTCGACAAGTTTCTGTTTTCTAAGGGTTGTCATGGGCTTTTTAATGTGCTATAACTTAAACCGGTCTCCTATTCCATTCTACACATTTCTTTAACCGTTCGAATATTCCAATTCTCATAATCATCCATTTCCTAGTCTTCTACCGAATCTTTTTATTCTCATCGATTATGGATTTTCATGAACAAGAAATACAAGGATCATTATCAACTACATCAATAGACCAACTTCCATTGTGGGAAAATGTGACTAAACTGAAAAAACTTACTAGATCAGGAGGTTGTTGGAAATTTAAGTGTAACTTTTGCAGTACAATCCAACAAGGATCATATCCTAGAGTTAGAGCACATTTTCTTGGTATCAAAGGTAATCTACTAATCTTTGGATTATGACTTTCCAAATGTGTTCATAAGCATAAACTTTGTCAGGTTTTTGCATTGATAATTTTCGGTCTTTGTATTATGATTTTCGAATCTGTACACACAAAACTAACTTAACCAATTATATCTCAAGATTAAGCACAATAAACAGCCTCATATTTAGAATAATCATCAACAAGGTTGAAACCTACAACAAAGATATAATAAACAACCTCATATTTTGGTCTTGTGTTTGCATTGGTAATTTTCGATTTGCAAGAAAAAAACTTTTACTTACATATTTCTTTTAATTTTTGCAATATAGGTTTTGGAATTTATGTTTGCAAGAAACCAACAACGGCTGAGAAACTTAACATGAAACGATTAGAAGATGCGTATGAAAAGCATAAACTCGAGTCACAGGCAAAAGAATTCGAGTTGCCATATGAAACTTGCCATGTGAAACTGGTGTTGGATTTAAGAAAAGAAATGGTATTTCAACACCTATGGAAAGAGATTATGGTGTCGAAATTAGGGACCAACTACATCAAAAAAATAGCAAGATTATTTTATATCGGAGGTTTACGTTTTAATATTGCAAAAAAATCCACAATATATTAGGGCTTTTCAGTTTGCTGCTAACTACGAAATTGATGGTTATGTGCCTCTTGGTTATAATAAGCTAAGAACAACATTAATACAAAAAGGAAAAATCTTCAAAGTTTATTGGATCCACTTAGGTCTACATGGAAAGAAAAAGGTGTGAGTATTGTGAGTGATGGCTGGAGTGATTCAACAAGAAAGCCTCTAATTAATTTCATGGCTACCTCAGGTAATCGTCCTTTATTTCAAAAGGGAGTCAATATTTTTAGGGAAGTAAAAGATATATATTTTATTGATGAATTGATGAAAGATGTCATCAATGAAATTGGTCATCCAAATGTTGTGCAAATCATAACTATCAATGCAACGAATTGTAAAGTGGCTGGAGAGATTATAGAGAGTCGGTTTCCTAATATCTTTTGGACACCATGTGTTTTCATATGATTAATCTTGCTTTGAAGAACATTTGTTCAACAAGGAATGTGGAAACAAATAAACTATTATATGAAAAATGCAACTCGATAAAAGAAGTTCAAAGTTCACGAAGATGCGATTGCAATAAAGAATTCCATCATGAACCATAACATGAGACTCTCTATTTTCACCAAGCTTACTCTTCTTAGACTACTATCGGTTTCAGACACTCCCTTTGCCTCCATCGTTGTGTTCCTCAAGAGATTGAAACTTATTAAAAGGGGCCTTCAAGCTATGGTCATAAGTGATGAATGGTCTTCTTATAGATTAGAATGATGATTGGGGGGGGCAAAGTAGCATATTCTTAGTTTAACTGGACCTATATATGAGATGATTAGAGTTTGTGACACCGAAAAACCATGTTTCCACTTGGTGTATGAGATGTGGGATGTGATGATTGAGAAAGTGAAGATTTAGATCTACAAGAAAGAAAAACGACCGACATCTCAAATAAGTTGCTTTTATGATGTTTTGAATCGTATTTTAGTGGCTGATGGTCGAAGAGTAACACTCCCTTACATTTTCTAGCTCACTCTTTACATACAAGGTATATGATTTTAAATTATACACTTGATTTCTATTAGATACTTATGTTTTAACTTTTGAATATTGTAGATATCATAGTGATGCATGGTTACTTGAAGATTCTACAAGATGTGCTCCACAGAGTGATGGAGAAATTTCACAAGAAAGGATGAAATGTTTACGAAGGTTGTTTCCTAATGATGATGAGTATACCAAAGTCCTTGATGAGTATGTAATGTTTTCAATGAAGAGTTTTCCTTTTGAAGATTTAACAAGCATTTCAAAGATGGGTACTATGGAACTCAAGAATTGGTGGGTTAACTTTGGTGCTCAAACTCCTTTACTCCAGACATTGGCTTTTAGATTACTTGGACAACCTAGTTATTCTTCTTTTGTTTAGTCTAATTGGAGTACTTACGCATTTATTCACTCGCTTAAGAGGAAGAAGTCGACTACAAGTCATGCTCAAGACTTGGTTTACATCCACAATAATCTCCGACTTTTGTCAAGGAACCCGAACGATGATGTACATGTGGGATGTGAGTGGAGATGCCTTTGATTCAATGGAATGTGTAGGGTTTTTGGAGGTTATCGGTCTTTCAATAGATGAACCGGATGTTGAAAATGATTTGATTATTGATAATTAATTGCCTTTGAATCTTTGAAAGATTTAGTATTTTAGGAGTTTAAAATTTACATTAATATATATCCATTTCGGAATTTCTTTAATATATATATATATATATATATATATATAGGAAGAAGTTCTTATAAAACAATATTTAAAATAAAATAAGTAAAAAAAAATAAAAAAATAATTTATGATATGTTAAATTTTGTATTATATTTATTTACTCAATTATAACAAACTTTATAAAAACAAGTTTTGATATGTATCAAAATATATATCCTTTAGGGGTTGTGAATCAAATTATACACTTGATTTATATTAGATAAAAGGGGGTTCCCCCCGTCAAAATTGAATAAATAAACGTTTACAGAACATGATGTACAAAACGCACATCAAGAGGCCGCCTTGACAACATAAACAAGACAACTCACACCCAAAACACAACCAATCAAACCACTAAATACTACGACACAATCAATTTTGAATACCCAAAGACATAATCTTGAAACGGACCATGTTAAAAATAACCTAAAAAAGAACCTCTATCGATCTCGAACCTTTTTTAAACATCCTATTATATATATATATATATATATATATATATATTATATTTTACAATTGTCGTATATTTGCTATATATGTATCATAAAATTTTGAGTTTTGTCGTTTCCCGTATATGTTCTGTATCCGTTTGCCGGTGACGTATGATAATGATTAGTATACTATGATAATCATTAGTAAAAATGAATTGTGTGTCTGTACATGAGATATTACATACATATAAATAGGCTATACAATGGGCTTTACAAGCCTAAACCTATTACAGCATGGGCCATGCTAACATCCCCCCGTAGTTTGAGCGGGAGGGAAATCCCGGACATTCAAACTGGATCGAAATTCAGAAAATAGAGAAGCCGGAAGTCCCTTCGTAAATATATCAGCATACTGAGACCGGGAGGGAACATGCAAGACGCGAACCTGTCCAAGGGCTACCTTATCACGAACAAAATGAATATCAATTTCGATGTGCTTCGTTCGTTGATGTTGAACAGGATTTGCTGTCATGTAAACTGAGCTAATGTTGTCACAGTAGACAATAGTCGCCTTAGTGGGCAAGACACGAAGCTCACGAAGAAGGTTGCGGAGCCAACAAGTTTCGGCGACGACATTCGCAACACCACGGTATTCCGCTTCAGCACTAGACCGAGAAACCACATTCTGACGTTTGGAGGACCAAGACACAAGATTATCACCAAGAAACACACAGTATCCGGACGTCATGAAGGACATCCCCCCCCCCCCAATCTGCGTCGGAGTAGGCAATGAGACCGTCAGTGGAAGATGCATGGATTGTAAGGCCATGATTCAATGTACCCCGAATATATCGAAGAATGCGCTTAAGTGCATTCAGATGTGGTTCCCTAGGGTCATGCATAAATAAACATATATGTTGTACCGCATATGAAAGATCAGGTCTGGTGATAGTGAGGTACTGTAAAGCTCCGGCTAAGTTGCGGTATAAGGTAGGATCCGAAACACGCACGCTCAAGAATATCAGTTGCGTACTTCTGCTGAGAGAGAAACAAACGAGTGGTAGAGCGACTAGCAGATATTCCCAAGAAATAATTAAGTGCCCCCAAGTCATTCACGGAGAACTCATTACTCAGTGAGGTAATGATCGTCCGGATCTGTAGATGAAGCCGTGAGAATAATATCATCCACATATAACAGCAAGTATGCACTGGAGTGCCCATGATGATAAACAAACAAAGAAGAATCAGAACGACAACGCTGAAACCCCTGAGTGCATACAAAATCGGCGAATCGCTGGTACCAGGCACGAGGGGCTTGCTTGAGTCCATATAATGACCGTTGTAAACGACAGACATAATCCAGGTGACGAGAGTCCCTATATCTAGGAGGCTGATGCATATAAACCGTTTCGTGTAAATCCCCGTGTAAGAATGCATTTTTCACATCAAGTTGATGGATGGGCCACTGTCGTGAAACAACAATGCTAAGAACAGTAAGAATAGTATCCGGTTTAACGACCGGACTAAATGTCTCATCGCAATCAATGCCAGGCTGTTGACTTTTGCCATTCGCAACAAGTTGCGCCTTATATCGAGCTACGGTGCCATCAGAATGATACTTCAGTTTAAACAGCCACATGGAAGTTACAATATTGGCCTTTAGTGGCCGAGGAAGAAGAACCCATGTACCATTAGAAACAAGAGCATGAAATTCCTCGTTCATAGCTTTTAGCCAACGAGGGTCCTTGAATGCCTGTAAGTATGACCGGGGTACAAGGGAAACAATTTATGTGTGTAGGTTTAAGCGTGTGATAGGTTTAACGATGTCGTGTCTGGTTCGTGTAACCATGTGATGAGTGTTTTGAGGTGGTGGTGACGGGGTGTGAGGAGTGGGGTGGGGGGTTGGGGTTGGGGGTGGGGACGGTGGGGGAGGTAAGGGTGGCTCAGGTGCGGGTTGAGGGATATCAGATGATTGGAAGTGAGTGCGGAAGTGTGGAGGAGACACATTGTCGAGAAAATCATATGATGGAGGTTGAGACGGGGTGACAGAGCCATAGGGAAACACAGTTTCATCGAAGACAACATGTCTGGAGATAATGATTTTGCAAGAGGATAAATCAAAACACCGATACCCCCTATGATTGGTGGGAAAACCAAGAAATACGCAGGGAGTGGACCGTGGGGCAAGCTTGTGAGGTGTGTGAAGATGAGGAAAACAGAGACACCCAAAGAAACGAGGTGAGAATACGATGGATGACGTCGATGAAGACGAAAGTATGGTGTGTCAAAATTATGGACGAAGAAGGTAAGATATTCAGCAGGTGTGTGGCCATATGGAGTGCCTCAAACCAAAAGGTCGGGGGGGGGGGGGGGGGGGGGACGATATTGAAATAGGAGAGTCCGAATCACATTATTAATTGTGCGTAGCATACGCTCAGACTTCCCATTTCGTTGTGCTGTGTGGGGACATGAAAAACGGAAATGAATGCCGTTTGTGGAGAAGAATTGTTGAAATTCATGGTTATTGTATTCTCCACCATTATCACATTGAAATGATTTAATAGTAGTTTTAAATTGTGTTTGAACGTAGGAAAAAAACTGGGTGAATTTATCAAAAACATCGGATTTATGATGAAGGGGGTACACCCATAAGTAATATGTGTAATGATCAAGAAATATAACATAATATTTGATACCACTTAAACTTGAAAATGGAGAAGTCCATAGATCTGAGTGAATAATTTTTAGACTGTGAAATAATAAATGGAAGTCGTACATGTTTGCCAAGTTGACACGATTGACAAAGCATACGCGACTTATCCTTATTACACAAAATGAAATTACTAGAAATTAACATCTTCAGAGCTTGATCACCAGGATGACCAAGACATTGATGCCAAAGAGAGGGAATTGACGCAATAAGAACTGCAGGCTGAGACTAAGTGACTGGATATAATGGACCAGAGCTATCACAGCGGATGAGAGGGTTGAGAGTGTGGTAATCCTTCACGGTAAAACCAAATTCGTCAAATTCTATAGAACATTTATTATCGCGAGTAAATTTGCAAACAGAAACAAGATTTTTAATGATTTTGGGTGTAATAAGCACATGGTTTAAATAAAGTGGGAGATATGGGTTAGGAAGTGTGGTGTGTCCGGTGGTCATAACAGGCATCAAAGAACCATTGCCGACTAAAATTGAACGATTTTCATGATTGTTTAAAATAGTTTGTAATATACCTGAGTCCGAATGGACATGGTAGGTCGCGCCCGTATTCATAACCCATCCATCATCGGGATTATTAACAGCTAACGTGTTAAACATTTTCGGTAACGAAGTCGGTTGATCATTACGAAACCAAGTCCATGGTGGGGTCAAGTGGTGTGAACCGACGGCTGGAGGAGGAGACTTCACTTGGCCGGCGGTTGACAGGTGAGTAGTTTGGGCTTGATGGCCTGTTAGAAAGCAGATGGTCCAGAGGGAGTAGTGGGCCGATGGAAGCCAGGAGCTGGGCCAATAAGCCCACGTTGCTGAGATGTGGACCTCGAGTTGGAAGCAGGCTGATGACCACGGAAAGAAGGCGTGTTATGCATGGTGTTTGAGCGAGCAGCATCACCAGCATGTGCAGCGACCGACGGAGGTGGGATAAAACCCATCCTTAGCGGATTGGGGGGTTCTCCGGTGGGTTTTGGCGGCGGTCATTTCGTCGAGAGGAACGACGATTTCCCGGGGTTTGAGTCGTGTACAATGCCGTAGAGGATGAGGAATGATCTTGGTGAAACTTTTTGTTTGGCCGATACGAGTTGATACGAGGTTCTTCTCCGAGGAGAATAGCGCGTGTATCAAGCCATGAGGGTGGTGTTTGCCGAAGTCGTATATGCAAGGTAACTCCGTCCCAACATCGGGGAAGACCGTTAAAGGTGAATGCAACGAGGTTTTCATCCGGAATTGCTTTATCCATATTAGCAAGAAGATCCGCCATAGTTTTTATTTTTGTGCAATACTCGTTAATGGTTCTATTTCCGAGTGTGATGTTTCGAAGTTGGTTGTCAAGCTCAATAAACTTCGCCTATTTGTTAACGTGGAAAAGATTATGAAGATTGACCCAAGCTTTCCTTGCCGTTAGATTCTTTTCGAAGATGTTTTGAAGTAGAGAGGGAGTGATTGTTCCGTACAGCCATGATTTGACAATGGAGTCAGGTTTTTGCCATACCGGATCCGTAGGTGGTCGACAATCGGGATTTGCCTCTGTTGGAACATAGGTGGTGTTGATGTGATCGCCAACATCGTAGCCATCACAATGAGTGGAGAAGATTTCCGACCATAAGTCGTAGTTCATATTGTCGAGATTAAGGATAATGGGAACGTGTTCTTTGATGTTAGATACACTATACGCCTTGTGTAGGGGAGGAGGAGCTCATGGTTGTTCTTGACCGGCCATGGGGAGGATGGGAGTGATGGTGGCAGTAGTGGTGAAGATGGGAGGGAGCAACACCAACGTAGCAGTAAGGGAAGAGACACAGTCTATGAATTTTATTGGAAATTTATTAGAGGGAGGGGAAGAGAGGGTGGAGTAAAGGCTCGATACCATGATAATGATTAGTATACTATGATAATCATTAGTAAAAATGAATTGTGTGTATGTACATGAGAGAATACATACATATAAATAGGCTATACAATGGGTTTTACAATCCTAAACCCATTACAACATTGGCCATGCTAACAACGTATCCGTTTCCCAATGACGTATCTGTTTCCGTGCAACATAGAGATTAACCTCCGAGACGAACCGGAAAACCAAAAACAAAATGACCCCTGATTATTCTTGGCGTACAGTTGGCTTAACTAATCTAAACATCCAACAAACCGGACCAATCATGTCCATAACAGGAAAAAGATCCAATTTGTTTTATCATGCTGCAATTTTATAGTAAAACATAGAGTCAGTTTTTATTCATGTCCATAAACTGCATAATAACATATAACATAAATAAAGGCGTGGCAATTGATTGTTTGATAAAGGGAATTCCAGGCAAATAGAAGATAAAGCTATGTGCTTTAAACCTACAATAACCAGCGAGAGACCTTCGAACCTGATTGAACAGAGCATTGAATAAAAAGTATAGATCGGAATACACGAGGACAAGGATATTCCTGTTGTTGCCACATTATAAAACCTATCTTCTTTTAAATAGGACTAGGGACGTTCTTGGTTGTGCTAAGCACAACCCACCAAGGTTGATTTTGAAAGGTATCATGACTAAATCATTGAGGTAATTTGATACTTTAGCAAACTATGAAAAATTTAATACTACACGCAATTGGATGGGAAATGAAAGTTAATTTCATTACTAATTGATATCGTAAAATATTATTACTTTTATTATGCGATATCATTGTATTTTCAACCGTTTTTAGTACTTTTTATGAGGATTTGATATTGATATTATTCTTATTTTTTAATAGGTACTGAAAATTGACTTGTATCGAGAAGGAACTCAAAAGGGCTCAAAACGAAGAATGACGTTGGATGAAGATTATTTGAGAAGCAACATGTGGCGCAACCACGTGAAAAAGAAGACCCAATCGCGGTTTAATTATCTCAACCGGGGTTTGGTTGTTTCCAACCGATTGTTGGGCCCATAATCAAAATTATACTCGAATTAGGAAACTTCAGCAGAATTGTGATAAATAGAAGGCTTTTCTGGCATTCTAATTACATTTTTCACATCAGCATTCGACCAGAAGCTGATTCCAAGAGGTTTCTAGGGAATTCGGAGGACAGAAGATTTACACGATTGAATACGTTCGATCGTTTGAAGATTAAATCATTTTTTCGGATTGAATATCATTACTTTTCATGGTTGAACATGTTTTCTCCTTTGTTTATGTTTTTTTGTGTTCAAACTCTTAACATGAGCTAGTCTGTTTATTGAATTCGCTAAGACGAATAACTTAGACAATGGTTTGAATAATTTATCTATCGTATTTAGTTCTTTGCATGTTTATTATGTTTAATCGTAGAAACTTAATTAATTGTGATAAGTAATTGTTACCTAACGTGATTGATAGATCTAGTCCATAACCGACGTTCGTCTAGATTTGTTAATTATTTATGTTTAATTAAGTTATTAGTTAAATATAGCTTGAAATTGTGTCCGGAGATAGGTTAAGAACCATAATAATTACTAAATCTATGTTAAAGAAGATAGGTGAATTGAAGGAATAGGTAGACTATAAGACTATCGTTGACGCGAAGTCGATAGATTAAATCTTAATTAACTGTGTAGTTATTAATGCATAACTTTAGGTGGACAACACATATGAGGACTCCCTGTGTATATAATATAATTTAATGTCTAGCCATTAGTTGTAGGATAACGGAACTTGACGGGAAAAATTATCTAAATAAATTAAACCAAAGAACGATAATACGACTAAATAGATAAATTACGATAACCAAAGTCTAGGATGATAGTCTGAAGCGAATACATTTTATTCCAATTGTTAAAAACACTTGCAAAATTAGTTTTATTCATGTTTTTTTTAATTAATACTTGTTTTAGTTAATTAAATCAATTGAAACTAGTTCATTCGGAACTAGATTGACCCCCCCCCCCCCTTTTACTACTTACAGTTCTAGTTACATATAATATAAAACACTTTTCCCTGTGTTCGATGGACTTACTGAACGCTATATTATTATACGATCAGGTATTCTTGCTTGTATTGTATGATAATCTAACTTTAGTAACATCCTAAATTAAACATATTTTATAAAGACGATTTAACACATCAGTAATAACAATGGGAAAACCACCAATGAAAATGCAATATGAAAACAATGAGGGGGTTGATACCTCTGCTAGTGTGACGCGTTTTGGTACGAGCTCCGTGTTAGAAGCAAATCTGTGCGCAGGTGGGCAAAGAGGACAATATCACCCTATGGGTGTGCTTGGGTTGTTACATGTTGGAATTTCGGCCTTCAACAAGTCTTATGGAACTTGCAGAATACAAGAATATTTAATAATGGTGTAGGATATTGAACAAGAAAGAAGAAAAAAACTGAGAGATGAGAATGTTGACGACTATCATTAAGGAAAAGAAAATTTGGTACAAGGTTTTAGCCTTACCCCTCACCTTTATTTATAGGTCAGGGGTAAATCTTAGTAGAGTTGTATTAGGATATAACCTCTTATAACCCATGTAATCTAGTCTTGCCTTGCAAGGCAATCAACCTTATTTGTAGACAACTATAATTAAAGGAAAACATAAACATACCTAATACAAATACCTAATACTTCTAAAATTTTCTATCCTAATTATATTAATAATAGGATAACAATTTCCACCTTATTCTAAGTATTAGATAACCCCGATACCAAGCATCTCTACGTAATCCATGCAATGCCTGAACTTCCGTCCTGGAACCACCTTCGTCTGGAGGTATTCTCCCAGCTTGAGTAGGAAACCCTTAGGCCACACCTTTTTCTTTTAATATTCATGTGAGAATCGCATACTCTCCCGTTGTAGTACCCATGTGCCAAACCGCACATGCCTTTACCTTGAACAAATACTCGATCTTCAACCTACCCTTTTGGGTCCTTGACAAAGTAAATATTCACGTGTTCACCTTGATCTTCTCCATGCACTAGACCCACCTCTGCAGAGATTTTTACACTTATCACAATCGCAATATCCGGTCTAGCTAATACCATCAAGTTCCCTACAACATCCGCATATGGAACCTCACACATCTTTTCCACATCCTAGTCATCCTCCAGGTAAACCTTCAATAAAACCTTGAAGCGTGCTCCTAATGGTATAAATACCGTACTGTCATTCCTCATTCTGTAATAACCCATAATACCTTGTACATACCTCAACTGAGACACCCTGGTTCGGCTACCCTTCTTCCTGAAATCACCATACCAATAACCTTGTTTGCGAGACCCTCCAAAATCCATGATCCATTCTTTCGGGATCTTCCCACTAATAGCCATGAATAAATCCGCATTATCATAACCATCAGGATGTGACCCGGAACTCGAGCTCCCATTCTTCTTGAAAAATCTGATTTCTTCTTGTTCCATTGGGGACAGTCTCTCCTTAGGTGATCCTCAGAACGACATATGTAACACTACGGTTTATAGTACCCTTACCTCTTGACTTCGAACGCTACTTCCCTCTAAATTGTGATCTTCCTCTCTGTTGAGGCCTCCCCCTTACAAATAACCCACCACCAGTATCTGATCTTGCATCCCCTCTTTTCTTCAGCTCCCGTGAATTAAAAGTAGACAAAACGTCTTCCATCGTTACGGTCTCTCTCCTGTATAACAACGTCTCCACAAAATTCTCATACGATTTTGGCAATGATGTAAGTAAAGTAAGGGTTTGATCTTCATCCTCAATCTTGATATTGGTATTCGCCAAGTCACTGATAAGCTTATTAAACTCGTCTATGTATTCACACATCTTATTTCCAGAGCCCATGAAGAAAGTGTACAACTTCCTCTTCAGGTACAATCTCTTAGCCAACGAGATAGGCATCTATAATGACTTCAGCTTTAACCAAACGCCCGCATCATACTTTTCCTTGGTAACTTCTCGAAGAACCTTATTACCTAAGAAAAGAAGTAAAGCATTGTGTGCTATTCTGTATGGCTCACTAGCCAATATAGTTGCCTTTAAAGCATCTGTGGTACCTTCCGGAAACTCGTCTATAGCAACTTCCCAATCTTGATGGATCAAGATGGCTTGTATCTTTACCCGCTATAACCCAAAGTCGTTATTCCCTTCACATTTCTCAATGTCGAACTTCGCTATTGACGTCATACTTCTCGTTTTCTAAATTTTCTTTCAATCGCTACCTTGCCACCCAAGAAAATAACCGAATCTTTCTACTCAAGCAACCCGCTTAAACCATGAACCATAGTAAACTTTCCTTCCTTCTTTTGCAAAACTCGGATCTTACCAAATACCTCCACAAAACTGCATGGAATAATAAGCAACCCAAAAAACCCTAACTTGAGCACCAAGTTAAATTTTCAAAACCCTAATTTTTGTGGTTCACGTTAAACCTTACAAAAAAAGTAACCGTCTTCTTTTTCGAAACACCAAAAATTAGCCAGCAACCGTGGATAAATTTTAGCCTACTTTTTGTAAACCCGAAGTGGGGCTTAACTTTTAAAAATCCCAATACAACAAGGAAGTTAGGTCATGTTTACTTCTTCCATGTATGTTCAAGACAAAAAAAAAACAAAACAAAACAAAAAGAAAAAAAAACAAAAAAAAAAAACAACTAAACTTCTTCTTCTTTACAGCTTGTAAACCTCGTGACAAACAAAGCCACTCACAAGGACTTGTGAGTTTTCTCTGTTTTGGAAATCGAACACCTCTTGTATAAACCCCTTTGAAGCAGCTTCAATGCAACCTGCGCGAACCGAAACTGGACAAGAAGACAACAAGACAAATTGCTCAAATCGAAAAGCTTCCAACGGGCTATTCTTGAACCACGATTAACAGTGGCTCTGATACCAATTATTGGAATTTTGACCTTCAACAAACATGAGGGAACCCAAAGAATATAAGAGTCTTCAATAATGGTGTACGATATCGAACAAGTAAAAAGAAAAGAAACCGAGAGATGATAATGTTTTAGACGACTCTCATTAAGGAAAAAGAAATTTGGTACAAGGTTGAAGCCCCACCCCCACACATTTATTTATACTTGAGGGTGTAAATCCTAGTTAGAGTTATATTAGGAAACAAGATCCTAATATCCATCTAATCTAGTTATTTGTAGACAACTACAATTAAAAATAAAAATAAACATAATCTAATACAAATACCTAATACTTATAGATTATTATATCCTAATTATATTAATAATAGGATAACAAAGGTATTATAGAATTTTAACCAATTCAACATTTCCATGACTAAGTCACTCTTTCGTTAGTCACACAACCATTAAACAAAACAGGAACAATTATGCCCGCTAGCTTAGATAATTATAACTAAAACTCCAAATTTGATCTGATGAAACAATTGAATGATATAAAGATTACAAAACCTCTACAAGCCCTCCACTTTTAAATAAGCCAAAATAATATATCTAACCATAAAGAAGCAGAAGAAGCGTCCATACAAATAGTGATAACCAAGGGTTTATTGTCAAAGTTGATGCAAAGAAGGAACTTCTCGTTATCGTACTGTACAACAAAAGTAATGCTTTACGACCTTTTCAAAAGAGCAAGTCCTTGCAAATGTTTCATCGATGACATATTCAACATTCAATAGTTAAATAAAACTTCAAGGTCGAGCTTTAGAGAAAAAATAAAAAGATTCTTCAAGCAACTTATTTTATGTTGGAGACAATTTTAGACGCAAAAGCTACAAAGGTTCAAACAAGCTACTTTAATACATTCGAAAGTTGCGATTGAAGATCAAATCAAACATCAACAAGTTTAAGATAACAACAAAGAAAGACTGTACAAGACGAATACTTTTTATGAAACAAATACAAATAAGTGAAATTTGTCGGATTTAGAATAGGACTAACATTTTATTTGTAATTGTTGTTAGAGACTAAAATGTAATATGTTGAATGTCTTCTATTAGTCCCCACATTCCTGTAAATAGACAGGTGAGATGTGAGTCTTTTGTAACATTTGGAGCTCAATAGTAGATCTATTTTCTTTATCTAGACTCTACATTCTCTGTCTAAAACTCGAACACCTATCCAATACCCAATAGGTATCCCATTGATTCATATTTTGATCTTGTTAACTATTCAGACTCAAACTTTGTTGAACACAAAATTGATTGGAAAAACACATCTCGAAGAATGTCAGTTTTTTGGTGGCATATATAGTTAGTTGAAGTAGCGTATGATACTGATAAGTATATACCGTACCTTTTCAGAAGCACTGATACAATTAGCTATTTTAAGTAGGTTATAAAAGGGAAGTTGTTCTATGAATAAACAAAATCACAAAATTACCGTTTACATTAATTGAAATATAGTTGTTATGACATTTCATATCTCATTTGCATTAGCTACAACTACATTGTCAATATGTTTTTATCTATATATAAAAATTCAAGCAGCAATAAGCTATTGCTGGAGTCCAACTTTCGACTAGCTTGTTTTGTCAAACACTTTCTTTGAAATATTTGTGTGAATAATATTATAATACATATTTTCATGATTAGATTAAAAGAAGTTTATGATACACAGGTCACAGTGAAAAAGAGTGTCCTGTCGTAGATGAGTATGTATACTGCTCAACCTAATATTGTCCATAGTTTTTGGAGGGCCTAAAGCAATACACCAAATTACGAGTAAATTTTATTTTTTGTCCCTAATGACTTTACAATTCGTCATTTTATTCTTGTACTTTTCTTTTCTCATTTTTTATCCCAAGATGTTATTTTTCATCTTTTTTGTTCTTCCGTTAGTTTTATCCGTTAAATAACATATGAATGATTGAAATGATAACAACCCTTTTATTTATTTTGTATTTACTTTATATCTTCTATCCTATCACCGACTATCTACTTTCCTTTATAATAATTGAAAACAATATTCTTATAAAAATTTGATAAACATAGCCCTTCCAAATTAAAAATAGTACATTTAGACATGTATAAAATAATTATATATTCAAAATAAACATTTTTATACTTTCAATAGTTGTTCCTTGTATTTTCAAAATAAAATTCTTTTACATATGTAATTAATTTTTAACAATCTAATACATGTTTTAACAATGCATACGTAAACTAATAGTCGTTAGGGACAAACCCGATGGTACAACTAATTTATTTTTACCGCTGACGACAGCTTTTGAGGGTCCATCTCCAACAAATGGGCCATAACTGGAAGTTGCAACACGAGGCAATGTAGGCAAATATATGATGTGACAATAACCTTAAAGACAAACACTAGGATATAAATGATTAATTCAAACCTAATATAACTACGCTACACGTAATTTTTCAAGACAAAAAAATATAGTTTATCTACTTACTATCTAATCGATTCATTTAGACGTTTCATTTTCTTCACTAGGACAAATGGTTGGCGTTTACGTGAATTAAGACATAGATAAATTTATAAGTTTTGTTACAAAGAATTTTATTTGATAGATTAGACAAAATACGATTTGTACCATTCTAAAAGATATAGATTCTTATCGGTATTCAGATTTATGAAAAACTAACTCAAAATCATGTTAAAAAATATTGGTATGGTTAAAGGATTAATACATATAATTTACAAACCTCTATGGTAAATAAATAGTACCGATTACAAGTCCGTAACCCTTATAAGTCCCATAACCCTTAAGTCCGTAACCCTTAAGTCAGTAACCCTTATTAGTCCCATAACATAAAAAGTAGTTAGTAGCAAAGGGGCAGCGTACATTGATACACGATAAACTTTATCTTCTAAGGTATGATGTGGATATGCCTAGTGGAGTTTAACATAATCTTTTCGATAAGATATACATTCGTATTTGAGAAAAGACATACAAGTAATAACAAACAACACCCATTTTTTCTTTTAGAAACATTATCTCATGATGAATGAGAGATAGATAAAACGAAATAAAAAATAACTAGCACTTCCTCCTATGTGAAGCTGTAAAGCAAATGAAAGGGACGAGAGATTTTCCAAAAGATGAGGTATTAGTATAATCCTACTATATTATTATTTGAAGCAAATAACCTCGATCCTAGATGTGGTATCGTACAATCTTATAATTGTAATTGTCCATATCAAAACGATCTATATTGTGTTGATATAGCAAACAAGATTAGTTTCGGAGTGGGATTGTAAGATCATTTATGGGATCATAAGATCGTATATAGGATCATAAAAGATCTATAAAAGACCAATTTGATTAGTTTACACCTTCCTTTTTCATAAATGAAAAAGGAGGGGAACGACGCTTAATATATATACTTTAAAAGTTTCTGAGGCAACGAGGTGTAAAAACACCTTAAAAGTTTGTACCAAAAGAAAGTAGAACAATACTTGTAAAATAATAGTTGCAGATTCAATCGCTAAAAGAGTGTATATGCGTAAGTAAGTAACTAATGATTAAGACCTTGTATCAACCTCTTGCCATAATATAACATAAGTGTACACACTAAACCGATTATCCAACCGTGAGGCCCCTTACCCCGCACTATCTACGAGGAGTATTCTGATCATAGTAATATGTACTTAGATTGCCATCTAAGTAAGGAACGGTTCTTTCCTAAGTATCGATACCCATAATTACTAAACGGCTTAACAAAGCTAATAGTGTGATGAACTAAAACCGGGCACTAAAGTACTTTTGTTTTAAACTGATAGTAGGCACTTATGATTCGCGTTATATTCTCATCAAGGGTTGGTCTCATATACAAGTAATCATAGATTAGTTCTAGCCAATTAAAGGGGGCAAGCCATTAAGTTTATTGTGTACCAATCGGGGAAATTAAAACTATTTACGCATATAAGTTTCACAAAACGTTCAATAATAGACCAATGGTTCATAAACGTTCCAAAAGTTCATAATAGTTGCAAAAGTTCATAGATCTCATGTTTCCCCCAAAAAGTTATGTAAAATACAATAAGTAAAAGGGGATGTAACTCACGGGTTGCGAAGATAAGTCTCGAGTAAAAGAGAGGAGCGGAACACGTCGGGAATCAAAGACGACCTAAACACCCAAGTTTCGTGTAAGTATAAATGTTACGATTTAAGTTATGTTAAAGTTCCATTATAACATTTTTAGTATTAAATCTTTATACTTATATTCTGCCCAAAAAGTTTCAATACGGAAAATTTGGGTATATGTTACGGTGAAATTTGGGTAGCGCTTCCGCGCTATAAAAATTTAGTCCATTTTACCATTCCACTTTCCCGCTTTAACAATCATTTCAAACGATAAGTTTCAACAATGCATTAGTTTTTAATTATAAAACTTAACCAAACAATATTTTCACAAAATCAATAATCTGACCCAACTTGTAATAATCTGTGAAAATCTACTAGCTCTTGAATCTTAACGTTTAAGTTGTAAAAACGAAGTTTCCGTGTACAACAAGATCCAGACAGCGGCTGGAGATATTCAGCCGCCGGTTGGAGGCCTTCGGCCAGTTTCACCGTTTTGATATTTTTCGATTTTTAAGCCTTTTTAGTGATAGATTTCGACATGCAAATGGTTCTTAACGAAATATACTTATATTAGTGTCAAAATCACAGTTTCTTTTAGATCTTTTATATCAAAAGGTAGATCTATATGAAAACCCGTTTTTGTGTAAGAAAACGTTATAAATCTTTATAAAAACAACTTTTTAAACCATAGATCGTCCATGCAAGGCCATTTTTGTATAAAAACAGTAAAGAAAAGGACTTTTACCGAAGGAGAAGGGTTGATGATGGTTGGATGAGATTTAAAGCTTCAAAGTGTTGGAAAACTTCTCCAAAAATCCGTTTTTATGCTACCCTTTTGATTCCTTGCTTTTTAGGACGATTTATGTATGTTAAACTGATGATTTGGTGGTGTTTATTTGTTGTTTCAATGGGGAAAATCACTGGTATGTTTGTGTTTTTCTTGAGAGAGTTTAGACAGAGGGAGTGTAAATTGTGTGTGTGTTTTTAGAAAAGTGAAATGAAAGGAAGAGTAAAGGGGGGATGTAGGACTGGTCTTGGGACTCCAAAATGACCAGTATTGGGTCCAGTCCTCGAGTCTAACACTGCCCCAATCGAGTTTCATGCAATATTAACTCATCAAGTCACTGGTCAGCGGGTTCCAGCCGCCGACTGGGCATATCCAGCCACCGGCTGGGCTTCAGCCACTGGCTGACAGCCTTCAGCCATGGCTGGATGGCTTTTCCAGCTTGGTGTCGTTTTAAGTTTTCCGCTATTGTTAAGTGAAGACTAGAGTCTTATATTAGTTCCCGTTATGAACTTAGTCAAGTTCATAGTATAGTTTCTTGGTGTTAGGATTTATAGGTTGATTCCGACTTTGGTTCCGACACAATTACAGTCACAATACAGTACGGACAAGAACGATACGATCACGATAAAAAACGACTAAGTATTTGCACAGACATAATAAATGAGAGACACCTGAATTTTGGACAGTTGCCACATTCTCCCCGGGTTGAAAGGAATTTCGTCCTGAAATTTAATTCGTCCCATCAGGAAGAAGTGTCTTTGAACAGATGTGGATACTTTTGACGGATTTGGTCCTCACGTTCCCACGTGAATTCATGACCATGTCAGGGAGTTCCACCGAACCTTGACAATAGGAACACGACTTTGCCTGAGTTGTTTGACCTCGCGGCCCACAACTTCAAGCGGTTCTTCGATAAAGTTGAGTTTGTTGTCGATCTTGACCTCGTCGAGTGGAATGACGATGGTCTCATCAGATAAGCACTTTTTCAAGTGCGAGACATGAAAAACATTATGAACGTTCGAAAGAGTCTGCGGGAGTTGGAGTCGATATGCTACTGGGCCGATTCGCTCTATCACCTCGAACGGTACGGTGTACCTTGGGCTTAGCTTGTCGCGCTTCCCGAAGCGAACTACCCCCTTCCATTGCGATATTTTGAGAAGCACTCGATCACCAACTTGGAACTCGAGGGGTTTCCTAGTGGTTGTTTACAGGAAACGTACCGTTCACCGCATTTGGGTCCTGCCGAGCTTCTTCAGCTGTGAGTGCGAAGGCACGTCCTCGACCTCGCCCGCCTTGGTTTGGTTGGGCGTTCTGGAGTCTGGGACAGGCGTTCCGGAAGTGCTGATCACTCCCACATTCGAAGCACACCGGCTTCTGGCCTGGGACTATTATCTTCTCCGAACAATACCTAGCGAAGTGCCCTACCTTCTGACACTTTAAGCACACCGGGCAGTTCCCGTGGTGGTGGAAGTTGCACTTGTTGCACTTGGGATTAGTCCCAGTGTAGGGTCGGGGTCCAGGTGGTGGTAGTAGTTTTGCAGCAGTTACCGCGAAATTGCGGGTGGTTTTGGCCTTCGTGTTTCTTTCGCTTCTCCTGGGGGTTCTCTCGGATTTCCTTTTCTCACCTGACTCCTTTTTGGAAGATGCAGGAGTGGTGAGGAGGTTACTGGTGAGTCTGTGAGCTAAGATGATTGTGCTATGGAGAGTTTGAGGTTCAGCTGAAATGACCATGCCTCGGATTTTCAGAACAAGACCGGAGATGTAAAGGTCGATCCGATTTTCCTCGGGGGTCACTAACCTTGGGACTAGCCGAGCGAGCTCATGGAACCGGGTGGTGTACCCTTCGATGTCGTAGCCAACCATCTCGTGGTCCCAAAGCTCTGCCTCGAGCTTTTTGATTTCCCCTCTTGGGCAGTACTCTTCGATTAACAGGTTCTTGAAGGTATTCCAGGAAAGAGCGTAGGCAGTCGCACGCCCTCGGGTTTGGACAACACTGTTACACCATGACAAGGCACTACCATGGAACACACAGGAGGCGTACTCCACCTTTTTGGCTTCAGCACATCGGCTGATGTGCAGGACTGATTCGATACTCTCGAACCATTGGAGTAGTCCTACAGCACCAGTTGGGCCGTGAAATCCTTTTGGCTTACAAGCCATGAAGCTCTAATAGTTGCAAGCAGGAGGGTTTGGGTTTTTGTGCTGGTTCTGATTGTTGTTCTGGTTCTGGTTATTGTTCTGATCTTGTTGTTGCTGTTGTTGGTTTGTGTTGCTGTTGCTGCTGCTGGTTGTTGACATTGGCATTGATCCCGACAGTGATCTGAGCGATCATGTTGGGCATAGCCGCGTTCAACTGAGCAGCAACTTGCTCGGCAATCAGACTAGCGTTGGAGCGCTTAGGTGCCATGATTCTACAACAGAAAAGGGAAAGGTTTAGAACGCACGAATAGAATGCGATAAGAATTTAATTCAATAAATAATGACAATGATAACGCAAGAGTAATATGAAAGAACAATAGCATACGCACGATAATGATTCAAGAAATAGTAATAGTTCAACCATAATGTAAAGATTCACACGACAACGACAAGTATGGATAATAAAAGATAGAAATTTCCATTAATAATAATAAGTTGAATACATAGTTCAAAATAAGGAAATGAAGTACAAGTACAATAAAAATGGAGGTAAATAAAATAAATAGCTTAAGTCGTGTACATGGAAAATTACGACTTAGCTTACAGTACAAATAAATAAGGATATGACTAGCGGCGCTTCTCGAGAAACATCTTGGCGGCAATGATCGCCATCAGGGTCCCCATAACCAAACACGCCCCCACGAGACGCTGCACAGTTCGTGCCATAGATTGATCCGATGCGATAACTCGCATAGACTGCTCTGACAACTTGTGTGCAGCATCGGAGACTTCACACAGGTGGAATCCCTGTTGTTGGGCCTCCGCAGAAAGTCCCCGAACTTCTCGGTGGAGATGTAGAAATGTTGCTGGTGGGGGAAGCTGAGGGGTAGGCGGCATCCTCTGTCTTGCTGCTTCAGCGTCACGGGCACGCTGCATGTCTTCACGCTCGAGTTGTCGCTCCCACGTGTAGTGATCCAACATAGAGGTACGTGGAGCCTGGGTGTAGGGGTCTCCAAAGGGTAGGTGTGGAGGTGCTGGTCGGGATGGACCGGCCTGCTGTCCGGCCATCCTGTCCGGCAGGGGGCCTGGGAGGATGACCTGTTTACGAGCGGTCAGTCTCGTACGTGGCCCCTGGTACTGGGATGGTGCAGGAACGGGAACCGGTGGAGGGGGTGGTAGTACACTCCTCGGGCTGGACCCGATACTGCTGGAAATAGCCATGTAGGTTTCCTCCATGGGGTCGGTAGTCTGGTGGCGTTGGATTTCAGAAGCAGCACGGTCCTCCGAAGCCTCGCGAGACGAAGTGGCTCGTGGTAGTGAGCGGGACTGGGATCGTGACGGTGATCGCGAACGTGACGAGTGAGACATGACGGATCTGCGAACAAGGAGTCTCGTAAGTACGCGGAAACGAAAATAGTAAAGGAAATGTGTAATGAAATGCATGCATGGGTCAGTCACGTGAGAATCGGGAATTGATAAGACCGGGAATTTTTGACTCAAAAACCGTTAACGATAGTAATTATGTTCCGTCCTTGCATAATTCATTTTGAACTAGGCATGAGTGATCAGGTCATGCATAGTTTAAAATAATCATGCAATCGCGAAATTAATACACTAAAGTTTGAACCCATCAATGATTTTCCAAAAAATCCTTGGTTATAGTTTGGTTTCGAAAATTTTGAAAAATTTTTAAAACCGTTTTCACTATAACCTCTGCTCTGATACCAAGTTTGTCACACCCCGCTAAAGCGGAAACACGAGGTGCGAAGAGCTGGAATACCATTACACGGGTTATAACAAATATAACGGTTTCAAGTCATTGATTAAAATAAAAGAGTTCACAAGTTTCAAAGACAACCAAGTCGTTTAACGTTTCAATACAAATACATAAACAAAGTTTCAAACAAATTCCCAAAATAAATGAAACAGTTCTTTTTCCAATATGAGTCTCACGTAACCATCCTGACCCGTCCATGCCATGCACTTCATTCTTACACTTGGTTTCCTGAAACATAAGATAAAGTGTCAACTACAATAAAGTAGTGAGTGAGTTACAGTTTTAAGTTTCTCGATAAAAGTTTCCGTAAAGTATATATAAGTAAAAGAGTTTCATAAATGAAAAAGGAGCGGAACGTCGCTAAATTCAAAGTTTGTACCAAAAGCAAATAGAACAATACTTGTAAAATAATAGTTGCGGATTCAATTGCTAAAAGAGTGTATATGCGTAAGTAAGTAACTAATGATTAAGACCTTGTATCAACCTGTTGGCATAATATAACATAAGTGTACACACTAAACCGATTATCCAATCTTGAGTCCCCTTACCCCGCACTATCTACGAGGATTATTCTGATCATAGTAATATGTATTTAGATTTCCATCTAAGTAAGGAACGGTTCTTTCCTAAGTATTGATACCCATAATTACTAAACGGCTTAACAAAGCTAATAGTGTGATGAACTAAACCCCGCACTAAAGTAATTCTGTTTCAACCTGATAGTGGGCACCCTTATGATTCGCGTTATATTCTCATCAAGGGTTGGTCTCATATACAAGTAATCATAGATTAGTTCTATCCAATTAAAGGGGGAAATCCATTAAGTTTATTGTATGCCAATCGGGGCAATTAAAACTGTTTACGTATATAAGTTTCACAAAACGTTCAATAATAGACCAATGGTTCATAAAACGTTCCAAAAGTTCATAATAGTTGCAAAAGTTCATAGATCTCATGTTTCCCCCAAAAATTTATGTAAAATACAACAGGTACGAAGGGATGTAACTCACGGGTTGGGAAGGTAAGTATCGAGTAAAAGAGGGGAGCGGAACACGTCGGGAATCAAAGACGACCTAAACACCAAAGTTTCGTGTAAGTATAAATATTACGATTTAAGTTATGTTAAAGTTCCATTTTAACATTTTTAGTATTAGATCTTTATACTTAGATTCTGCCCAAAAAGTTTCAATACGGAAAACTTATGTGTTACGACATGTTAAATTTACGTTTAATGTCCGATTAGTCCCATTATGTTCAAAAAGGTTTGACGTTCAAGTTCAATATGTTTAAGTCATAAAAATATTTCGTTACTGAAGTGTAAGCATATGTTATGGTGAAATTTGGGTAGCGCTTCCGCGCTATAAAAATTTAGTCCATTTTACAATTCCACTTTCCCGCTTTAACAATCATTTCAAACAATAATAACCTCAAAGTAATAGTTTTAGTGGCAAAGCTTAGCAAACTGTTTATATCACCAAACATATAATCTGTTAAGTTATGAGAATAATCTATGAAAAATATTATGTTCTCGTGTCTTGATTTCTACGTTATAAAAAGGAAGTTTTTAGGGACAACAAGATCCAGACAGCGGCTGGAGATATTCATTCGCCGGCTGGAGGCCTTCGGCAAGTTTCACCGTTTTGATATTTTTCGATTTTTAAGCCTTTTTAGTGATAGATTTCGACATGCAAACGGTTCTTAATGAAATATACTCATAAAAAGGTAGATGTATATGAAAAACCTGTTTTTAAGTCAGAAAACGTTATAGATCATTATAAAAACAACTTTTTAAACCATAGATCGTCCATGCAAGTGTTTATTTATGTAAAACCAGTAAGGAAAGGTAGACTACCGAAAATAGGATGGATGGATTAAGAGTTGTTGAGGTAGAGGTTCGAAAATGGTGGAAAAACTTCTTCAAAACGTGACCATTTTTGTTGCCTTGCTTCTAGGACGATTTTTATGTAATTTGATAGTGGTTTTTAAGTGTTTAGTTGCAGTTTTAGTGGAGGAAATCATTGGATTTTCTTGGGAGATTAGAGAGAAAAGTTTAGAGAGAGAGTGGTGAGGTGTTTGTGTGTGTTTTGAAAGTTGAAAAATGAAAGTATAATGAAAGAAGTTAGCCAAAGGAAGGGTGTTACTGGCCTTGGAAGTTGGAACCAACCAGTATTTGGTCCAATCCCGAGCTTGGGAAGTTGGCCACTCAAGTTACACGCATTTATGACTCATTAATCGCTGGTCAGCGGCGTTTAGCCGCCGGCTGGCCATATCCAGCCATCGGGTGGGCTTCAGCCGCTGGATGGCCTTCCCAGCTTGGTGTCGTTTTAAGTTTTCCGTTATTGTTAAGTGTAGACTAGAGTCTTATATTAGTTCCCGTTATGAACTTAGTCAAGTTCATAGTATAGTTTCTTGGTGTTAGGATTTATAGGTTGATTCCGACTTTGGTTACGACACAATTACAGTTACAATAACGTACGAACAAGAACGATACGATCACGATAAAATACGACTAAGGATTTGCACATACATAATAAATGAGAATCACCTGAATTTTGGACGGTTGCCACACAAATCTTAGCACCGCTTACCACCCTCAGACCAATGGTCAAAGTGAAAGGACGATTCAAACGCTTGAGGATATGCTGAGAGCGTGCGTACTCGACTTCGGAGGAAGTTGGGACGCTCACCTTCCTTTGGTCTAGTTCTATTATAACACCAGCTACCACGCTAGCATCAAGTGCGCACCGTTCGAGGCCTTATATGGACGCAAGTGTCGGTCACCGCTTTGTTGGCTAGAAGCCGGCGATCGACAACTTACAAGGCTCGATCGTCCATGAAGCCATCGACAAGATCACTACCATCGGGGAAAGACTGAAGACATCCTGTACCCGGCAGAAGAGCTACGCCGACAACCGGAGGAAACCCATCGAGTTCCAAGTTGGCGATACAGTTCTCCTCAAAATATCGCCGTGGAAGGGGGTAATTCGCTTCGGGAAGCGCGACAAGCTAAGCCCGAGGTACACCGGTCCATTCGAGGTGATAGAGCGAATCGGCCCGGTGGTGTATCGACTCCAACTTCCGCAAGCTCTTTCAAACATTCATAACGTCTTTCATGTCTCGCACTTGAAATAGTGTCTATCCAACGAGACCATCGTCATTCCGCTCGACGAAGTCCAAATCGACAACAAGGTCAACTTTATTGAAAAACCGCTTGAGGTTGTGGACCGCGAGGTCAAACAACTCAGGCAGAGTCGTGTTCCTATTGTGAAAGTTCGGTGGAATTCCCGGCGTGGTCATGAATTCATGTGGGAGCGTGAGGACCAAATTCGTCAGAAGTATCCACATCTGTTCAAAGACTCTCCCTCCCGATGAGGCGAACTAAATTTCGGGACGAAATTCCTTTCAACGCGGGGAGAATGTGACAACCGTCTAAAATTCAGGTGACTTTCGTATATTATGTCTTCGCTATGTCTGTGCTATTCTTAGTCGTACTTTATTGTGATCGTGTTTGTGTCGGAATCAAAGTCGGAATCAATAAAAGAACCTAAAACCAAGAAACTATACTATGAACTTGACTATGTTCATAACAAGAACTAACGTAAAACTTTAGACAAATACTTAACGAAAACGAAAACTTAAAACGACATTTGGCTGGAAAAGCTATTTAGTCGATGGTTGAAGACTTTCAGCCAGCGGCTGGATATGTTCAGCCGGCGGCTGAAAGTCGCTGACCAGCTTTTTGATGACTCATAATTGCATGAAACTCGATTGGCCCAACCATTTAACACGGGAATGGACCAAGAATTGCAGTAACTTGGCTTCCCTAGGCCAGTCATTTCACTCTCTCACTCTTCAATTCACTTGTGCAACTTTCAAAACACACACACACAATTCAAACACTTCCTAGTCTCTCTCTCTCTTAAAACTCTCTCATTTTCTCTTACAATCCAGTCACTTTTTACCACAAAAACAGCAAGAAATCACCATTAAACTTACACAAATCGTCCATATAGCAAAGGGAAATCAAAGGGGTTATTTTAAATAGGGTTTTAAAGAAGTTTCCACCGGTTTTTGAAGCTCAAATCTCCTCTAATCGAAATCCATCCATCTCTTTCGGTAGATTTCTTACTCTTTACTGTTTTTATACAAAAATGACCTTGCATGGACGATCCATTTCATAAAAACTTGTTTTTAAGAAGTTTTATAACGGTTTTCTTACAAAAACGGATTTTTATATAAATCTACATATTTGTGTTAAAGATCTAAAAAGAAACTGAGATTTAGTCACTAAAATGGATATTCTTCACAAATAAACTTTTGCATGTCGAAATCCAACCTAAAAACGCTCAAAAATCGTGAAAATGGCTAATTGACCAAACTGACCGGAGGATCCAGCCGGCGGCTGAATATCTTCAGCCGGTGTCAAAATCCCGTTGTTCACAAAAATGTTATTTTTACGACTTAAACGTTAAGGATCGAGAACTTAATATTTTCACAGATTATTTTCATAACATGACACATATTATGTTTTGAGAAAATAAACATTTGGTTAAGCTTTTATAACTAAGTCTATTATATTATATATTGTCGTGTGGATATGTTTGTTAAGCTGCCCAAATTTTACCGTAACATATACTTAAACTTCAGTAACGAACAAATAATGTAACTAAACCTTAATGACTTTGAACATCGAACATTTTTGACATAATTGGAATAAACGGAAATTAGACGTAATATGACAATTTCGTGACACATAAGTTTTGATATTAAAACTTTTTGGACAGAACTTAAGTATAAAGGTTTGACCCTTAAAATGTTAAAACTGAACTTTAACATAAATTAAATCATAATACTTATACGAGACTTGGTTGTTTTAGGATCTCCTTGATTCCGACGTGTCCCGACTCTTCTTTTCCGCACGAGACTTTATCTTTGCAATCTGTGAGTTACATCCCTTTATTTATTGTCTTTTAAATAATCTTTTGGGGGAAACATGAGATCTAAATGCTTTATGAACTATGAACATTTTTTGAACTATTGGACGTTACTTTTTGAACCTATATGCGTTAGGGGTGATAATGGGTCGCTTCCGACCTCAACCCGAACCCAAACCGAAATTTCGGTTCCTGAAAGTTCCAAACCGTTTGGTTCGGTTTCTATATTGGTTCGGTTCCACTCGGTTTCGGTTTTTTCGGTTCGGTTTGATTTTTTATTTCGGTTATTGGACATGGGCAAATTAATAGATCTGTCAAGGAAAACTTGTGAAATAAATCTCAAATGGAAGCCTATGTTACGCAATAATTGGCGGAGCAGTTCACAACTTATAACATGAAGTTGTGCATATTACTAGAACATAATGATATGAATCGGAAAACTTTTAACACAAATTTAAGAAGAAGAAAAAAAATACTATATGTGGCTTAGTAAACTATAGCCTACATGGCAATAAAAAAAAAATCAAAATTGAAGAAATAAACCTATATGTTGCTGAGTATTGTTCCTACATGGCACCAAAAGATTACATATTGATAAGTATGAGATTGGCAATTTAGAAAAGAAAACTTTGAGTTTTCAATATTAGCATCGAGAGTTTGTGTGTTTAGATAGTAATTAATTAGGATGATTTAAAATTTTAGACAAAGCAAAAAAATAAAACTTAAAATATCTACTAAAAGTGAACATATTAAAATTGACATACATATAATGGTTCGGTTCGGGTTTTTTTCGGTTTGGTTTTACCCTCCGACCCAAACCGAACCATTTTTTTCGGTTTCTCAAAAATCGAAACCCAAACCATCGGTTTTTGTATTCGGTCCGGTTTTATGGTTCGGTTTTTATCGGTTTTTCGGGTTTTGGGTTTTCGGTTCGGTTTATGGCTAATTGACCAAACTGACCGGAGGATCCAGCCGGCGGCTGAGGTCCAGCCACTGTCTAAATCCCGTTGTTCACAAAAATGTTATTTTTACGACTTAAACGATAAGGATCGAGAACTTAATATTTTCACAGATTATTTTCATAACATGACAGATATTATGTTTTGAGAAAATAAACATTTGGTTAAGCTTTTATAACTAAATCTATTATATTATATATTGTCCTGTGGATATGTTTGTTAAGCGGGAAAGTGGATATAAAAATTGGACTAAATTTTAATAGCGCGGAAGCGCTGCCCAAATTTTACCGTAACATATACTTAAACTTCAGTAACGAACAAATAATGTAACTAAACCTTAATGACTTTGAACATCGAACATTTTTGACATAATTGGACTAAACGGAAATTAGACGTAATATGACAATGTCGTGACACATAAGTTTTGATATTAAAACTTTTTGGACAGAACTTAAGTATAAAGGTTTGACCCTTAAAATGTTAAAATAGAACTTTAACATAAATTAAATCATAATACTTATACGAGACTTGGTTGTTTTAGGATCTCCTTGATTCCGACGTGTCCCGACTCTTCTTTTTCGCACGAGACTTTATCTTTGCATCCGTGAGTTACATCCCCTTATTTAACGGATTTTAAATAATCTTTTAAGGAAAAGAATAAGATCTAAATGCTTTATTAACTATGAATATTTTATGCACTATTGGACGTTACTTTTTGAACCTATATGCGTAAAACTATCTTAGTTGCCCCTGTTCGGAACACTTTGACTCTTTGACTTTCTGGCTTGCCCCCGTTCGGCACATTTTCAAAACTATGATTGATTATATATGCTTCCAACCCTTGATGAGAATATAACATGTTTCGTAAGTGACTACTATCATTTTGACAAAATTGCATAAGTGCCCCGTTTTCAGATTTACACACTATTAGCTATAGCCGTTAGTATTTATGGGTATCGATACTTAGGAGAGGATCTCTCCTTACTAAGATAGTAGCCTAAGTACATATTACTAAGTTCAGACGTACACTTTGTGTATAGTGCGAGGTGGGGGCTGTTCACGATCAGTATTAATCAGTGTAGTGTGAACACTTATGTTATATTATGCCAAGTGGTTGATACAATGTTATAATCATTAGTTACTTTATTTACGCATATTTTCTCCGCGCCTGTTCCGCAACTAGTCTTTTACTAATCATTGTTCCACTTGTCTTTGATCATCTTTAAAGTATATATATATATATATATATATATATATATATATATATATATATATATATATATATATATATATATATATATATATATATGTTTTAAGCGTACGTTCCGCTTCTTTTCTTTTGAGAAACTCTTTTATTATATATACTTGTCGGAACCTTTTTCGAGAACCGAAAACTGTAACTCACTCACTACTTTATGTAGTTTGACACTTTATCTCATGTTTCAGGAAAAATTAAGTGTAAGTCATGGAATGCATAGCGTGGGCGGGTCAGGCAGGTTACGTGAGATATGGATCGGGAGAAGACTTGTCTTTATTTTGGGAATTTTTATGAAACAATTTAATTATGTATTTGTTTGTCGTGAACTTAAGTACTCTTGGTTATGTTCTTTTGAAGTTGTAAACTTTTAAATTCTATTTTTAATGACTTGAAACCGTTGCATTTTGTTATGACTTGTGAAATGATATTCTTCCTCTTCGCAACTCGTGTTTCCGCTTTAGCGGGGTGTGACCGACTTGGTATCAGAGCATAGGTTATAGTGAAACGGGTTTTAAAAAAAAATTCAAAAGTTTTCGAAACCAAACTATAACCAAGGCTTTTTTCGGAAAGAAAAATCATTTTACGAGTTCAATCCTTAGTGGATTAATTCAGCAATTGCATGATTGTTTTCAACTATGCATAACTTGATCAACTATGCCTAGTTCAAATTAAATTATGCACGAACGGAAAGTAATTGCTATTGTTGACGGTTTTTGAGTCTAAAATTCCCGGTCTCATCGATTCCCGATTCTCACGTGACTAACCCGTGCATGCATTTCATTTACACTTTCCTATTAGTTTCCCTTGTACTTACGTAACTCATTATTCGCAGATCCATCATGTCTCAGTCATCGCATTCCCGATCACCGTCTCAATCCCAGTCTCGCTCACTCTCACGATCCGCTTCCTCGCGTGAAGCTTCTGAAGACAGCGCAGCTTCCGAGAGCCA
>CAJVGC010000001.1:52995407-53041604 GCA_910822075.1 Senecio squalidus | reverse complement strand
AGTTGAAACCACTTCATCCCATTCTAGAGTATGCATATTTGCAAGGTACAAGCGACTTACCCGTTATTATTTCTTCTAACTTATCTTGTGGGGAGAAAGATCGTTTGTTGCAGGTACTTAAAGCTCATAAGCAAGCTCTTGCATGGAAGATTACTGACATTCTAATGGAGACAAACTTCAAGCCGGTCGTTCAACCGCTTCGACGTTTAAACCCGAAAGTCAAGGATGTGGTGAGGAAGGAAATTATCAAGTTGCTGGATTCGGGACTCATATACCCTATTTCTGACAGTCCATGGGTGAGTCCGGTACATGTGGTTCCGAAAAAGGGAGGTATGACAGTCGTTGCCAACGAGAAGAATGAGCTAATTCCTACCAGAACGGTAACAGGGTGGCGTGTCTGCATTGACTACCGAAAGTTAAATGACGCCACCCGCAAAGATCATTTCCCTTTACCATTTGTTGATCAAATGCTTGAACGGTTAGCCGGGAAAGCCTTTTATTGCTTCTTAGATGGTTTTTCAGGTTATTTCCAGATTCCTATTGAGCCGGAGGATCAAGACAAGACCACTTTCACGTGTCCCTTTGGCACGTTTGCTTATCGGAGGATGCCATTCGGTCTGTGCAATGCACCTGCTACATTTCAGCGGTGTATGATGGCAATCTTTCACGATATGGTGGAGCAATTCATGGAGATCTTTATGGACGACTTTTCGGTCTTTGGAGACTCATTTGATTCGTGCTTGGAACACTTGGAGAAGATGTTGGCGAGGTGTGAACAATCTAATTTGGTGCTTAACTGGGAAAAGTGTCATTTCATGGTCCGCGAAGGAATTGTTCTAGGACACAAAATCTCAAGTGTGGGGATCGAGGTGGATCAATCAAAAATTGAAGCCATTGCGAAATTACCCCCACCAACGAATGTCAAGTCGGTAAGGAGTTTTCTAGGTCACGCAGGTTTTTATAGACGTTTTATAAAAGATTTTTCTAACATTGCGCGACCCATGAATCAACTCCTAGAAAAGGATTGTAAATTTAATTTTTCTTCTTCTTGTTTAACTGCATTTAACATTTTGAAGGAAAGATTGATTTCAGCACCGATTATGACTAGTCCCAATTGGGATTTACCGTTTGAGCTGATGTGTGATGCGAGCGATTACGCGGTCGGAGCAGTTTTAGGACAGCGGATTGATAAGAGATTTAAACCAATTTATTACGCAAGCAAGACCCTTACAGACGCGCAGGAAAATTACACCACTACTGAAAAAGAACTGCTCGCTGTTGTTTTTGCTTTTGATAAATTTAGATCTTATTTAATCATGTCTAAAACTATTGTATTCACTGACCATTCTGCTTTGAAGTTTCTGTTTAGCAAAAAGGATGCCAAACCACGATTACTCCGCTGGATTTTACTTTTGCAGGAATTCGATATTGAAATTCAGGACAAGAAAGGAGCGGAGAATCTGGCGGCAGATCATTTGTCTAGGTTGGAAAACCCAGAATTGGAAAAACTGGACGAGTCGGTAATACGAGACACTTTTCCCGACGAAGCTCTCATGACGGTTAAAGTAAGTGACGAGGTACCTTGGTTTGCGGATATTGCTAATTATTTGTTTGCCAAAACCCTTCCCACGAATAAAACTTATCAGCAAAAGAAGCGATTCTTTGCTGATTTGAAACATTATTTTTGGGAAGACCCGTTTTTATTTCGTGCTTGTGTAGATGGCGTTATTCGGAGATGTGTTTCTGGAGCGGAAAAAGACAAGATCCTATGCCATTGCCATTCGGGACCTGTAGGAGGACATCATGCTGCAAATTTCACAGCCAAACGTGTTTTTGATGTCGGGTTCTATTGGCCATCCGTGTACAAGGATGCTCAAGATCATGTGAAGAAATGTGACGCTTGTCAACGGACTGGTAATATTTCTTCACGCGATGAGATGCCACAAACGGGCATCCAGGTATGTGAAATTTTCGATGTATGGGGTATTGATTTTTTGGGACCCTTTCCTTCAAGTCGGGGAAATAAATATATTTTAGTAGCTGTCGACTACGTATCAAAGTGGGCCGAAGCGAAAGCTTTACCCACCAATGATGCGCGAGTCGTGGTTAATTTTTTGAAACAATTATTTTCCTGGTTTGGTACCCCGAAAGCTTTAATTAGTGATAGGGGTACACATTTTTGTAACGCCCAACTTGAAAAGGTGTTAAAAAGATATGGTGTAAACCATAAATTTTCAACAGCTTATCACCCCCAAACGAGCGGACAAGTCGAGGTTACTAACCGAGGCTTGAAGCGCATTTTGGAAAAGTCGGTCGGTGCAAATCGTAAGGATTGGTCCGATAAGTTAGACGATGCTCTTTGGGCGCATAGGACTGCATTTAAAACTCCTATTGGTTGTACTCCTTATCGTTTGATTTATGGTAAAGCATGTCACTTACCCGTTGAAATTGAGCATAAAGCCTATTGGGCTTTAAAAGCTGCCAATATGGAAATGATTCCTGCAGGGAAGAACAGGTTCCACCAGATACAGGAGTTGGACGAGTTGCGCATGAACGCTTATGAGAACTCGTTATTTTACAAGGAACGGACGAAGAAATGGCACGATAAGCGTATCAAGACGGATAGGAACTTTATCGACGGTGATATGGTTCTACTCTATAATTCCAGATTGAAGCTATTTCCGGGGAAATTACGGTCAAGGTGGTCAGGGCCGTATATCGTGCTAGATGTATTCCCGTACGGTACGGTGGAGATTGCCAATGAAAAGGGCGAGAGTTTTAAAGTGAATGGGCATCGTTTAAAGAAATATTATGCCGATGGACGTGACAACCAGTTTGATTTATTTGGAGACGACGAGTAGCTCGATCTCCATGAACGTGACGGTTAACAAACATGGTTTGAGTCGAGCTTAACGACTCATCACTAAACAAATAGCGCTTACGGGAGACAACCCGCTTCTTTTCCTTTCGTTTATTTTGTTCAGAAAAATTAAAAAATACAAAAAAAATCAGAAAAACAACAAAATACCAAAAATATATGTACACTACGCGTTTTTCTCTTTTAATTTTTGATTTTTTGTTTCAGGTCCACTTAAATCATCATATGAGAGCTGCTAAACATATCGGACACCAGGTTAGATCGTGTTAAATCACCGAACGAAAAAACATTTTTTTTGGAACAGACAGATTTAACCGCCGGCTAAAATTTGGAGTGAAAAATTGGCCGGCGGCCAAAGTCCAGCCGACGGCTAAAAATTTCCAGCCGCCGACTGAAACGTCAGGTTTTGAAATAATTATATAAACTCGTTTTTTTTACATCACAACTCACACACACACATTCTTATCTTCCAAACCGGCGGCTATAAGCATTTTTTCACCATTTTCGTTCGATTCTCTTCAATTGTTTCTTTTCAGTCTCTAATTCAAACACCAAGGTATGCTTTATTCAATCCTCTTTCTTGTTTTTCTTTGAATTTCATGAAGAACACAAATTGGGGGTTTTGCAAATCCGAATTTTTTTATTGCTTAATTTTACAATTAATTGTTAGGATTCACTCCTTAGATGATTTGTATGCTTAGGCCTTGCTTAATTTTCGGTTTCCATGGTTTAATTTTGACTAGAGATTGTTGAATTAAATTGGGGTTTTTGCTAGGAATTTGGCACTTGGTAGTAAATTAATTTGTTAATAGGTCTTATCCTTGACACTGATTATTGATTATGTTGAGTTTAAAGTCGAAGTCCTAAGTTCTAATTGACGAAAATGAATTGAAGGAGTAAGGGTAATGTGAGTTTATAAGTGAATTCTTTGTTGAATTTAGTTGTTAACATGTGAATGGGATTGTAGATTAAGGTACTGGTTTTACATAGGCAGCGAGATTTTTGTGTGCAAATTCGTGACTTGCATGTTATTTTTGATAGAGGGTAGTAAACAGCAGCTCGAACAGTTAACAGCAATGAATAACCTGGCATTTTAGCCGGCGGCTGAATTTGGCCAGCCGGCGGCTCCCTTTCAGCCGGCGGCTAAAACTGACTGTCTCAAAATTTATTGCCTTCTGTTTCGTCTTGTTCTTGCGACCTTCTATTTTCTCGAGCTGTTTATTATTACTAACATAGGTGTCCTGACTTGTTTTCTGCAGATTATGGACGCACAAAATGTCCTCCAAGAGGTCCCACCTCACGTGCCCGTTTACAACCCCAACCACCTGTTTCTACAAGTGGGCGCAGGAAGGGGAGGACTTACTTTTACCCAGAGGGAAGAAATCCGGACCAAGTTAGCCTCTATGCAGCAATACCCAGTCTTTGCCCCTAACGGCATTGATTGGACTTTCTTGAATGAGGTGCGCCCACACGATTCACGTTATCAATCAGGAGCTGCTGAACTTGTGGATATGTTGGAGTTTCAGTATGAGGGATTTATGTGTAGAGCATGGGAGCGGTTGTTCTCGATTCATGAGCCGGTTTACATCGAGGCAACATATGAATTCTACAGCTCTTTCAAGTTCAACCACGCTGACACCAACCCTGCAGCCAAAACCGTACAGTTTCTACTAAGGGGTGAGCTTAGGAAGTTGACATTATCACAGTTTGGGGAAAAACTTGGGTTATTTGACGCTGCTGATCTAGCACACCCAGATTTCGCTGCGTTCATGGCTGAGGGGGTTAAGACTCCGGACTATCGTAAAAACGCGGCAATTTGGTCCGCCATTGCTAGTGGAGAGTACACCTCACGCCCCTCCTATACACAGATTAGGGACCCGAAGGTTCGGGCCATTTTTGCCATGGTATGTTTGTTTGTCATAGGCAGGAAATCGGGCATTGAAAAATGCCACAAGGAGGAACTGTTCTGGTTGGGGTGCATCGTTCAGAAGAGGCTCGTTAATATTCCCTATGTCTTAGCTCGATGGATGACCAACATACTGAAGGGCGCACGACCCGGAAGTGTGATCAGGGGCGGTCATTTTGTTAGTGCTATTGGTCGACGCTTGGTATTTCGGGGGGCAGGATTTGATTCTTGTACCACGTTGTCACCCGGGATGCGTCTTTTTGGTGAGGCATGGTTTAAATCAACGGGTATAGTAAACAGATTTGTAGCTCCTGGAGGTTTTGTGACTTACAGATGGGTTGCGACTACTGGGGCAGCTGCAGTGAGTAGTAGTGATGATGAGGAGGGTCCACCAGGTTACGAGGAGGCTCCACCATAGGAGGAGGTTCCACCGGTCCAGGAGTTCGATTTTTCGGCTCAGATGGCTGCTTTGACAGCCAGTATGGGACAGATGTCGTCCCGGTTCGAGTCATTTGCGGACCGCATGGAGGATCGTTACTACGATCTTAACTCCACCATCGGCCATGTCAGCAGCCAGGTCGGGCACCTGCATGCGGAGTTTGATAGCCGGAGCCGTTATCAGGACGAGGTTATACACCAGTACCATCAGCGTGCAGGTATCAGCTACCAGGCATATGACGGTTCATATCACTCGTTTGGCAGTAGCACTCCTATGGATCAGGATCAGCCATCCTCCTCCACCTATGAGGACCGCCACCACATGTGGTCCACTCAGCCCTACCAGTACTATCCTCCCACCGAGGCCCAGAGACAGCAAGATGAGGAGGAACAGCGAGCCGCTTGGAGCAGACAGGGGCAGTGGCCCGATATGTGATGATGTGGTGTTATATTTGTGTTTTTGAGACTATTTCTATTGTTTATTTCGTATGGATTATTATTTGGGATTTTTGTATTTGGATTATGTATTTCTTTTTATTATTTACTTGTGGTGCTTAATATGTGTGCATGTGTTTCCCATTTTAGAATATCAACCATTTTAGTGGAAGTAATGCCGAAAATCCGAATTTTCAAAGGAAGCTATGCAGATTTTTTTGAGGACGTTAAGCTTTTACAGCCATACATTCTTTCCATTGCTATTTCCTTTCACAGCATTCGACATCTAAATGGGGGAGTTTTTTCTATTCCTTTCTCTTTTTCTTTTTACACTTAATTGCTGAATTTTTTTTACAATGAGGACATTGTATTGTTTAAGTGTGGGGAAGGGGTTAGGATTGAATCTATTTGTCCTTAGGAACAATTTGTGCGAAAATTTAAAAATTTAAAAAGTTTTGACATATTTCTCGTAATTAGTTTTAACTAGTTGCATAACTAGGCACAACTACCCGTTACATAATTGTGAGGATTTGAGCCTTTATAGCATACATTTTATATGCTTTTATCTTCAATTGTTATGAGTGTGCCGGTGACTTGTAGACTTTAGAACTTGACACTGTATACGCTTCGAGGCTATGAATGAGCATAAGTTTTTACTTATTAGTAATTAGGAAAGAGGCAAAAGAATTAGGATTGTTAAACAGTTGATTGGCCTATTCGTTTCTTATAGTCGGTAACTACACTGGTTATTTGACTCACACTACCTATCGAGCACTCGTTTTTAGTGTTTTTGACGTTTAGATACCATATTTGCGCCAAACCTTTTTCTTTTATCACCTTTCCATATATATTCCATAAGTTAAGCCTAAATGTAGAAGTCGTTTAATCCAGATATTTGTGTTGAAAATTTTCCTCTTTCTTAAACTTGATTGATTATTAGACGGAATGTTATATATGATGGCGTGGAGATGTTTAATTTACTTAAGTTCACGAAAGAAGTTACAGGTGGATATAAGTTAAGAATTATTCAGGATTTTGATGGACCTTTTGAGCGGTGTCTTTAATATAAAAAAAAAAACCAGAAAAAAGTATATTTATTAAAGCCCGTACTAGGTAGCCAATAATTGTTGAAGTTATTTAATGAAATTTGCGAGAAATAAAAATTCTCAATTGAAGCGTTGAAGAATTAAGACGAAGTTTGGTCTTAGAAGTTTCATCAGAGTGAGCCATTAGGGATAATCAATCGAGTTTTGAAAGTAATATGATTTTTGACTTAAATATTTGGATTTGTAGACTAATTGGAAGTTGATTGTTTCATATCGTTCATATTAATTCACTTTCATCCTATTTTCCATTATTTTACCCATCACCCATTGATATGACCATAAGCCCTCTGAACTAGTTACTTAGACTCTATTGGTGGAGAAGCGTATCGTTATCAAGCCTATGATAGAATACTTGTCATGACTGAGCTTTGAGCGATTTCACATATATATTACACTTAGATTAGCTTTTTGAGTGATTGAGTGTTATACTTCCCAAATCGTGAGATGTTTAGTTATGCATTTAAATTTTGGCTTGGTAATTATTAAATTCATCTTCGTAAATAAATTTTTTGTAAATTACTCGATTCGTTGGGTATTTTATTTTTATTGAAGATGTTTGTTTTGTTCTAAATCTAACAGTTTACTTGAGGACAAGTAAGATACAAGTGTGGGGAATTTGATGTGCCTGAAATAATCTATATTTTATAGCCACATTTATTATATTTAAGCTCATTTTCTGCAACTTTTGTTATGATTTGGTATATTTTTAGTAAGAATTGCAGATTAGAGTTATATTTGGATCATGGAGCAAAGAGGAGCTGAAACCGGCTTGAAACGGAGACAAACGAGCAAAAAATGTGAAGTTGGAGAAACAGCCGGCGGCTGAATCAAAACAGCCGGCGGCTGAATTAAAGTTTTCACAATTGTTCAAAACGTGCCGCGGAAGCAACTTTTTAGCCCGTGTGTTCCAGCCGCCGGCTGAATTCAGCCAGCCGACGGCTAAAATGGCGTTTCCAGAATCTATATAAAGGGCTTCTAGGGTTCGGATTTAAAACACATTATTCATTATTCTCAACCTGCATCCATCCTGGAAAGCTGCAAGGAGAGTCCTAGAAGCCGTTAATCACTTGGAAGCTTTGGTTAATCATCATTAATCACTTCCTGAAGTTAGCAATTGTTTGGTTTGAACTTTTACGCATTATTTTCTTGATACAATGTTTTGTTTTAAGACTTATTCTGTTATTTGCTTACAATCCAACATGAGCTAAACTCTTTAAGCGATTGCTTGGATTGTTGAACCTGGATCTATGTTTTAATCAAATTTATGTTTGAACTAATTGATTTTTCCATTATTGTTTACGTTTTATCGAAATCCATGTTTATTCAAAGTTATTAAATCTACTACTTAGCGTGATTGATAGATCTATAACATAACTAGCGTTCTTATAAATTTATCAGTTATTTACAATTATATGATTTATTAGATAATTGTATCTTGAGACTTAATTGAGATAGGCTAAGATATTAGTGATTTAATGAATTGAATGAACATGACAGTTATATCAGGATTGAATAATTGAGACTTTTGTTAATTCGTAGTCGACAGATTAAATTGTAAACAATAGTGACATTAAAGCACAATTTAGAGTGGATAGTCTAAGATAGCTCTTGATGTACGATCATTCGTATGATCTTTCTCTAAAATTGTAGGATTAGATAACTCTAGCGGGAAATCTAGTTATCATAGGAATCACAGTTAAATCAATCAAACATATTCTTGTTAATCATAATCCAGGTGAAACGTAATTCCAAGTAATCGTTGCTTTCTAATATTTGATTAAATCTAAAAGACTTTTCGAAACAGTTTTTCATCCACAAATCCATTTAGTTAATTAATTTGCTATTTTACTTTAGTTAATTGTTTTCTGAAATATGTTCTCACAGAACTAAAACGTCCCCCATATTTACTTGCTTTTATTAGTTTAATTATATAATTTGAGATAACGGATATAAATACACGTTCCCTGAGTTCGATCCGGACTTACTGATTCTATATTATCGTACGATCAGGTACACTGCCTGTATTGTGTGTTAATCTACATTGGTAAAATCCTTTTCTAAACTTTAATAAATTTTATGTTATAAAATACATATCAGTTTTATAGATAAAAAGATAACAGAATGCGTGGGCATCGATTTCCTCTCTTCCTTGACTAACTTCGGGTATGAAAATCACCAAAGAAAATGGTGTCTTTAACTTTTAGATCTGAAAATCACGGGTTTACGAGATTATGACGTTATATCTAGTTAGAGATAGTGTTTTTCGGATTACCCGTAGAAGAAGAGGTTTGCCAGGAATATCATGATTATAACAATGATGAACATCGATGTTTATCGTCAACCGGTTGTGGCGGAGAAAGACAATATCAAATCAGCTAATCTTATCGCATACTTCATCTTATATAGTATTATTTATTAATTTATATTTATATATATATAAATGAGTCGAAATTAAAAGAAACTAACAAAAAAAAAGTTAAAAACGTCGATGCCACGTCAGCCAACAACAAGGGGGTTAGGTCAACTTATATACTCAATAGCTACTTCCTAAATCAGTAACTACAATACACATTTTAAAATTTAAATGCATATAATAGTTTTATGTGTAAAATTTAATGCATTTCAAAACATTTAACCTTTTTTAAGTAAAATACTTTTGAACATGAAGTGTTAGCACTTAGAGCACGGGGAGTGATAATTTGAGTTGTGGATGGTTGTGAGATCTTTTGCTAACATGGCATCCACAACTTGAGTTGTGGATTTTTTGGTGGAGTGATAACTTGAGTTGTGGGAGATATGGGGGTTTGTTTTTTTGTTTTTTTTTGTTTTTTTTTTTAACATTTATATAGAATACATATAACATTTTATTAATAAAAAGAAAGCTACAAATACAATAATTAAAATAAAATACAAACACATACAATAAAAATAAAATTACAATACAATAATTTTAGAAAAATACAAATACATAGAACAAAAATAGCTAACGTTGTCAATAGTCTTTCGCAAGTGTCGAAATGTACGTCACGAGATCCTCGCGGAGTCTGCTGTGTGTACCCCTTCTCTAATCTCTCTAGTAATCCGGATACGTTCATTCACTCTCTCGTTATAAGTTCGAGTAACAAATGTAATCGGAGGAGCATACCATTCATGTGCATCACAAATCGACCGTCCGTTATCTTCAACAATTGTATTGTGCAATATGATGTCCTCATACATAAATCTTCTTAACACGTTCATCTTGTAAAATATCTCTGCATGCTTTATAATCCCCCAACGACCTTGAAGAACACCGAATGTTCGTTCGATATCCTTTCTCGTACTCTCTTGAATACGTTTGAATATTTGACGCAGTTCGTCCGGTGGGTACGAAAAAGCTTTAACAAATGTAGACCACTCCAAATATATACTGCTGTAAGGTAATATCCTTTATCGTACTTGTGGCCGTTGACGGAGAAATCTGTAATTCGGGGATGAGTCGTTGAGCATATCATGAAACATCAACGATTGTTTAAGCACGTTGATATCGTTTTTCGACCCCACGACAACGAAGTAAGCATGCCATATCCAAAGATCGTACGACGCAACGACTTCCAGCATAACCGTTGGATAACCATGGTCACCTCGTGTTTATTGCCCTTTTTTATGCATTTGGAAATTGATCGCAACGCCAATGCATACAGTCGATGCTACCAAACATACCCTTAAACCAATGAACCTCATCGTGTTTTTGATATAAACGATTAACATCATCTTGTGTTGGGGTTCTTAAATAAATGTTTGTATAAAGATGGATGACACATTTTAAAAAATTATCTAGGGATTCATATAATGTTCTTTCAAACATTTGTAAATATTCGTCAAAAGCGTCTAGAGTAATCCCGTACGCCATCATAAGCATAGCGGACGTGCATTTATGTAAACAACTAAAACCCATTTTACCCGTACAATCGGGTCGTTGTCTGAAATATTTAAAATAGTCGGGAAAAGGTTATACTGAGTAATTAGATATACCTTCGACTATTCTGAGGAAAAGATGTCTTCTCATACGAAATCGTCTACGAAAATATTCATCAGGGTACGTGCTTTCACCGGAGAAGTAATGTCGTAGCACGTTTTCGTTTGTTGCGGTTCGATCGCGGATGGTATAGCGGATTTTCTTTATTTCACTCGGGCATGAAATTTCCGCTTGATTTTCCTCCTTCTCCATTTTTTCAACTGCTTCTACCGCCATAATTAGAAATTCGGCGAATTCGGATTTGGACGATGACGAATTCGTAACATCAGGATCGGTTGAAGAATGTGAACTCATTTTTGTTGTATATATTTTTTATAAAAAGATTGAGATAGATTGAGAAATATTATGGGTTTTGGTTAATATTTTATGTTATATTTATAGAGAAAATGTGAAAAAAAAACTTGTCGTTCCCATCCAAAAAAAAATTAATTTTTTTATACGTTTTTGAAACATTACTGTTGGAAAAAAAAAATTATAAATCATGACGACCCGTTACCCGGATAACGCTCACCACAACGACAACCCACAACGAGTCATGACGGAGTGATAACGCCCGTTGTGTGGCGTTAACGAGCCGAGAACGAGGGCCACAATCCTCCACTCTTTGTGCTCTTAGTATGATCTAGAGATAAATTTATAAGAATGTAACAAACTTTGCCATATTTGCTATTGTATGTATCCAACTCTCAAAACCTCTATTGTGTGTATTCAACTCTTAGTTTTTCACAAATGATGTAACGGAACGGATTTTTGCTTACATGAAACCGATTTAAATATTGGATATTTCTAAAAACAAATCCGATTCTTACATCATTTGTATAAAAATAAAAGTTAAATACACACAATAAAGTTTTTAAGAGCTGGATACACAAAATAACAAAACGGTAAAAGTTTGTTACATTTTCGTGCATTTAACCCTTCTTTAAACTAATAACATTAAATTGAACTCTATTACACCATCAACGACTGTCATACTAATAAACGACACCATGTGGGTTTCAAGAAAATTAAAAGATTTCTAATAAACTACCCAACGAGAATGAAGCTGAGCAAGAATTAAACAACATGAGCTTAAATTTTAGAAGCAAAAGTGTTCAAGTCAATATTGTTTTTCAACCTATGGCCGAAATGAGACAAATAACTCATCAGAAATGTACATATCAAAGAAAGATGAATACTCACAAA
Organism: Senecio squalidus; assembly: GCA_910822075.1. Classification (NCBI taxonomy): domain Eukaryota; kingdom Viridiplantae; phylum Streptophyta; class Magnoliopsida; order Asterales; family Asteraceae; genus Senecio; species Senecio squalidus. Next base: position 53,029,638 of record CAJVGC010000001.1, on the reverse strand, counting down.
AATCCTATCGGGGTATCTCTCTCTAATTCTAACAGCCTTTGTTAAGCTCTCTCTGTAACAAAAACCAAAACCATTACTAACAAAGTAACAATACAAATGAGATTAACCTGTGATGCACCGAAACGGCTCCTAGTTAGCTGCTCCCGTTTCTAAAACGGATACGCCACATAAAATGCCTCAGAAACATCTCACATCTCCAAGGGACAGAAAAATGTCTATAGAAGTTTCCTTGAATTTTTCTGCAAGTGTCGACCAAGTTTTTTTCCTTAGGGTTGTCATGGGCTCTTTAATGGGCTATAACTTAAACCGATCGTCTATTCTCTAGAGACTGTTGGATTAAATTAGATTGATTCATGTAAATTAAATACCTCCTGACGATCCTGGGATGTTGTTGAACATGTTAGCCATTGATTCCCAGAACGAGATGATCGTATTATGATGGAGTAATTGAGAGAAAACACTATGTGTGTGTTAGGGATGAAGATGGTGGCTTAAGTGACCAACCCTAATAAGGGTTTATGATGGTCCTTATATAGACACTCAAATTAGGAGTGTGTACCATTTAGTCCTTGGTGTTTAATAAGTGTTTATATTATAAGCTCTCATAATTCCGATCACCTAATGGGAAATCTATAGTGTCGTTAAGGTAAATACGTCCATCGAATATTTACTAGACACAGATTTCAGTTAGTGTCAGTCATCATATCAGTAAGGATAAATGATCAATGAGGGTCACAAATAATATGGGTCCAACATTCTCCCACTTGACCAAGTAGATCATTTATGTATGAGTATTAATAAGTCCGTACGAGATAATACTCATTTTGTTTCAAACCGAAATCATAGTCAATAAGTACAGTCGTAGAGAAGAACATCTACTCAGGACCCCCACTAGTCAAACTATGACTCAAATTCAAAACTGAATAAGCAATGATAGACCAACTAAGACAAATTTTGTTATAATAATGTCCAACACAGTTATGCGCATAAGGTGTAAATAATGGACAAACAAAATCTGAATAAGGAGGAAAATTTTCATTAATAAATAATAATGACCAATAAGTACAATATGCTATTAAATTAAGTCTTTTGTAAGCCCCATATTCGACACGTGTCCTACGAATATATTAGGAGGAAGACCTTTGGTCATCGGATCCGCTAGCATGTCATGTGTACTTATGTACTCAACACAAAGAACATTTTCCTCAACCCGTTCGCGTACAAACAGATACTTTGTGTCGAGATACAGCCCAGCGCCAGTCGAACTGTTACTGTTCGAGAAAGTTACAGCAGCTGAGTTATCACAGTAAAGCTTCAATGGTCTAGAGATTGAGTTGACGAGTTTGAGTCCACTGATCAGGTTCCTTAACAACATCCCATGACAGGTTGCATTATAAACGGCAACATATTCAGCCATCATAGTAGACGTCGTGGTCAGTTTCTGTTTATGACTCCGCCAAGAGATTGGTCCGCCAGCTAACATGAAAATATACCCAGAAGTAGATTTATGGTCTTCTTTGCTTTTAGCAAAGTCAGAGTCAGAATAACCTACTACTTCCAAGTTGTCACTTCTTCTATAAGTTAATTTGTAGTCTTTGGTCCCTTTCAGATATCGTAGAACCTTTTTAGCCGCTTTCCAGTGTGCTAATCCGGGGTTAGATAAGTAACGCCCCAGCATACCAGCGATATAAGCGATATCCGGTCGAGTACAGACCTGAGCGTACATAATGCTCCCAACTACAGATGAGTAAGGTATCATCCTCATTTCAGCCTTCTCAGTTTCAGTGCTCGGAGTTTGATGAGGTCCAAATACGTCCCCTTTAACTACCGGAGCCACAGTGGGTGTGCAGTGCTGCATGTTATAGCGTTCTAGAATACGGTCAATATAAGCCCTTTGGGAAAGACCTAGAACACCATTACGTCTGTCTCGATTTATTTCGATACCTAAAACATAAGAGGCATCACCGAGATCTTTCATGTCGAAATTATGCGAAAGCATTCGCTTCGACTCATGTAGCAGATCCAAGTTGTTACTTGCAAGCAGAATATCATCCACATACAAAACAAGGATAATAAAGTTACTTCCACTGATCTTAAGATAGGTGCATTGATCCACTTGATTCTTTAGGAAGCCATCAGATTTTACGACTTCATCAAATTTAAGGTACCATTGTCGTGATGCTTGTTTCAACCCATATATCGATTTATTCAACTTGCAGACCATGTGCTCTTTACCTTCTGGAATAAATCCTTCAGGTTGCTGCATGTATACGTCTTCTTGCAAGTCACCATTTAGGAAAGCGGTCTTGACATCCATCTGATGTAACTCTAAATCATAATGAGCTACGAGTGCCATGATGATCCTTAGGGAATCTTTACGAGAGACAGGAGAAAAGGTCTCTTGATAATCGATTCCTTCCTTTTGAGTAAAGCCTTTTGCAACCAGTCTGGCCTTATAGCGTTCGACGTTTCCATTCGGGTCTAATTTGGTTTTGAACACCCATTTACATCCAATTACTTTGGATCCTTTAGTAAGTGGAACCAATACCCAAACGCCATTACGCTCCATGGATTTGAGCTCTTCAATCATGGCTTCAATCCAATGAGTGGCCTGATCACTATTAATAGCTTCTCGGTAAGAGGTTGGATCAGTAAGTTTCCCAATATTTTCGACTTCAGCCAGATAAGTTTCGAAACCATCAAAATTAGTGTTTCTGCGAGCCCTTGATGATCTCCTGAGCTGAATTACGGGTTCATTAACAAGCGGTTCTTCGGCGTTTAGATTAGGAGGCATAGGAGGTTCAACCGGTTCATTAGGAGATCCAGGTATATCGGGAGCAGCGTTGGGTACAAGAGGAATTATCGGAGGAATCGTAATAACCGACGAGTGGTTTCCCCCCGCTTCTTGTACTTCTTGCAAATTTAAATCAGGATTTGTCGTGCTCCCACTGATCTCTGAACTTTCGAGGAAAGTGGCATGTTGCGTATCTATGATGCGGGTAGAGTGAGAAGGACAGTAAAACCGATAACCTTTTGAGTTCTCGGGATAACCAATAAAGAAACATGTAAGGGTTTTAGGATCCAGTTTCTTTAAGTGAGGGTTATAGACTTTTGCTTCGGCAGGACAGCCCCATACTTTCATATATTTTAGACTCGGTTTCCTACCTGTCCAGATCTCATAAGGAGTTTTAGGGACAGATTTTGATGGAACCCTATTGAGTATATGAACAGCTGTTTTTAAGGCCTCAGTCCAAAGAAATTGGGGTAGGTTAGTGTTGGCGAGCATACTTCTCACCATGTCCATTAAAGTTCGGTTTCTCCTTTCAGCAACACCATTCTGTTGAGGAGAACCTGGCATGGTGTACTGGTTAATTATGCCCTGTTCCTTGCAAAAATTATAGAAGGGACCGGGAGCTTGACCAATATCAGTATGTTTACCGTAATACTCACCTCCCCTATCTGATCGGACAACTTTTATCTTATGATCAAGTTGGTTTTCAACCAAAGTTTTATAATCGACAAAAGTTTGTAAGGATTTAGATTTATCTTTAATCAGATAAAGGTGCATATAACACGAATAATCGTCAATGAATGTAATAAATGATGTATGTCCTGTTATTGATGCGGGATAGGGGCCACTAATATCAGTATGAATTATTTCCAACAAGTTGGAACATCTGGTGGCTCCTTTCTTATTCCCTTTAGCCATTTTGCCTTTGAGGCATTGAATACATGTTTCAAAATCACTAAAATCAAGAGAGGGTAAGATTCCTTCTTTTACGAGTCGTGTCATGCGATCTCGTGAGATGTGGCCGAGACGTTTATGCCACAATGTGGAGGAATTCTCAGCTTGTTTAGGTGATTTTGTCTTTGTTTTAGTTATGTCATCAATATTAAGAGACAACAAAGACTGTGAGAAATTATGATCTAGTTCTAATTTATACAGTAATCCATCCAAAAAACCACAACCAAATAATTCATTATCAAGAGTAAAAGTGATCCTGCCACAACCATGAGTAATTACATAACCTTCAAGATCAAGTCTAGATATAGATACAAGGTTCCGAGTAATTCTCGGTACATATAAGGTATCTATTAATCTAATACACTTTCCGGTATTCATATGTAAATTTAAAGTCCCCATGGCTTCGACATTTAAGAGATCACCGTTTCCAACTCTAAGTTTTCTTTGGTCCTTTGGTAGCTTCTGGATTGTAAGGAATCCCTGTAAGGAATTGGTCACATGGACCATAGAACCAGAGTCACCCCACCATGTATTAAATGGAACATCAGTAGTAAAGGAATCAAATATTACGTAAAGAATGTTACCTTTCTTAGCTAGCCAGTCCTTGAATTTAGAGCAATCTTTCTGTCCGTGCCCTTTGGTGCGGCAGAATTTGCAGTTAGTATTTGAGGATTTAGGGCCAGAGGTAGCAGCACCATGATTTTGGACTTTATTTTCAGTCTTATTACTGTAGTTACCTTTCCTCTTCTTGGAGTTTGAAGTGGTAGTAAGGTGAACAGCTTCAGGTTGAATGTGCTTAAGACGATCTTCCTCTTGAACGCACATAGCAATCAGTTCACTTATCGACCATTTATCTTTCATAGCATTATAATTCACTTTGAAAGTGTCGAACCGAGCAGGCAAGGAAGTCATTATGAAGTGCACAAGAAAATTATCTGAGACTTCCATTTTCAAATCCTTAAGCTTGTGAGACATGTCAACCATCTTCATTATGTGTTCACGGACACCATTAGAACCCTCATATTTAAGAGTTAGCATTTGTAGCATTAAACTACTCGCAGTTGCCTTAGACGATCCCTTAAAGTGATCCTCAACAGATGTGAGGTAAGTTTTCACTTTGTCGTTATCAGGGATAGCTCCTCGGATGCTGGGATGAATTGAGTTCTTGACCATCATTAGGGACAGCCGATTCGCCCTTTCCCACTTCTCAAAGTCCGCTTTCTGAGTCGCAGTAGACGCAGCAGTAATAGCGGCGGGTTCATCATGGCGAATAGCATAGTCCATGTCGAGCATTCCCAGAGTTAAGTAAAGTTGATCCTTCCAAGAAGTGAAATTAGCACCAGTAAGTGCCTCAATGCCGAAGTTTGGTACTGTAGTGGAGAATAAGGAGGATTTAGATTTATGATACGAGTCTTAGAAGATTTTATAGTGACAAAGTTAGCTATATAAGGCAGACTAAGTAATGTCCCTCAAGGTAATAGAACTAGAGTAATGTCTAAAATAAGTAGACCTAATAGTAACGTTCCTAGAGACTAAGACCATATTAGTAATGAAGCTAATGATAGGTAAGCCTATTAAAACACCAAAATAATAAGCTAAAGTAAGGCTCTACTTAGATGTTACATCACCTTTGGGCAGAAATAACTAATATCTAAGTAAAATTATGAGCATAAGGTTTATGCAACACAGCGTTTGTCTTTTGACCTTTGGGCAACAAAATAGAACGTCGTGTTTTAAGGCATAATAAGAATCCTTTTAAGCACACAAGTATATTAAATCACCTTTGGGCAGAATTAATATCCTACGTGTTTATTATGCTAAAGGGAAAAAAATGCAATCATAGGAATCACCTTTGACCTTTGGGCAACAAAAGATGAAAACATGAAGTTCACGAAGATGCGCTTGCAATAAATCAAGAGGTCAAAGGTGATTCCTCTTAGAAGTTCACGAAATTAGGGTCTGTAGTCATCCGTACGGATGAGATTATATTCGTACGGATGAGTATTGATTCGTACGGATGTAAGTCCAGGTTCATGCGGACTAATCCCAGATTCGTACGGATGTAACGTTTAAGTTCGTACGGATGTAAGCCTAGGTTCGCACGCATTGAGCCCAGATTCGTACGGATCAACAGTTAGGTTCGCATGAGATGATCCTTAGTTCGTGCTAATAAACAAGTTAGGTTCGCACGGATCAAGAAACACATTCGCACGGATGAGCTTTCATCCGTACTTATGAACAAATCAGGTTCGTACGGATGAGCCTTCATCCGCACGGACGGAGTTCGTCAAAATTAGGGTTGTTGTTCAGCCGCCGCAGGTCTCAAAAAACCCCATTTTTCCATCAGAAATCAAAATCGCCGGCCAGATAATTTGCATAATAATAATAGCAATAGACCAAGCAATAAATAAACATGAACCAATGGATAATCACGAGCCATTGGCTCTGATACCACATGTTGGATTAAATTAGATTGATTCATGTAAATTAAATACCTCCTGACGATCCTGGGATGTTGTTGAACATGTTAGCCATTGATTCCCAGAACGAGATGATCGTATTATGATGTAGTAATTGAGAGAAAACACTATGTGTGTGTTAGGGATGAAGATGGTGGCTTAAGTGACCAACCCTAATAAGGGTTTATGATGGTCCTTATATAGACACTCAAATTAGGAGTGTGTACCATTTAGTCCTTGGTGTTTAATAAGTGTTTATATTATAAGCTCTCATAATTCCGATCACCTAATGGGAAATCCATAGTGTCGTTAAGGTAAATACGTCCATCGAATATTTACTAGACACAGATTTCAGTTAGTGTCAGTCATCATATCAGTAAGGATAAATGATCAATGAGGGTCACAAATAATATGGGTCCAACAGAGACTTCTTAAAGCGACCGCCTATTCCAATTCTCATAATATTCCATTCCCTAGTAGAGGTCTTCTGCTTACTCTTCTTCTCATCGATTATGGCTTCTCAAGAACAAGAAACACAAGGATCATCATCAACTACATCAATAGACCAACCTCCATTGTGGGACAATGTGACTAAACTGGAAAAACTTACTGGATCAGAAGGGCGTTGGATATTAAGCGTAACTTTTGCAGTGATATCCACCAAGGATCATATTCTAGAGTTAGAGCACATTCTCTTGGTATCAAAGGTAATATACTAATCTTTGCATTATGATTTTCGAAATCTGTTCATAGCATAAACATTGTCAGGTTTTTGCATTGATAGTTTTCGGTCTTTGCATTATGATTTTCGAATAGGTTCCCACAAAACTAAATTAGCCAATTATGTCACAAGATCCGCGCACAATAAAGAGCTTCATATTTAGAATAATCAGCACCAAAAGTTAAAATCTACAACAAAGATATAATAAACAGCCTCATATTTCGGTCCTGTGTTTACATTTGTAATTTACGATTTACAAGAAAAAAAAACTGTTACTAACATATTTTTATTGGGTTTTTGCAATATAGGTTTTGGGATTTCTATTTGCAAGAAACCAGCCACGACTGAGAAACTTAACATGAAACGATTAGAAGATGCGTATGAAAAGAAAAAAACTCGAGTCACACGAAAAAGAAGTCTAGTTGCCATGTGAACATGGTGTTGGATTTAAGAAAAGAAATGGTATTTCAACACCTATTGAAAGAGCTTTTAGTGTTGAAATTAGGGACCAACTGGATTAGGAAATTGAAAGGATATTTATATATGAGGTTTACCTTTTAATCTTGCAAGAAATCCAGACTATCTCAGGGCTTTTCAGTTTCCTGCTTACAACAAAATTAATGGTTATGTATCTCCTGGTTATAATAAGCTAAGAACAACATTACTACAAAAAGAAAAATATAATGTTCACATGCTATTGGATCCACTTAGGAATACATGGAAATAAAAAGGTGTGAGCATTGTGAGTGATGGCTTGAGTGATCCTACAAGAAAGCAGTCAATTTTTTTGGGGATGTAAAAGATAGATATTTTCTTGCCGAATTGATGAAAGAAGTCATTAATTAAATTGGTCATCAAAATGTTATGCGAATCGTAATTGACAATGCAACTAATTGTAAGGCGGCTGGAGAGATAAAGAGATTTAATTTCCTCACATATTTTGGACACCATGTGTTGTTTATATGATTAATCTTGCTTTGAAGTTCACGAAGATGCGCTTGCAAGGAATGTGGAAAACAAATTAACTAACATATAAACAAATACAACTGGATAAAAGAAGTTCACGAAGATGCGCTTGCAATAAAAATTTTCATCATGAACTCTTGATTTTCACCAAGTTTACTCCTCTTAGACTGCTATGATGCACCGAAACGCCTCCTAGGTAGCCGCTCCCATTTTTCTGAAATGCTTGAGAAACGGATATGCCACATAAATGCCTTAGAAACGTTTCCAAGGGACATAAACGTTTCTACAAAAGTTTCCTTGAAATTTTTTTGAAGTTTCCTGCAAGTGTTGGCTAAGTTTATGTTGTCTTTGGGTTGTCATAAACTTTTTAATGGGCCATAATTTAAACTGTATTCCATTTTACAGACTTCTTAAACCGATCACCTATTCCAAATCTCATAATATTCCATTCCCTAGTCTTCGAGTGACTGTTCTTCTTTTCATCTATTATGGCTTCTCAAGAATAAGAAACACGAAGATCATCATCAACTACATAAGTAGACTAACCTCCATTGTGAGACAATGTAATTAAACTGGAAAAACTTACTGGTTTAGGAGGCTGTTGGAAATTCAAGTGTAACTTTTTCAGTGAAATCCGACAAGGATCATATTCTAGATTTAGAGCACATTTGCTCGGTATCACAGGTAATCAACGAATCTTTGCATTATGAATTTCAAAATCTGTTCATAAGCATAAAGGTTTTCAGTTTTTTGCATTGATAAATTTTAGGTCTCTACATTATGATTTTAAAATCTGTTCTCACAAAAATAACTCAGATTATTTCACGAGATTCACGCACAACAAACAACCTCATACTTAGAATACCCATCAACCAAGGTTAAAACCTATAACAAATATATAATAAACAACCTCATATTTCGGTCCTGTGTTTGCATTGGTAATTTTCGATTTGCAAGAAAAAAATTGTTACTTAAATATTTCTTTTGGTTTTTGCAATATAGGTTTTGGGATTTCTATTTGCAAGAAACCAACAACGTTTGAGAAACTTAACATGAAAAGACTAGAAGATAGGTATGAAAAGAAGAAACTCGAGTCACAGGCAAAAAAAAATCGAGTTGCCATGTGAAGCTAGTGTCGGATTTAAGAAAAAAGGTATTTCAACACCTATTGAAAGAGATTTTGGTGTTGAAATTAGGGATCGACTGGATCAGGAAATAGCAAGCATGTTTTATACCAGATGTTTACCTTTTAATCTTGCAAGAAATTCACACTATCTCAGGGCTTTTCAGTTTGCTACTAACAACAAAATTGATGGTTATGTACCTCCTAGTTATAATAAGCTAAGACAACGTTACTACAAAAATAAAAAGATAATGTTCAAAGGTTATTGGATCCACTTAGGTCTACATGGAAAGAGAAAGGTGTGCGTATTGTGAGTGATGTGTGGAGGTATCCTTCAAGAAAGCCTCTAATCAATTTCATGGCTACCTCGGGTAATGGTACTTTGTTTCTAGAGGCAGACAATTTTTTTCGGGAAGTAAAAGATAGATATTTTATTGCTGAAGTGATGAAACAAGTCATCAATGAAATTGGTCATCAAAATGTTATGCAAATCATAATAGATAATGCATTAAATTGTAAGGCGGCTGGAGAGATTATAAACAGTCAATTTCCTCAAAGGACACCATGTGTTGTTCATACGGTTAATCTTGCTTTGAAGAACATTTGTTCACCAAGGAATAGGGAAACAAATCAAATAACATATGAACATTGTTGTTGGAGAAAAGAAGTTCACGAAGATTCGCTTGCAATAAAGAGTTTCATCATGAACCATAACTTGAGACTCTCGATTTTCACCAAGTTTACTCCTCTTTCACTGCGATCGGTTACCGACACTCGCTTTTCCTTCGTCATTGTGATGCTCAAGAGCTATGATGCACAGAAACGCCTCCTAGGTTTCCGATCCTGTTTTCGGAAACGCTTAAAAAAAGAATACGCTACAAAAATGCCTCAGAAAGGGTGTCCAAGGGACAAAAACTGTTAGGTTTGTTATTTTGGAGTTGCTGATTTATATTGAAAAAAGACTAAGTGTTCGTTAATACTGCTCGGTTTCTAGTGCTCATAGAAGTTCCTACTGCTCATACAAGTTACTACTGCTTATAAAAGTTTCTACTGCTAATAAAAGTTACTGCTGCTCAGTTACTACTACCAATACTTTCTTACTATTGCAACTTAGTTACTACTGCCCTATCAAGAGTTAATATTGTCGAGAAGATAAAGATTAATTTAGGATATGATATGATTAGATTTTATTCTTATTTGTAATTATCTTTATCATTATTATAGAGATTTTTTTACCTTAGAATAGGGATATATTCTAGGAAGGTTACAAAGATTTAAAATCTTCGTAATTATTATTCCTACCATTTAGTAGGAGTTTGTAAGAAACAAGGATATAAAACCTCTATGAATGCATAGAGAAAATTAAGAGAGTATATACATAGAAATTGCATCGTGATGTAAACCTAGAAAAACTAAGTAGTGCCCCAAGATCAAGGTGTCCTTAATCATGATATCGTTGTAAATATCTGTTATATTTCTGATCAAAATATAATTGGGGTTGTTGGAGGTGATTATCGTTCTTGTTGTTATTCATTCATATTCATAAACTTTTAATCACTAAACCTTGTAATATCAAAGTGTTGATCCGCTGCAACTTCTTTGATAGATCTAGATCTACATGTTTGTTTATACAAACCTATTTTGTTAGATCCTGAAAATTGGTATCAGAGCACTGGAGGTGCTCTAGATCTAAAATCCAAAAGGTTTTAAGGAGAAGAAAGAAGAAGATCTACAAATTTGAAAAAAGGGTTTCTATTTGTCATATTCTAGGGAGCCGTGGTAAAAACGTCATAAACCATTCGTTAGCCGTCGGAAATGGAAGAAATGTTTTATACATAAACGAACATTCTGACCAAAAGAATTTTCGATCTGAGCTTCTGATCGAAATATATGAATTTTTGAAATATGCTGCTGTAAGGTTAGATTTATTGTGTTTATGTATAATAAAATGATCGTTGCTTATTCGTTACACACTGGATTTTCGTGAATTTTGGTTATGGGCTTCAAGGAATATAGACCTACGTTGTGTTAAAATTTGATCGTTATCAGAGGTTTCCCCAAGGAGATATTTAATGTTAGAAAAGGATGTTGAATTTAATGTTCTTTCTGATCTCAGCCTTTGTTAAGCAACTTCTGCATTTTCGTTAAAATTCAGATATTCTTGATTTTTGGATATTGTTTCCAGACACAAATATCTACATCGTGTCAAAATTTGAGCTTCATCAAATTTGTCATCGAAAAGATATCTAACTTTCAAGCTGCTGCAAATTTTGATTAAATGAAGAAAGATGATACATAAAAGGGGGAGATTAAAGTTAAAAGTTGGATGAACACAAAAAGGGGGAGATATATTTAAAAAGTTGGATTTCTTGTGTCGATAGTCTACCGATACTGAATGGTAGCGTGTTTCGATAGAAATATCAGCGGTAGGGGAAATATCAACTTGTTCATGCTATTTTTGAAGTCTAAGTTCTCAAGTTAAGGGGATAAACAGAGTCTCAAGAATTATACAAGAAGAATATCAAGATTAATGCTTAATCTATATGTATCATCTTGAAATCAGTGTATAATTTTTGCTGTCATCAAGAAAATAAAGAGAGGAAGAATACGAAGAAGAAATAGTAGTTTTGATAATATCCTCAATAACAATTTGCATAGAAGAAACTTATTGCTTTGTATGTGGAAAGCATAAGTTTTGGGGGAGATTGTTAGGTTTGTTATTTTGGAGTTGCTGATTTATATTAAAAAAAGACTAAGTGTTGGTTAATACTGCTCATAGAAGTTTCTACTTCTCATACAAGTTACTATTGCTTATAGAAGTTTCTACTGCTAATACAAGTTACTTTTACTCAGCTACTACTACCAATACTTGGTTACTACTGCAACTCAGTTACTACTGCCCTATAAAGAGTTAATATTGCTCAGAAGATAAAGATTAATTTAGGATAAGATATGATTACATTTTATTCTTATTTGTAATTATATTTATCATTATTATAGGGTCTTGTTACTTTAGAATAGAGAGAATTCTAGAAAGGTTACAAAGATATCAAATCTTTTTAATTATTATTCCCACGATTTAGTAGGAGTTTGTTAGAAAAAAGAATATAAAACCTTGATGAATGCATACAGAAAATTAAGAGAGTATATGCATAGAAAGTGCATGGTGATGTAAACCTAGAAACACTAGGTAGTGCCCCAAGATCAAGGTGTCCTTGATCCTGATATCGTTGTATATATCGGTTATATTTCTGATCAAAATATAATTGGGGTTGTTGGAGGTGATTATCGTTTCTTGTTGTTATTCATTCATATTCATAAATTGTTAATCACTAAACCTTGTAATATTAAAGTGTTGATCCGCTGCAACTTCTTTGATAGATCTAGATCCTGACAATTGGTATTAGACCACAGGAGGTGCTCTAGATCTAAGATCCACAAGGTTTCAAAGAGAATAAAGAAGAAGATCTACAAATTTGAAAATTAGTGTTTCTATTCGTCATTATCTAGGGAGCCATGGTAAAAACGTCATAACTCTTTCGTTAGCAGTCGGAATTGGAAGAAATGTTTTATACATAAACGGACATTCTGACCCAAGGAAATTTCGATCCGAGCTTCTGATCGAAATATATGAATTTTTGAAATCTGCTGCTGTAAGATTAGATTTATTGTGTTTATGTATAATAAACGATCTTTGCTTATTCGTTACACACTGGATCTTCATGAATTTTGGTTATGGGATTCAAGGAATATAGACCTACGTTTTGTTAAAATTTGATCGTTATCAGAGGTTTCCCCAAGGAGTTATTTAATGTTAAAAAAGGATGCTGAATTTAATGTTCTTTCTTATCTCAGCCTTAGTGAAGCAACTCCTGCATGTTCGTTAAAAGTAAGATCATCTTGATTTTTGGATATGTGTTACAAGACACACATATCTATATCGTGTCAAAATTTTAGTTTCATCAAATTTGTCATCGAAAAGATATTTAACTTTCGAGCTGCTGCAAATTTTGATTAAATGAAGAAAGATGATGCATAAAAAGGAGAGATTAAAGTTAAAATTTGGATGAACACAAAAAGGGGGAGATATATTTAACAAGTTGGATTTCTTGTGCCGATAGTCTACCGATACTGAATGGTGGCGTGTTTCGATAGAAATATCAGCGGTAGGAGAAATATCAACTTGTTCATGCTATTTTTGAAGTCTAAGTTCTCAAGTTAAGGGTATAGACAGAGTCTCAAGAATTATACAAGATGAATATCATGATTAATGTTTAATCTATATGTATCATCTTGAAATCAGTGTATAATTTTTGTTGTCATCAAGAAGATAAAGAGAAGAAGAAAGAGTAGTTTTGATAACATCCTCAATAACAATTTGCATAGAAGAAACTTATTGCTTTGTATGTGGAAAGCATAAGCTTAGGGGGAGATTGTTAGGTTTCTTATTTTGGAGTTGCTAATCCATATTAAAAAAAGACTAAGTGTTGGTTAATACTAATCAGTTTCTACTACTAATAGAAGTTTCTACTGGTCATACAAGTTACTATTGCTTATAGAAGTTTCTACTACTCATACAAGTTACTACTACTCAGCTACTACTACCAATACTTGGTTACTATTGTAACTCAGTTACTACTGCCCTATAAAGAGTTAATATTGCTCAGAAGATAAATATTAATTTAGGATAAGATATGATTAGATTTTATTCTTATTTGTAATTATATTTATCATTATTATAGGGACTTATTACCTTAGAATAGAGAGATATTATAGAAAGGTTACAAAGATATCAAATCTTGGTAGGTATTATTCCTTCGATTTAGTAGGAGTTTGTTAGAAAGAAGGATATAAAACCTTGGCGAATGCATAGAGAAAATTCAGAGAGTATATGCATAGAAAATGCATGGTGATGTAAACCTAGAAAAACTAGGTAGTGCCCCAAGATCAAGGTGTCCGTGATCCCGATATTGTTGTAAATATCGTTTATATTTCTGATCAATATATAATTGGGGTTGTTGGAGGTGATTATCGTTTCTAGTTGTTATTCATTCATATTCATAAATTGTTAATCACTAAACCTTGTAATATCAAAGTGTTGATCCGCTGCAACTTCTTTGATTGATCTAGATCTACATGTTTGTTTATACAAACCTATTTCGTTAGATCCTGACAATTGGTATCAGAGCACAGGAGGTGCTCTAGATCTAAGATCCAAAAGGTTTCAAAGAGAAGAAAGACGAAGATCTACAAATTTGAAAATTAGTGTTTCTATTCGTCATATTCTAGGGAGCCGTGGTAAAAACGTCATAACTCATTCGTTAGCCGTCGGAATTGGAAGAAATGTTTTATACATAAACGCACATTCTTACCAAAGGAATTGTCGATCTGAGCTTCTGATCGAAATATATGAATTTTTGAAATCTGCTACTGTAAGGTTAGATTTACTGTGTTTATGTATAATAAAACGATCGTTGCTTATTCGTTACACACACGATCTTCGTGAATTTTGGTTATGGTCTTCAAGGAATATAGAACTACGTTGTGTTAAAATTTGATCGTTATAAGAGGTTTCCCCAAGGAGATATTTAATGTTAAAAGGGGCTGCTGAATTTAATGTTCTTTCTAATCTCAGCCTTAGTGGAGCAACTCCTGCATGTTCGTTAAAAGTCAGATCATCTTGATTTTTGGATATGTGTTACAAGACACACATATCTACATTGTGTCAAAATTTGAGCTTCATCAAATTTGTCATCGAAAAGATATTTAACTTTCAAGCTCCTACAAATTTTGATTAAATGAAGAAAGATGATGCATAAAAGGGGGAGATTAAAGTTAAAAGTTGGATGAACACAAAATGGGGGAGATATATTTAACAATTTGGATTTCTTGTGTCGGTAGTCTACCTATGCTGAATGGTGGGGTGTTTCGATAGAAAATCAGCGGTACGAGAAATATCAACTGGTTCATGCTATTTTTGAAGTCTAAGTTCTAAAGTTAAGGGGATAGACAGAGTCTCAAGAATTATAAAAGTTTAATATCATGATTAATGTCTAATGTATATGTATCATCTTGAAATCAGTGTATACTTTTTTTTGTTAACAAGAAGATAAAGAGAAAAAGAATACGAAGAAGAAATAGTAGTTTTGATAACATCCTCAACAACAATTTGCATAGAAGAAACTTATTTCTTTGTATGTGGAAAACATAAGTTTAGGGGGAGATTGTTAGGTTTGTTTTTTTGGAGTTGCTAATATATATTAAAAAAAGACTAAGTGTTGGTTAATATTGCTCAGTTTCTACTGTTAATAGAAGTTTCTACTGCTCATACAAGTTACTATTGCATATAGAAGTTTCTACTACTCATACAAGTTACTACTACTCAGCTACTACGACCGACACTTGGTTACAACTGCAACTCAGTTACTACTGCCCTATAAAGAGTTAATATTGCTCAGAAGATAAAGATTAATTTAGGATAAGATATGATTAGATTTTATTTTTATTTGTAATTATATTTATCATTATTACAGGGATTTTTTTACCTTAGAATAGAGAGATATTCTAGAAATGTTACAAAGATATCAAATCTTTGTAATTATTATTTCTGCGATTTAGTAGGAGTTTGTTAGAAACAAGGATATAAAACCTTGATGAATGCATAGAGAAAATTAAGAGAGTATATGCATAGAAATGCATGGTGATGTAAACCTAGAAAAACTAGGTAGTGCCCCAAGATCAAGGTGTCCTTGATCCTGATATCGTTGTAAATATCGGTTATATTTTTGATCAAAATATAATTGGGGTTGTTGGAGGTGATTATTGTTTCTTGTTGTTATTCATTCATATTCATAAACTGTTAATCACTAAACCTTATAATATCAAAGTGTTGATCCGTTTCAACTTCGTTGATAGATCTATTTCTACATGTTTGTTATACAAGCCAATTTCGTTAGATTATGACAAAAACGTTTCTATAGAACTTTCCCTAAAGTTTCCTGCTAGTGTCGGCCAAGTTTCCGTTTTCTTAGGGTTGTCATGGGCTTTTTAATGGGTTATAACTTAAAACGGTCTTCAATTCCATTCTTCACAATTCTTTAACTATTCGACTATTCCAATTTTCATAATCTACCATTTCTTAGTCTTCTACTGACTCTTTTTCTTCTCATTGATTATGGATTCTCAAGAACAAGAAATACAAGGATCATCATCAACTACATCAATAGACCAAACTCCATTATGGTAAAATGTGACTAAACTTAAAATACCTACTAGATCAGGAGGTTGTTGGAAATTTAAGTGTAACTTTTGTAGTAAAATCCGACAAGGATCATATTCTAGAGTTAGAGCACATTTGCTTGGTATCAAAGGTAATCTACTAATCTTTGTATTATGACTTTCCAAATATGTTCATAAGCATAAACGTTGTCAGGTTTTTGCATTGATAATTTTCGGTCTTTGTATGATTTTCGAATCTGTACACACAAAACTAACTCAACCAATTATATCTCAAGATTCACGCACAATAAACAGCCTCATATTTAGAATAATCATCAGCCAAGGTTAAAACCTACAACAAATATATAATAAACAGCCTCATATTTCGGTCTTGTGTTTGCATTGGTAATTTTCGACTTGTAAGAACAACATTAATACAAAAAGAAAAGATTATAATGTTCAAAGGTTATTGGATCCACTTAGGTCTACATGGAAAGAAAAAGGTGTGAGTATTGTGAGTGATGGCTGGAGTGATTCTACAAGAAAGCCTCTAATCAATTTCATGGCTACCTCACATAATCGTCCTTTGTTTCTAAAGGGAGTCAATAGTTTTAGGGAAGTAAAAGATAGATATTTTATTGATGAATTGATGAAAAAAGTCATCAATGCA
Source organism: Senecio squalidus (assembly GCA_910822075.1). NCBI lineage: Eukaryota > Viridiplantae > Streptophyta > Magnoliopsida > Asterales > Asteraceae > Senecio > Senecio squalidus. The sequence continues at coordinate 53,012,736 of CAJVGC010000001.1, read as the reverse complement.
ATTTGGATATCAAACTGTTGTGCAAATCATAACTAACAATGCAACGAATTGTAAAGCGACTGGAGAGATTATAAAGAGTCAGTTTCCTTTTATCTTTTGGACACCATGTGTTTTCATATGATTAATCTTGCTTTGAAGAACATTTGTTCACCAAGATATGTGGAAACAAATAAACTAATATATGAACAATGCAACTGGATAAAAGAAGTTCATGAAGATTGCCTTGCAATAAACAATTCCATCATGAATACTACCATGATACTCTCTATTTTCACCAAGCGTACTCCTCTTAGACTACTACCGGTTTCCGACACTCCCTTTGCCTCCATCATTGTGTTGCTCAAGAGATTGAAAGTTATTAAAAGGGGTCTTCAAGCTATGGTCATAAGTGATGAATGGTCTTCTTATAGTTTAGATGACACTTTCTTATAGATTAGATGACACTGAGCAAGCAAACTCTCTGAAAAATTATATTTTGAATGATGATTGGCGGGGAAAAGTAGCATATATTCTTAGTTTAACTAGACCTATATATGAGATGATTAGAGTTTGTGACACCGACAAGCCATGTTTACACTTGGTGTATCAAATGTGGGATGCGATGATTGAGAAAGTGAAGATTTAGATCTACAAGAAAGAAAACAGCAGGCATCTCAAATAAGTTGCTTTTATGATGTTGTGCATCGTAATTTTTTTTATTTTTTTTTACTTATTTTACCTTTATGTATCTGTTCCGTATCCGTTTCCGTGCTACATAAAGACGAACCGGAAAACCAAAAACAAAATGACTCCTGATTATTCTTGGCGTATAATTGGCTTAACTAATCTAAACATCCAACAGACTGGACCGAGCATGTCCATAACCTGAAAAAGATCCAATTTCTTTTATCATGGTGCAATTTTATAGTAAAACATAGTCAGTTCATATTCATGTGCATAAACTGCATAATAACATATAACATAAATAAAGGCGTGGCGATTGATTGTGATAAAGGGAATTCAAGGCAAATAGAAGATAGAGCTCTGTGATTTAAAACCTACAATAACCAGCGAGAGACCTTTGAACCTAATTGAACAAAGGATTGAATAAAAAGTATAGACCGGAAGACACGTGGACAAGGATATTCCTGCTGTTGCCGCATTATAAAACCTATCTTCTTTTATATAAGGACTAGGGACGTTCTTGGTTGTGCGAAGCACAACCCACCAAAGTTGATATTAACTTTTAAAGGTATCATGACTAAATCATTGAGGTGATTTTTACGGGCAATTAGTTGGGTAGTGACGGTTAATTTCATTAGTAATTGATATCGCAAAATATTACTATTTTTATTATGCGGTATCATTGTACTTTCAACTGTTTTTAGTACTTTTTATGAGGATTTGATACTGATATTGTTCTTTTTTTAATAGGTACTGAAAATGGACTTTGAACGAAAATGAACTCGAAAGGGCTTAAAACGAAGCAAAACCGAAGAATGATCTAGAAGACAGGAGCCAACCGGCGTTTGGGAACTTCCAACCGCGGGTTGGATGAAGATTATTTGAGAAGCAACACGTGGCACAACCAGGTGTAAAAGAAGACTCAATCGGGGGTTACTTGTTTCCAACCGGCTGTTGGGCCCAAAATCAGTGTTATACTCGAATTACGAAACTTCAGCAAAATTGTGAAAAATAGAAGGCATTTTCCAGCATTCTAATTAAGTTTTTCACATCCGCATTCGACTAGAAGGTGATTCCAAGAGTTTTCTAGGCAATTCGGAGGAGAAAAGATTCACACGATTGAATACGTTTGATCGTTTAAAGATTAATTCATTTTTTCGGTTTGAATATCATTTCTTTTCATCGTTGAACATGTTTTCTACTTTGTTTATGTTTTTGTGTGTAAATCTTAACATGAGCTAATCTCTTTATTGTATTCACTAAGACGGATAACTTAAAGAATGGTTTGAATAATTTATCTCATATTTAGTTCTTTGCATTTTATTAAGTTTAGTCGTAGAACTTTAATTAATTGTGATTTAGTAATTGTTACTTAACGTGATTGAAAGATCTAAGCCATAACCGACGTTCGTCTAGATTTTGTAATTATTTATGTTTAATTAAGTTATTAGTTAAACATAGCTTGAAAATGTGACCGGAGATAAGTTAAGAACCATAATAATTACTAAATTTAAGTTAAAGAAGATAGTGGAACTGAAGGAATAGGTATATTATAAGACTATCATTGACCCGAAGTCAATAGATTAAATCTTAATAAACTATGTAGTTATTAATGCATAACTTTAGGTGGACAACACGTAGGAGGACTCCTTGTGTATCTAATATGATTTAATGTCTTGCCATTAGTTGTAGGATAACATACATTGACGGGAAAAATTATCTAAATAAGTTAAATCACCAAAGAACGATAATACGAGTAAATAGAAAAATTACGATAACTAAAGTCTAGGATGATACTCTGAAGCGAATATTTATTCCAATTGTTACAAATTAGTTTTATTAATGTTTTCTTCTAATTAATATTTGTTTTATTTAATTAAATCAATTGAAACTACATTCATTCGGAACTACATCGACCCCCCCCCCCCCCCCCCCCCCACCCCTACTTCTTTCACTTAGTTTAATTACATAATCCTACTTAAATATAATATAAAACACTGTTTTCTGTGTTCGATACTGGATTTACTGAACGCCATATTATTATATAATCAGGTATTCTTGCCTGTATTGTGTGATAATCTAACTTTAAACATATTTTATAGACACGATTTAACACAATAATAATAACAATAAAGAAAACCACCAATAAAAATGCAATATAAAAACAATGAGAGCGACATAGTTATGCTTAACTATGACTATCAAAAAGATATCTCTAGTTTCATTCAAAGGGAAATTACTTCACCATTATACCCCTTCAAAATCTAACTCTCAATTAGAGTAGCATTCTAAATCAACTAATGAATAAATTCTCTATCGTAGGAGCATAGAATATAACCATAAAACATTGGACAAAAGGATGTTTGTAACATCCGTCCCACATTGGTTGGAGAGGGGAACAAATCCTTCTTTATAAGGGGGTTTATGCCTCTCCCAGTGTGATGCGTTTTGACACGGGCTCCGTGTTAGAAGCAAATCCGTGCGCCGGTGGGCAAAGCGGACAATATCACCCTACGAGTGTGCTTTGGCTGTTACAAATGGTATCAGAGTCGGGGCCCGAACCGATGTACACAGCGGGGACGTTGTGTCTTATAGGAGGGGGGGGGGATGTAACATTTGTCCAACATCGGTTAGAGAGGGGAACGAATCCTTCTTTATAAGGGGTTTGATACCTCTCCTAGTGTGACGCGTTTTGGCACGAGGTCCGTGTCAGAAGCAAATCCGTGCACCGGTGGGCAAAGCGGACAATATCACGCTACGATGTGCTTGGGCTGTTACATGTTGGAATCTCGGCCTTCAACAACTCTGATGGAACTCGCAGAATACAAGAATATTTAATAATGGTGTAGAATATTGAACAAGAAAGAAGAAAAGAAACTCATACATGAGAATGTTTTAGACGACTCTTATTAAGGAAAAGAAAATTTGGTACAAGGTTTTAGCCTCACCCCTCACCTTTAATTATAGGCGAGGGGATTAATCCTAGTAGACTTATATTAGGATATAACCTCTATAACCTTCTAATACCCATTTAATCTAGTCTTGCCTTGCAAGACAAGCAAAATTATTTGTAGACAACTATAATTAAAGAAAACATAAACATACCTAATACAAATACCTAATACTTCTTAAATATTCTATCCTAATTATATTAATAATAGGATAACAATTTCTACCTTATTCTAAGTACTAGATAACCGCGATACCAAGCATCTCCACGTAATCCATGCAATGCTTGAACTTCCCTCCTGGAACCACCTTCGTCTTGATGTATTCTCCCAGCTTGATTAGGAAACCCTTAGGCCACACCTCTTTTAATATTCATGTAAGAATCACATACTCTCCGTTGTAGTAGCCATGTGCCAAACCGCACATTCCTTTACCTTGAACACATACCCGATCTTCAACCTACCCTTTTGGGTCCTTGACACCGTCAAATTCACGTGTTCACCTTGATCTCCTCCATGCACTAGACCCACCTCTGGAGAACTTTTTACACTCATCACGGTCGCAATATACGGTCTAGCGAATATCGTCAAGTTCCCTACAATATCCGCATGTGGAATCTTACACATCTTTTCCACATCCTAGTCATCCTCCAGGTAAAACTTCAATAAAACCTTGAAGCGTGTTCCTAATGGTATAAATACCGTACGCTCATTCCTCATTCTTTAATAACCCATAATACCTTGCACATACCTCAACTGAGACACCATTAGGGTTCGGCTACCCTTCTTCCAGAATCACCATACCAGTAACCTTGTTTGCCAGACCCTCCAGAATCCATGATCCATTCTTTCGACATCTTCCCACTAATAGCCATGAATATATCCGCGTTATCATAACCATCGGGATGTGACCCGGAACTCAAGCTCCCATTCTTCTTGAAAAAATCTGATTTCTTCTTGTTCTATTGGAGACAGTCTCTCCTTAGGTGATCCTAAGAACGACATATGTAACACTACCGTTTATAAGTACCCTTACCTCTTGACTTGGAACGCGACTTCCGTGTAAATTGTGATCTTCCTCTCTGTTCAGGCCTCCCCCTTACAAATAACCCATCACCATTATCCAATCTTGCATCCCCTCTTTTCTTCAGCTCCCGTGAATTAAAATTAGACAAAACGTCTTCCACCGTCAAGGTCTCTCTCCCATATATCAACGTCTTCACAAAATTCTCATACGGTTGTGGCAATGACTTAAGTAAAATAAGGGTCTGATCTTCATCCTCAATCTTATTTCCCGAGCCCATGTAGAAAGTGTACAACTTCCTCTTCAGGTACAATCTCTTAGCCAACGAGATAGGCATGTATACTGAGTCCAGCTTTAACCAAACGCCCGCATCAGACTGTTCTTTGGTAACATCTCGAAGAACCTTATTACCCAAAAAAAGAAGTAAAACATTGTTTCCTATTCTGTATGGCTCACTAGCCAATGTAGTTTCCTTTAAAGCATCTGTGGTACCTTTTGGAAACCCGTCTATAGCAACTTCCTACCCTTGTTGGATCAAGACGGCTCACATCTTTACCCGCTATAACCCGAAGTCGTTATAACCTTCACATTTCTCAATGTTGAACTTCGATATTGACATCATCCTTCTCGTTTTCTAAATTTTCTTTCAATCGCTACCTTGCTCCCAAGACACTAATTGAATCTTGCTACGCAAGCAACCCTATTAAACCAGAACACTAGCAAACTTTCCTTCCTTCTTCTGCAAAACTCGGATTATACCAAATACCTCCACGAAACTGTGTGGAATAATAAGCAACCAAAAAAACCCTAACTTGAGCACCAAGCTAAATTTTCAAAACCCTAATTTTTGTGGTTCACGTTAAACCCCACAAAAAAGTAACCGTCTTCTTTTTCGGAACACCAAAAATTAACCCGCAACCGTGGATGAATTTTAGCCTACTTCTTTTGGACTTTAAATTAAACCCCAATTGGGCCTTAACTTTTGAAAAGCCCAATACAACAAGGAAGTTAGGTCACGTTTACTTCTTCCATGTATGTTCAAGACAAAAAAAAAGACAAAAAAAACTAAACTTCTTCTTCTTCTTTACCGCCAGTAAACCTCGTGACAAACAAAGCCACTCACAAGGACTTGTGAGTTTTCTCTGTTTCGACAATTGAACACCTCCTGCATAAACCTGCGTGAACAGAGAAAACTCACAAGTTCTTTAATGTAACCTGCGTGAACAGAGACCGGACAACGAAGAAAACAAGACAAATTTCTCAAAACGAAAAGCTTCCAACAGGCTATTCTTGAACCACAATTAATTGCGGCTGTGATACCAATTATTGGAATTTCGACCTTCATTAAACGTGGGGAACCCACAGAATATAAGTGTCTTCAATAATGGTGTAGGATATCGAACAAGAAAGAAGAAAAGAAACCGAGAGATGAGAATGTTTTAGACGACTCTCATTAAGCAAAAAGAATTTTGGTACAAGGTTGAAGCCTCACCCCCTCACCTTTATTTATATTTGAGGGGGTAAATTCTTGTTAGAGTTATATTAGGAAACAAGCTCCTAAACAACTACAATTAAAAATAAAAATAAACATAACCTAATACAAATACCTAATACTTCTAGAATATTATATCCTAATTATATTAATAATAGGATAACAAAGGTATTATAGAATTTTAACCGATTCTACATTTCCAAGACCAAGTCACACTTTCGATAGTCACACAACCATAAAACATGAACAATTATGCCCGATAGCTTAGATTATTACAACTAAAACTCTAAATATGATCTGATGAAACAATTGAATGATATAAAGATTATAAAACCTCTAGAAGCCCTCCAGTTTTAAATAAGCCAAATAATATATCTAACCATAAAGAAGCAGAAGAAGCGTCCATAAAAAGAGTGATAACCAAGGGTTTATCGTCAAAGTTGATGCGAAGAAGAAACTTCTCGTTATCGCACTGCACAACAAAAGTAATGCTTAAGACTTCTTCAAAAGAGTAAGTCCTTGCAAATGTTTAATCAATGACACATTCATCATTCAATAGTTATATAAAACTTCAAGGTCAAGCTTTAGAGAAAAAATAAAAAGATTCTTCAAGCAATTTATGTTAAATTGGAGACACTTTTAGAGACAAAAGCTGCAACGTTCAAACAAGCTACATAATTAGTTGAAGTAGTTTATGATACTGATAAGTATATACCGTACCTTTCCATAATCACAGATACAATTAGCAATTTTAAGTAGTTTATAAAAGGAAAGTTGTTCTGTGAATAAACAAAATCACAAAATTACCGTTTACATTAATTGAAATATAGTATTTATGACATTTCATATCTCTTTTGCATTAGCTACAACTACATTGTCTATATGTTTTTATCTACATGTAAAAATTCAAGCAGCAATAAGCTATTGCTCGAGTCCAAGTTTCGACTAGCTTGTTTTGTCAAACACTTTCTTTGAAATATTTGTGTGAATAAAATTGTAATACATATTGTCATGATTAGATTAAAAAAGGTTTATGATACACAGGTCACACTGAAAAAGGCCAGTGTCCTGTCGTAGATGAGTATGTAGACTGCTCAACCTAATATTGTCCATAGTTTTTGGAGGGCGTAAAGCAATACACCAAATTACGAGTAAATTTTATTTTTTGTCCCTAATGACTTTCTAATTCGTCGTTTTGTTTTTAGCCTTTTTTGACCTCAAAATGTTATTCTTCATTTTTCTTGTTCTTCCGTTAGTTTTGTCCGCTAAATAACATATAAATGATTGAAATGACTATAATACCCCTTTAATTTATTTTGTATTTACTTTACATTTTCTATCCTATCACCGACTATCTACTTCCCCATAAAATAATTGAAAACAATATTCTTATAGAGTTTTGATAAACAAAGCATACGTAAACTAATAGTCGTAAGGGACAACCCCGATGGTACAACTAATTTATTTTTACCGCCGACGACAGCTTTTGAGGGTCCATCTCCAACAAATGGTCCATAACTGGAAGTTGCAACACGAGGCAATATAGGTAAATATATGATGTGACAATAACCTTAAAGACAAACACTAGGATATAAATGATTAATGCAATCCTAATATAACTACGCTACACGTAATTTTTTGAGAAAAAAATAAAAATATAATTTATCTACTTACTATCTAATCGATTCATTTAGACGTTTCTAGTCACGTTTCGTTTTCTTCACTAGGACAAATGGTTGGCGTTTACGTGAATTAAGACACAGATAAATTTATAAGTTTTGTTACAAAGAATTTTATTTGATAGATTAGACAAAATACGATTTGTACCATTCTAAAAGATGTAGTTGCTTATCGGTATTCAGATTTATGAAAACTAACTCAAAATCATGTTAACAAATATTGGTATGGTTAAAAGATTAATACATATAATTTACAAACCTCTATGGTAAATAAATAGTACGGATTACAAGTCCGTAACCCTTTTAAGTCCCATAACCCTTAAGTCCGTAACCCTTATTAGTCCCATAACATCAAAATGTAGTTAGTAGCATAGGGGCAGCGTACATTGATACACGATAAACTCTATCTTCTAAGGTATGATGTGGATGCCTAGTGGAGTTTAACATAATCTTTTCGATAAGATATACATTCGTATTTGAGAAAAGACATACAAGTAATAACAAACAACACCCATCTTTTTAGAAACATTATCTCATGATGAATGAGAGATAGATAAAACGAAATAAAAATAACTAGCACTTCCTCCTATGTGAAGCTGTAAAGCAAATGAAAGGGACGAGAGATTTTCCAAAAGATGAGGTATTAGTATAATCCTACTATATTATTATTTGAAGCAAATAACCTCGATCCTAGATGTGGTATCGTACAATCTTATAATCTTATAATTGTAATTGTCCATATCAAAAACGATCTAGAGCGTGGTGAGATAGCAAACAAGATTAGTTTCGGAGTGGGATCATAAGATCATTTATGGGATCGTAAGATCGTTTACAGGATCATAAAAGATCTATAAAAGACCAATTTGATTAGTTTCCACCTTCCTTACTTCCCCTTACAACATAAGCGTATATAACCTTCTATATATATGGTTCTTTACTATTGCCATTATCTATATTTTTTTTTTAAGACAAACAGCATAAAAGTCATCCAATAAGTCATCCTTTTTCCATTTAAGATATCCATCTTTTAATTTCTTAATTTAGTCATCCAAAGTTTTTAATTTCGTCGAAGCGAGTTCGTTTGAGGATGAACACCCGTTAGCCGGTGACACGTCTGATCAATCTTAAAAGAAAAACACTCTATGTCTAGAATCACTAACAGGTGGCGGAATCACAAGTTAATGAATGAGTTAACGTAACCAGAACAATGAAACACAATGAATTCAGTAATGGAAGTTTTCATTCAAAAGCCTTAAATGGCGGGAAAATTTGTTACAGATATTTCTTACTCAAGCTCTTACATCTGGACTCCTCTCACCATTATTTATAAGCTAAACTATATATCTATTTACACCAACCCTTATGTTTATTTAAAAACACTTCGGGTGAACTAATAAATAACACTTCACTAACTTTAGTTCGGGTGAACTTGAACTTAACTATGGTGAAGAGTTAGTTCACCCGACCTAAAGTCTTCATGAAAGTTCTAACTAAGATTTAGTTCGGGTGATGAACAATGTTCACCCGAACTAAAATATCAACACAAAACACTTTGATAAAGGTCTTTGGAAGCTTCAACCATCAATCCTTTTATGCTCCAACAATCTCCCCCTTGGATGATGCTTCCAAAATCTTATCTTGCTAGGTGTAGCTTCATTCCCATCTTCAATACACACACATCAGTCACAATCTTCTATCTCTAGTACCCCTTCTGATCTTATCAACTACCCAAGCTACAACCTCAAGTGCCATCCTTATTTCATTATCATCAGGTTGCAGTTTTCCAGGAGGAAGATGAAAGATAGTAAGAATGTCTTCATTTTAGAGCTCTCTCATATCAGCATTTTCATAGAGCCTCTCATCTTCACCATCTTCTCTACTCATAACTATCTCATCATTTTCATAATCTATCCACCATCTGAGAATTTTAGACTTTTGATGCACAACTTTGACTTTCTTCATAGGAGCAATGTACATTTTCATCCTTTTGCTCTTAGCCCTGAATTTCTTCCCATAGTTGGCAAAGTCTGTTTTGGCACATTCATGAATAAACTTTTCATAGTCATATCTATGATCATATTGACCATGATTCACCATCTTCAGTTGACACGGTCTTCTGGCATCTTCCACTGATATTTGCATTAATTTCTCATTTGTGTCAAAGGATTGAGTCATTGTACCAGTTCTGCTCTTTCTTTTTATCACAATATCTCCAGTGTAATAATCAAATCTCCAACCAACTATAGGTCCTCTCTTCATCTTCATAAAGCTCTTCTCTTTCAGCCCTCAATTCTTCTTGAGTCACCTTCCTAATTCTTGATCCAGAAGTACCTTCATCTCCTTGAATTGATGCATCATTAGTGTCAATGGGAAACCCATATTGATCCAGATCACCCCCATCTGATGTAGTCTCATCAATCCAGTTTGACAGCTCTTCAATCATTGCAGTGACAGCTAGATCATCAACATAGTAATCTTCGGGAAGAGTTGACTTAGTTAGAGTAGGAATTTGATGTTCTTGTTGAGTCTTTGTGAACCAAGACTCCTTCTCCATGTATTTTGCAAACAGATCATCTTCTTGTTTTACTTTTGCCTTCAAATGCACTTCTTGCCTCTGTTTCTCAACTAGAGACTTCAAAGTCACATTCTGACCCTGATCAGTAGATTTTGCAGAAGACCCCTCACCAGTCTGCACAGAAGTAGCAATTGGAGCTTTTGCTCTTTGACTCTCCAAGTTGATCTCAACATTAGTTGTAGCTCTTTCTGTCTACCTCTTGCTCAACTCCTCTTCTATCTTTCTTCCCCTCTTAGAGTTCATCTTATTCACCATTACTTTTGTTTGAATATGTAACCAATTCCTATCCAATGTCTCAACCTTCATCTGTCCCACTGATCTTGAAGACATTCCTCCAACAATAATCAAATAATTTTTCAATGGAGCTTGTAGTTTTTCTCTAAGAACTTGTTTTTGTACCCTAACATCTTCTTTTTCAGATCAGCCACTCTAGAAGGTACTAAACTTGAAGTTTTCAGAGCCCTGCTCTTTACTCTTCCACGCCCTTGCTTCAAACTACTACCAACATCAGTTTCTTCTAAAGCTTTCTCTCCTTCTTTTTCTTTAAAAAATACTTCAACATTTTCATCTTCTTCCTTATCACTGTCAATATCAATAATTACCTTCTCATCTCCTAACTCCTCATTCAGTTGATTACTTACATCATATGTATGCACAGAGACATGATTCCTTTCCTTATATAAACTGTGAAAGTATCTGTTGTATTCACAACAAATATACCCTCATACATGCCTTCAAAATGTTTCTCAAATTCTTCTTGATCAATAATCTCCCCAAATTGATCCACTGCCTTGAACTTTCGGATATTATCTCCATGCATCACACTTTCACAATCTTCTTCATCACCCGAGTTAACCAACTCATCACCAGAATTAAATCTTTCGCCACCAGATTTAATTTGATCATCACCCGAGATAAATGTCTCTTCATCCGATTTAATCTGATCACCCGATTTAAACTCAGACATTTTATATTTCCTTTCGAACTCCCAGCAGCTTTCTCCATGTTTTTCATGATCTTTCCAACAATGGTCAAATCTATTTCTGCTTCTTCATTTATTGACTCACTGCTTGCATTTCCACCTTCCTCATCCATCCTTCATTCAGACTCCATTTGGACTGTTTGCTCTTGATCAACATCTTCTAGTACAACAGTTGTATCAGCCATCTTTTCTGTTTCAACTTCAACTTCAACTTCAATATGAGTTTTATCTCCCCTATTTTGGATGCATCATCCATATGAAGAGACTTCAACATTACATTCAATCTAAGATGAGCTTTGATTACTTCATTTGTTTAATTTCTCCATCTTAATTGATTGATAATTGATCTTTGCTTTTGAACCAGCTGTTCCAGAATTTCATTCCTTTTCTCAAGTTCCAGCATCTTCAAAATCCCAACTCCATCTCCCCCTTTCTTTCTTGAAGTATATACACTAATAGGACTGTTTCCTGAAGCATCCTTCTGAACATTCACCACAGGAGTACACATGGTAGGAACCACATGAGTGAGAATATGAGTGTTTCAAGATTAGGAAAAGCCTGGTTTCCTCAATTGTATAATACTAGTATCTCTCATCACTTCCTTTAGCTTGCTAAGTAATAGGTGTTTGAGGTGGATGTGATGGAATGGAAATAAGAGGGGATACAGGTTGATCAGTTTCAACCTGTAGTTCATGTTGTTGTTATTGCTGCTAAACATTTTCTCCCTACTGACCTTGTAGCTCTTGAAAAATCTAAATTGCTACTCTAGCCTGATTTATCATTGGGGGGAAGAAAGGAGTGAAGGTCCTTGAGAAGACCACCCTGGATTTAGCAAAAGATTTTTTCATGTTGTTCATTATCTTCCAGTTCATATTTTCATCCTTTAGAGTAGGTCCTTCTAGCATCAACCCTTGAATCTCAGATTGTTAGATAATCTGGAGAAACCTGGGGTACAGAAGAAATGTTTGGGAACTGCCCTCAGCCAACCTCTGCATGCAGTCCATAATGAAACCAGAAAAATTGAATCTCCTTTGTGTGATCATACACACAAATGCAGAGGCCAATGTCTGATTCATTTCATCAAAGCCTCCAGATCGTCCAAAAATGCAGCAGACCAGAACATGGATTAAATACCTCCAGTTGAATGAAAATCTTGTCTTTTTGACCATGCTTTCTGGAAAATCACCTTCATATCCAGCTTGTCTACACACAGTTTTAATCTCTTCTAGCTCCAACCAGTCAATACCACCAACATCATCAAGTTGTAACACCCTTCTTATTACCTCTTCATTGATAGTCACATTTTCTATCTCGATATTTGACGAAATAGTCCTTACACCATTCACCATGCTACATCTTTCAATTTTCCAGAACTCAATAAGCATGTCTCTGTATAGAACAGGACTTTCTGATATGGCAAACCACATATTTGAGTTTATCAAAAATCCTAAAATGAGCTTCCAGTCTTCATCTACCTCATAATGACCATATCCAGGAATGCAGCAACATAATGTTTGGGTTTGAATGAGAAAGCCATTTGAAATCAGTCATAGATTATTAGTATTCAATCAAAATAATATAATCATTATAAATAAAGTAAAAAAATACCTTAATCAACTAAGAAAACAGGGGAAAGCAATCAAGAACTCAAAAACACTAAAAACTACTCAAATAGCGCTAAAAATCTATGGCGATGGCTGCTAGGAAAAATCTTCAGAAGAAATGATAAAGTAAGAAATGATATTGATATTAGCAATTTGAATCGGATAAGAGATGCAATTTGCATTAATTATTAAAAAAGATTATTTAAATTTAAAAGTATTAAAAAAAAAATTAGGAATAAAATAAATTATAACTGTTTTCCCACCAAAAGACACCCGACCTAAATAATAGTGTCCCCGAGTTAAAATTAACAGAAAAATATAACCCGACCTAAAAATAAAGAACCCGACTTGAACTCAAGGTCAAAACAGTCAACGCTATTACCAGACATAAATTAAAATAACACACGACCTAAACTTATGGTCAACACAATCAAAGTCAATACCAGACATATATTAGATCAAGACCCGACCTAAAATATATATTACCCGAATTAAAATAAATTTCAAAGATAACCCATTCAAATATTTCTGGGTTAAATTCATAACACTAGAATTTAAACATTCCAATTCAGCAGTTAACCTTAAAATTGTTTAAAAGCAAAATTTCAATTTCAGAAATGAAAAGCTTATATTCCAGAACTCCATAAATTATTTCATCTGACAAAATTTTCTACAGAAATGAAATGTTTTATAAAATGCAAAAACTTGTATTTATACTAGAATTCAACTTGTGTCAAATAATCATAAATTGTAGTTTTTAATAATTTAAAAATGACATGATATAAAGTCAAATTTATTCAATTCTTGTCAAGTAGAAATAAATTAAAATATATTATTTTACTTAAATATGACATATATACCTTATTGTCATTAAAACACAACAGTTTTGTGTCATGATTTAACAAACGAATTTATATGAACACATGAACAATCTTCAATCTTTATTGAGAATCCTCAGAATTTAATTTTGCAACCTTATTAACCTCTTCTTCTCTCAAGATATTTGTGATTGTATGCATGTTTTTAGGTTCAAAAGTGGACTTAGTACTGTTGTTCAACTCATTCCGCTGTCTCTGCCGTTTATCAAGTAAGCATGAAGGATCTAAGAGGACAACATACTAGTTTTTTAATGATTTTTGGACTTATTCACCTGTCTTTGTCATTTATCAAATTAGCATCAAGGATCCCAAAGTCAATAAATTATAAAAGACACTTTAAAACTTTATAATTTTTATAATAAATAGATATAAATGCCATAATTTACTGAAAATATATTTTTTCTTTGCTTTTCTACTTGATGAAAACTGATCTCCCATTTGACAATTATTTCTTTTAAAGACTTGAGAAAATTTATAAACCATAGATGGCTAGAGGTTTCAAAATACAAGAATATATGCATTAATGAAAACATTTGGCTTCAAGAAATTCTATAAATAATGAACTATGTTAAATTATGTTGGAATTTATGTTTATGACTCATTTCTTAGAAATTTTGTTTTTGTGAAAAAATTTCAAATTATATATTGTTTTTGATTGGTTTTTCAAATTTTATATTTGATTTTCTGGAAAACAGACTCAAAAACTTAAAAATAGAACAAAAAGAAATCTTTTTGAGTTTTATCTATACATACTAAAACGCACATATTTTTGGATTTTATCTGTCAAATTCAATACCCGACTTAAAAATGAAACAACACCAGACTTAAAACAATATACGAGACTTAAAAGAAAAACACCACCAAACTTAAAAAATAATAAAACAAAAGAATACCCGACTTCAAATATTTTTGATTTTTCCATTTTTCTCCCCCTCTTTTTGTATTTTGAAATAAAAAGAAAACAAAATGCTAAAAGATGTGTACAAAAATATTTTTGAAGAAACACTCAATCAAGATTCATAAGACCAATAGCTTAAACAAGAAACTTGAATCTTGTAACATCAAATACCTTTGTGAAAAGGTCTGCCAATTTTAGGTCTATGTGAATCTTAACTAAGTGTGACATTCGCGAATTTCTAGGTATATTTCTATCGACTCGTATTCGTTTTATTTATTTATGTTTGTGTTTTGACCCTATTGTATTCCCTTCTATGTTTTATCGTATTCGTATTTTATGAGTATTGTATTCGTATTTCTCGTATTTATTGAGTATCGTATTTGTATTTTATGTGGTTCGAATCGTTATGTCGGGAACGTTTAGTTCTAAGTGCCGTTAGTATAAGTCTAGTATGCTCTTATGATAAGTTTAGGGGTATTATGCCTTATTTATACGATTAAGATTAACGTTTAAAAAGTATTTCAATTTTAGTCCTTTCAGAAATTTATTACGAAACTAGTCCTATGAAAGATTTTTATTACAAAAATGGTCCTAAAAGGATCTACCAACTTTTTTGTCTTATCACATACCAGAATTTTTGTCTTATTCAACTTTCCCCATCATCACCTACTCATTCCCATCCTTCTCACTCTCTCTCTAAAAACACACACAAACACCCACATTTCTCTCTAAAATAACCGGAGATCCGACCGTTGAAATCCAATTTCGAGGCTAGATTATTGTTCACCGTTATCATCTTCATCTATCCTCTGAATTTCACCACGATCGAGTAAGTATTTCTCGGATTTTGTTTTAAACTTTAATATTTTGATTCAATCACGGAAACATCACTTTTTACCGTCAAAACTTGGATTTTATTGAGGGTTATTGTAGCTAAACGTATTCTGGACATAGGGTTTCGATTATGGATCATTTTGACACCTAAAACACTCAGAAATCGAATCCCGAATGTAATTTTTCGTAAAAACCCAGTTACGTCACGTAACTGTGTTACGTGAACGTAACTGAGCACGTAACACTTCAACACCACGCAACTGCCTTGTTACGCACGTAAGTGTCACTTACGTGACTTGTAGGTCACGTAACTCCTTGTAGCTCACGTAATTGGACTTGTTGACCACGTAATTCCTTCTTGGCCGTAACTCTTGATCACGTAATTAACCATTGATCACGTAATTAGCCTTGAAATCCCGTAACATGTCACGTAATTGGCTTGTAGGTCACGTAATACCCTTGATCACGTAACTTGTTACTTACGTGACTTGTAGTGCACGTAAGTAGCTTGTTTGTCACGTAACTAGCTTGCTGACTCTCCGAAACGTTTGTAATTCTGTTAAATCGATGTTCCTTTTGGTCATTTTAAAACCCGTATAAAACGTTAATCGTTAAGGCATAACCCACTAGACTTAGAGATACTTAGACATGTTTATTTACGTGATGTTTAGGGCACTTAGACGTGGGAGCTTGACCGTATCTGATTATTTCCCGACATATTGTGATTTGGATTGCTTTGTTAGAGTTATTCGTTGCCCTTTTTACCCTTTTATACTTTTTGGGCATGATTAACGTTGTATAAATGTATTTTTATGTTATACATATTATGAGTATGTATTATGGTTATGTATTTTGGATATGAATGCCTTTAGGTTAGCATTACCCAACTTGTTCCGCCTTTGTGGTAGAACGAGGCCCCGTATACACACCTGTTAGCTTTTAGCCGCCGGTTCGTATATATAGCGCTATATGGGTCTAACAAACCCTCATTGTTAACACGATGGATGATGGATGCGCCCTGTCCGTGTTAGTAATGTTATGACCGATGATTTCGAGGACAACCTAGCGTAATGCACTAGGTGGGGTTAGTTGCCAGTATTGTTATGGTTCAGGTGTATCGTATTTACCTAAGGCTATTATCTATCCAGTATGCTATTTTATGAAATGATTATGATATTTTTATGGTATATGTATGAGTATTTTATCAAAAGGTTTTGTATACTTCACGTATATTTTGAAACATCTTTTTCAAATGACTTATCTTCAAATCTTAACATTTTTGGGTCAAAACCTATTGAAACTTTTATACTATTCTGTTTTTATTAAATATTGCGAATAATTCACCAACTTTATGTTGACGGCGTATTTTAACGCTTTTCAGGGATTTGAGGTTACCTTTATGATGCTATGCTTGTTGGCTACGTGGATCTCTTGCATGGAATTTATTTTGCTTTATTTAATTCCTTAGTATCCCAAACGCTGTAGCCGTATTTTGATATTTTCGGATGATTGTAATAAGTATTATATTTTTAAACTTCTTTATCTATGTTGATGATGTATGGCTTACTTATGTTTATGTAACCTTTGAATCTCTGATACCGTATACACTGTACACCTCGGTTCCGCCATTTTGCGGGGTGTGACAGAAGTTGGTATCAGAGCCAATGGTTATAGCGAACTAAGTGACCTTACGGAATCACTTAGACTATGACCTAGGCTTTTGGACCTATCTGATTTACTCTATGTGCGCAT
>CAJVGC010000001.1:52979490-52995312 GCA_910822075.1 Senecio squalidus | reverse complement strand
GTCGAGTTGTCAAAGCAAATTCAGGAACTGGTCGATAAGGGTTTTATCCGTCCTAGTTTCTCCCCGTGGGGTGCTCCTGTTCTCTTTGTTAAGAAGAAGGTTGGCTCCATGCGTTTATGTATTGATTATAGGGAGTTAAACAAGCTGATGTGAAGAACCGTTATCCCCTTCCTCGTATTGACGACTATTCGATCAACTTCAGGGTTCTTGCTATTTCTCTAAGATCGATCTTCGCTCTGGTTATCATCAGTTGAGAGTTCAGGAAGATGATATAACCTAAGACCGCTTTTCGTACTCGTATGGTCATTATGAGTTCATGGTGATGCCGTTTGGTCTGACAAACGCCCCTGCAGCATTCATGGATTAATGAACCGTATTTTGTCGTCCGTATCTTGACAAATTCGTTATCGTATTCATCGACGACATTCTGATTTATTCCCGAAGTCGCAAGGAACATGAAGAGCATTTGCGTCTTGTTCTAGAAGTGCTTCGAAAAGAAAAGTTGTATGCGAAATTTTCTAAGTGCGAGTTCTGGTTATCCGAAGTTCAATTTCTTGGCCACGTGGTTAGCGCGAAGGGTATTCACGTTGATCCTGCTAAGATTGAAGCTGTTAAAAGTTGGGTTGCACCAAAGTCACCGACCGAAATCCGTTCGTTTTTGGGTCTTGCTGGGTATTATCGCCGATTCATCGAGAACTTCTCCAAGATCGCTTCACCTATGACAAAGTTGACACAGAAGAGTGAACCATTCGTTTGGGGTTCCGATCAGGAGAGAGCCTTTCAGGTATTGAAGCAGCGGTTGTGTGACGCTCCTATTCTTAGTCTGCCAGTTGGTTCCGAGAATTTTGTTGTTTATTGTGACGCTTCGCACAAGGGTCTGGGTTGTGTGCTTATGCAGAATGGTAAAGTTATAGCTTACGCTTCGCGTCAGTTGAAAATCCATGAGCAGAATTACACGACACATGATCTAGAATTGGGGGCCGTCGTATTCGCATTGAAGATTTGGAGGCATTATCTGTATGGGACCAAGTGTACTGTATTTACCGACCACAAGAGTCTACAGCACATATTCGATCAGAAGATGCTGAACATGAGACAACGACGCTGGGTTGAGTTATTAAACGACTATGATTGCGACATTCGCTACCACCCTGGTAAGGCGAACGTTGTTGCTGATGCACTAAGTCGTAAAGAAACAGTCAAACCAGTCCGTATCCGTTCTATGATGGTATCTATTCAGACGAGCTTGAAGGCTCGGATTATTCAAGCACAGGAAGGTATTATGACAGAGGACCGTGTTAAAGAGGAAAGATTGTATAAGTTGGCGTTGGAATTAGAACCGAAGGAGGATGGAGTTCTGTATTTCCTCGAGCGTATTTGGGTTCCGATTAGTATCCGTCAATTGATTCTGGACGAAGCCCATAAGTATAACTATTCCATCCATCCGGGTTCCGACAAAATGTATCATGACTTGAAAGATTTCTATTGGTGGTCGGGTATGAAGCGTGAGATCGCCGAGTATGTTAGTCGATGTTTGACCTGTTCCAAAGTGAAGATTGAGTATCAGAAAACGTCTGGGCTACTCCAACAACCGAAGATTCCCGAGTGGAAATGGGAGCGTATTACTATGGATTTTGTTACGAAGCTTCCGAGATCTTCGAGTGGTTATGACAGTATCTGGGTTATTGTTGATCGATTGACGAAGTCTGCTCATTTCTTACCGATTCGTGAGAATTATCCGATGGAGAGATTCGTGCGTTTATATATTGCAGAGATTGTATCGAAACACGGAGTTCCTGTATCGATTATTTCCGATCGTGATGCTCGATTCACCTCACGATTTTGGAAGTCATTCCAGACCGCTATGGGTACAAGGTTAGATATGAGTACCGCCTATCATCCACAGACCGATGGTCAGAGTGAGAGAACTATTCAGACCTTGGAAGATATGTTACGAGCTTGCGCAATTGATTTTGGTGGTAGTTGGGACGTTCATTTACCGTTGATTGAGTTCTCATACAACAACAGCTATCACACGAGTATCAAGTGTGCACCTTTTGAAGCTTTGTATGGCCGCAAGTGTCGATCGCCTGTATGTTGGGCAGAAGTTGGAGATAGTCAGATTTCTGGTCCGGAGATTATACAAGAGACCACTGACAAGATCTTCAAGATCAAGGAACGATTAATTACTGCAAGAGATCGACAGAAAAAGTATGCTGATAAGCGCAGGAAGCCTCTTGAGTTCAGTGTTGGGGATATGGTATTATTGAAGGTATCTCCATGGAAAGGGGTTGTCCGATTCCAGAAGCGCAGCAAGCTGAGTCCGAGATACACGGGTCCGTTCAAGATCTTAACCCGCGTCGGCCCAGCTGCGTATCGGCTAGATTTGCCGGCAGAACTGAGCAGCGTACACAATGTATTTCATGTGTCTCAGTTGAAGAAATGCCTGGCTGACGAAACATTATTAGTTCCGCTTGAGAAACTCCAGATTGATGATAAGCTTCATTTCGTTGAGGAACCGATCGAGATCGTTGCTAGTGATGTTAAGCGTCTGCGACGAAGTAAGATCCCGATTGTCAAGGTTCGTTGGAATTCCCGTTTTGGAGCTGAGTTCACATGGGAACGCGAAGATGAAATTCTGCGGAAGTATCCTCACCTTTCCCCCGGAAGTAGTACCAGGTGATAATTTCGAGGACGAAATTCTTTTTACTTGGGGAGACTGTGACATTCGCGAATTTCTAGGTATATTTCTATCGACTCGTATTCGTTTTATTTATTTATGTTTGTGTTTTGACCCTATTGTATTCCCTTCTATGTTTTATCGTATTCGTATTTTATGAGTATTGTATTCGTATTTCTCGTATTTATTGAGTATCGTATTTGTATTTTATATGGTTCGAATCGTTATGTCGGGAACGTTTAGTTCTAAGTGCCGTTAGTATAAGTCTAGTATGCTCTTATGATAAGTTTAGGGGTATTATGCCTTATTTATACGATTAAGATTAACGTTTAAAAAGTATTTCAATTTTAGTCCTTTCAGAAATTTATTACGAAACTAGTCCTATGAAAGATTTTTATTACAAAAATGGTCCTAAAAGGATCTACCAACTTTTTTGTCTTATCCCATACCAGAATTTTTGTCTTATTCAACTTTCCCCATCATCACCTACTCATTCCCATCCTTCTCACTCTCTCTCTAAAAACACACACAAACACCCACACTTCTCTCTAAAATAACCGGAGATCCGACCGTTGAAATCCAATTTCGAGGCTAGATTATTGTTCACCGTTATCATCTTCATCTATCCTCTGAATTTCACCACGATCGAGTAAGTATTTCTCGGATTTTGTTTTAAACTTTAATATTTTGATTCAATCACGGAAACATCACTTTTTACCGTCAAAACTTGGATTTTATTGAGGGTTATTGTATCTAAACGTATTCTGGACATAGGGTTTCGATTATGGATCATTTTGACACCTAAAACACTCAGAAATCGAATCCCGAATGTAATTTTTCGTAAAAACCCAGTTACGTCACGTAACTGTGTTACGTGAACGTAACTGAGCACGTAACACACTTCAACACCACGCAACTGCCTTGTTACGCACGTAAGTGTCACTTACGTGACTTGTAGGTCACGTAACTCCTTGTAGCTCACGTAATTGACTTGTTGACCACGTAATTCCTTCTTGGCCGTAACTCTTGATCACGTAATTAACCATTGATCACGTAATTAGCCTTGAAATCCCGTAACATGTCACATAATTGGCTTGTAGGTCACGTAATAACCCTTGATCACGTAACTTGTTACTTACGTGACTTGTAGTGCACGTAAGTAGCTTGTTTGTCACGTAACTAGCTT
Source organism: Senecio squalidus (assembly GCA_910822075.1). NCBI lineage: Eukaryota > Viridiplantae > Streptophyta > Magnoliopsida > Asterales > Asteraceae > Senecio > Senecio squalidus. The sequence continues at coordinate 52,991,446 of CAJVGC010000001.1, read as the reverse complement.
GCTGACTCTCCGAAACGTTTGTAATTCTGTTAAATCGATGTTCCTTTTGGTCATTTTAAAACCCGTATAAAACGTTAATCGTTAAGGCATAACCCACTAGACTTAGAGATACTTAGACATGTTTATTTACGTGATGTTTAGGGCACTTAGACGTGGGAGCTTGACCGTATCTGATTATTTCCCGACATATTGTGATTTGGATTGCTTTGCTATTCCGTGAGTTATTCGTTGCCCTTTTTACCCTTTTTATACTTTTTGGGCATGATTAACGTTGTATAAATGTATTTTTATGTTATACATATTATGAGTATGTATTATGGTTATGTATTTTGGATATGAATGCCTTTAGGTTAGCATTACCCAACTTATTCCGCCTTTGTGGTAGAACGAGGCCCCGTATACACACCTGTTAGCTTTTAGCCGCCGGTTCGTATATATAGCGCTATATGGGTCTAACAAACCCTCATTGTTAACACGATGGATGATGGATGCGCCCTGTCCGTGTTAGTAATGTTATGACCGATGATTTCGAGGACAACCTAGCGTAATGCACTAGGTGGGGTTAGTTGCCAGTATTGTTATGGTTCAGGTGTATCGTATTTACCTAAGGCTATTATCTATCCAGTATGCTATTTTATGAAATGATTATGATATTTTTATGGTATATGTATGAGTATTTTATCAAAAGGTTTTGTATACTTCACGTATATTTTGAAACATCATTTTCAAATGACTTATCTTTAAATCTTAACATTTTTGGGTCAAAACCTATTGAAACTTTTATACTATTCTGTTTTTATTAAATATTGCGAATAATTCACCAACTTTATGTTGACGTCGTATTTTAACGCTTTTCAGGGATTTGAGGTTACCTTTATGATGCTATGCTTGTTGGCTACGTGGATCTCTTGCATGGAATTTATTTTGCTTTATTTAATTCCTTAGTATCCCAAACGCTGTAGCCGTATTTTGATATTTTCGGATGATTGTAATAAGTATTATATTTTTAAACTTCTTTATCTATGTTGATGATGTATGGCTTACTTATGTTTATGTAACCTTTGAATCTCTGATACCGTATACACTGTACACCTCGGTTCCGCCATTTTGCGGGGTGTGACACTAAGTGAATCAAGTTTTTTTCAAAATAATCTCTTATGAAGTGATGTCTAATCTCTATGTGCTTGGTGTTAGAGTGTTGCACATGATTCTCAGTGATAAACATAGCAGCAGAGTTGTCTATTTGAATAGGAGTGTTCATGAAATTTAGGCTATAGTCTAACATCTGATTTTGAATCCATAAAACTTGGGAAGTACAAGAACCAGCAGCAATATATTCTGCTTCAGCAGAGGATTGTGACATAGAGTTTTGTTTTTTGCACAACCAAGAGACTAGCTTATTTCCTAAGAACTGACATCCTCCTGTGGTAGATTTTCCTATTCAAATCGCATCCCCCATAATCACTGTCAGTGTGGGCATAAAAATCAAAGCTAGAATTCTTAGGATACCAAAGCCCTAAAGAAGATTGTCCCTTAAGGTATCTAAAGATTCTCTTAACGACAATTAAATGGGAAACCTTAGGATCAGCTTGAAATCTAGCACAAAGACAAACTCCAAACATTATATCAGGCCTGCTAGTTGTAAGGTACATTAAAGACCCTATCATAGACCTATATAAATGTTGATCAACACTTTCACCATCTAAATCAGGATGTAATTTGGCCCTAGTGTCAACAGGAGTGGAAGCAGATTTACAATCAGTGAATCCAAATTTAGTCAACATGCCTTTGACATACTTAGACTAATTAATAAAAATGCCATTCTTCAACTTCTTAACCTGTAATCCTAAAAAGAAAGACATCTCCCCCATAGAGCCCATTTGAAATTTTTGAATGCATGACAAATTCAAATTATTTGCACAATGCATCATTAGTTGAGCCAAATACGATATCATCAACATATATTTGAAAAAAAACAGATTCTTGGCCAACTATCTTAATAAATAAAGTCTTATCAATAGTGCAACTTAACAACATGATCAGGGTATTGAGGATCCAGAAAACCAGGAGGCTGACTAACATACACTGTCTCTTCAAGAACTCCATACAAAAAGGCTGACTTAAAATCCATCTGATAGATCTTAAAGTTCTTAAAAGAAGCATATGCTAAAAATAATCTAATGGCCTCTATCCTAGCAACAGGAGCAAAGACATCATCATAATCTATACCCTCTTCCTGAGTATAACTTTTAACCACAAGTCTAGCCTTATTCCTCACAATGATTCCTCTATCATCCCTTTTAACCTAAAATATCCATTTAACTCCCAAAACATTCACATCTCTTCGTCTTTCTACTAAAGTCCCTACTTCCTGAATCTTAAATTGAAGCAACTCCTCTTGCATAGCCTCTACCCAACTATTTAAAGTTAATGCAATATCTACATTCTTAGGCTCAAGCTGGGACAGAAAGAATGAATATAAACAAAGATTTTCTAAACTATCACTACTTCTTGTCTTTACACCATCATACAAATTTCCTATAATATTACTTAGAGGATATGTTTCGTGAACTTTTAAAAATGAATTCATTTCCCTAGTAATAATATTAGAAAGATTTGTTTGATGTGGCACAAGATTATCAAATAATAAAGAATCAGAAGTTGCTTCACTGGCTTGTTCATGGCTTGGTTCATCAAAATGATTTTCAGATTATGCACCAGAGTTAAATTGATCTTCACCAGAGTTGTTTAGACTTTCAGTTTCTGCACCAGAGTTGTTCTGTGATTCACCAGAGTTTTCTTGAATTTCAGTTTGTGCACTCGAATTAAGTTGTGATCCACCAGAGTTTTCTTGACTTTCAGTTTGTGCACCCTAATTAATTTGTTCTTCACCAGAATTATATTGAGGTACAAGTTGTGCACCAGAGTTAACTTGATTTTCAATGACTCCGCCCGAATTGTTTTGATCTTCACCAGATTCATATCTTGTTTTTGTAAAACATTGTCTTGATCTTCAATTGATACTGGAATGTCTTCTCCTTCTATAATGTCTACATTAGTTTGAATTTCTAAAGAATCTTGACTCACAAATGTTGTATCTTCTGATAAAAGGGTTTGATCATGAACTAAAGATGAAGGTCCTGCACTTGTAGTTGCTTGATTACCAATCTCAAACTCATCATTTTCTTCAACTTTAGTAACATCTTCTGGATTTTCCTGCACCTCTTCTGAAACATGTTCTTGGCAGAAACCATTAAAAGAATTCACAAATATCAGACGATGATGGTTTGGGTTTTTAATTGAAAAAACCTATATAATTTGATTTGAGTTTTAGGTTTTTAGAAATTAAAGCTTCAATATATTGTTGTTGATCATGATGATCTGGGTTGTTAATTGAAGAAAACCATATAATTTGATTTGAGTTTTGAGTTTTCAGAAATTAAGGCTTCAAACTATTGTTGTTCTTGGATTGTTGTTCATGTATGATTAAAGAGTTTTTATTAAAATAAAGAAAAAAAAGAAAAAAAAAGTAACTACCTAAGAAAAACAAATATGACATGTTACCTTCAAAATTACACAAATTGATGAAAACTAGGTGACTCTCGTGCGATGCACGAGGTCGGGTCATATCGCTGTAAGTTGTTGCTTACGGCGGATGTTGGAAGGAGGCTCGGTAGTGGTTGAAGTTGGAAAGTGGAATCCTGGGGGCCCGACATATAGATAAAAAACCTTTTCACCCAGATGTTTGGCCTCCAAGATTCCACCCTCCAACTTCGGTTGCTGTCGATCGTCCTTTTTTGATAACCGTCGTTCACGAATAATTGAAACGGTTTTCAATTTTGTTCGTCACCTTGGATACCAACATAAAAGGAGAAAAACAGTATTAGTTAAATTCAATTGAGAGATCATAAAAAATACCACTGATTCGAGAAGGAATGAAGTAATTACCTATATCGGAAATGGTAAGGCGGTTGAAAGTGATTAACGTTGTTCAAAACCATTTGAATTGCTCGGGGAAAATGGAAATTTTCAAAGTTAAACTCCGTCCTTACGTATTAATGAAGTTGCTAGAGGTTGGTTGGAAGGAAGATCAGCACCCGCCGAAGCTGGAGAGCGGAATACCGGAGGTCAAACAAGTAGATGAAAAGCTTTTTCATCTAAATGCTTGGCCCGCTGTATTCCGTCCTCAGGTTTTGGTGGCTACTAATGGTCGTTCCAACGAATCTCAAGTAAGTTCATCAACATGTGAGTAGAGAGTTTTACTTTGGGAATTTCCACTTTCCCCGACCAATTCAAATGGTTTTAAACTCTATTCGTCACTTTGGATACTAGCATAGGATAGTCATAGAATGTCTAAAACACCTAAAAAATGACTAAAACGATTAAAATACTTTCATATGCAAATAAAAAACAACAACCAAAAAGTCAATCATCGCACAAAAGATTACATATTTATTAAGTTTAAAGTTACCTTGGATGCGGTATATGATTTGATCATAGCACCGAATACAGTGATTCACGTTGTTCAAAACCATTTGAATTGCTTGGGGAAAATGGAAATTTCCAAAGTTAAACTCCGTCCTTACATATTAATGAAGTTACTGGAGGATGGTTGGAAGGAAGATCAGCATCCGTCGAAACTGGAGAGCAGAATACCGGAGGTCGAACAGATAGATGAAAAGCTTTTTCATCCAAATGTTTGGCCTGCTGTATTCCGTCCTCAGGTTTCGGTGGCTACTGATGTTCGTTCCAACGAAGCTCAAGTAAGTTCATCAACATGTGAGCAGAGAGTTTTACTTTGGGAATTTCCACTTTCCCCGAGCAATTCAAATGGTTTTAAACTCTGTCAGCCTCATCCCAGTACTTTTTCCTGCACAGATGCGTTCGAACAAAAAGCAGATCCTGCACCGTCACCAAACAAACAGCTAAAAAATCAATCATCACACAATAGATTACGCATTTACTAAATTTAAAGTTACCTTGGATGCGATATGTCAATTGATCTTAGCACCGAATACAGTAACGCGGAGAAAAATAACAAATGCCAGCGTAACTCCCACCCGAGAAAACACCGACTCAAAAGAATACCCGAAAACGAAAATAAGGGCAAACCAAACCGGAAGAATTGAATCAGACAAAAATATCAATACAAATAATAAAACTCGAAAACACAAGTAAAAGGCTCAGATCTGCAAATACAAAAAAGGAGTAATTAGGAGCACCAGATACCGCCATGGCTGCAACACCAACATACCGGGTTGCCCCGCCAAGATACGGCCCGATTTTCAACCCTAAATACTTCCACTAATTTATATACTATCTCGGAAAATATAATTGCAGAAAAACATATCCTCATTGCCTGTTAAACCATTTATGGTAATTTTGAACTCCCAACCCGGAGAAGTCCAACCCGGCAAACCGACGGATGCTCGGAGTAAATAAACGAAAGAAAATCAGCACAAAAAGCAGCCCAGAATAAAGCCCAGATAATCGAAATAACCCCGCCTTAGGCACAGTTTTCAAGAATCCAACCAGATTTAATCTTTTACAAACAATAAAAGTCGAAAAGACAATAAAAAGGCTCAGATCTGCAGATACAAAAACGGAGTAATTCATGCGACCAGACACCGCCATAGCTGCAACACCAACCTACCGGGTTGCCCTGCCAAGATACGGCCCACCGCCATGGCTGCAGCACCAAGTAACCGGGTTGCCCCGCCAAGATACGGCCTGATTTTCAATCCCAAATATCTCCAGCAGTTTATATATATGCTCGGGAAATATAAATGCAGAAAAATGTATCATCATTGCCTGTTAAACATCTCTTCTGTAAGTGACGGGCGATTATTAAACATCAACATAATATATAAAACAACTAAAAGAGGTACCTTAGGTGCCTGTAGAACACGACCTTCAACTTGTGTAAGGTTACCACAAGATTTCAACGAAGGCTCAGCATCATAATCATTGACTTTCAAAGTCTGCAAATATATGCAAAGCAATATAAATTTTTCTTTAAAAATATTACAAACAGAGAGGAAAAAAGAACATACAGCTGCTGATTGCAGGGTTTCTCACTCAAACCAGTTATTTTGTACTCGGCATTAGTTTCATTAGTTATCCAACCAAATTTAATCCAGAGAACAGTTCCGAATACAATTAAAACTACCAAACACCGCCATAGCTGCAACACCAACTTACCGGATTGCCCCGCCAAGATACGGGCCACCGCCATGGCTGCAACACCCAGTTACCGGGTTGCCCCGCCAAGATACGGCCTGATTTTTAACCCTAAATATCTCCAGCAGTTTATATATATGCTCGGAAAATATAAATGCAGAAAAATGTATCATCATTGCCCCGCCAAAATACGACGTGATTTTGGTCAAAAGGGGTTCCGGAATGTCACCATCAAACACCCATCATGACGACCAAAACGTATACATCAACACACCTATATGTATATATCACCAGCCACAAAACCCTATACAAATCTATAAACATTATTCTCTAGATTAAATTTGGTAGGATTCTTAAAATCTCGTACTCTAAGGCATCAAAACATCAACAAAAGCACCAAATCAGTGTCAGCACCAAATTCGCAATGTCTTTTTAAATTTGTTACACACATATAAAGACAACATATTTCCATGTATTATTTCCCGTCTATCATATCCTATATCCTTATTTATCGGAGAACCGACAAATCGAAAAGAGTACATAAACAACAACAAAAAAAATGTCAATGGCACACAAAAATAACAAATCAGGCAACTTTTCACACCAATCAGTGAATCAAAGCAGGGATTACATACCTCTAAAATGCAGACAAACGAAAGTAGAAAAATGTCAGTTACCGAAGGTCTAAAAAAAAACCCCAAATTTTAGGTAAAAAATATTACATAAAAATCAAAAAGAACTCACAAATCCGATGAAAAGCAAATGAAGCAAAACACAGACGACAGACGTCAAACGGATAAAATAGGAAGACGACACGTACACAACACGTGGAAGAGACGTCGACTGGTCGGAGAAAGCAAACGAAAGAAAAGCAGACCAAAAAGCAGCCCCAAAGGCAGGCCAAAAAACAGCCCAGATTAAAGCCCAAAAAATCGAAATAACCCGGTCCAGGGCACAGTTTTTAAGAATTCTATCAAATTTAATCTAGAGAATAATTAGAACTTTAGGTGTCTAAATTAAGAAATTAAAAGTTACGTATCTTAATTAGAAAAGGGAAGCCTTTTTAGATGACTTTTGTGATGTTTGTCCATTTTCTTTAATTTGGTTTTATGTTTAAGAGACATGGTATGTACTTTAATTGTTTTATGGGGGCGAATATTTTGAAGAATAAGCGAATTTTTGTTTGGAAAAACAAAATGAAGTTGAAGCACTATTTTTGGAATCATAGACTTATTCAGAAGTTGTTTGGCAAAAAACTTGAATTAGATTAATATGTAACCAAAATATAAGTTAACTAAAACGATTTCTAAAGTGTATGCATATTTTTTTATATTCTTTGCAAATCAATAGTAAGATAGAAACAAGGAAATGTGATCATATCGAAAATTATAAACGTGAATGTAGAACCTTTGACAAAATATAGATCTCAAGTTAGAGATCCTAACAAGCTCAATTTATCCAAGAAACTTTAGGAACTTCACCAGCTTATGTCTTCTTCCTCATAATGCATATGCAAAATCCCACCCGGTAAAAAACCATATCCGTGAGTCATCTAGCTACATCAGATGTTTGAAGTCAATCCAACCGCTAATGTCCCTAAATATGTGCAAGTGTTTGTTCTATAAAAAGATATTTAAACAAAATTATGTAATAGTTGAATATCCATTATTCCTTTGTTGCGGATACCTTATTGAACATGATACATGGATAGAATCAATATCACAATGTCCAACGATTTTGCGTCTTGATTTCGGATGTCGAATACGATTACCAAACTAAATGTTAACGTGCAGTCAATACGGTACAGGCGTGGTCACACAAACATCTACTCAAAATAGAGGAACGAATTTTATTCTTGACCATACACGTCAATCATGTTATATCATTTTATCAAAAATAGAATTTATAACTACCTTGTTTAGGATAGTGTCTAATTAGATCAAAACTTAATGCAAATCAAGATCCAACATATGTATCTAGTCTAAAGACGTGAAGACATACCCATTAACATGACTCGTCGATGACGTCGATCCATGTAATGATCATCTCGAAGTTGGATCGCCCATTATTCAACATCAATAAATATATAAGAGTATTGGTCTCCACAACTTAACTATTCACCACCTGTGACTAAAACCAACCAATCATATTTGTTTTTGTTTAATTTGCTCCCATAACTTTGCCGATTTAGAATTAAACTAGCAAATGTTAAAAACAATAATATACATCTAAACGAATATACCAATGTATTTCAATCATATTATAAACAATACTATTATATACTTCCACTTACCCAGATACAAAAATTTTAAATCAAATAAAATGCTAGCCATAATGAAATAAGAGTCAAACCGAAGTACCGAACTCCCATATGGATAAAGATAACATTTTCTTAAGAAACTCTCACTGGAACAATATGTCAAAATCAAGACATATTATGGGACATAATTGTCAAAAATTCTAACAATATCATAAAAAATCTAAAGTTGTGTTTGAAGATAAAAAAAGGTTTTCTCATGATTGATTAGATTATATGTAAACACAATCATAATATTAAGAATAAAATATTGATCTATAAGAGAAGTTTAGCAGCAGATATAAACACTTTAATATTACAAGTTATGTGATTAAACGAATATTGTTATATGAATATAAAATAATAACGAATATCACCAATAAGCCTCAATGTATTAATCAATAATCGAGGGACCAATACACGTGTTTTTCTTAATAGTAGGATCTATATATTTATAGACCTTGAGGCTAAACCTAACTATTCTAGGAAACGACTAAACATTTGTAATTCAAATACAATTCTAATTAGGAAAAAGATAAATACAATATATTCTAGAATTATCTTTTTCTTCAAAACTCTTCAAGCAGTAGTAATAGATAACGGGCAGTAGTAATGTATGTCGCAGTAGTAACCAGTCTTCATCTTGTAGTGGTAACCAAGTAGTAGTAACTTTGCAATACTAACATACTTAATTATTTTAACAGTTTTATTTCCAACAATCTCCCTCTAAACTTATAATTTTCATTCATACAAAGTACTATGTTTTTTTACAAACAATAACCAAGGAGCATGATATCAAAACTGGTTTCTACTTGCTTTTCTTCTTAGCTCTTTCCTCTTTCAGCTTGAGATCTTCTTCTCTTCTTTGCAGTAATAACCTTCAAACCAAATCATGTGCAAGTAGAGAATTTCTTAGAGCAAACAACCTCAAATTAATCATCTCATGTAATGTAGTAAAATCATGATCATACCTTTTATCAACTAGAAAATACTTGTTGACACCATTCTTTTTGTAGGTAGAATATACCCCACTCTTTTCATATTAAATCTATTCAACAATTGGATCATAGACACCTCTGTGAAAGATGGTACTAAACATAGGAACTTCAGGAGTAAACTCCATTCAACCAGTCTACATCCAACTCTGTTCCAGAGAAAGATCCTTTATTGTTAGAATATTTTCTTAAGCCAATTTGATGCATTTGTACCAAGTCTTTTCTAGAAAATTCTTTAACCATTCTATAGAAGGTCAGCATCTTGTATTTCTTTAGACTGGTCTTGTTACTTCATATGTTGATCTGTTATCCCCCAATGAATTCCTAGTCAATAATATCATGTAGTTCAATGGCCAGTGGTTCAACATGTAAAGCATCTTCATCTTGATGAATGAAAAAGGATGAACAGTCATCTAGTGTAATATCTACACCTCCTTCTTTTTCCACAATCTCATATGCATCAACCAAAATAAATTGGGTAGAAGTATTACCTTGTTTAGTCTGTGGAGGTTCAGATGCTTCTATAGTTAGTACTACTTGTTCCTTCACAACCTTTTGTCTTTTACAAGTCTGATTTGTAGAAAAACACTTCTTTCTTTTAATCTTCTCTAGTTCAACTACATGTTGTTTAGGCTGGAAGGGATTAGGAATCACTTTCCCTTGTTCATTTAGAACTCTTGCTCCCACTTCATGAGCTCCTTTAATCAGATTTTCTAACTCATACTTTTCCTTTTCTTGTTGTTCTATTAGCTTAGCTGCATTATCCGTATCCTTTTTTCTTTCCACCTCAAACAAAACAAGAACATGTGTGAAGATCACAGGACCTAGAGACTTACCACTTTAACCTATGTCTTTTAGAAAATTAACAAACTTCTGTTTGTCATTATCTTTCTTCTCTTTTTGAACTTACTTCTTGGTCTTCTTGGATTTGCCTTCCCTCTCTAACTGCTTGATTTCTTCATTATGCGGTATTATAAGCTCCGTCCTTTCAGCTTTTTCCCTTTCTATTCTCTCAAATTCTCTCATTTGAAGCTCAACATGAACTTGTCTAGCTACTGCAGGATCAGTAGACACATGGACGGTTTCGGATGCTAATTCTAATGCCACAAGCTCATCAATCTTCAGTTGCTTGGCATCTTCTGTGTTCTTGACTGGTTCAGCTTCAACTACCACCTTGTAGGTCCCAGGTATTGGATCAACAAGATTAAACTTATTGATTATGAGGCGGAATCTCAATAATCAATAGTTAATACACAATAAGGATTACTTAGAAAAGATAATAAACGATTACCAAACACGAATACTTGTATTAAGATGAATCACTCAAACCTAATACAATCATTATTCTTCAGTGTCTACTTCTCTGATGTCTACCTTTTCTCTCCAAAAAATTAACCTAAACCTAAACAAGTTATCCTATTATATAGTATAACATGTTCACTGGGCTTGGGCTACTAATGGGCTTATCAACAATCTAATGTTCATTAACACCCAAAACAGACTAATGAGCCCACGAACAATACAATGTTCGTGGGACTTGACATTCACGAAAAATCATGTTCGTTGGACAACATACACGAACATGAACATCATGTTCGTTTATGACGAACATCATGTTCGTTGGACAACATACACGAACATGAACATCATGTTCGTTTAGACGAACATCATGTTCGTTTACATACACGAACAACACAATAAATACACACTTAATTAATCTAGAACAACTGTCACATATATTGAACCAACACACCTTCTTACCTTTACCTTTCACTTGAGAATCCTTTGGATCCACTCTTTGAGCTCCAATTTAGTGAGCTAGAGGTCTTGTGTTAAGTCTTGTATCAGGTGGAATGATTGGAACAACTCTGTGAGGAGCAGTTGTATCAATTACATAGTTTTCTCCTTCAACAATCCTTGAAGTTTCATCAGTTTGTGTGGTAAGAAGAGCAATCCTTTTTTCATTAGGTCTTTTGGCTTGTTATGTCTTTCTTTTAGCAATCACATCACTCTTAATCTTCAAGAGTTCTTCAGTCAATGTTCTTTCTTCACTGATTGGTTCACTTGAAGAATCTCTTGCAGTAGTAATAGTTGCAACAGTAGTTGCTACTGTAGTATCAACTGTAGTAACTTCTACCTCTTGAATCCTTTTCAAATTCCATAAATTGTGGAGCCATTATAGTATCCCAATTTATATTTTCAACTGCTACATTCTCCCCCTCAATTTCAGCAGCTACTTTTTCATCACCAGTTTCTACTGCAGTATTAACTGGAGTTGATTAAGTTACTACTGCAGGGCTATCCATCTTTTCTGCTGCAAGATTATCAATTGCAGAACTAATCACATAATCATCAACCTCCATTTTCTCTGTAGTAGCTATATGAACATCCTCAGCTCTTTTGATTCAAAGGCTCTGCAGTAGCAGTTATCACATCATCTGAAAGTCTTTGTTTAATTCCTGTTTCTGAGCCCATCTTATCATCA
>CAJVGC010000001.1:52874000-52979390 GCA_910822075.1 Senecio squalidus | reverse complement strand
TAATCGTACTTTATTGTGACCGTGTTTGTGTCGGAATCAAAGTCGGAATCAATAAAAGGAACCTAAAACCAAGAAACTATACTATGAACTTGATTAAGTTCATAACAAGAACTAACGTAAAACTCTAGACAAATACTTAACGAAAACGTAAACTTAAAATGACATTTGGCTGGAAAAGCTATCCAGCCGATGGCTGAAGACTTTCAGCCAGCGTCTGAGTCCCAGCCGGCGGCCGGATATGCTCGGTCGGCGGTTGAAAGTCGTTGGCCAGCTTTTTGATGACTCATAATTGCATAAAACTCGATTGGCCCAACTATTTAACACGGGATTGGACTAAAAAATGAAGTAACTTGGCTTCCCTAGGCCTGTCATTTCACTCTCTCCCGCTTCAATTCACTAGTGCAACTTTCAAAACACACACACACAATTCAAACACTTCCTAGTCTCTCTCTAAAAACTCTCTCATTTTCTCATACAATCCAGTCACTTTTTACCACAAAAATAGCAAGATATCACCATCAAACTTACACAAATCGTCCATATAGCAAAGGGAAATCAAAGGGGTTATTTTAAATCAGGTTTTAAAGAAGTTTCCACCGATTTTTGAAGCTCAAATCTCCTCCAATCGAAATCCATCCATCTCTTTCGGCAGATTTCTTACTCTTTACTGTTTTTATACAAAAATGACCTTGCATGGACGATCCATTTCATAAAAACTTGTTTTTAAGAAGTTTTACAACGGTTTTTTTTTACTAAAACGGATTTTTATATAAATCTACATATTTGTGTTAAAGATCTAAAAAGAAACTGAGATTTAGTCACTAAAATGGATATTCTTCACTGATAAACTTTAAGGATCGAGAACTTAATATTTTCACAGATTATTTTTACGATGTCTAAATCCCGATGTTCACAAAAATGTTATTTTTACGACTTAAACGTTAAGGATCGAGAACTTAATATTTTCACAGATTATTCTCATAACATGGCAGATATTATGTTTTGAGACAATAAACATTTGGTTAAGCTTTTATAACTAAATCAATTATATTATATATTGTCGTGTGGATATGTTTGTTAAACGGGAAAGTGGTATTAAAAATTGGACTAAATTTTTATAGCGCGGAAGCGTTGCCCAAATTTTACCGTAACATATACTTAAACTTCAGTAACAAACAAATAATGTAACTAAACCTTAATGACTTTGAACATCGAACATTTTTGACATAATTGGACTAAACGGAAATTAGACGTAATATGACAATGTCGTGACACATAATCTTTGATATTAAAACTTTTTGGACAGAACTTAAGTATAAAGGTTTGACCCTTAAAATGTTAAAATGGAACTTTAACATAAATTAAATCATAATAATTATACGAGACTTGGTTGTTTTAGGATCTCCTTGATTCCGACGTGTCCCGGCTCTTCTTTTCCGTATGAGACTTTATCTTCGCAATCTGTGAGTTACATCCCCTTATTTATTGTCTTTTAAATAATCTTTTGGGGGAAACATGAATTTAAATACTTTATGAACTATTGGAAATTACTTTTTGAACCTATATGCATAAAACTATTTTAGTTGCCCCTGTTCGGCACACTTTGACTCTTTGACTTTCTGGCTTTCCCTCGTTCGGCACATGTTCAAAACTATGATTAATTGTATATGCTTCCAACCCTTGATGAGAATATAACATGTTTAGTAAGTGACTACTATCATTTTGACAAAATTGCATAAGTGCCCCGTTTTCAGATTTACACACTATTAGCTATAGGCGTTAGTATTTATGGGTATCGATACTTAGGAGAGGATCGCTCCTTACTTAGATAGTAGCCTAAGTACATATTACTAAGTTCAGACGTACACTTAGTTGATAGTGCGAGGTGGGGGCTATTCACGATCAGTATTAATCGATTTAGTGTGAACACTTACGTTATATTATGCCAAGTGGTTGATACAATGTTTTAATCATTAGTTACTTTATTTATGCATATTTTCTCCGCGCTTGTTTCGCAACTACTCTTTTACTAATCATTGTTCCACTTGTCTTTGATCATCTTTACAGTATATATATATATATATATATATATATATATATATATGTTTTAAGCGTATGTTCTCTGCGAAACTCTTTTATTATATATACTTGTCGGAACCTTTTTCGAGAACCGAAAACTGTAACTCACTCACTACTTTATGTAGTTTGACACTTTATCTCATGTTTCAGGAAATCAAGTGTAAGTCATGGAATGCATAGCGTGGGCGGGTCAGGCAGGTTACGTGAGATATGAATCGGGAGAACACTTGTCTTTATTTTGGGATTTTTTATGAAACAATTTAATTATGTATTTGTTTGTCGTGAACTTAAGTACTCTTGGTTATGTTCTTTTGAACTTGTGAAGTTTTAAATTCTATTTTTAATGACTTGAAACTGTTGCATTTTGTTATGACTTTGGAAATGATATTCTTGCTCTTCGCACCTCGTGTTTCTGCTTTAGCGGGGTGTGACATCAGCTCTTTTGATTCAATGGCCCTGTAGTAGCAGTTATCACATCATCTAAAAGTCTTTGTTCAATGCGTGTTACTAAGCCCATCTTATCATCATAAACCTTCTTATTCTCCCTCCTTTTGAGATCATCCTCCCCTTAAGATGAATCAGATGGCAGAGGTGAAATGCCTGCATCTTTCATTTTGGGCTTCTTTATGAGTTGAAACTTCAAATGAATCAGATGTCAGAGGTGAAATGCCAACCTTTTTAACTATGCATGTTCCTTGACTTGTTCATCCACTTTCCTTGCATATTCCAGACTCATATCCACCAATTCCAAGTTTTAGTAGTCATATCTATTCTCACCACTCCCTATTAAGTACCAACAGGTAGTAGATCATTGAAAGGTTGTATAGAGGGAATATCTTTCCTAGAAGGATCACTTCCCTTCCCTTTGGTTTCTTGGCACCTTAGTCCACTATCCAATGATGCTTCAAAAGAAGCATCATCATCGTCAAGTGTTGCCACTGGTTGGGTCTTATTGCCTGTTAAACTGACATGTGCACCATTTGGTGACACAAAAGTAGTTTGAGCCCTTCCAACATGGTGTTCCCTCTCATTATAGACCACCTCCCTTAGCCTGGGTGACAGCTCAATGATGTCCCTTGTTTTTGTCTCAATCGTCGGAGTGTTTGGTTGAGAACTTGAAGCTAGTAAAAGGTGTGAGGTAGGTGTAGACACAAGAGAATGAGTAGTTCTCTTTGTCTTTGTCTTTTACTTGGTCCCTCGCCTAAAGATGGAGTTCATTCCATCATTGTAGAGAACAATGGAGTAATGTGTCTAGTAAAACCTTTACTTACCATTCTCATGTTAACAAAACAATTTCTACCATGAGATTTAGGAAAAACACTTTCTTTGAATTTGACAAAATTTTAAGTTCAGAGTTAAGAATGTGTTGCAAAAGTACATTAAGAACTTTTGCTCAGGATGAGCTAGATTCCAAAGCATACCATCAGAATTAACTTTTGAAAATCTGAACCTTTGGATTGTAACAAAGCAGACCATGGAAAAAGCCAAAGTACTACCTATCTCATTCCAAGCTCTTCTTTTCTAGGATAGACATTGTTGCAAAGTACGCATTAAAAATTTCCATTTAGGAGACAACAACCCTTCTGAAAAGAAGTTGTGGTTAAGTTTCCCTCATATCCCATTCTTTGAAAGTTTTCAAATAAGATTTGATTGGGAAGAATTGTTATACCTGCTACATCTTGAAGTTGAAGATGGGTTCTTAAACTAGCCTCTGTGATAATCACTTGTTGCCCATCAACTGTGGTTGTTATTCTGGGAACATCATCTTGTAGAGAGTCTGCAACAGTAACCCAAAAACTTCTAATGTGATCTTCTTGAATGAAAAGTTGAACACTTGGCACATAATGTATGTGTAATGTATGTGTGAATGAGTCAAGAAATCAATGATTATTGAAACTCTTGATTTTCAGAAACTTTTGTGAGATTGGCAACCATATTTTGAGAATCAATAAACTGTAGATTTTCCATTGATGTGTTTGAATGAAAGTTTGCGAAAGATTTAAGTTGATTTGATCAAAAACTAATCGAATTGGAAAAATTAGGGTTCGCGAAAGTTTTGAGGATTTTTGAAAATTTGCATTTGAGTTCGAAGAGGTTTTATAGGCTGTTAGATTTGCAAATGGACACATGACGAATTGACGTGGGCTGCAGCCTTAAAAGTTACGTCCAATAACCAATATCCACGTGTAAAAGTGATTTACAATTTGAATTTGACTTGTCAACGCAGTAGAAACAGAGTATTTTATTCTTTACAAATTACCTTGCTTTACTAATAGTTGACGTATTAACAGACCGGGCACTATTAACCGCTAGTGCAGTAGAAACAAAACTACATATATTTTTCAGTTAATACTGCACAATATAAAAATACTATTAAATATGTAGCGGTAATATAGTTCAGTACTAAAGAGTAAAACACTAATAAACATTAAGATCACAGCTACATAACTTAAAGTTTTACCTTTTAATATAAATTTATAGACAACATTTCAAGTTTTTCAAGATTCTAAGTTCATTCAATATTAAGCATGCCAATCCATCCAATCAAGAATGTAAATCTTCCCACATCAAATGTTTTTTGTGAAAATATCTGCAAAGACCTTCTCAACATGAATAAGCTTCTTTTCATCGTAATCTCTAATAAAGTGGAATCTGATTTCAGTGTGCTTTGTCTTGAGTGCTTAACTGGATTGTTTTATCAATGAAAATTGGTGTATTCAGAAAAGCATAACCATAATCCATCATTTGATTTTTTTTATCCATAACACATGTGCACAATAGCTTAATGCTGCTACATACTCTGCTTCTGTTGATGAGGTAGACACGGTTGTTTGTTTCTTGCACTGCTAAGACACCAATCTGGAGCCTAAAAACTAACATCCTCCTGAAGTTGATTTTTGTATCCAAACTTTTACCTCCATAATCACTATTCGTGTAAGAAATTAATTCAAATGGAGAATCGTTAAAAACCAGAGCCCCAAGTTTTGTTTTCCCTTCAAGTATCTAAAGATTCTTTTCACAGCATAGAGATGAGATATCTTTGGCTTTGTTTGATACCTTGCACATATACATACTACAAACATAATGTCTAGCCTTGAGGCTGTTAAATATATTAGTGAACCAATAATAGATATGTATTGATAAATGTCCACATCCTCCCCCTCAAGATCACTATGCAGTAGTTTGTGTGTTTCTCCTGGAGTACTTGCAACCTTTTCATCCTTGAATCCAAACTTATCTAAAATGTCCTTCACATACTTGGACTGACTAATGAACATCCCATCTGTCTTCTACTTAACTTGAAGTCCAAGGAAGAAGGTTAATTCTGCCATAGAACTCATCTTGAATTTACTGTGCATGAGATTCTCAAATTCTTTGCATAAACAATCTTTAGTAGAACCTAAGATGATGTAATCTACGAAGATTTGAACCAAAAGTATATATGTCTTCACTTTCTTCATTAATAGAGTTTTTTCAATTTTACCTTTTTGAAAATTGTTCTTCAATAAATAATCAGATAAAGTTTCATACCAAGATGTAGGACCTTGATGTAAGCCATACAAAGCTTTGACAAGCCTGTAGACCATATGCGGAAAGTTTGGATCTTCAAAACCTGGAGGTTGCCTGACATTAACCTCTTCTTCAATGTGTCCATAAAGGAAGGTACACTTAACACCCATTTGATATACTTTAAATCCTTTGTAAGTTTCAAATTTTGATTAAATTCTTATAGCTTTCATTCTTGCCACTGGTGCAAATAAATCTTCATAATCAATACCTTCTTCTTGTATATACCCCTTAGCTACTAACCTTGCTTTATTTTTATCATAATTCCCCTATCATCCGTCTTGTTTCTAAATATCCATTTAGTCCCCAATTACCCTTTTTCCATTGGGTAAAATCACTATAGTTAAAACATCCTGTAATTTGAATTGCAGTAGCTCTTGTTGCATAGCTTCTATCCAACTACGATCCATTAAAGCTTCTTGAATCTTCTTTGGCTCAACTTGTGACAGATAACATGCAAATAAGCTAGTAAAATCTTGATGTAGATCTTTATTCACCTTTGCTTGACTTCTTGTTTGCATTGAAATATCTAAGTCACCAATGATGTGTGTAGCGTGATGGTTTTTATGAATTCTTGAAGTTGGAATCTTTTCAACCCTCTATTGAGTATCCAAATTTGTTTCATTTAGTTCTGGAAAATCAAACCCAAATTGTGACACTAGACTGCTAACTGACTGTGGAGCATCTTCTTCATCTTCATCAGTGACTATCTTTTCTTTACCATCACATCCTATTTCAGCCATGAATGGAACACCATCAGGTCTAAATGGAGATACCTACTATGTTTCTTGTAAACTTCTTTGTCTATACTACTATCATCTTTGTTAGTGCTACTCTCATCCTGGTTAATACTTTTGGATCAACTGACTAGACTAGGAGATAAACATACTCTTTTGGATCAAATCTCTAAGTCCCCGAGATCTCAGTTGATGATGGATTTGATTGTGAACTTGTGTTCCCACTGTTGTTAACAGAACTTGATTTCTTATACTCATAACCAAAGTCCAATAAGTAACTGATTGCATCAATGTCAAATAACCAGTCTACACCTTTACCTTGAGAATTTGGGGTATTCTCATTGAATGTGACATTTGCACTTTCCTATATTATGCTTGTTATGTGATTGTATACTCTGTATGCCTTTCTTTGAGATGAGTATCCCACAAAATATACAACATCTGCTTTCTTTCAGACTTTCCAATATAGTCTTTTGAGTTCAACACAGTACATAGACATCAAAATGTCTTTAGAAAGCTGATATATGGTAGTCTTTTGGGGAAAAGTTCATAAGGACTCTTGTTGTGATCTTTAAATATCAACACTATGTTTTGTACATAACATGAAGTATTAATTGTTTCTTCCCAAAAGATAATGGGAAGATTTGAGTCTGCTAACATACTCCTTGCAACCTCAATCAAAGTTATGTTTCTTCATTCAGCTACCCCATTTTGTTGAGGTGTTTTAGCAGCACTAAATTGTCTTTCAATACCTTTGGACTCACATAACTGATTCATCACACTATTTTTGAATTATGTCCAACTGTTACAACGAATTTTCTTGATCTTTAGGTTGGTTTGATTTTCAATTTTGGTGATGAATCAAATGAGTATTTGTGTTGTTTCATCTTTAGTTGTCAAGAATTACACCCAAGTATATCTAGTATAATCATCAGTAATTACCAAAAGATAAGACTTCTTTGCAATACTCTTGACATTAGTTGGTCCAAACAAATCCATATGGAACATATGTAGTGGAGTTGAAATTGAATTCACTTTTTTTTACTTATGAGAAGTTTTATGTTGTTTTCCTGTCAGACATGCCAAACAGTTATCATCACAATGATATTGTTTGTTGGGTAGACCTCTCACTAACTTTGATTTCACCATCTTGTTCATGTTCTTGTAGTTCATGTGGCACATTCTTCTATGCCTGAGTGAAGATTCATCAATTGTTGCTTGGGAGAAAACATAATTCACATCTCTAGTTGGAGATGCTTAAGATAAATCTAAGCAGTACACATTGTCTTTTCTTGGAGTCCTCAATAGTAATATGCTTTCATCAATTATGTATCCTAGAGCCATGATTAGATATGCATGCGACACACTCAGTAGATTGTACTGCAGTTGTTGAACATAAAATACATCTTCAAACCTAACTTTTCCATTACTCACAGTTCTATTCCCGGAAATCTTTCCTCAGATTTCCACCAAATGCAACATATCCTCCATTATATTTTTCAAAATTCTTGAGGAAAGCTATGTTGTCTGTCATATGCCCTGAATAACCACTATCTACATGCCAATTGTTCTCTTCATCATTTGTTGGTTGTTCCTGCACATGTAATGGAAATATTAGTTTCTTTTGGAAAACCAAGCCATTGTAGTCTTGGGTTTACCCTTTTTTTTTCTATCAAAATAACTAATTTTCCTTAACATTGGGTTTTCAAAACCATGTGGTTTCCAGTTTGAGTAAATTTTGTTTTTTGTTTCCACACTTGTTCAATTTTCAGAATCTGTTTTTGTGAATTTTCAGGAATTGCAGTATTAACAAATTTTTTCCTTGAAATATTAACCCTGTTAAATCTGCTTTTGAATTTATTTATTTTTCTTTTTGAAAAGGACTTTATGTTTTCCCTTAGTTCATGTTTTCAGTTTAGGCACAATTTTTGATGATTTTGATGATTGTGATAAAGGAACAAATTGGTGTGCACTTCTTCCAAACTTTTCTTTTGTTTCATGTGGAGATTTTAATCCTAAAGTTATGTATTTGTTTGTTTATTCAACTTTTGATTCACAAGGTTATGATAATGATTATTTTGCATAATGATTGTTTTCACAAATGAAACATGACTTCACAGGTTTTCTAAAGATTTGAACTTTATTTTTCTTTGACATAAGTTGGTTTTGAATTCTTTGATTTCCTCTTGGTTCTATATGATTCCAGGTTTTAATTTTGTTTGAGTCACTCTTTAGACAATATTCACAAGCACACTTAGACTTTTGATCTTTGACTGGCATAATGGACACTAGACTTTGTGAGTTTTGTTGAGTGACACATTTAGTTGTGATAATGTAATTTTCTGTAGCTATGTTATCATTCTTCGTAACTGTAACTTGACTTTCTTCAACCAAGTCCTCAATTAGAACTTCTTCAGAATGGATTGGATCAACACTGAATGATTCTATAGGATGGTTTAGAGAAAGAGGTATTCTACATTCATCTAAGGTAGGAGGAATGTAATTTTGATTCAATGGAGGAGCTACTTTTTTATAACCTATACCTAATTTGAGTTTTCCATGCATTTGGTGATTTATCAAATTTGTTACAGATTTTCAAGCCTGTTAAAGTTTTCCTACATTTATTCAACCTTAGACCTTTCTTTTTTTCAACTGTTTTACTTCTTCCATGGCTTCTCTTAACTTGATCAAAAGATCATCTCTTTTCCATTCTACAAACTTGATTTTATCTAGAAAACTTAACTCATTAATTTTATATGATTTTATTTGTGCTTCTAAGTTTTCAATACCTCTATTTGCGGAGCTTATTTTTTCTTCTAATGTTTTAATGGAATCACATATGACTTGATTATGACCTCTATACTTAGACATGATTTCAATGCATTAAGGAGGACAAAGTTTAGTTGGTACCTCAGTTGGAAGATAAGATGTTGAAGTATCCTTTGTTGAAGACGCAATGGCCATGAGAGCTTTGTTTTGAATAGTTTCTTCATCTAATTCATTCCAATCATACCCAAAGACATCTTATGTAACCAATGTTGTTGATGAAGTTTCTTGAATATTTCTATTGTTTTTGTGGTTGTTTGACCTATTCTTGCATTCTATTGCAAAGTGAGTTCATTACATCGATAGCACTTCACTTTGCTTTTGTCAAACCAGCCCCGTCATTACTTTTTGGATTGAATGTTCTACCGGTTTTTTTACAAACTTCCTAGCTATTACTGAAAGCATGTAAAGTTTCCATTTAAGATCCATCTCTTCAACATCATCTTGATGGATTTTTTTGAGATCTTCATTGGTTAAACCTGAGCATGTATGGGTTGACATGAATGCTTCAAAAGTAACATCATCTGAATTGTCATTAACAGATGATCCAATTGGTGTGACTAGTGTAGTATTAAAATTGTTAGTATTGTGGTTAGTGATGCTGATACTTTCCCTTGCTTCAACTTCTGCTTCAAATACCCGTATATAATTATATAGATAATCCAATTCTATCTCTTCTAGAACATCACCTTGTCTATAAGAAATAGTACAAATTGGTCATTCATCTCCCAATGATCTCAAAACTTCATGTTTAGATCATCCTTGTCTATGTTTACTATCAAAGGTGTAAGTCATTCTTTCTTCTTTTAAAGCCTTGAAGTTTTCATACTCCTTTTTGAGAATAGTCTTTTTGTTTTTCTTTGTGTTCTGTGTTCCACTGAACCTCCTCTCAAGAGCTGCCCATAGATATTTAGCATCCTAATACTCTAAAACGTGCGATTCATATTCATTAGGAATAGAAATTAATAGAGTACTAAGAGCTTTGATCTCAGTCTACTTTTCTCTTCTCTCTTGGTCTGTTGTTGGAGGTTAAACAACTCCAGGTGTACCATCAACAAAGTAATGGCTTTATTTGTTTCCATGAACAATAACATCCCATATTGCATAGTCTAAGAGCAGTATGTGTTGCTTGATCCTTAGTTTCCAAAGATCAAAGTCGTTACTGCTTAAAACTTGAACCTTGTTTACTACCACATCAGTCATGATTGGTAATCTTTTACTTCTTGTTGAGACTTCAACAAAACTTGTAGATCAGTAGATCTTGAGCACCTCCTACGCTCTGATACCACTTTTGAGGATCGATTAGGTTATATGTAAACAAAACCACAATATTAAGAATAAGATTTTGATCAATCAAAGAAGTTTAGCAGCTGAGATAAACATTTGATATTACAAGTTATGTGATTAAACGAATATTGATATATGAATATGAATGAAAACAATAATGAATATCACCAATAAGCCTCTATCTATTAATCAAGAATCGAAAGACTAATACACGTGTTTTTCTTAATACATGGATCTATGTATTTATAGACCTTAAGGCTAAACCTAACTATTTTAGGAAAAATAAACAATTGTAATTCTAATATAATTTTGCTAATGAAAAACATAAATACAATCTATTCTAGAATTATCTTTTTCTTCAAAACACTTCAAGTAGTAGTAATGGATAGCGGACAGTAGTAATGTATGTTGCAGTAGTAACTAGTCGTCATCTTACAGTAGTAACCAAGTAGTAGTAACTTTGCAGTAATATCATATTTAGTTATTTTTAACAGTTTTTTTCCAACAGTTTGTCATATCAAAAATCAAAAAGTTCAAGAATAAAATATTTGAAGATAAAATGACGATTCTTTCTCACAAGTTTTCAAAAATGCGTAATAATTGAGATTCAAGATATCTCCCGCGTTCAAGTTGAATGAACAATTCAAGCTAAACATGTTGCAAAGTTTAGTCAAGACATCGCTTCAATAGAGGAAGAATGTTTGGTTTAACAATTAGATCGAAACATAATTGCAGGACTAATTTTGTAAACAATATTTTGTTGCAAGGACTCAATATGTTTTTCTCTATAAAGGAAAAGATATATTATAAAAACACCAAAAAGGAAAATTATAAGAAAGGAAAACTAAATCTCCACTATGGAGCCTCACAACTCAAAATAATACAAAACCGCAACTATAAAATTAGGAGCCATCAAAACAAAAATCAAACAATAAGAAACTCGTATGACCCCCAGTTGCCTAAAATTGGGATCACGCCGGTTGAAGATTCAGCGGGGTTAATATTAAATTGATGACACCTATTTGCTAACCAAAGAAGATATACTTTTTGATTATGCCTCATCCATATGCCCCAAATAAACACATAACAAACAACATGAACAACTTTAGAAACCCATTTGCTTTCATTTAAACCAATGTTTCCACCATAAACATGAAAATGTGTATGTTCTGGTATATACTATATAGGGATATAATTATAAATTACAAATGCACTAAATTTTCGAACTAAAATTACCGGTGAACAATATATTTTTAAGTTAATAGTATGTAAGTAATACTAGATTATTGACCCGCGATAACACGAGCAATTAGACAAAAAAATGAATCTTAAACTTTATGTTTATGTGTATGTTCTTTTAAGTTATTATAAAAAAACGATTTTATACGTATAATAACATATATACTTCTACGTTTATACATATGTATGCATATGTTTTTATAGTTATGATAACAAACATACATTTATTTTTATACACATGTTTAAATACTTTGTATTAGTAGATTTTAGAATAAAAAATACGGTAAAAAAATTAGTCTAAATTGAGCGATTTTTATAAGTAAATTATGATTAACAAAATGGGAAAAGAGACAAATGTTTTTATTTTAATAGCGATGAAATGAAAGAGATAATGCAAACATTCGTGTTCTTCAATTCAATAAGAAAACTATGATCATGTATGACTAAACTTGAATATGTAAACGTTTTTTGTTCTACCTTTAAGTTTGAATGGTTCATTTTTACTATGATATAAGAAATGTTTAGTATTTATAAAATAAAAATAAAATTTGTTTTTGATTAGATATAACAAATGTTACACACGAGAAAGTGTTTTCTTACAAAAAAAAAAAGTACTTTCTATTGTTTTGGAAATTTTTGTTTTTGAGAAGTCTATTGAATTATTCAAACTTATTAGATAAATGATATTATAATATGTATTGTAAGGGGTTGTAAATTGAAAAAGACATTTGATGACATCATCAGTTTCATGTAATGGCTGAAATCAAATATGATAACTCATCTAAGAGATCTTAATTCGCCATGTGGAATTTAATATCTCTTTTTATTATATATTAAATAAATAATAAATATTTGTTGAAAGTAATCTTAGAAAACAAATATGTCAAAGTGGTTAACACTCTTGGATAAGCGGTTCAACACCGGTCCTTTTTATTTCTTTTTCCATGTTTTCACTCTAACCTTTAACCCTTTTATCATACTAAAGGGTAAATTATAGAACTAGTCCCTATGGTATATTTTAAATTGCTGATTTAGTTTCTATGGTGAGGAAACAACACTTTCAGTCCTTATGGTCTAAGGTATTAAACAAATTTGTCTCTATCAGTTAAATTTAACATACTTTTTGTTAAAAAAAAAAAAAATTTACACTTTTAGTCTCTCCCTTAAAACTTTATATTGTTAAAAAATCAATTTCCCTAAATTTATTTATCGAGTTTTTCTCTATGTCAATATTTTTAAAAACGAGAATCCCAACTTATCAATACCAAATTATAACTTATACGCGTTGAAATTTGTAAATAGTTTAATAATTTATAAAATAAATAAGGTAATATGAAATATTTAAATATTATATGTAAATAATTGGTTAATTATATATGGAAAATGCTAAACGTGGCTAGAAATGTTATAGTCACTAGTGAATTACTTGTTAAATAAGTAATTAAGCATATATAAAGAAGTCTTTAATAGTTTTATGTGACAATCCGTCTTTTTGAAGTATTTTTCATTACCGATATTTATTCTTTTATTCGCAATTATTTTGACCCTTGCATTTCGCTTTATATTTACTCACGTTTTGTATATTTGAGTCGGGTTTTATGTGTTTTATTACTTAGTCTCTCGAGACGTAAGCTTCATAATCGTCTAAGTGCCGAATAGTTAGTATTCTCGTGTTATTAAAGTAGGGTGTTTACGCCGTAATCGTCGGTTAAGAAAATTATATTTCAAAATTTCATTACAAAGTTAGTCCTCTAACTTAATCTATTACAAAGTTAGTCCTTTAACGGAGAACTAACGGAATCTTTTACAAATCTAATCCTTTAACAAAAACTTAACGAAAATAACCATTTTAGACCACAGTGCGCCGCACTGATCTTTGGTGTGTCGCACTGCCCCAAAATCAGCTAATTTCTAAAACGGGTTTTTGGGTCAAAACCTTGAGATTCCACAACTTTTTGCACGTGATTTCTTCTGCAAATTGCCCTATTTGGGTGTGTTTGATCCCATTGTAGATCTCTAAATGTGTTTAGACCATTTCTCTTTCCAAAATCAAACTTTTACATCAAACATTTTACCACTTTTTATCACACAATTCCACTTCACACTTGTCTCCTTTTCTCTCAAACTTTCCAGAGAATTGAGGGCATTTTCACAAGTGTTTTGAAAAGGAATTCAAGCTAAGAAGTTTACAACTTCATCTCTCAAGAGTCCTTCACAAAACCATCAATTTCGGTAAGTTTTCCTTGTTAAAATCCTTCACTTTTTCTCTCTTTTCATCCATTTTGTTGGAGTTTTCTAACACATAATCTTATTCTCTTTGTCTTACAAGCCTCATACTTCCATCTCCATCTTGAATTCGAGGAGTTTCGGTGATTTCTTTGGAGAACCGTCATTTTTGGTTTTGGTATGTAAACTCTCCGAAATCTCCCTACTTATCTTTTCTTTTTGGAAACCTCTAACATATCTTTTATTCATGTGTAAATGGAAGCCCTCTTATTCCCAACCTTTGCTTTTGAAGTTTGGCTACCATCTCGGAGAAACCTTCAACTTTTGTTGTGGTAAGTTACTTCTCCGAAAATCTTTTTAACTTCCTTTCATTTTAAGAACCCTTACTAATGGTAGGTGTTTTTGTGTTTGGAGCCGGTTATCTCCTCACCACCACCACCGAAGTGTTCTTTCTCCGGGTTCATACATTTCTCAAGTTTATAGAATTCTTGCGGGTGAAATGGGTAAATTCGTTATTGTCTCTAATCTATTCCCTTTTCATTATTATCTTTCTTAGTCTTTTCGGTTTAAGCCTTTAAAAATGGTTAGGTTAATATATATTAGACCAACACTTATTATTTTTTGGAGATTTGGAATTAAATATGTTAACATGTGAATTTAACCGAAATTAACATATTTACTATATTAGTATGTAAAACTACACACATACATATATATAAAGCTTGGTAAATGTTATTTGAACCTAATTTAACTTTCGGACAGTTTACCTTTTTACCATAAAACGTCAAACGAATCAGATTTCAACTAAACGTAAATTTTATAAAACTGGAAATGGTCCAGTGCGCAGCACCAAAACTTGGTGCGACACATCGGGGGTCTGTTCCTCGAAAAATCATTTTTTCACAATTTTGTTGCGACGCATTTGCTTTGTGGTGCGCCGCACCCAAACCCCAGATCGCGTTAACACTTATATAAGTAAACTAATATATATATATATATATATATATATACAAGTATTATACAATGTTAAAACAACGACTTTGGACTCAAAGACGTCATCACTATCTTAAACGTTACGAAAATTATTTGAAACGAACGTTTTACTTACCTTTTTACGACGAAATCATATAATACCGTTTTAAATCATTTTTACTCTACTATTTTGAAATAAAAGGATTTTCAACTCTCAAAATGTCAAAGTTTGACTTTTCGTTGACTTTGACTTTCCTTTACAATTGTTGACTTTGACTTTGACCAAGTCAACATCTTTGACGTTGACATTGGTTGATCTCAATAAAACTTTGGTAACAGTATTCCTTTCAAACGATATTCATGTTAGTCATTTTCGGCTCAGAATATCTTTCCTTTTAAATAGTCAATTATGACGTGAAATAATCGATATCTTTCCTATCGTCCTTATCGGCTTGGAACATCGTCACTTTGATCCGTCATCACGACTCGACTTGGAAATCGTTGGGATACTTTAATAAAATCTTATGTATTAAGCTTAACCGACAAGGCTAAACCGTACTGTATTTATAGAGATACTTAGACTATGTTGTATTTTTTTTAGGGCACTTAGGCGGCGGAGTGTTAACTCCATATTGATTTTTACCCGATATCTTGCTGAGCTTATCTTGAGAGTTATTTGTAGCCCTATTCTTTTACTATATTGGGGCTGGAGAGCGTATTTTAAATTGTCTCATGTATGTATATCTTGTTTACCTAGTGGATTAGTATCACCTTAGATTAGATGCTCATTAGGCTTGGGTAAGCCCCCCTTATACACTTGTTAAGCTTTGTGTCCACGGTTTTACATATATATAGATCTATATTGGGTTTGACCTAACCCTCATTGCTCAATAGGCCGTCCCTATGAGTGGATGTTATGGCCGTTTGTTATTGTTGCCTTTGGTTTGACATCGCCTTAGGTTAGGGGATTTGGTATGGTCAGGTTCAGTGTATAATTAATCTAGGTATTATACTCGCACTTTGGTTATAAATCAAGATATGCTATTTGAAACTTGTCATGCTTATTAAATCTTTTATTGGGTCAACTTTTACTATAAATATTTCGAATAATTCACCAACATGTGTTGATGTCATTTTAACTATATTTCAGGAGTTTGAGGATTTGTTTGATCATGCCATGCTTATTTTGGGATCATTTATTTTATGTATTTGAAATTCATTATGTTGAAGTAATTCCTTTATGATCCACTTTATGTCATTGATTTGTATTCGTATTTGACGAGTGGTTCACATTTGACTTTGTATTGTATTTGATAAACCTTTGGCATGATTAATATATTCCGATTTTTTGTTTATTGGTTGTAAATGTTGTAGTCCTTGACTCTTCATATCTTTAACTGGAACACCTCGTGTTTTCGCTTTGAGCGGGGTGTGACATTTAGAATATTATATAATGATTTTAAGCATAAAAAATTATGCTTAACAAATTTCTTTAAATATATATAAAAATATATACATATAATTATAAAATGGATTATATTGTTTTGGACATGATATAATCAAATTATGCATAAATCATAACGATATTGAGAGCTAATATCATTAAATAACAAACTTTAATTGAGATAAAAAAAAATATTGTGAGATAGAGTTATGTTAAAGTAAGAATCATAATTTTATGAGAACTTGATAACACATCTATGTCACCTTTTAAATATCAAAACACGTTATTTGTAATGTTTTTGGATATTTTTATAATTAAATAAGTTATTAAACTCGATTTCTATTTTATTTATCATTTATTATTTTTTTTGTTAGTGAAAATTATTACAAAATCTTTGAAAACCAATTTATTACATAAATTAGTAACTATATACATAACCAATTATTTATATATAATATTTAAATTTTTATTATATAAATTATTAACTACATCACTATAAACATAAACATGAATGTCATGATAACATTTTATTGCATAAAAATGTTATAAACACGAGCACAATTTATATATTAATGAAAGGAAAGAAAAAGTAAAACTTTTATGCAAAAATGACTAAATAACTTTTATAAGATTAATCTTTAAGGGCGTATATAATAGTTTATTTTAGGCCATAAAAAAAAATTTAAACACTATTCACTAAACTTATGTTATCCTGAAATTTTCTAGGATTTCCTAAATAATGAAACTATTTATAATTATAACTAGGAAAGTTTTTTAGCTGTACAATGCACAGCCCTAGAAGTGTATCATTCGTTGTCTCAACATTGTTTATTAAACACACACTCTTACTATTAGTCTACATAGGTGGTAATACATCTAGTCAGCTAGGCATAGTAGTAGTTTGCTTATCAAAGCGTAGAAGGATGTGTAACAAAAATGATACTTTAGACTAGTTATGTTGCAGTAAAACAAATCAACTGTAGGTAGCATGTCAGGGAAAAATGCCATAACTCAAATCCCATTAATTAAATCTTAATGGCATTAACAATCATAGGTGTTCTCTAATAGCCTTGTTGCTAAACGAATGAGAATTGTTAAGTACAGTTTGGTAGATTGAGTCCTTATCTTTTTTTTATCGGGCATCAATTCATTGCTCACGAAGCGTAGTTAGAAGATTCTCATGTGAGTAACTAATTTCCGTTACAAACATCACAACGCTTGATGATGCATCCCTTTTTTTAAGAATGTTTATCGACGGAAGAACATAAATAGGTTATTAAAGGTCTTATACTTTCATGTGTGTGGCCGAAAATAATATACGATAATGTTACACATGGATTAAGGCGAACTTAGGAGAAGTAGGATGAAACATGAAGATGACACTACCCTCAAAAATGTGGTTTTAGCAAAAGTGATAGTTAGCACATAAACATATAATTGTATGTGAAACGTGAAAAAGAAAGGAAGCATCATCATTCATGGTTATCTGGTATAAACACCATATATACTCCCATAAAGAGTATGTAACAATATCAAACCTAACTATACATAACCCTTCAGATTAAGACGATAAAAGTAAGTATAAATAATAAAATCACAACACCCTAAAATCTCGTTGCAACACAAGTGATTAAAGATTGCTACAAGTACAACAAAAGAAAGTTAGTGTTTAACGTGAACTAATGTGAATATAAGGGAGTTGAAACTTTTCTGAAAATTCAAATACAAATATAGCAATCGGTTATATGGTCAATGTCATATACATTTCAAAAAGTATATGATTGTGATTCTGCTGGAAACTCCTTGCCAAACATTTTTCTATCTTTTTTGTGACAACACCTACTTTAATAATTGCTAACATAAATGTCCTTTAATATATGATTTTTTCTAATAATATTTGTTTTAAGATAAAACATTCATATTATATAAAGCAACTACCATGTTTCAAATTTTCATATATATATATATATATATATATATATATATATATATATATATATATATATATATATATATATATATATATATATATATATATATATATATATATATCTATATAGAGGTGGGTTCATTTAGGAAGCACTAAATATTTAGGAACCATTAGGAACCAATATTCACCAGTGTATATATATGATATTCACCAGTGTATATAAAGCATATGTATATATATATATATATATATACACTGGTGAATATTATATGTATATACACTGGTGAATATTATATGTATATACACTGGTGAATATCATATTAAATATACACTGGTGAATATCATATATATACACTGGTGAATATTGGTTCCTAATGGTTCCTAAATATTTACATGGTTCTTAAATGAAACCAACTCTATATATATATATATATATATATATATATATATATATATATATATATATATATATATATATATATATATATATATATATATATATATATATATAGGTTGGTTCTTCTAAAACAAACTTTAAGGTAAAATAAGTAAAAAAAAATTAGAAAATAATTTATAACGTTAGATATTTTGGATTATCTTTCATTTTAACCGTATATCAAACTTTAAAAAACGAAGTTTTGTTGTACATCAAAAAATTGGTAGTTTTATCGTTGTGGATCAAAATTGAATATTTACTGCACAAAAACAATAAATTTGATGCACAGACTCTAAACGACATATATTTTGATGCATATCAAAACTTGCTTTTTTAAAGTTTGTTATAATTGAATAAATAAACATAATACAAAATTACCAATATTATAAATTATTTGGCCTAGCTTTATGCCTGACTCTATGGCTTACTAACTGACTTGCTAAGTAACATACGTTTCCGCATCTCCGTTTGAGCTCGCACAAAGACTCCTAAATTCATCCCGAGCCTTTTCTTCCACCTATCCTCTCCAATCCTCGATCAAACTTGCGTTCCCCAAGCGCTATGAAATGGGGGGGTCTTTCCTTCGCCTATCGTATGTATCGGCTTGGCTTCATACCGAACCAAGGAGGCATTCTGGCGGGCACGTGCGTGTAGGAAGGCCGACGACTATATAAGCTAAAAGACTACGACTACAAGCCAAGCCGGAAGCTACTCGCTTCTAATTAGACCCTACATAGGGAGAGGAAGTGAGCATTGCCCGTTAGCGCGGGTATTCCATTGTTCCCCATCTCATTGGGGGCGGAAAACGAATCGACATCTCGATGTGATACAACCTTTTCTATTTTAGTTGGGAAAGAATGGCGAAGTCCATCCGAACCGTCCAATGAAGAATAAGAGGAGAGCAAAGCGCCAATCGCGCGCGAAGCGCATGCGGAACGGGCACGGAGAAAAGGAAGTTTGGAGGAGAAGCAGCCGAGCTCATTCCCTTCGCTTCCTGGGCCCAAAAAATGGAATATTTTCACATTGAGTACAGCTAGGCAGTTTTGGACCCTTCCTTACTTTAGAAAGAAATGGCTGGACTGAAAAAAGTAATATGCTTTCCATCTTTGAGCTCAGAGGTTCACGAATCAGCAGCTATAGAAGGAGTTGTTCCAGAACCCGCTGGTGGGAGTACTTTTTTTAAGCCCTTTCCCCTGCGTCGATAGCTGGACTCAACCAATTCAACACAAAACAGACAGAGGAATCCTGGACGTGATAATTAAAGTGGATTTCGGGAATGGGTGCGTCCTCTCAGCTTTGGAATCCGAGCTCCTAGGCAAAAGCTTGAAGCTTGAAGACAGAAAGAGAAGAGATTTTTCATCCTTCGATGCTAACTCTGAACTCATGCTTCCACCTCCAGCTTAAGCACTTTTATCGATCCATGAACAGAGGTTATCAAGAGTTAGCTTGGGAACATGCCATGCCCTTAGCCTTAGTTGGATCAAGGTGTTGAACGAGATTCACATAGATGAATCTATTGATGATTCTCAGTGGTTCCTCTAAAGATGAATCACACCCTTGCTGATCCAATGGCCAAGGTTCATATCTTTTTACTTAATTTACTTTAAATATTGGTTTATAAGAGCCTCCTCCTATATATATATATATACATATATATATATATATATATATATATATATATATATATATATATATATATATATATATATATATATATATATATATATATATATATATATAAGGCTAAACTAAAAACTTTTGTGGGTTATTTACATGCTAAAAAATATGTAGAAAAATGTAAAAGAGTAATCATAACCACTATTGACCCCTTTGTTCCTTATTGTTTCAGTTAAAAAACCTCAATTTGAAAGGGTATAACCACAAGTTTAAAAATAAAACATGTGACAATAATACAATAAATATGACACAAATAATACCTTAATTCGGTAGTTACCTCAATATATAGTCGCAGAAGGTAATGTGCCAATTTGGAGCAACAAAAAATGGAAAGAATTAAAAGAATTCAGGTTCGGTAACGAAAGGATCCAAAAAATCAATTGCTTGCTACTATTAATATTTAACTAATATTATAATATAAAATAAAATATAATAAGAGCTCCCGGAGTGGCTCGTTCTCGCCCCACAACGAGGCGTTACCTCTCCGGGTACCGTCGTTGTGGGCACTCGTTGTGGTGCTCGTTGTCCCGCTAACGACCCGTTCTGATTTTTTTTTAAGAAGATGATAAATATTTAATTTGAAGATGATGTATTTTAAGAAGAAACAAAAATTCTAAACTTGTTTTGTTTTTTTTTTTTTTTTTTTTTTTTTTTTTTTTTTTTTCTTTTTGTAGGTTTGGTGCAGAAGAATGATGAATTTTAGATTTTTTTTTTTCCTATTTGCAATATTGCCTTTATTTTTATTTGTAATTTTGTCCTAAACTTTTTTGTGTTTTTATAATTTATCTTAAAGTTTTTGTATTTGTAACTTTGATTTATTTTCAATTTTTTCTAAGGTTAACTTTTATTTTAAAACATATGTATTAGTTTTTAATTTAATATAATGTCTTTTTAATTTAATATAAATGTTTTAGAAAAAAGAAAGAAAAAAAACAGTGGGTCCTACAACTCTCACAATCACGCACAATCCTCATTATCATCCCATCCAAAAATCTCAGAATCATAATTCTCACTGTCACGTCAGCAAAAGTAATCTCAAAATCACCAGAATCGTGATTATCACTCCGTGTACTCTAAACCATCTTAATTAAAAGAAAAGGGAATTTGAAGTTGCTACATGTAGGGCATTGGAGAGGGTTACATATTGTGTGAAATGGGGCAAATTTTAGATGTTATATAATAGTAAGATACGTAAGTATATATTAATCTGTTAAAATTAATTAATAAGAAATTAATTTTACAATTGAAAAAGATAACAAAGCAAAATGTTAGGAAACTTATATTGGGCTGGTCCCAAAAAAGATCAACGGAGGATAACATCACCAACACAACAAATATGTAGACGACAAATGCATGCAGCCAAGCCACCTTTTATATGTATGATCTATGCATCTTCAGCTTTATTTCAAAAATACATTAATCTTTTCTCTCTCTCTCTTTCTCTGATGGAGGGAGAAAAAAATGATTACTCCATTAAAATACCTCTCCTTCTCTCCAATACAAAAACCGCGGCGGAGGAAGAGCACACCATAACCACCCACGGCGGTGACGGCGGCACTTCTTCATTTTTCAACACGTGTTTTAATGGTCTTAATGCTCTATCAGGTTAATTCATTCATTCAAGTTTTTTTTTTTTTAATTTGGTTGTTTAGAAAAAGCGATTTACTAGGATTTTGAAGCGGTGATATTTTATTATACTCATATCTTTTTTATGGTATAATTGCTATGTTTTTAATTATTATAGAATTGGTATTTTTTTTATATAACTTTATATTTGTTTTGCTTCATTTGTATCTCAAGCATGGCTACATTAGTGAGAGTATATACAGGGTGTGTGAGTATTCTTTTCGAAAATATCCATAAATATCTGAAAATTATTTAAATTTTATTTTAAAATCTATAGTTTATATTAATTTCAAATAAATTAATTTTATTATCTAACTTTCAAATACTCTCATCAATCAAATATTTGCAAACATATGACTAATACCTTAAATACATACATTATTAGGGGCATAATTTTTAATTAGTTAACAGTCATTCATTATACGAACAAAAAAGATAATTGATTTCTATAAGTAGACGATTGGTAAGGTTTTAAATTTGTAGTTTATAATTTGGAATAAAAATTGTAGGGACTATTTATGTTGTTTACTCTATTTTTAAACAATTATTCTTAAAGACTTTTTTATAGAAAAAAGTAACTATGATTATAATTTTCAGATTATGTGGAGTTAGATTTGAATTTATGGTAATGGAGTTGGTGGTAGAAAACTAGAAATCATATTATTTTGGGATAAACATTAGAAAACTAGAAATCATATTGTTTTGGGATAAACATTAGAAAACTAGTTCCTCTATTTTGAACCTAAAAAGTTATATAACTTTTAGGAAAGTTGTTTCATAGTAAGCTTAGAAAATTATTATTAATTTATTGCTCTTACCACCATATTTCCTTTTGCAATAGGGTGTTATTGTTGGTATCCCTAAACCCGATTTTTGGTTGATTACGGTTTATCCCATAAATATTATTTATCCAAAGTATGTGGTGACCCGTTAACTTATAGATTGTCGGGTTGAGTCTTATCGTAGACATCTTGTAATTATGTGTGAACGTAAAATATCATTTTATTTAGAAAATTAGTAAATGATTGAAATTAAAGAATTATCTATCTTTTCCTTAAAAACATTAGTATAACTTGAACTAAAGTAGGAATTTGGGTCATGTTTTAATTGACGTTTCTGTCTGGTTGACCCAACTTTTCATGTGTCTACTACTTTTAAGTTCGACCAAAGTTAACCATATTTTATTTTATGTCGGGGGCTTGGTTCGTGTTGAATAATTCTGGTGGATTTTTCATAAAACTGAATTAATTTTTTATGGATCTTTTAGGAGTTGGGATTCTATCGGTTCCATATGCATTGGCATCGGGAGGGTGGTTGAGCTTGCTACTACTTTTCACAATAGCAATCTCAACATTCTACACAGGATTACTCATAAAAAGATGTATGGATGATGATCCCACAATAAGAAGCTATCCCGACATTGGAGATCGAGCATTTGGTAAAACAGGCAGGATCATCGTATCAGTTACCATGAACATAGAGCTTTACTTGGTCGCAACAGGTTTCCTGATTCTGGAAGGCGATAATCTAAGCAACTTATTGCCGGAAATGGATTTTGATCTTTATGGGATTCATGTAGGTGGAAAGAAAAGTTTTGTGGTTATCGTTGCTGCCATCATACTTCCAACGATTTGGTTGAACAATATGAGCATTCTTTCGTATATATCAGCAAGTGGTGTATTGGCATCTCTAATCATATTAGGATCGATCTTGTGGGTTGGTGTGTTTGATGATGTCGGGTTTCAGGAAAAGGGTAAAGTCATAAATTTGAATGGAATCCCTTCGGCTATTAGTTTGTATGCTTTCTGCTACTGTGCTCATCCAGTTTTCCCTACTTTGTATACTTCCATGAAAAATCAACGTCAATTCTCAAAGGTACTTTATATGTCGGTCGACCCGCAAACATCTTTTTGTCTTTTCTTTGTTGGTGATTATAGTATCATCGGTCATATTAGTGTTGTTGTGACTTACTTTGGGACCGAAGGCAAAACGAGTTAAGCCTATTCACGAGTCGGAGAGTGCGGGGTGCAAGCTCGTACGGGCTATCTCGTTTCCACAAGAATGCAGGGTCAAGGGGGCTGCGGCCCCTTCCGAGGGTCTAAGGGGCAGCGTCCCCTAGTTGGAACGAGATAGCTCCGATATATTTAATATATTTAATTATATATCAATTATATATTAATATATTTAATTATATATTATATTATCCCCGAATTAATCCAGCAGGTACGTCGATTGCTTATTTCTTGATTATCCCAATTAGAGAATTCGTGAACCATAAGGCAAGGTATAGAGTCGAATTATTTTATTGAGAAAGTGAAATCTTACACGATCCGGAAATTATCTAAGTCAAACACCCCAAGTTACTAACATTCTTCTCTTGAATTTTTTACTTAATATATGTCGTTTTAACTTTCATTGGCGGTACTTAAATGCAGGTGTTGCTATTGTGTTTTGTCTTCTGCACAATTACTTACTCCTCAATGGCGGTTATTGGTTACCTTATGTTTGGTACAAATGTAGAGTCACAGATTACCTTAAATCTCCCGACCAACAACATAAGCTCGAGAGTGGCTATATGCACCACCCTGGTGAACCCAATAGCTAAATATGCATTAATGGTGACACCAATTGTCAACACGATTGAAGAACGATTTATGTGTTATTACAATACAAGAAAATTTAGCCTTTTGATCAGAACAACACTTGTAATAAGCACAGTAATTGTAGCCTTGGCACTCCCTTTCTTCGCATATTTGATGTCACTTGTGGGAGCGTTTCTAAGTGTCACGGCATCAATCATCCTACCATGTGTTTGTTACTTGAAGATTTCAGGTATTTACCGGAGATTTGGGTTTGAGATGGTAATCATTGGATTCATTGTATTCATCGGGATTTTGGTTGCAGTTGTGGGTACTTACACATCATTGGTGGATATAGTAAAAAATCTATAAGCAGTGAAATACTACACGGTGTTTAGCTGACTACACGAGATTACTTATAGTTAGAATTCAGTAGTGTTTCCCAGGGGATTGTAATGCATATTATTCTTTAACAAAAGTCTTGGTAGCGATTGTTGATGTAGTAGCATTGAAAATGTTTTGCCTCTGTATTAAATACTTAGAATGGTTCCACGAAATAAAACCTTTAACGTATGAGCATAGTCAATATTTCAGGAGTCGATTAGTACGTGTTGTTCTTTTAATGTATGTTTTACCTTCATATTGTCACAAATTTGTGTTTGACTTTGTTCCACAACTTAAATAGTTCCGGGAAACGATTTTGAATTCTCTATGGTGTTCATCAACTCTTCTTTATGTATTCTCATTTTCTGTCGTCTTTTCTTTATGTCTCGTCCTTTTCATGATTATATTTCTGTTCTTTAGAATCTCAAATTTCTTGTTGTAATATGAAAATACCTCAATCAGTGAAGAATCTCCCCTGGTTATTTGAGGCCGAGGGATGGGCCTGATCAATAGGACACTTTCAAAGGTTTAAAGTGTTTTTGTCAAAAATTTCTTAATTAGTGTTTCTTCAGGTAAAACATTTATAGAAATTAATCAACTTTAAGTGGCAAAAAATCATTCGGATTAAAGTGTACCTTTCTTCATGGAGGCCGATAGCTAATGACGGACTTGTAACTCAAATAAATCTTGACAATCAGAGCATTGTCCACGCTACTTGATACTTGTTGTGCGTGTAAGCCCAAGAAACCGAATATCACATCTTCTTCGTTTAGTTAAGAAGTTGTGGAGATACATCATATCTTAAATGGTGGAACATTCAACAATCAAGCTTCGATAACGTAAACGATTTTCTGTAGAGATCCAAGATGAATATATTGTTTATCATAATCACTGGCAACCTATAAAGTAATGTACTAGTTAGTTTAATACATGTGCGTTGCGCTAGGTATTAATAAGAATAATTTATTTTCACCAATTATCGATTTACTTGGACTAAATTAAGTTTGTATTGACCATCATAACTAAAAAAATGTGGAATTGGTTTATCGAATTTATATTCCATCTTAAGATGTTTTTTCTTGTGACTTTTTAGACAACCAAAAAACCAACATCCCAGTTCAATACATTAATCAACACAAAAAAACTATCCTTAAATAACTTATACCCTTTTGCTGGTGGAGGTGGCAACCTAGTTAAGTAAGGCTGGTTGAGAAACAACTCAAAATACGTGAAAATATAGAAAAATGCTAACCATATCTTTTTTTGATTTCGAATTGTCTAGAACAAAGTGAATTGTTGTCTTATATATCACAGTTCATATTTCATGATACCCGATGCAATATTGAGTCGAAATACTTAATTGACAAAAAAATTTATGATTTAAAAATAATCCTAGATTATCAGTCTCAAACCCATATTCTAACATTAAACATGATTAATAAAAAGAAATAATCTGAAAACCTTAATAAAACCGTTTATGTGGCTGTATGTAGAAATGAACTTTTTACGATATCTGAGGAAAGTGCTAGGGGGTGTCAATGAAATAACCGTCATGCTCACGTGGGTGGTGGAAGGCAATGCCATGATGTCCTCACCACATATTTCCATTGCTTGTCTTTTTTTTCATACACACGACAACACCAAAAACACATTTGGATACGATATATAAACGTGAGTGATGATCAAGAGCCGAGACTCTCAAGTTATATGTTGTCTTAACCCTATGCTCCTATTCATAGGCAAAGCCTAAGGGTTAAGACACTATGAGAGAATGTTACATTTTAACCTTATTAAACAATTACCAAATCATTTAATGTCCTAAATTAACAATCTCCCGTATTTGTAGATGTTTAAGGTACTGTTATTGGACTTTAGTCTCTATTTATCTTTTAATTCTTAAGTTTGACCTTAGATTTGTCTTTAAGCTTGAATGTTGGATATGTCATTGATTAAGCATTCTACATACTTTGTTTTCTTGAAAAAGATAAGATTTGTGTCTTTGTCTTGTTTGGCTTAATTTCTTGAACCTTGAATAGTGATCCTAACGATCTCCTCATTTATCTTTATCTTCAACAACAACTATTAAGTTTATCAATAACGTTAGAATCTTTACCGGTTATGTCCGATTTGGAAACATCTTTTAAGAAAGTTGTTGAAGAATCTTTATTTTTAACGAGAGTGGGATGTATGCTTTTAGTCTTCGTATACCAATTGTTGGATCTTAGATTCAAATATTTATCATGTAGATCAATGTATGTTTAGAGAGAAAATCATATTGGTTCTAGAGAGAAAAAGCGTTTGTTTAGATAGGAATTATGCACAATTACACTTGAAAGGTTTACATCTCCATGATGTCATATCCCTATATATAGTAGAACCCAATATTTACCCTACATATTTATCATAACATTTGTAGTCCTAGAACACCAACTTATATATTTTTAGTTCTGGGACATTGTTTCAATCTAATTGTGAGACATAAGGATAAAGTTTCATGATTTGCATCACTTTTCGAAAAGAGTCACAATGCCAACATACGAGTTTTCCCTTTGGTTTTGCTGGATCACAAGGTTTTAATTTATTGGAACAGCCTATCAGAACTCTGATTTGTTCCCTGAATATTTGTCTATATGTTGTTCGGCCGTTTTGATAGTTATCATTCGCTCCAATTGGTGATCACCATATCGTACTGTATCACCACACTTATGGGTGACATTTGATTAAGCATTTATAATACATGGATCTACATAAAATAAGGAAAGCATAACAATAATGAACGTATATTTTAGGCTACAAAATATCTCTATGATATATCCTTAATACCCACCCTCAAGCGACGGAGGACAAACATGTAATTTTGTGCGAAAATGCTCAAATAATGGTCGTGGAAGGCTCTTCGTAAAGATGTCCTAATTGAAGCTTGGTTGGAACGAAACGAGTGTAAAGCTTTGCAGAAGATACGAGCTCACGAACAGAGTGATAATAAATGTCTATATGCTTAGCCTGTTTATGAGAGATTGAGTTTTGACTTGGAAAGAGAGCACTACGGTTGTCACAAAGAATAGTAGGGCGATATGGAGGTAAGACATGAAGCTCATGAAGAAGATGAGTGACCCACAGGCTGTCACAGTGTTAGCCATGGCTTCATATTCTGATTCGCAACTCGAGCGGGAAACCGTAGGTTGTTTCTTTGCACTCCAAGAAACAAAAACAGAATAGCCGTATATGGACCATATAGTCTCGATACAACGAGCCCAATGAGCATCAGAATATCCAAGTAGAGATGAAGCGGCCGAGTGTTGAAAGAAAAGACCATATGAAAGTGTTTTTCAAGTAGCCTAAAATCCTTTTTACAGCTTGAAAATGATCAGTTGTATTGGCATGGAGAAATTTACCACTTGATTGACAACGTAAGACAAGTCATTTCTTGTAATAGTGAGATATTGAAGTGCCCCAACAAGTGAACGGTACATAGACAGATCAGCAAAAGGATTTTCGTTACTATAAAGAGCATCTGAGGTAGAGAGTGGTGTGGCCACAGGTTTGGATTCGAGTAAGTGAGCACGAGTAAGAACATCAGTTTCATATTTCCCTTGACTTAAAAATAACCCATCATCATTATACGTTACCTCGAGACCAAAGAAATAACTAAGACAACCAAATCTTTAATAGCAAACTCCTTATTTAGAGAAACAATAAATTGTTGTATAGTATTCGAATCGTTTCCTGAATAACATCATCAACATATACCAATAAGTAAAGAGTACACGACCCATTTTTATAGACAAAAAGGGATGTGTCAGCCCGACTACAAACAAAACCCAAAGTGTGAGAAAATAACTTCGCCGTTGAAACCATACTTGTGGGGCTTGCTTTAAACCATATAAGGCCTTCTTTAGTTGACATACATGTTCGGGAAAACATAAATCAATAAAACCCGGTGGTTTCTCCATGAATATAGTTTCGAAAAGGGGCCCATTTAAAAGGGCGTTTTTAACGTCCAATTGATGTAGTGGCCATTTGTTCAGAACAACAAGAGAAAGAACAATCTGAACCGTGGATGCTTTAACAACTGGACTAAATGTAAGAGAGTAGTTGAGACCAGGGATTTGTGGAAAACCTTGAGCAACAAGGCGGGCTTTTAGCCGATCCACAGTTCCATTAGAATGATATTTAGTATGGAAAACCCATTTGAAACCGACAACATTGAACAACTTAGGTCGAGGAACATGGATCCAAGTGTTATTAGATCGCAAAGCTTCCATTTCCTCTTTCATAGCTGGGAACCACTCAGGTTATTTGGAGGCAGACTTGAATCCTTTGGTTCTAGTAATATTGTATATGGCTTAATGAATAATTACATTAACACATGTAAATATAAATAGTTAGAAAGATGGGCCTAACTCAACTATACAATAATCGGGCTAACACTAATAACTACATAATACAAATATATACTAACATCCCCCCGTAGTTTGAGCGGTAGGAGCAGACTGAACGTTCAAAATGGATTTGAAATCTAGAAATAATGTAGTGGGAAGGCCCTTCGTAAAGATATCAGCATACTGAAAACGAGAAGGGACATGTAACACCCGAACTTGTCCAAGAGCCACCTTATCACGAACAAAATGAATATCTATCTGTATGTGTTTAGTTTGTTGATGTTGAACCGAGTTCACTGTCATATAAACGGAGCTAATATTATCACAATATACCATAGTAGCCTTAGGAGGCACAACATAAAGCTCAAGAAGAAGATTGCGAAGCCAACAAGTTTCAGCAATAGCATTCGCAACTCCTATATATTCGGCCTCTGCACTGGAACGAGAAACAACATTCTGACGCTTTGACGACCAGGAAGGAATATTGTCACCTAAGAACACACAGTAACCTGAAGTCGAACGACGAGAAATAGGGCAACCACCCCAATCAGCATCAGAATATGCAACAAGACCCTCTGTAGTAGATGCGTGAAGTTGAAGCCCATGATGTAAAGTGCTACAAATGTAG
This sequence comes from Senecio squalidus, assembly GCA_910822075.1. Classification (NCBI taxonomy): domain Eukaryota; kingdom Viridiplantae; phylum Streptophyta; class Magnoliopsida; order Asterales; family Asteraceae; genus Senecio; species Senecio squalidus. Next base: position 52,949,371 of record CAJVGC010000001.1, on the reverse strand, counting down.
CGTAGAATGCGTTTTAACGCATTCCAATGTGGTTCCCGAGGATCATGCATAAATAAACAAACCTGTTGTATATCATATGAGATATCTGGTCTAGTAAAAGTAAGATACTACAAAGCACCAACTAAGATTCTATATTATGTAGGATCAAGAACATGACCACCTGAGGCCTCCAATTTAGTATGTGTCTCAGCAGGAGGGCGACATGGATTACATGAAGACATATGAGCACGCTCTAAGATGTCAGTCGCATACTTTTGTTGAGATAAAAATAAACTTGTAGGGGAGCGTGTAGCAGAAGTCCTCAAAAAATAGTTGAGAGATCCCAAGTCAGTCATAGAAAATTCAGTACCGAGTGAAGCAATAATAGTGTAAAGAAACTCTGTAGAAGAAGCTGTGAGAATAATATTATCAACATATAACAGAAGATATGCAGTCAGCGGTCCACGATGATAAACAAACAAAGAAGAATCAGAACGACTGAGGTGAAATCCCTGTGTACTGATGAAATCAGCAAACCGCTGATACCAGGCCCGAGGAGCCTGTTTAAGACCGTATAAGGATCGCTGAAGAAGACAAACATGATCGGGAAACCAAGAATCCCGAAAACCAGGAGGCTGATGCATGTAAACAGTCTCCTGTAAATCACCATGTAAAAAGGCGTTCTTCACGTCAAGCTGATGAATAGGACAATAACGTGAGACCGAAATACTGAGAACCGTACGAATGGTAGCCGACTTATAGGCCGGACTGAAAGTCTCATCACAATCGATACCAGGCCGCTGACTTTTGCCATTGGCAACAAGTCGAGCCTTGTTACAATCCAACGTGCCATCAGAGTGAAATTTCTGTTTAAACAACCACATGCAAGTAATAATGTTGGCCTTTAAGAGCCCGGGGAACAAGAACCCAAATACTATTAGAAATAAGTGCCCTAAATTCCGCGTTCATGGCAGCATGCCAGCGAGGGTCCCTCAATGCCTGTAAATACGACCGGGGTACGGAAGAAGTGGTGGTGGTATGTAAGTTAAGACGAGAAATAGGTTTATGAATACAAAGTCGAGCACGTGTAACCAGAGGATGAGTGGATTTTGTGACAGGGGGGTTAGGAAGAGGCGGCTTGGGAACCGCAGGTGAGAGAGGTGGTGTAGGAGGGGGAAGGTCGTGATCAGTTGCACAAATGTCCATAACCTATCCGCCATTGGTCGGATCATCAAGTGAGAGAGTGTTGAACATTTGCGGAAGAGTAGTAGGGTGATTACTTCCAAACCACTCCCAAGGTGGTGGTGTGGAGCTATCCCCGTGAGCAGAATCGGGTTTCAAGTCTTGCTGGGCTGAGTTAATAGACTGCTGGGCGTGAGCTGAAGGAGGAGTTGGGCTTCCACTAGTTTGGGCTGAAACATAGGCATGAGAGTTTCCTCTGTGGGGCAGAGAGGTTGGAAATTGTCCCATAATCCCATGTTGAGGATTCCTACCATGCGACGGATATTGAACCTGAGAAGAAAAACGATTTGCACCACGAAACTGCTCTTGAGGATGACTGAAGTGACCGGTCGGAGGAGGTATATAAACCCATCCATGGCGGATTGGTGGATTTTCAGAACGATGATCATTTCGTCGATTGTTGTTGTTGCTGCGACGGTTATTAGAAGAAGAGTGTTGTCCGTCGCTATAAAGAACGGTATTTGAAGACGAGTTATCCACATGAGAGGACTCAGACTGTTTAGCCAAACGGGGCTCTTCGCCAAGAAGTATAGCGCGAGTGGCAGTCCATGATGGCGGTGGATCACGAAGTCGAATATTCATAGCAACGCTTGCCCATCTACGAGGAAGACCATTAACAGTGTATATGACATGATTTGCATCCGGAACTGAACTGTTCATGCTAGCAAGTAAATCAGCCATAGTCTTAATCTTGGTGCAATATTCGTTAATCGAACATGTTGCCAAGAGTAATGGTGCGAAGATCATTGTCGAGTTGCATAAATTTTGCACTTTTGTTAATATGAAAGAAATTGAAGAGATTTAATCAAGCTTGACGAGCGGTCAAATTCTTGTGGAAAATGTTTTGTAGTAGAGATGGAGTGATGGTGCCATAGATCTATGATTTGACGATGGAGTCAAGTTTCGTCCATTCGGAGGTTGTTGGTGGTGTGTTATTAGGGTTGGCTTCGGTTGGAGCGTATGTGGCGTCGATATAATCTTCAACTTCGTATCCAATACAATGAGTAGAGAAAAGCTTTGACCAAAGATCATAGTTCATCTGATCGAGGTCAAGCTGTCGAGGACATGTGCCTTGATGTTAGTAACACCATATGATTTGTGAAGAGGAGTATGACGTAGATGAGGGTTATTACCGTCGGCCATGAAGGAGAAGCATGCGACTGTTTTGAGGGTTTAGAAGAAAAGACAGTCAACAAAGGGAAGGGATTTTGATCGATAGGTGGATTAGGGTATCGATTTAGGGTTAATTTTGGTCCAATGAATTAATCCTCTGATACCATGTAAGATATTAAGGCTTAATGAATAATTACATTAACACATGTAAATATAAATAGTTACAAAGATGGGCCTAACTCAACTATACAATAATCTGGCTAACACTAATAACTACATAATACAAATATACTAACAGTTCTTTGTTTGCAAAAAGTGCCAGGTGAAGCGGATTGTTTTTGAGTTGAGCTAGATCAACATTATGACGTGGCTTAGAAATTCCGGCTTTTGCTCGAGTAGTCATAGGGTGAACGAAATATATTTTTGTCGGGTTTAAAGGAGCAGGTGTAGTCTGGTGGGTAAGTGGTTGGGCAATGGTTTGTTGGGTTGGTATTTTAGCGGTAATAGGTTGAGAAGGTGTGTGTTGGACCAATGGTGTAGTAATGCATATTGGAAAATGCACATGGGAGGTTGGTTAATGGGACCAGATTGACTACACTAGGTGTTGAATGATTCATCAATTTAATAGATGATTGTGGTTCACAATAGATAGAAAATACCAAAGAAGCTACATCCACTTGATTCATTTTTCCAGTAAAGGGAAAAGATGTCTCATCAAACTGAGCATTGCGGGTGGTATAAATACGAGAAGTGGACAAATCCAAACACCTATATCCTTTGTACTGAGTGTTATAGCCAATAAAAACGCGAGAGACACTTCGTGGTGCTAGTTTATGAGGCGAATAGTCTCGCAGGTAAACAAATACCCTACACCCAAAGGTGCGAAAGGTGTCATAATTAGGAGAAGAACCGAATAACATCTCGAACGAACTCTTTTGTTGAAGAACTTTGGAAGGTAAACGATTTACAATATAAGTAGCATATGTGAAGGCATCGACCCATAAAGACGCCGGTGCATGGGCATTAATATAACATGGCAAGACCCGTTTCGGTTAAATGACAATGTTTACGTTCAACCCATCCGTTTTGTTGAGGTGTATATATGGACATGAGAGGCGGTGGTGTGTACCATTTTTCATAAACAAAGCCCGTATTGTATGTTGAGAAATTCCGTATCACCGTCACTTTGAAAAGTTTTTACTTAACAAGAAAATTGAGTCTGGACAAAGGTCAGGAAGGCATGTAACATAGTGGAAACCTCCGATTTAGTTTTAAGTGGGTAAAACCAAGTGAATCGGGAATAATCATCAACAAAAATAATATAATAAAGGCAACCATCTGTGGACATAACCGGAGAAGATACCTACAAATCACAATGAATTAAATCTAAGACATGTAAAGAAGTTTTGGGTTTCAAATGATAAACGTTTACTCTTAGAAAGTTGACAAGAAGAACAAAGATGAGGCTTTGGTAAAAGCGAAGTAACAGACACATGTCCTAATTTAGCTAAAAGGGAAATTACATCAAACGAAACATGTCCTACACGTGGGTGCCAAACTTCGTACGAGGCATGAAGTCGCTTTGATGTCAGATTCGCAATAAACGCCTTTTGGCCTTACTCGAGAATATAAAGACCATGATCAATGCGACCTTGAGCTAGGATGTTCTTGGTGAGACGATCCTGAATAACAAAGTAGGAGTTAGAAAAGAGAATGTCAACAGGTTGATCTTTTGTTAATTTACTTACGGGAAGAAGATTTTTTGTAATATGAGGGACAACAAGAACATCAAGAAGATTAAGATTTTTAGAGAAAGAGGAGTGTCCAATATGAGAAATAGGAAGAGTGTTTCCATTACCAAAAGTGACATGATCTTTACCGGAATAAGGTTTAGCCGAATCAAGGTTTGAAGTCGATGGTGTCATATGAGCGGAAGCTCCAGAGTCGATGTACCAATCATGAGAGTTTTCGGTGACGTGACACTGGGAGTGGAAGGTGGTAGCAAGATTTGCATCAATAGATGGAGTACGTGTTGCAAATGAAGCAAGATCGGGGCAAGATCTGTTATTAGACGTATTGTTTATAGTCCATGTAGCCATTGTTGGGCTTAGGCCTTTTTACATGTATTATGTTATATATATGTGCTTATGGTGATTGTATGAGTAACACAGTGGAATATATAATCCTTTGCATTACTTCTCCACATGCAATTAATATGATTATCCATATTCTATCATGGTAATCAAAGCCTCTTCATCTACATAACAACTGATCAAACTCTTCCGCCACCTCCAAAACAACAGCCGATCAAATTCCTATTCATCAAAGCAACCGATCACATAAACATGACAGAAGCTAGTTCATACGAAAAACACTACGGCCTAACCAACATCAAGTCACACATACCGGTCACTCTCGATCTAGACGACATGAACTACACCACATGGCAAAAATTTCTCGAAATGCATTGCATCACGAATGAAGCGGAGGGAACGAACTTACCAAAGGCAAGGACGACAAAGTTTGACTCAAGAGAGACACTCTCGTGAAAATGTGGATTTAAACTACCATCAGCAAACCTATTTTGCAAATCGTTATGAAAAAAAGCGAAACAGCGCACAATCTTTCGACGGCTATTCACGACTTGTTTCAAAGTAAAAAAAATGCCCGTTCAATGCAACTTCACGATGACCTTAGAAACATCCGAATGGGCGATCTCAGCGTATCTACATAGTGTCACAAAATCAAGGTAATCTCCGACTTACTCGATAATATGGAACAACCGGTTAACGAACGAACTTTGGTTATGCACACTATCAACGGAATTTCCCCTCTATACGAAATATTTGCTTCTGTCCTCCGAATACATCAACCGCCTCCATCATTTATTGACTCTCGTTCACTGCTTGCAATAGAAGAATCCAGGTTAAACCGAAACTCGCTCCAAACTGCACCTCGTGATACAAGCTCTTCAGCTACGGTTTTGCATGTTCGGAATAATAATCCCACCCGTAGTAATAACAAAAATTACCTTTGTCGGAATTTTCAACGCGGAGTTTGTCGTTTTTGTGAGCGGTGCAGGTACCTTCATACCACCGGTTATGAAAATAAAAAGAAGTGGCAGGTTCCCTAATTTCCCCATGCAAAACTCCACTCCACAATGTCAATTTCACCATAATCAATTTTAGTCCAGTTTCCCACATACACAGGCCCAATATATGGCCCAGTTTCAACCACACTATCCGGCCCAGCAGTACCTCCAGGATATCCGGCCCAGACCCACACCCGGTTTGCTGATCCGACCCAACAGTACCCGGGTCACCCACCCACAGCTCCGACCCAGCAATACCCGCTCCAGTCTTCAGCGGGTAACCCACCCACGACTTTTCATACAAACTCAGGTACCTCCGATGAAGCAACGTCACTTCCGCAAGCATTTTCAAATATGAGCTTCAATGATCACGGTGCGAGTGAGTGGTACATGGACACCGGGGCAACTTCACATCTTGCATCCACCTCAAGTATTCTCGACACGGTTTTTAATAAAAGCTTTAATTCATCTATTATGGTTGGCGATGGAAATACAATACCCGTAACATATACAGGACATAGTCACTAAAAAACTACAACCCGCCATTTAAAACTTAATAACGTTCTCATCACACCGCAAATAATTAAAAACCTCATTTTCGTTCGCCAATTCACCATAGATAATAACTGCTCCATTGAATTTGATCCTTTTGGTTTTACTGTGAAGGACCCTCAGACACAAACAAATATTCTTAGATGTGACACAACCGGAGACCTCTACCCCGTCACTTCCCTTCCTATGGCACTTCTTTCCTCGAGTCGAGACATATGGCATCAAAGACTTGGTCATCCAAGACACAATGCTTTACGCATTTTAGTTACAATATTTAATTTCATGCAACAATTTACAATTTCAAAATTTATGTAATGCATTTCAACTTGGTAAACATGTTACCCTTTTATTCATCGTTCTCGTCTGTTGCATCGGTTTTTGACATTGTGCACTCAGACATATGGACTAACCCAATCCCGAGTGTTCTGGAATAAAATATTATGTTCTTTTTATCGATCATTTTTCTCATTTCTTGTGGGCGTTTCCTTTACGTAAAAAGAGTGATGTTTTCTCCAAATTTTTAATTTTTCGCATTTATGTTAAAACCCAATTTACCCGCGAAATAAAAGCATTCCAATGCGATCATGGAGGAGAATTCGATAACCATGCTCTACACCGTTTATTTGAACAAACGACATTCAATTTCGTTTTTCTTGTCCCAAAACATCACAACAAAACGGAAAATCCGAACGAGTGATTCGCACCATAAATAATTTCATTTGTACCCTTTTGTTTCAAGCCTGATTGCCTCCATTATTTTGGGTTGAAGCATTCCACATGGCAACACATCTTATCAATATCTTGCCTTCCGTTGCAATAAATAATGAAATACCTTTTCAAAAACTCTTTCAAAAACTAGCACCGTACAAACATCTCCGTGTTTTTGGCTGTCTCTGCTATCCTCATTTTCACACCAAACACAAACTTGAACCCCGCTCCATCCCGTGTATTTTTCTTGGTTATCATGTCAATCATAGAGGTTACCGGTGTCTGGATCTCAAAACTAAGAAGATTATCCTCTCTCACCATGTTACCTTTGATAAAACCGTTTTCCCATTTGCACCCAAATCCACATCCGCACCTACATCCTACACCTTTCTAGAAGAATATTACCCAAATTTTCCAACCTCCACTCTAATGCCTTCCATACACTCAAACCCCACACCCACTACCACCATACCCGATCCCCCACCTTCTCCTCCATCCATGACTCCACAAACCACACACACCAATCCAAGCCCTGAAGTCGCTCCACATCCCACCCCCGAACCCGATCCCTCACCACCCACTCCAATTCCACCTGTCACCCAACATCCTATGACCACACGTTCTCTCCTAGGACACCTCAAACCAATTCAACGTCTCAACCTACGCACAACTACACATCACCCACTTCCGAAATCATACCGCCAAGCCCTTAACCAAACCTATTGGAAATCCGCCATGCTAGATGAACATAAAGCTCTTATTAAAAATAATACATGAAAACTTGTACAAAAGCCTGCAGGTGTGAATGTAATAAACTCTATGTGGCTATTCAAGGTTAAAATTCATGCGGATGGTACGATCGGTCTCTATAAAGCGTGCCTTGTCGCGAATGGTCGTAGTCAACAGCAAGGGGTGGATTGTGATGAGACTTTTAGCACGGTTGTCAAACTGGAAACTATATGCACTGTAATCAGTCTTGCTATATCAAGAAACTGGCTGATACACCAGCTAGATGTTAAGAATGCCTTTCTTCATGGTACTCTTGACGAGACTGTATATATGCACCAGCCACCTGGTTTTATAGATACGCAATTCCCTGATCATGTCTGTCTTCTTCAGCGATTTTTATATGGCCTGAAACAGGCACCACGCGCCTGGTTCTAGAGGTTCGCTACCTATGTTCTTCGAATTGGATTTGTTCACAGTCGTACAGACATCTCTTTTTTACTTTCAAACATGGAGGGGAGACAGCTTACATTCTCTTATATGTGGATGATATTCTTCTCATGGCATCCTCTACTACTCTTCTTCAGAAGATTATTGTTTCTCTCATTCGGGAATTTGATATGACAGACTTGGGACATTTGATCTATTTTTTGGGCATTTCGGTCACTCGCACACCGCACGGCATGTTTCTATCTCAACAGAAATATGCCTTGGATATTCTGGAGCGGGCACATATGCTTAACTGTAACCCCAACAGGATGCCAGTTGACGCGGACTCCAAGCTTGGATCGTCAGGCCCTCCTGTTTCAGATCCAACTTTATATCGTAGTCTTGCGGGGGAATTACAGTATCTGACATTCACTCGCTCGGACCTTGCGTAGTTCAACAGAGTTGCCTGTTCATGCACAACCCTCGGGAACCACATCTTCACGCTCTCAAGCGCATTTTCCGCTACGTTCGTTGCACCATTGAGCATGGGCTTCAGTTGTACGCATCTCCCACATCAACTCACTGCCTACTCTGATGCGGACTGGGGGGAGGGGATGTCCAGTCTCGCGACGCTCCACCTATGGTTTTTGTATCTTCTTGGGAGCAAACTTATTATCCTGGTCGTCTAAACGACAACACACAGTTTCCCGCTCCACTGTTGAGTCAGAATACAGAGGTGTCGCTAATGCAGTTGCAGAAACATCTTGGTTACATAATATTCTTTGTGATCTGCATAACGACATCACATCGGCTACCGTTGTTTTCTGTGATAACATTATTGTTGTATATATGTCCTCTAACCCAGTGCAACACCCACGCACTAAGCACATTGAGATAGATATCCACTTTGTCCGGGACAATGTGGCAGCCGGTCAAGTTCGCGTTTTACACATCCCCTCCCGATGTCAGTATGGTGAAATCTTCACAAAGGGTCTACCTTTTCCGCGCTTCTCTGATTTTCGATCCAGCTTGAGCGTTCGTCCCCCTTCTCCCGCTCAAATTGCGGGGGCATATTAGACGTATTGTTTATAGTCCATGTAGCCATTTTTGGGCTTAGGCCTTTTTACATGTACTATGTTATATATATATATATATATATATATATATATATATATATATATATATATATATATATATGTGTGCTTATGGTGATTGTATGAGACACACAATGAAATACACAATCGTTTGCATTACTTCTCCACATACAATTAATATGATTATCCATATTCTATCAGGTGTCATATGAGCGGTAGCTACAGAGTCGACGTACCAGTCATGAGAGTTTTCGGTGACGTGACACTGGGAGTGGAAGGCGGTAGCAAGATTTGCATCAATAGACGGGGTACGTGTTGCAAATGAAGCAAGATCGGGGCATTGGGTTGCATAATGACCATTGTTTCGACATAATTGGCAATGTGGTGACCTTCAACCACGACCACAACCTCTTGAATAACTGCCACGATTATTGGTGTGACGTCCTCGGCCGCCAGAATAGGAACCTCGGTTGGATGAGTTGTTTGGACCACGATTTTGGTGGGCAACAAAAGCGGCTTGCGGAACCGTTGATCCATGCATAGGTTTAAGGAACAATTCATGTCCTTCGGCTTGAGAAAGTAGATCAAGAAAAGAAGGGCGCAGTTTAATTGCACGTTGAGCAGTGGAGAATGTTTCTAAGGAAGGACCAAGACCACACAAAAACCAGTGTGATTTATTTTGATCTTCAACGGGATGTCCGATGGCCGCGAGTTGATCGCATTAGGATTTGAATTTGCGGCCGTAATCAGATACGGACATAGTGCCTTTTTGAAGTTGACTCAAAGAATCACGGAGATTTTGCATGCGCTCAACTGAATCATGGCTGCAAGCATCTTCAAGTGCCCTCCAGACATCACGAGCGCTTTTGAGACCAAGAGCTTCGGCCCTAGCTTCTTCGGATAGAGAAGATTGTAGAAGAATAAGAACACGTTGATCATTTTATTTCCTTGTAAGAAATTCGGGACTAGGAGAAGATTTAGACTCAATATTGATAGTAGCCGGTGGTGAGACAGTAGAGCCATCAACATGTCCATGCAATTTTTGATAAGAAATAAGTGGAGTAATTTTGTTACGCCATAGTAGGTAATTAGAAGATGAAAGCTTAATGGTAAGGATCTTATATTAGGCTGATACCATATAGAGTTTTATAAAATCACCACTTATGGGTGATATTTGATTACGTATTTATAATACATGGATATACATAAAATAAGGAAAACATAACAATAATGATATAAAATGGATACTACTAAATAAACAAACATTATTATAATTAAGGGTTAAAAGGGCCTTCATAATTAATATCTGTCATGAATTTCAACAATTTAAGTCAATATTTTGAAAAGTATAGGGTCATAGTCAACATTTTGAAATTTTAAAAAAGATAGTATTTTTTGAAAATTTAAAAAAACTTGTCACATTTTGAAAAGTGTTACTCTTTTTATTGGAAAAAATGAAAATTAAAATTAACTTTTTGAAAATTTAATTTTCCTAGCTATAAATAACATTATCATAAGTTTTGTTTAAAAAATTGAAAATAAGGTACAACTAAGGAGGGAAAATAATTTGCAGAGTGAATATTACATAACATGGGCTTAATATATCAAACATTTATTTAGCCCATTTGGACTTCTTCTTTGACTCATAGATCGTACCTCTTCTTATAGATGCAAGTCGAAACCGGTTATAACCGAAAACCGTTTTGAAAACCGGAACCGGTTTGGCGAAAAACCGGTCACGGTTTAACCGAAACCGGTTAGGCCCAACAGGAACCGGTTACCAACGGGTAGAAGTTTGAATCTGGACCGGTATTTTCCGGTTATTCCATAAAACCGGTTTTAACCGGTTACCGTTCTAGAGACTATAGTTATGGTGATTTCGATCCCGTCGGGATGTCCATGGTTTCCGATGAGAGGATGATTTCGATCCCGTCGGGATATCCATGGTTTCCGATGAGAAGGTGGCGGCGGTGTGGTGGTTACCGACGTCCATGATTTCCGATGAGAGGGTGGCGGCGATGTGGTGGTTACTGGTTGGATTAGGGTTTGGGGTGGGTAAGGTGGAGTGAGAAGGAAAGCACTGGTTTGTTTGTGATGAGGGATTTTAGATTTATATGGCGGTGGAGTTTTGATGTAGGTCATAATTGGTTTGTGAAAATTTGGAATGTTTTATTAAATTGGTTGATATATTTTTTTTTTAAATTGAGATAAAATTTGGAAAGTTTTATCAAATTGGTTGATAATTTTTTTTTTAAAAGTTGTATTTATATTTTTTTTAATTTAGAATCCGAAAAAAAACCCAATAAAAACCGATTAAAAAAGCGGTTAAAAACCGAAAAAACCGATTCCGAACATTTTTAACCGAAAAAACCGGTTTCAAAAAAACCGATTTAACCGAAACCGATTAAAACCGGTTTTTTTTAACTTGTTTTTTTTAACTGGTTTTTTTTTTAACCAAAAACCGATTAAAACTGGTTTTGTTGCACCTATACCTCTTCTTATTTTATAATGTATTACAATAGTGGCAAACATGTGAAGATTAATGTGCGGTAGAATGTGAAGAACTAGAAAGAGATGATAATTTTCTTCTTTTAGTCATAATAAGATGTTAAAAATTAAACCAAAGTAGATGTACAAACTATAAAGCAAATGTTAAGAATATAATAATTTAAAAGAGAAAAACCTCAATTCGAATACAGGCAATCTAGATTCTACTATCAATTAATTGAAGGATTACAACTATAAATCAAATTTAGAGTCCGACAGAAACAACTTGATAGGAGACTAGTTGGAAAGAGGTTCTTTCAACAAACTTCTAACAGCATTACATGAGAGTATATGACTTCTAGTTTATTATGTTACTTATACTAATTATTACAATTAATACATTGTGAATAGTGGAATTAGGTGGAAGCTGTAACTTAATGTAGGCAACTGTCCAATTCTTTCTGTCACTTATATTGGCCTAGCGTATTTTTCAGCTAACTTGTGAAAAAACTGATATAGACTTTTGTGTTGGTGATTTTAGTGTCATCGGTCATTTACTGTTATTATAATTTACTTGAGACTAATGGATTTTGAGTTTAGTTTAACTACGAGTTAGGAGAGTACGGAGTGCACATTCGATAGGGCTAACCCAAGTTATTAAAATGAATGTTTGTGTTGGATAATTGGTAGCTTTTTGGTGTAACGTTTACAAAAAGACATACTCAAAAGTTGCAACTTTTGGCCAAATGTTGCAACCTTTTATAACACCTTTTCATTCTCTATATATTTAGAGATTTGTCTCAAATAAATTACGGAAAAACACAAACAACGTACATACTCTATGTTTAGACTCAAATTTCTTTTGTCTTGGACGTTAGAGTTGTTGCCTTTATCTTATGTTTTCATGTTAACTCAAAGACAAGATAGTTGGGTCGAAATATTTTATTGCGAAAGTAAATTCGTACACGTTTAGAGGTTTATCCGGAATTCCCAAGCCCAAATATCCTACATGTGGCCTATAAGGCTGCAACTCTACGAAAACCCAATCTCCCGCTTCAAAGCTTCTTTCACTCCTCTTTTTATCACCCGAGTCTTCATTCTTTTCTGAGCTTTCAACAAGTTCATTAAGCACTTGAATATGAGCTTCCCTATCTTTTAACAAGGAATCGCTGCTTTATTAGAAGAATCTTTAGCGTGATAATGAATGTTAGTAGGGCGAACTTGGCTAAACAAGGCTTGATATTGAGACAATTGTAGTCTAGAATGATGAGCAGTAATATACCATAATTGAGCCAAAGGGAGCCATTTAAACCAAGAAGTAGACTTATTCATAGTATAACATCTTAAGCACGTCTCCAAGCACCTATTCAACACTTATGCATGTCCATGACTCTTAAAATGCGTCTCTAAGCACCTATCTACAGGATATGCTATATTATTATAAATGCATTGTTGACATACTCTGCAATTTCTAAGAGTATTCCTCACTTAAGGTTTTTTGTATTTGTATTGCAAAAAAGCAATTAAACTAAAACCGTATTAAGTTTTTCATTGTACGTATGAAATTAACGCTAAAACTCAACTTTACACGATGTATTTAAGGCCGGCCCATAGGCTGGGCGGCTTGGGCCTAGGCCCAGGGCAACATAATTATAGGGGCATCAAACAACAATCGATCCAATAAATTACTAAAGCGTTAATTACATAATTGGTCCCTGTGTTTGTTCCAAAACAACGGGTCCAGTCCCTGGGTCACAATTCGTTCGGGTCCAGTCCCTGGAGCCTATCTTTGGTTGCACGTTTGGTCCCTCCCTCTAACAATCGTTAATTTTTAACGTTAAATGTGTCACGTGCCAGACATGTGATGGGTAAAAAAGTAATTTTGCCTTTCTTTTCCTCCTTTATATAGCTCCATCTTCTTCCTCACCTTTTTCCCCCCTTTGTAGTAATCTCTCTTTTTTCAACCAAGCCACAACCACAACCACCTTATTATTATTATAACCCTTCATCTCTCTTTAAAGACCTGCAACACACCCTCAAAATAACAGTTACAGTAATTATCTCTTTCGATTTAGTTAATTATTAATTTAAATTATATAATTAATTAAATTAATCGATGATGTGATTCGAGAATGAGGGCTTTGAAGAAGAAGCCCAAATGGAATCAGTTGTTCTTACCGACGACGATAATACCAATAACGGTAACGGAACAGATAGATTCCGTCAATCAGATCTAACGGCGACGGTAATCATCCTCTTTCCTCACCGTTACCGTTTGCTGAAATACCTACCATTGACGATTACGATCCGTTACTATCGTCACCGTAAAAAAGCCCTAATTTGTTCAATTCGTTTCTAGAACAGCCGTCTTACGGAGGAGGTTTGGTGGCGGTGGCGGTGACGTCGGAGTTAGTTAGGTAGACGGAGGAGGTTTGGTGGCGGTGGCGGTGACGGCAGTGGGGGTTTCAGATGAAGAAGAAGTGAATATTTGTTGAGACGGCGGTGGGGGTTATTAGACGGCGGTGGCGGTAGGGGTTTCAGACGGTGGTGGCGATGGCGGTGGCGGTGGCGGTGGGGGTTTCAGACGGCGGTGTGGGTTATCACATTACTTTTTGAATATTGAATAGTTGTTGAGAAAATGATATATAGATGAAGAAGAAGGATCTGTATAAAGGGGGAAAAGAAAAGGGAAATTACCTTTTTACACATCACAAGCCAGGCACGTGACGTATTTAATGATAATTTTTAACGATTATTAGAGGGAGGGACCAAACGTGCAACCAAAGATAGGCTCCAGGGACTGGACCCGAACAAATTGTGACACAGGGACTGGACCCGTTGTTTTGGAACAAACACAGGGACCAATTATGTAATTAACTCATTACTAAATTAGTATTTCAGCGGACAGGAAACCAAACGACGCGTAAGGCCCCAATCTGCTCCGCTGCCATCCATCGCCATCCAATCTGCTCCGTTTTCCATTCAAACGCCATCCATCGCCATCCAATCTGCTCCGTTTTCCATTCAAACGCCATCCATCGCCAATTCGCCATCCAATCTGGCCCTGCTCCGCTGCTCGATCTCGTTTGCTGGTTGGCGGATAGTATTCCTCGTCTTGGGATACCGTCGTACGGGTGGTGGTCGGAGGCGTTGCATGGGGTTTCGAATACGGGACCGGCTACTTGGTTTAATAAGAGTGTAATCCCGGGAGCTACTAGTTTCCCTCAAGTCATTCTCACTGCTGCCTCTTTCAATGAATCTTTATTTTATACCATTGGAAAGGTATATATTTAAAATTGATTATCATAATGTTTATTTAGAGGTCATTTATATAAACATTTGAAAATACTCGAACTATTAGGGTGCCTTTAGTTGTAGAAATTACATTTCTATTTTGATATCTCTATTTTTCTTGAAAGTAATTGTGTTTTCATTCTCTAGAAAACCAAATTCAAATTGTGAAAACAGGCACATAGATGTGGTTATAAAAGTGAAAAGTGGAGTTTTGTTTAAATATGATCACTTTAATACGGTTGACGATTAGATTCTGATTATTTCATGTCATATAATCACTTAGAAAAACGCAATGGGAAACATGCCTAACCATTTTATAAGTTGGTTTTGGGCAAATGGGTTTTAGTGAATTACTATTTCTTATTTTTGTTATATGTATGTTTACGAGTATTTGTTGTAATGTACAAATAGGTGGTTTCGACGGAAGCTAGAGCAATGTACAACACGGGTGTAGCAGGACTAACAGTTTGGTCACCAAATGTGAACATCTTTCGGGATCCAAGATGGGGAAGAGGGCAAGAAACGCTAGGAGAAGATCCACTCCTTACAAGTAGATACGGATCGATTTATGTTAGAGGGTTACAAGAAAGAGAAGATGGCAACAAAGAAAAACTCAAAATCGGAGCATGTTGAAAACATTACACTGCGTATGATCTTGATAATTGGACTAGTGTTGACAGATTCCATTTTAATGCATACGTATGTTTTATTTTTTCTAATGCAACTTTGCAGTAAAGCTTATACATCATAAGTTCGAAAACTGATATCCTTATTTGTTGTTTGAAGGTAACAAAACAAGATATGGAAGATACATATAACCCTCCATTTAAAAGCTGCGTTTTGGATGGAAATGTTGCAAGTGTTATGTGTTCTTATAATCAAGTTAGCGGCATACCAACTTGTGCTGATAAGGTGTTGTTAGAAGACACGGTTAGGGGCGAATGGAAATTAAACGGGTAAAAACTTTTACCCGATTATTTTATTGTTAGTAATAGTACTTTATAGCCGATAAAACATCTTTTTTATGTTACAGATACATTAGTTCTGATTGTGATTCGTTGGAGGTTGCAGCCGATGCATTGCACGCAGGTTAATTTTTCTGCATTTGTTTGATTATATAAATTTGTTTGCATTTATTAAAAGAAACTTATAGTATATTACAAGTTTAAGGGCATAATCTTCTCATCTCGCCCGGGATAGCAAAAACCATTGGACCGGCATCAGGGGCGGAGGTATTAAGTGGTGAGAGGGTTCAATTGAACCCACTCAAATCTCAAAAAAGTTGATAATTACCCTAAAATTCTGTATAATTTCTGTATAATCTGTAAATTGAACCCACTGATTTCGATTTTTTTTGAACCACTGATTCTCAATTTCTCATGATACAACAATTGAGCTTTGCCCTAGTTCCCGCTCTTTTTACCCCAAATTTCAGCTTTTAGTTATTTCCAAATTCCCGCTTTTAGTTTTCCCAAATTCCCCCCCTTTTTTCCCCTCTTTTTATTATTTTCTATAGTCTCTCTAACACTCACTAAACCAAACCTTCATCTCTAAGAGTCCTATTGATGCTCTCTGACACTACCTAAACCAGGTAATGTTTGATTGTTTGAATCATAATACATTCATACTAGTTTAAAATAAAAGTAGTTTTGTTTGACCTTTTTCAATTGCAATTGCTCTAACATAAAAAAGGGTTTTAATTTCATAAAGTTTGATATCATAGAATTCAGATTGTTCTTATTATATTGCTAGAATTAGAATTTGAAAGTGAGTTAATAGTTAAACAAACTTGTTATCCTATCTTATTATTTACTACAGTTAGTCATTGAAACACAGAGGACTAAATGGGTGGAGGACTAAATTGGTTTATTAGTTAAGCTAACTTTGCAATTTGAAATTCCGAGTTAATAATGTGACTCTCTTATATGAACAACTTTAAAGGGTGAAGTCAGCAAACAGACCATCATAATACCCTTTAGAATCTTCTATCTTTTTTTATTAAAGTAAGTGGTTTACTTGGTTACGATATATAAGTTCAATTATTTGACTTGATTCACTTTTTTTGCCGTTATTCAGTCATGAGTCATGGATAAGTTTGTAATAAGGACTCCAAAACATGTTCTTCCTCAATGTTCTCAAAAATCAAATGAAGACAACAGATCATCAAAAAGACAATGTGTTGATTCCGCTGAGTTTAATATAGGAGACCTACCTAGTGATCCAGGACTACGAAAGAAGATTTCTTCGTATCCTTGCAATGAACTCGATAAGATTAGGAGATTCTATTTACAAAAACGTCCATGCCAACCAAAATCTTTCAAGTTCCCACAAACATGTTTAGGAGGTGTTTTAAGGAAATTCAACCCAACGTGGTTTAAAACACATGAGAATTGGTTGGAGTACAGTATATCAAAAGATGCTGGTTATTGCTTATGTTGTTATTTATTCAAGCCCGATTTTGGAAAGCAAGGCGGTGGAGACTCCTTTATTCTTGAAGGATTTAGAAGTTGGAATAAAGCAACAGAAAGATTGAGAAATCATGTTGGACTCCATGATAGTATGCACAACAAAGCTGTGAGACAATGTGAAGATTTGATGAATCAACAACAGTCTATTCAAAGGTCTTTGCAAAGACAATCACAGCAAGTTCAAAGTGATTATAGAACTCGTTTGTGCGCCTCTCTTGATTGCATCAGGTTCCTATTAAGGCAAGGATTGGCATTTAGGGGTCACGATGAATCAGGAATCTCAATGAATCAAGGTAACTTTCTCGAGCTTCTACATTTTCTAGCTGATCACAACGAGTCCATTAATCGTGTCACTTTACGAAATGCTCCAAGAAATAACAAACTAACATCCTATGATATCCAAAGTGACATAATTGAAGCTGCAGCTATTGAAACAACAAATGCCATTATTAGTGATTTAGGAGATGGAGTATTTTCAGTTTTGGTTGATGAGTCTCGTGATATATCTTTCAAAGAACAAATGGCAGTGGTGTTACGTTATGTGAATAAAGATGGAAAAGTGATTGAACGGTTCTTTGGTATGGTGCATATTGATGATACTACCGCTTTGTCATTAAAAAATGAACTTCAAAATTTGCTTTTGACACATAATTTGAGTTTCTCAAGTCTACGTGGCCAAGGGTATGACGGGGCAAGCAACATGAGAGGAGAATTCAATGGATTAAAGAGCTTGATATTGAAACAAAATAGTTGTGCATATTATGTGCATTGTTTCGCACATCAACTTCAGTTAACTTTAGTAGCCGTGGCAAAGAACGATACTTCCGTTGGTTCATTTTTTTCTATTGTCACATCTTTAATTAATGTTGTCGGTGCTTCATGTAAACGACGAGATCTCCTTCGAGAAAGTCAAG
This sequence comes from Senecio squalidus, assembly GCA_910822075.1. Lineage (NCBI taxonomy): Eukaryota > Viridiplantae > Streptophyta > Magnoliopsida > Asterales > Asteraceae > Senecio > Senecio squalidus. The sequence continues at coordinate 52,931,274 of CAJVGC010000001.1, read as the reverse complement.
CTAAGAAAATAGTCCAGGCATTAAGTAATGGCGAGCTTACAAGTGGTCGTGGTTTGAATCAAGAACGGGGTCTCCAACGTCCAGCAGACACGAGATGGAGTTCCCACTATGATACTTTAATTAGCTTAGTTGTTCAATTTTCTGCTATCCTTGACGTGCTTGAATTTATTGCTGAAGATGGGTTACACTCGGACAAAAGAGTCGAAGCTAATGTTTTATTGGGTCTGGTACAATCTTTTGACTTCATTTTCAATTTGCATTTGATGAAACAAATATTGGGAATCACTAATGAATTATCAAAAGCACTACAACGAAAGGATCAAGATATTGTCAATGCAATGAAATTAGTTGAAGTAGCAAAAAAAAGGTTACATGATATGAGAAGTGAAGGATGGGATTCTTTGATTAAAGAAGTGTGTTCATTTTCTAAAAAGCATGATATTTCGATTCTAAAGATGGATGATATGTTTGTACTTCCAGGAAGATCAGCACGTAAAGCCAAAAAGGTTTCAAACTTTCATCATTATAAAGTTGAAGTGTTTTGTTCAGTTTTAGACACTACAAGAGCTTGATAATCAATTCAGTGAGGCAAGCACAAGAATGCTTTCATTTGTAGCATGCTTGAGTCCTGATAATTTCTTTTCAGCATTTCACCATGAAAACTTAATTGAACTTGCTCGATTTTACCCTTCTGATTTTTCTTCAAATGAGCTTATGGCACTTGATACCCAGTTGGTTAATTATATATATGACATGCGTTCTAGTAACGAGTTTCGAAATATCAAAGGGATTGGTGCACTTTCTCAAAAGTTGGTTGAGAAAGGTAAACATACTCACTATCATTGGTTTATTTGCTTTTGAAGCTAGCTTTAATATTGCCAGTGGCAACTCCAAGTGTTGAGAGAGTCTTTTCTGCTATGAAGACAGTTAAGAACCGCTTGCGAAATCGAATGGTAGATCAATTTATCAATGACTGCTTGGTTACATATATCGAAAAAGAGGTATTTTGTGGTATTAGTAATGAAGTGATTATGCGTCGTTTTCAAACTAAGAAAACTCGTAGAGGACAATTAAAAGTATGATATTATGAATGTAATGTTTCTTTTGAACGGGACGTATGTATGTAATGTTTCTTTTGAAAGGAATTATGAATGTAATGTTTCTGAACGGGAAGAACTGATGTAATGTTTCTTTTGAACGGAAATTATGAATGTTTATTATTATTATTATTATTATTATTATTATTATTATTATTATTATTATTATTATTATTATTATTTTTATTATTATTATTATTATTTTCTGTCAAAAATTGTGAATGCGATATTATTTCTTGTATTTATACTTTGTGTAAATATTTTCCGACCCCGCTGGAAAATTCTCTTGGCTCCGCCCCTGACCGGCATGTATTTAACTTCTCATATAATCATAATACGGGTTGCAGGCCATATCTTTTCGATCTATTTGTTTGGCCCCATATTGATTTTTCGTGTTATTTCTTGAACTATAATTGAGCGAATCAAGGGATAGGATGTTGACATGATTTTGAATTGTTCAAGTTTGGTTAACTGAAATGTGCCATCGTCTCTTTTTTCTATATATCATGAACAACTAGTGATGACGTGGTCAAAGCTCTACAAATGTCAAAGATAAATGCATTTGTTAATGAATTGTCGTTATGCGAGTATATATATGTTGTTTTTGTGATCTTATACACCAAAGATGCATGCATGTTTATTCATTAAAATATGAATCGTATGATGACTTTAGGATAGTAAATTTGAAAACGAAAATGACATTTCAACGTAAAAAAGATTTTTCTTATATTAAAGACAACTTTATACAAATAATCCACATTATAATTGGTCGATTATAATTGGTCGATACGTCATTACACATACTATTAAGATAAGGATTTTGGATAATATAAACTTGATATTGTTATCCTATTATTAATATAATCAAGATAAAATATTTTATAAGTATAAGAGCACCCGGAGTGATAATGAGCCACGATGTGGGTTGTAGAGGTTGTGGGGAAAAAGCTGATGAAGTGGCAGTGAAATGTGGGTTGTGAGATTGTTGGGTTGGTATGATAAAGAGGGTTGTGAAGGTTGTGAGATTATTTTAATATTATTAATTTTTTTCTTAAAACATTAAATAAAAGATAAATAAATAATAAAAGAATATAAAATATTAAAACTTAATAATTAAAACATTAAATAAGATAAATAAAAAAAATACAAATAATTAAAACAAAAACAAATAATTAAAACAATACAAATAAAAACTAAACTAAATCATCCCGTATTTTTCTAGGATTTTTATTTTCTCCGCTTCGACCCAAGCCGCTTGTGCCGGCGGCATCCCCTACGTGCTTTGTTGAAGAAACATCATATCGTCTCTTCTCGCACTAGAGTAAGCCGCTTCTTCTTGTCGGATAGCCGCTCGTTCTTGAGCCTCGAGGGTATGCGCCTTTTTTTCCGCGGTTTGCTTTTTTGTCTTCGTAATCTTCTTCAAGTGTGACGCGATGAGCCCGCAAAGCGTCGAGAACGAAGATGTTTGCGCCTTATCGGAGGCGTCGGATGATTCCTTTCTTTTACTACCTCTCTTTTTCCCTGGAGGTCGTTGTTCTACATCATCCGCAAATATATCGTCCCCGGCGTCAACGTCGTCTAGGTTGACGGTATCTCGTGGAGGGTCTAACTTGACAAATGAACGCCATCTACCGTGATCCTTCCAGATTTCCCAGGCCTTCTCATGCTTAAACTGCGAATGCTCGGCCTCATAGTACATTTGTCGAGCCGATTGGTAAACCGCATGGTCGTCGGTCCCGCTTTCCCGATTTCTTACCGCCTCGGAATGGTGGCCGATAAAAACCTTGACCAAGGCACTCATCGCCGTAAACTTGGAGTTGATGGACTCCTTGCCTCTCTCCGGCAATCCTTGCTTCGTCGCCTCTTTGTTGTAACCCGTAACGATCCGTTGCCAAAATGTCGCGTCGGGTTGGGCGTTTCCTACGGACTCATCTTCCGAGATAGCACACCACATCTCCGCCAAAAGGACCTCCTCTGGGACCGTCCATGCAATCTTTTTGCACGTCTTTTTCTTTTTCGACGTGGACGGTCGTGCGGATACTTCGACCACATCGTCCGTTTCTTGGACGATTTCTTGGGTTTCTGGAACAAAAGTTTGTGTTTGTTGGGTTGGAAAAGTTTGTGTTGGAAAAGTTTGGGGAGGAAAGGTTTGGGGAAGAAAAGTTTGGGATTGTGAGATAAGATGTTGATGCATTGCGAATTGTTCGGGAGTGAACATTTGTTGTGGGTATTGTGGTTGTAGAGGTTGTTGCGTTAAATACGTGTTTAGAATTTGTTGGGATTGTTGTGCCGAAAAGTTTGGTATTTGGTTTGGATATAGGGCGTTTGTTGTGCCGAAATAGTTAGCGAAACCGGATGGTGTTTGTGATTGTGGCGTCGAGGGATTGTTTGTGTTTGTTTGGGGAGCGTTTGATGAAGATGAAGACATTTTGTGTTTGTTTTGGGATTGGTATGAGATTGAATTGGATTAAGAATAAAATTGTTGAAAGAAGGTGTGATTTCTTTGGTTAAAATGCGGTTGTATTTATAGGTGAAATGGGGTTGGTAAAAATATATATAATATATATATATATATATATATATATATATATATATATATATATATATATATATATATATATATATATATATATATATATATATTTATTATATAAACGGTATTATTACCGTTGGTGAAAAAAAAGAAAAAAAAAAATCTCGATAACGGCTTGTTGAGGAGACAACGGTCTCCTCTCATCGAGCCCACAACGAAGCAGCCCGGAGTGGTAACGACCACAACGGTCGTTGTGAGTTCCACAACGGGCCTATAACGCCCCCACTTCGGGTGCTCTAATATATTTATATTAAATTAGATTTATGTTTTTAATTTTATATGTATTAGATATTTGTATTATGTTAGGTTTATATTTATTTTTTTAATTGTAGTTGTGTACAAATAATGTTCTTTGTCTTGCAAAGAAAAACTAGATTTGAATGATATTAGTAGATTGTTTCCTAATCTAATTCTAACTAAGATTTACCCCCTCACTTATAAATAAAGGTGAGGGGTGAGGCTTAAACCTTGTACCAAAATTTTTTTCCTTAATGAGAGTCGTCTAACCATTCTCATTTCTTGGTTTCTTTTCTTTTCTTTTATTTGTTTGATAACCACCATAACTAAAGTTTCTTGTATTCCGCGAGTTCCCTCATGGTTATGGAAGGTCAATTACAACAAGTGCTATTAGAGCCACGGTTCGTGGTTCTTCTGAGGTGAACAATAACAAGATTTTTGTCTATTTTCGACTAGACTTAAGCAGTAGTGGGAAAAACTCGATCCTGAGTTTGGTTCGTCACAAATTTTTCTTTAGATTCCTAACTTCTATATCTACAATCTGACCGGAGGGTTTTTCAATCAGAGGTGTATTAAAAAAGATAAAAACCATCGAAGTTGGCTGCAAAAATAGGAAAAGGCTCAAAATCATCAGGCTTTTAGGATCTTTGCACGGATCGATTTTTTAATTCGTGGTTTGGTTTTAAAGACCCAAGGCTACGGTTTTGGTAGATGGTTGAATCCACAAGGGTGTACTTGAGTTGAATACGAGTTTGGTTTTGAACTCGTGGGTCGTAGACTCAATTTCTTGTGGGTTGGTTTATCGAATAAAGAAGGTGTTTGTGGGGTTGTTTCTTAAACCATAAACTAGGTTTTACTTTGTTGGTGTTGTTACTTGAGCAACAAGAAAGAAAAAGGTTACTAGGGTTTCGTGGGGTCTAACGTGTACCACAAAAACTAGAGTTTGCAAAACTAACTTAGGTGTCAAGTTTGGGTTACAGATTGCTTACGTATTCTACAAGGTTTGTGGAGGTGTTTGGTTACTATCTGAGGATTGCAAGAAAGGAAGGAAAGGAAGGTGTTACTAGGGTTCTTGGGTGATCGAGGTTACTTGCGTATCAAGATACGGTATGGTACTTGGGGAGCATTTTATCGATTACGAGAAGGATAAGCAATGGTACCGAGATTTACAAGGTCATTGTGTTTCAAGTTCAATCAGGTTTTCTTGCGTGGTCAGTAACGGGTTTTGTAACTTATCAGCAAGTAGGAGATTGGGGTGCTTAGATAATCGTCTTTAGTGTTTTCTAAAGGGATAAGATTTGCAAGGAGGAGTAACAAAAAGATACATATGCAGGTGTGGTGTGGTTAGAGTCATTGAAAATGATTAACTCTTTGGCAATGAGGTACCATGGAGATGGTTCAAGTTATGTTCCCAAGGGTGTGGTTACATTTCGGAGTTGATGAGGAGCTTGGTATCTTTGTGTACGTTGGAGAAAGAAGGATACACTGTGGTGATGCAAGATCTGGGTTCCATTACGGTTTGGTATGAAAAGAGTAGTGTATACTCCGTGGATAGTTGTGTGGAGGCCGGTACTACAGGTTCTGGGGAACATGTCGAGTTTGAGATGGAATCATCGGGCGATCAAGGTGAGTTGATCGATTGTCATCACGAAGCTGAGATAGATCAGGGGGAGTAGTACTGATGAGGGGAAAGGTGAGGAGCCTCGGTTATAGAATGCGGGGATAACTTCTAATTAAATCAGTGTGGTTTAGGTATCAAATAGATAACGCCATGGGAGTACACAGGTAAAAAGACACTTGATTGGAATAGCAAGGCTGAAATCAAGGATACTAAGGGTTTTCTAGAGAAAGTTTTCGACATGGAGGGTCTCGCAAACAAGGTTATTGGTATGGTGATTTTCAGGAAGAAGGGTAGCCGAACCCGGAGGGTAACTTAGTCGAGGTATGTGCAAGAAATTATGGGTTATAACAAAATGAGGAGTGACGGTTCGATATGTATGTCAAGGTTTCATTGAAGGTTTGCCTTGGGAATGACTCCGATGTGGAAAAAATGTGTGAGGTTCCACATACGACCATTGTATGGAACTTGATGGTATGCGATATACTGTGTGTTGCGATCGCATAGAGTTTTGTGAAATGCTATGCAGTAGTACATGGCGAATATCAAGGTTAACACTGGAATGTTGACGGTTTCAAGAACATTGACGAGGGTAGGTTGAAGACTGGATATGTATTTAAGGCAAAACAATATGCGGTTCAGCACATGGTTACTACAACGGGGGAGTATGTGACGCTTACAAGAGGACTCGGAGAAAGATGTGGCCTAAGGGTTTCCTAATCATGCTGGGAGAAGCCCTCAAGAAGAAAGTAGTTCCATGACCGAAGTTCAAGCAGTGTGTGGATTACGTGGCGATGCTTAGTATCGATGTTATCTAATACTTAGAATAAGGTGGAAATTGTTATCATATTTTTAATATAATTTGGATAGAATATTCTAGAAGTATTAGATTTTTGTATTAGGTTAGGTTTATGTTTTCTTTTAATTGCAGTTTCTACAAATAAGGTTACTTGTCTTGCACCAAATTTCATTATATTTGTATTAGAATGGTATTTGGAGTTTTAATTTTTTTTAATCTAATTATAACTAGAATTTACCCCCTCACCTATGAATAAAGGTGAGGATGTAAAACTTAAACCTTCTATAAACTTTTGTTTTTCTTAACGAGAGTAATCTAAGCATTCTCATGTCTTAGTTTTTTTTACTTTTTTTTTATTCGATAACCATCATCATAGTTAAAGTTTCTTATATTTCGTAAATTTGAAGGTAAAAATTCCAACGGGTTTAAAAGTGATTTTGTGTTACTTGATGTGTTCTTGTTACTTGTATTATACTGTTCCTAGAGGTCTTATCAATATTAAATGAATAATTATAATTAAGCCAATAGTATCCTTGGGAAGTAGAAAATGACATATATTTTAATTTTAATAATTAAGATAAAATAAAATACGTACTAAATTGTGGATGATGATGCAATGGATGTTGAATATAAAGAGATGTAGCAAGTAAAGAGTGTAGAAGCCATTGACTTTAACTAGTGCTCATCCACACCCTCTTTCAGTTTTTCCATAGCATTTCCATGTCATTTCCATTAATATTATAATGTGTTTTTCTAACCATTTCCAACTGTTTCTTTTAAAAGTCATTAAATTAATAGTATTGGTTAGGAGAGAGCTTGAATAAAACTAACATTTGTACTAAGTTTTTGTTCAATCTTAAAAAGTTTTAAAATAAATTACTATTAAGAGCATTCCGTCACACGCCTCTCCCTCCGTTCTCGGTCTTCTTTCTTTCCTTTTGTTTGTGGGTGGTCATAGTACGAACCACAACGTTAACTACAAAGACGAAAGACATAAGCAAGATGTGGTTGGCATGCGATTGTGGTGTGATAGCTGAGTTGATAACAAAGACGAGTGTGATGGTGGTGGATACAAGGAATAGAATACACCAAAAGAGAGTATAAAGACATGCAAACACAAGGGACACAAACCTAGCACTTGTGTTTTTATATTCTTTCTTTTAAACATTGTTTAAAACAACACCCAATTAGATTGCACCCAAGATCCAAGCAAAATAATAGTCTAAAAGGATTGGATATTTGACTCTTTTCACCCTTTCCCATTATCAAAATTGAGAGAAAAATGGCAAGTTGATACTATAAATGGCTACATCAATCATAAGATATGACATTTTCTATGTAATTGCCCCAAATATCATCCAAAAGTATACTTATTTAACTGTTAATCTACCCATGAATTGAGCTCTTGGTAACCCAATTTAGCATGGCAATCTTGACTCACAAGTACTAATCTTAACTTTTAACTTAGTATGGAACAAATCTTGATGTTCCTTGAATATTTCAAGATTTTATTCACATATTAAAAGTAAATTCTTTCACCCAATGGGAAACAATCATTACTAAAAAAAAGAGAGAGGCAAAAACGGTGTTTGAAAAGCCTTATTGAGATCGATTATGGAACTATCCTCTATGAGGAGCGATCTTAATACGAAAAACATGGACAAGGAAATCGATTTTGATATATTTATAAAAACAATTTGGATAATGACTCTTTCAGTCGGTAAATGTACGTCCTAATTGGATTCAAACTCATATTTGGTGAAAGTTTTATGCAAATTTAAATTGTCACTAGCACAGCTCCTGAAAGACATATTTATAGAATTATTACACATTTAAACACCCCTTTAGAGTGGCTACAACCTCCTAAATTATTTTATCTACTATTTTTTTTAACCATGTGTTAATATAATAAAGTATTTATGGACCAAGAGGGTTTAAAATAGAAACAAACAAACTATTAGCTTCTTTATATATGGATTGTAGGACCTTGCCAAAAGTCTTTTGAGCATGGCTGTGCTTGCAAACTGTTGGCTTATAATTGAAATTTACTTGATCCCAAATGGATTAATGAAATGGTTTTTTCTAAGCTTTTATATCAATCCTTTCTTTCTTTTCTTTTGTCAAATTTTCTTATGGATCAAAACCCTACAAAGATGCATCTTTCTCATTATCTTTCTCCTCGATCGTTACATATTTTCACACGTTCGTGGAGTTTTAAGACGTTTTTTCATCATAAGACACCCGTCTTCTGGATTCAGTGATAATAACACTGAAGCAGAAGACGAGGATGTGTGGTATGAAGTTACTGATTCATATAGCTCTTCGAATACTACTACTTCTAAGATCTTGTTTTTACACTGTAAAAGTTCTAGCGAAATTCCTAAAATAGATTTCTGTGACACTCATGTGGAGTCAGTTGATCAAGAAACTTTTTCTTGGTGCTCAAGTTCAAATCTTGATGACGAAATCACAACTTTTTCTTATGCAAGTTCGCCTCTTAGTTCTTACTCTTTCAGTAGCCGTAGGGAGATGGAGGTAATTTCAACCACCCCATCACCACCTTTCACTTTACCAGAATATCCAGAGACGGCCATCAGAAGGGACGAAGTCATGAAGGGGCTAACAGGTGCACTCGCTCTCTTTCACTTTTTATTGATTGTAGGGACGCTTAAAATATCATAAATAGTTTTCACCCCCATAATAATAACTATTATCGTTTTACAGATTTTCTTACTCCAATACTCGTTGTTAAACCTAATGAAGAAGAAATATATTCATTCTACAAAGCATACACCGAACGAATGAGGTGGTTCGATCTTCTTAATGAAGAAAGAACATGTGGTCTAAGTGAGTGTTTTTTCATTATTTTATCGAGTTCTATGACAGTTCATCATCCATGCATCTTTCATTATACATGATTTCCTACTAACATATAATTTTTTTAGATGCATTACTTACAAAGAAACAACGTTTGGGTGGTGAAAAAAGAATTGTAAAGAGCTTAGAAAGTGACTTTGAGATGGTGTACGTAGCTCAATCGTGTTTATCATGGGAAGCACTCCATGATCAATACATAAAGCTTCAGGGTATAGTTGCTTCTCGTGTTGATAATACTCGTACATCTCCCTATGGTGCTTTATGCAGCAGTACCTTGGTAAATAAATTTCAAATGTTTCAAATTCTGCTTGAGAGGTTTATGGAAGATGAAAGATCTGAGAAAGGCAAACGATACTGGAATTTCGTTCAGAAAAGGGCTTCCGTCAAGAGCCTACTTCAAGTTCCCGAGGTTTCAGGTATGGTAATTGTAAGCGTGTTACAGGTCTTAAGTTGTAGGCTACTAATAACATTTTAGCATTGTTTTAAATTAATTTGGAGGCTATTGAATAGGTTTACATATATGTTGTTTTTTCAAGAAAATGTGGACGATGATAGAGAAGGAAGGAACGAAGGACTTATGATCAGGGCAACTGACGTTTTGAAGACGATAGAGAAATGCATGACGACTTTTAAATCATTTATAGAAATAGATGAGAAGAAACCTAAGTGGAGAGCAAGTGGTCGTCTTTCACGGAGTCGTTCCCCGCTAGAAGACCCACGGGACTTCAACTTTTTGCATGATCTCTCACGTACACTACGACAGGTAATTAATCAATTTTTACTCATTGTTGACAGAAACCACAGTGTAGTATAGGAAAAAACTGAATTTATTTGTTTATCGTGTTTGTAATTTCCTTTCGAAGAAACAATTGTGGATGAAAGATTTGAGGGGGAAGCAAAGATGCTGGTTGAAAACAAGGAAGATTACGGAAGATGTTGAGAAGAAAGAAATGATGTTCTCCATGATCGAGTTGAAACTTGTGTCACGTGTGCTCATGATGACAGTAATATCCACATCACAACTTCATTGGTGCAAACAGAAGCTCGATAATATAGAGATCAGCAATGGAAGAATTACAAGAACATGTACTGGTTCATATTTGTTTCCGTCTTCTTAATGCTAATTAACCTCAACGATATGTACCTTCACAATCTAGTAATATAGAAAGTGTATAACTAAACACCTTAATGCCGTCTTTATATGATCAGATAAGTCAATTAATTTTCCTGTTCCATTATCAATTATGCAATGTGCTATAGAACATAAACCTGCTCCCAAAAATGATTTATATAAATGGGGATACAGTATATATACCAATTCACACAGCTACAACAATCATTCTTACAATGTATGGGGAACGGAACTTTGGTTTCACGGTTAAATTGCTAACAAGACGGAGTGGAGAGAAGTTCTACAAAACCTTTTGAGAGGGTGCCATCGACAGCACACGGAGACTTGGAAGAGCCCAAAGGGCTATTTTATTTAACTGTCTCCGTGCAATCATATGTAGGATTAGTTGCTAAATCAGTGAACTTTTTCTTGGTACTAAAATTGGTGAATTCTTGGTCTTGTAAGTCGCCACCAAACTTCCTCTTTACACCAGGAATAATTTTCAAACCAGGGAAAGTGTCATCAGTCGGTTGAACTTCTGAATCACTGCATGTAAAAGTACGGAAATCTTCAGATCCATTTATCCTGCACCAGACAATACAGAGTAAATTTTACGTATTATACAATCATATAAGTTATCAGATGCCTCGAAATCCTTAACTAATATTAGTGTCAATTTAAGGTATATTTTGTTGAAATGGTCAAATTGGTATAATAAATAAAATAGCTAAAATGAAAACATGTCGAACGAGTTAAAAGTCATCTGAAGTATACGACAATATCCGAACGTTTCGAACCTCCTAAATTATTTTATTCAAGAATCTTGGATCATTTAATATTCCAGATTGACCATATCAAACAGAAAAGTAAAAGATAATTCTATCATCTAGAAAAAATTTCAGAGCAGAAGTTGTACCTATACATGTACTCAACAAACTCATCAATTAGAACAGGCCAAGCTCCTGAAAGAACCAACATAACGTACGCGTTTAGTTAAAAACCATACTAGTACGAAAGAAAAGAGACACTCCATCCCCCTTATGATGATACTTATAGGTGAACTCAAATCCATTTATGGAAATATAGCTCTCGTGGGTTACCTTTTACTGATAACAGGTTACAATAAGTCACATGGAAAAATGGTTTAGCTTAAGAAAGAAACGTATGTGGTTTAAATGAGCAAAGAATTCCCTATGATATATAAGACAAATTAGGTCTTCATTTGTTAGTAACGGGTCAGTTCTTTACTAAATCAGATCAGCTTAAAAAAATATTAAAAAAATCGGTCACCCAGTTTAGTAATCCAGCAAATTTATGCTTCTATATTTACAACCTCTTATGGATAACATGTTAAATGAGTACCGAATAACTAAACTAAAAAACAAAAACAGGTCAAGCGACTTAAAAGTCAGCGAATCTATACTAAAGTCTTTAGAACATCCAAATTCGCTTTACAATAAAAAAAGGTAGACCATTACCAATAAATTAAAACTGTAATCGTATTTAATGACTGGCTTACGAGATACACAAAGACTAAAAAAATGTTTAAGTGTCAACCCAACCCAACCCTACCCGTCGTGTTTTGATGCCCAAAAGTCGTATACGTTTTGACACATTACCCAACCCACCAATTTTGCAATATGTAAATTAATAACGCAGGATGCTCTTAACACCAAGATAAAACTAGTAAGCCTCTATCTTAGTACCTTCAGGATCATATCCTTCAAGATTTTCATGTACACAACGACTAAATGCCAAAACCTGCTGCCATGTGTCCTCGGAAATATTATGCCGCTGATTTTTCTAGATTTTAACATAGGAAAAATAGAGCATTCATATTTGTCAATAAAAGCTACACTAAACGCGCCAAAAAATATACTATAGAACTTAAAATGTGCAATTAATACTAAAGTAAAAGTACCTCAACGAAGCTGCACCATTGATTAAGTAGTCGAAACCTTCCAGACAAGACCAATTTCCATGCCATGATTGCCTTGTTTACAGCTAAAAATAATTGACAGAAAACGGGGATCCAAATTAGATGAATATAAATTAGATAAATATCCACATTGTTTATACTTAAACACTACAACTTACTAATGCTTCTTTGACCATTTTCTCGGCACAAGAAGAAGATAAAATTATAAAACCGGGTGAATTCATTCGAGTTTGCCTACACATAACAGAAATATTAACGTATAACTAGCAGTCCGCAAACAACATAATTATGTAATATAAAATAGTAAATGACATTTCGTACCATGAAATTAAGTCTTGACATAAGTAAAGAAACATCTTCGACCGATGGCATCCTATACACATAGTCGTATTAACATTTCGTTAAATAGTTACGATAATGTGAGCGAAAAAAGAAGTAGAAAGTATATAGTATATACATACTGTTGTAATTGTAAAAGGTGGGATAAGGAATCCCTATCTTTCTTTGATTCATCTCCTCCTTTAAGAATATATGAATTTGATGTTATTTCTACAGAACATTTAAAAATCATAATTAATTGATACTCCAAATTAAGAAAATAATAATTATGAAATGAATAATTGGATTGTAGAATTACCGCAATAGCGCCTGTAAATCTCGAATATGTCGAGGCGATATGAAGAAGAATCCATGAATTGATTGATTGATTGATCGTGGTTTAGGGATTCGTTACGGAAAACGAAACCCTAGACCATCGAATCCTCGCACTCCGTTCGCCCAAAATGAAGATCAAAATGATGATGATGTTTATTCAAAAAAAAATGAAAAAGAAAAAGAAAAAGATAATATAGAAAGTAAATCGGATTATATACATGGGATTTCAGATATAGTAAGTCATTCAAGTGTTGTAATAAATATATTACATATAAATAAATAAAACAATTTCTTCTTATTACTCTATATATTAAGGGTTTTTCTAACGTGTGCCCCAAGGGCACACGTTAAGTAGGGAATATTCTCCTCGAAAATTGAAAAAGTATGGAATATTCTCCTCGAAAATTGAAAAAGTATGAAATATTCTTCTCGAAAATTGAAAAAGTATGGAATATTCCATGCTTTTTCAATTTTCGAGGAGAATATTCTCTAGTTAACGTGTGCCCTTAGGGCACACGTTAGAAAAACCCATATATTAAATGTCCTAACTTCCTATGAGTTTGTGCCAAAAACAATTTTTTAATCTCTTTGGGCTGGGTAAATTCGTTTTGGGCCGGGTAGAAGATTTTTTTTTGGACTTCCTCTAGCCCAGCTCTTTCTTCATTCATTTTCCTGGTTTTTGTTGGCCTCCTCAACATTTACAACTCAGATAACAAAGAATTCAGTCTGTTTGTTATTTAGATTAGATTAATGTGATAGTATATAAATATCTGACCTCGTTCATAATTGGATTGTAAACAACACCAACTACATGGAGCAAACAGTAGAAACAAAAGTAACACATCGTAGTGATATAAGTTATATACCTAAATCTTTCCCTATTTTCATCAAAATTACAAAAAACACAAATATTATTACAAAAAATAAAATAATAAATAATTCAAAATTAGCTCTGTAAAATTACCTGAAGGTGAGAAACACAATCTCTGAGCAAATCGTCCTCATCGGAAGCTATTAAAGTGGAATTGCTTCGGATTTCGGAGACCTCCTGTTTTGCTGGTTTTCCTCAAATACATCAAACGGCTCATCAATTTTCTACACTATTACAAAAAACAAAAAGAAAAAAATTAGAACATACAATTCCTTTCAAGCCTTCACACTCAATCAAATACCTCACAGACACTCAGAAGAAGAAGAACAAACCATGTTACCTGTAGATGAAGAATGAGTTACCTGTGGATGAAGATTCCGTCATGTTTTCCGGTGATGTCTGTATTGGACTTGTACTCGTCGATATTGTTAACGGTTTCTGTACCGTTACTCAATCTCATCTCATTCGATTTCGATATTCTGCACACTATTTGAACGTATTAGAAATATTAATAGTCATATAACTAGGTATGTCTATGATTTTCTTATTTTTTTTTAAATTGTACATATTTTTAATTTATGTATGTTTTAAAATTATTGTGCTATTATTAAATATATATAATAAAAATATATTAACTTGTTATTTTATAATAAAATATGTTAAAGTAACTGACAATAGAATCATCGCACTCGCCAAAATAAATTGAAATGGGTGGTTATTCAAGAGGAAACAAATATAATAAATAAAAAATAATAAAAAGTGAATTAGATTTTATACATCTTTACTATTATATAAATCATATATTATATTTAAAATTAAAAATTTAAATAAAGTTGAATTACTAAATTACATTGCGAATTAAGGTCCCTTTGATAAGTTAACTTCTTTGATGACAAGCTGCCAGGATCGAATTAGCTAATGTAAACTAATAGTTTCCCTTCGTTAAGATTTTGATCTATTGAAGAAGTTCAGCAGCGGATGAACACTTCAATATTTACGAGTTATCGAACAATAGAATATGAATAAGAATGAACAAATAGTATTGTCGAATATTAAGCCTCAATTGTATTAATTCAGAATATCAATACAACGTGTTTCTTCTGTTCTACAAAGATCTATATTTATAGACCTTGAGGCTAGCCTAGATAAACTAGGAAACTACATCTATCCTTATCTAGAACTATCGTTATCTAGAATAAAGAAACTCTATCTAATTACAAAAGGAAACATAATCTAATTATAATTCTATCAACTAGATTATTCTTGCACGGCAAGTTGGTCTTCCGTAGTAACTTGGTATGACTGCAGTAACTTGACTTCGTCCGTAGCAACTCTAGAATCAGTAGTAACTTGGTTGAACAGCCGCACTAACTTGTCTTCCGCAGTAACTTCTTAATTACATCCGTATTAATCTTGTAAATTACTTTTCTTGTTGTTAAGCGTATTGTTTAGGAGTTAAACTATTTTGTCTAAGTTATAACCCAACAATCTCCCCCTAACCTTGAACTTTTATAACTAATCAAAAGTACAAGTTTCAATGCTTCAACCGTATTAACTACTTCATTACAAAACAAGTTTAACTATTTAAAGTTAATTACATCTTTCTTCTTTCTTCCTTGTCTTGCCAATCAGCATCTTTTCCTTTTGTTTTCTCGTCTATGATTTGGTCTAGAATACTCCAAACAAGTTCATGTGCTATTCTTGAATCATGAAGTCCATTTAGCTTGACTTGTATCATTTCTTCCAAAGTCTTCAATCCATGTGGATACCTTTTATCCACCAAGTAAAACTCCATGGTTCCCTTCTTTCTTACTAGCGAGTCGACACCACTTCGTTCATACACAAACCATTTGACTATTGGATTTAATGGACCTCCCTTCTTGAATACTGAACTTTTCTTCACGTATCCTGGTTAAAAAAAACCACATAGACAATCCATTGCAAGATCCGTACCTGAGCATGCTCCTCTTCTATGAAAATATTTTGCTTTGCCTATTTGGTACATTCTCTCTATGTCATCTCTGTCAAAATCTCTTATTGCTCTGTGGAAGGCTGGAAGTATTGTTTTCGATTTGTCTTGTCTTGTAACTTCATATTCAGTTCCCATTTGCCCTCCAAGGAATTTCTAGTCAATGATCATAGGAGCCATCATAGCTATAGGAGTAAACCTTAGTCCTTCTTCATGATTGATGTATGAAGAATAATCTTCTTGAGTAGTTGTAAGAGCTTGTTCTTCCACACCAGGTTGTTGTTTAACATTCACAAAAGGAATGTTAGGACTTTCTTGAGAGGCACTTGGAGCAGTAGAAGTTTCTACTCTTTGTTTCTTAGCTAGACCATGTACTCTTTTGGATGCTAGCTTCTTCCTCTTTGGCTTCTCAATAGGTTTATCCGTAGCAGGAGCAATACTAACAGGCTCTTGCTCATGTATGATCTTTCTGCCAGTTTCAAGAGCAGCTTTCATGGCTTTCTCTGTGTCTTGCTTCTTCTTCTCTTGAATTCTGGCAAGAGCAGTTTTCCTCTTAGCATCATTTTTCTTCTCCTTCTCTACTAGTTCCACAATGCTAGCTAACTTCATAGGTCCTAGAGACCTTCCATTGTAACATTTTGTCTTGAGATAGGTGGTGAATTTCTGCCTATCTTCAGCTAGCTTGGCCTTTGTGGATTCAGATACTTTCTTCTTCTCAGGCTTGGCTTTGGCTTTGACTTGCTTTTGGAGAATGAGTTTATCTTCTTCAAGCATCTTCATGGCAAGCTCAGCATCAGCTCTTTCTAGACCTTGAAGATAAAGATCATTCAGAATCTCTTCATTTGCCATTTCTTGAGCACGAATTGCATCCTCCTCGGCAATCTTCTTTAGCTCTTCCTTCTCAGATGGAGTAGGTGATTGATTCAGTCTAGCATGAATTTCATCCTCCTCAGCTATTTTCCTTTGCCTTTCTCTTTCAGCCTGTTCTTCTTCAGCAGCCAGACTTTTCAAGAACTCAGCAGTAGCTAATTCTTGTTTAAGTCTTTCTCTTTCCTCCTCTGCTAGCAAATTTTTAACATCCCTTTCTGCTGCAGCCTTCTCTCTTGCAAGCCTTTCTTCTTCCTTCTTTTCTTCCTTTGATTTCTCCACAACTATCACCTTGCCTTTATCTTTGTGTTATGGATCATCAAGGTTGACTCTTTGAAGCTTTCCATTCACAGTAACCCCATCTACCTGTAGACACAAAAACACCAGCTTGTTGTCCAGGCAAATGTGACAACCGTCAAAATTCAGGTACTTGTTCAGACATTATATCGGTTCGATTCTCTAGTTACTCTTTTATCGTGTTCACTTTGTTCTAGTTCGTAATTGTTGAGTTGTACTTTGCCGGAACTAGTGTCGGAATAACTTCCGGAATCAAAATTGTAGGTCCTAATACCAAGAAAACACCTATTGAACTTTCCTAAGTTCATAACTTATCATAACTAAGAACTTGTAATTAACAAAAAGGTCCAACGAAGCAATAACGTAAAAACGAAAAATTTGAAAAAGGCTGAAAAATGCCCGGTGCGCCGCACCTAGTGATGAGGTGCGCAACACCTCACGCCAGAATTCAAAATATTTTCAGTTTTAGTCCCTGCCTCGTTTTTACACATCCACCACCCAAACCAACCAATCAAAATCGATGCTAGGACTGTCATTATTGATTTCTCAGTCTCCCAAGATTTAATTTACTTCACTCTATCTAATTTTCATTTCTTTTTCATTTTACAAAACATAAAAACACACACACAACCCTTTCTCTCTAGTTTTCTCTCTATAACCTCAAGAACACCAGTGACTTTCCACCATTAAAATCCACTTTTGAACCATAAAAATCGTCCTAAACTTCAAGAGAAGCAAGGGGGTGTCGTTATTTGGAAAAAGGACTAGTGTTGTAAAGGTTTTTGGAGCTAAAATCCGACCAAAAACTCATCATCCGAGCTTTTCCTTCGGTAGATTTCTTTATTTGCACTATTCTTATACAAATATTCAATTGCATGTAAGATCTAACGGTTGAAAATGTATTTTTACATAAATCTATGACTTTTTACGGTCAAAAACGTTTTTAATCGAAATACTCATTAGCTCCACGAATCTGTGGATGAAACCACTTTAGAAACTGTTAAAATGATGTTTTAAAAGATATCTACTGGTTGCATGCCGAAATCCTTAAGTCACAAAACGTTTTTAGCAAGAAAAACACAAAACGGGAATGAGACAGCAGCTAGGTGCGCAGCACCTGTGCCCAGGTGCGCAGCACCGAGCTGATGTTCTCCCGAAAATCGTCGTTTTACCCGTTTAAAAATTATATATACGTTCTGGACTTGTCCTAACCTTATTGTGGGACTGAGACAAATAAAAATAAGTATAATGGTGACTTGTATTGGACTATTTGGACTATAATGAGCTATAATATATGTGATATTGTGTTTTAGGTGATTTGTGAGCGGAAGTGATGGTACAATTTTTGGGCATGAAATTTGGGCGCGGAAGCGCTGCCCAAATTTCCTTAGAAATTGTAAATCACTTCAGCGAGCAAAAACACTTAAAATATAATGATCAAAAACGTTAAATCGAACTTTTGGACAAAAACGGGACAATTACCTTTTCGGACTATTTTTGACTATACTTAACCTTGACACTTAAAGTTTAATAAAGTTTTATCTATGTTATTATATAAGAACATAATAATATAACAACTCATTAAACTACCTTGGTATTAATAGGCAATCCGTGATTCCCGGCTCACATATTCCGACCGAGTTTCCAAGTTCTCGTTCTCTTCGCAATCCGTGAGTTACAACCCCTCGTTTTATATATATTTTACATGAATTTGGGGGAAACATAAGATTAATTGCATTTAAAGACTTTATGAATCAAATTGCAAAATATTAAACTTTGACTTTTGACTTATTAAACTTTGACTTTTGAACTTATAAATTATTTGATCTTGGATCGTACGTAAACTTATTTTGACTTATTTTGGACGTACTTGGACTTATTTGAACGACTATTTGAACTCTTATGCGTAAATTATTTGACTTTACTTAGAATTATTGGTCGCTCTCTTTTGACTAAACTGATTATGGATGCTTGTATACGTACCAACCCTTGATGGAACTATAACACGATCTTAAGTGATGGACGTACGACTCTCTCGATTTTAAAATGAAGTTTACTAGTGCCCGACTGTTTTAGACTTAGACTTTCACATTATTAACTACTTAGCCGTATAGTAATTATGGGTATCGATACTTAGGAAAGAACCGTTCCTTGCTTAGATGGCAGTCTAAGTACATATAACTAAGTTCTGAATAACTTTCCGTTTGAGAGGCGGGAAGTTGGGGCCGTTCACGGTTGGATAATCGGATTAGTGTGAACACTTAAGTTATAGATGCCAAGAGGTTGATACAAGAAAATCTAATTAGTTACTTACGCATAAACTTATAAATTTTTAGCGTTTGGTATACGCTTCTACTGTTTGACTAAATTTGACTATATTTGGTCTTTACAAACTTAGGGCACCAGTCCGCCCATTACTTGGACTTTAAAGTATATAAACTATAAGCGACTTTTCTCCGCTAATCTCCTTTATGGAAACTATTACTTTATATACTTTATCTACATTTTGACGTACTATTTAAACTGTAACTCACTCACTACGTTTTCGTAGTTGACACTTTATCTTATGTTTCAGGAAATTAGTGTAAGCACGAGGTGCATGGCATGGACGGGTCGAGGCGGTTGTGTGAGAACATTTTCGGGAAAAGACGTGGCCAGTTATTTTGGGAATTTTTAATGAACTTTTAATTGTGTTTCAATGTACTAAATTATTGTGTCTTGGATGGATTTGTAAACACTTTTATTTTAATTAATAACTTGATTACCGTTATGTTTTGTATGACCTGTGTAAGGATTTTCCAGCTCTTCACATTCCGTGTTTCCGCTTTAGCGGGGTGTGACAACAAAGTAAGTGAACCTACTGTGGATTGAGCATCAACAGCTGTTGCTGCTCTTTGTCTAGCAACTGATGCAGCTATCATTTTCTTTCTTTCAGCTTCTGCTCTCTCCTTTTCTTGTTTCTGCTTGTCTTCTTTGATCTTGACAAGTTGTGATGCTAAAGTGTCCTCATCGGACATGACAGTTGTTCTTGTCATTTCTTGATGGATTAGCTCATCCGTAGCAACTTGTTGATCAAAGGTAGGAGTAGGAACTTAAGATGTTGTGGTTGTAAGTGTTGTAGCTTCAGAAGGAATAGCTTGAACGGTGTGTGAAGCTTGATAAAATGTTGGAGGAGTGGCTGTGAACAACTGTGGTTGAGTATCCGCAGCAACTGGACTGCTGACAGTAGTAATGGTATCCGCAGGAACCATTTCAGCATCCGTAGTAACTGGGTCCGTAGTAACTGGCTCCGCAACAATTGTATCCGTAGCAACCATGGGTCAGTAGTAACTTCAGGGTTGGTAGAAATTGTTGTATCTTCAACTTCTATTTCCATTTGTTGCTCCCCTTCTACTGTTTCTTCAACCATTTGCTTCCCCTCTACTGTTTCTTCAATCATTTGCTCCCCCTCAACCACTTGTTGCTTTTCAGGTGATGCATCTATCACCATTTTCTCCCCTTCTTCATCCATCACCATGTCTTTAGTCTCTGTCTCCTCCTTAGGTGTACTGTCAATCTCCATGTCTTCAGATATTTGGGAGGTTGCAGTAATGACAGTTTCTTCACTCTTCCTTTCTTCACCCCTGCTCTCCTCTGATGATAAAATATGTGTATGTTCTTTCTCCCCCTTTTTGTCAGCTGTAGGAGAGTCATCAGAAGATGAAGAGCTTGATGGTCTGGGCGAAGTTCCAATACTGCGTGTGGTGGTTCTTTTGGGCAATAGTTGAGCAGATAGGAGTGCCTGCTGAGCCATCAACTGTTGCACCAAGGATGTTAGTGTGACAAGTGTTTCACCTTGTTTTTCCACCTTTACCATTATATTTCGGTAAAAGTCCATCAATTCCAAGTTTTGAACAGAGCTACCCTCACCCCTTTTCCTGTTGAGTACCAACAGGTGGTTGATCATAGGGAATAGAGAAACTCTCCTGCCTAGCAGGAACAGGTATCTCTCCCATGGTCTCTTGGCGCTAGGGACCACCTTCCAATGATGAGAACAAGTCCTTATCAATGGTTAGTGTTGTCGTGGTTTGGGTCTTAAATATGTTGATACTGTCCTGAGCTTCGCTATGAGAAGTGAATGCTGCAGTAGTATCAGCCCTCCCCACATGGTCACCCCCTCCTGATGGACCAACTCAGTGATCAATGGGGTATTCTCAATGTTTTCCCCTAAAGATGGTGTCATTCCTGAAGATGTTTCAGGTAATGAAATTTGAGTGTGAGTATGGGGGATAGTTTGAGACACAAGAGGCTGAGTAGCCCTCTTGGTTCTTTTGAAAGCAACTTTGGATGGTTTGTGAGGTGTTGAAACTGTGGGGGCAGTTACAGAAGTAGTAACTGGTGTAGTAGCAACTGGAGTAGAACTCACAGTAGCAACTGGAGGTACACTTACAGTAGAGACTGCAGTTGTAACCTCAGGGATGACAACCTCAGTACCTGCTACAGATATGGCACTAGTGCCAACAGATATTGCAGTAGTACTGATGGTAGTAGCTGGTGGGTGGGACAGAGGTGCAGTGACTTGTCCTTCAGTTGGAGGAACTGTGATCACCATCATTGTAGAGAACAATGGTGTCACATTAGAAGAATTGCCCTTATTAACTTTTCTCATGTTTGTAAAAACTTTCTTTGTGTGTGCATGCGAAAAGAAAACATTTTCAGATCTAGTAAGATCTGTTAGTTCACAATTAAAAATGTGTTGGAGAAATCGTGGATACATTAAAAATTTGTGTTTTATGTTTAGAAGGTTCCACTTCATTCCCTCAAAAGTAAGTATGAAAAGTTGTATGTTCGGTTTGTGGCCAAACATACCATGGCAGTAGCTAGAGAAGAGCTACCTTCATGCCATCATGTCCTCTTTTGGTCTATACATTGTTGCAAAGTATGCAACAAAAATTTCCATTGGGGGGACAGTTTTGCCTTATGAAAAGTTGAAATGTTTAGGTCCCCCTGGTATCCCAATTTTTCAAAATTTTCAACAAGAATTTCATATGAGAGCTGAATTATACCTGCCTCATCACGCAGTTGTAAGTGTGTGCGCACTGTTGTCTCTGAAATGCTTATATCTTTGCCATCCACAATGGCATTGATAACAAGTACTACCCCCTCAAGATTGAGTTCAGCGGAGGTCCAAAAATCCTTGATGTGTGTTTCATTGATTTCGGGATTGATTGTTAGCGCCGTTTTAATCTTGGATCGATTCAAGAAATCGATAATTGGGTGGAAATCATCATTGTCATCAATTTTGGTCAAGAATGCCACCATATTGTGGGTTTTGTGAAACTGTAAATCTGCCATTGTTAATTCAAGTATTTGAAAAGAATCAAAGTATTGAACAATTAGAAACTGGATTTAGCAAAGATTGAACAAAAATTTAGAATATTTTGTTTACAACGGTAACTTTTTAGACAGTTTAGGGTTCTTAAGAAAGGTAAGTAAATAAAACGGTTCAAAGAATCCCTATTTATACGGTTAAAAAAGGTATCAACTTGGATTTGACGCGGGTGATGATTAAAATCAAAGGTCCAATTGGTGGTTGCCACGTGTCAATTGTAGCTGTACCTCCCGCCGAAAGTTTAAAAATTAGGTCCAATGGTCAAATGCCACGTGTAAAAGTTATTTTCAAGTTGTATTTGGACTTGTCAAATCACCATTAATTAAGGAATACTTATTGTTTAAGAAACCTTTTAATATGGTAATTTGCAGTATTAACAAATAATGGCCGTAGTAAGTTGATTAATGTCCGTAGTAATGGTATATGAGCCGTATTAACTGGACTGTCGGTAGTAATGTGAATTACTTGCAGTATTAATCCAGAGGTCCGTAGTAACACAATACTAAGCAGCATTAACCATTCCGTCCATATTAATAGATTAAGGGCAGTAGTAGTTAAACCTTCCCTTAATACTGATAATCTTGGGCGTACTAATCATACTTTGGTCAAAATTTGTCTTTACTATTAATGTTGCAGTAGTAACATAGTACAATACTAAAAAGTAAGGCACTTGATTCTTATCATAAGGTTACTACTGCTTCTCTAAGGGACTTTAAAAATAGAAATACTAAGAGATAAATGATGTTGATATCAATCCATATTGATCATTCCAATACTTGTAATCAAGAATGTGAATCTTCCCACATCAAATGCTTTTGTGAGAAGGTCAGCAAGTTGATTGTCAGTATGGATTTTCTCAACATGAATCAATTTCTTTTCGTTACAATCTCTTATGAAGTGGAAGCGTATCTCTATATGCTTTGTCTTTGAGTGTTTGACTGGATTGTTGATGATGCTTATAGTGCTTTGGTTGTCAATGAAAATTGGTGTGTTCATGAATGAATAGCCATAATCCATCATTTGATTTTGTATCCATAGCACTTGAGCACAACAACTAGCAGTAGCAATGTATTCAGCTTCTGTGGAAGAGGTAGACACCGTTGTTTGCTTATTGCATTGCCATGACACCAGTCTTGAGCCAATAAATTGGCATCCTCCCGTTAAGTTTTCACCACCATAATCACTATCAGTATAAGCAATTAAATCAAAAGGAGAGTCTTTAGGATACCATAAGCCTAAGTTAGGCTTGCCCTTTAGGTAACAAAAGATTCTCTTGACTGCAATTAGGTGTGACATCTTGGGTCTTGTTTGATATCTTGCACAAACACAAACTCCAAACATGATTTCTGGTCTTGAAGCTGTGAGATACATTAAGGAGCCAATCATAGATCGATAATTATGTATATCCACATCCTCCCCCTCAAGATCAACCGTCAGTTGTTTGTGAGTTTCAACTGGAGTGCTTGCAACCTTGGCATCCAAGAATCCAAATTTTGTGAGGATGTCCTTGACATATTTGGATTGGCTTATGAACATGCCATCGTCCTTCTGCTTGACTTGGAGACCCAAAAAGAAAGTGAGTTCCCCCATTGAACTCATTTGAAACTTAGTGTGCATTAATTCCTCAAACTCTTTGCACAAAGCATCTTTGGTGGAGCCAAAGATGATATCATCAACATATATTTGAACAAGAAGAATATCTGAGTGAGATTTCTTGAAGAAGAGGGTTTTGTCAATAGTTCCTCTTTGAAAATTGTTTTGAAGAAGGTAATCTGAAAGTGTGTCATACCAAGCTCTTGGGGCTTGATGAAGCCCATATAGAGCTTTAACCAGTTTATACACCTTATGTGGGTGTTGAGGGTCTTCAAAACCAGGAGGCTGTTTGACATAGACTTCTTCCTCAATGACTCCATAAAGAAATGCACTCTTGACATCCATCTGGTAGACTTTGAATCCCATGAAGGAGGCAAAAGCTAGAAACAATCGGATAGCTTCAATCCTAGCTACTGGAGCAAAGACCTCTTCATAATCAATTCCATCTTCTTGTGTGTAGCCTTGTGCAACTAGTCTAGCTTTGTTCTTGATTACAATGCCTCTTTCATCCTTCTTGTTCCCGAAGATCCAACGTGTGCCTATCACCTGCTTGCCTAATGGGACTTCCACTAATTCCCATACTCCTTGAATCTTGAATTGTAGTAGCTCATCTTGACATGCCTCTATCCAATGTGGATCCAGTAATGCCTCTTGTATTTTCTTTGGTTCCATTTGAGAAAGAAAGCAGGCAAACAGACATCTGTTAAGAAGAGCTTCCACGGGATTCTTCTTGGACTTAGTTTGACTTCTAGTTTCCATTGATAAGTCAAGTTCACCAATTATTTGAGAAGGTGGGTGGTTCTTTGTGACACGAGAAGATGGAATCGTCTCAAGTCTTAGTTCAGCGCCTAAGTTTGTGTCATTCAAATCGGGCATATCATTAGTTGGATTGTAAGCAGTAGATGGGGAGTAGTAACTGAAGAGGGTAAGTCATCAGTGTAGGACTCAAATTCTTCAGTGACAATTTGTTCAACTCCATTTTCATCCTCCTCTACTAAGTGGGGAACACCATTGGGTCGTGTTGTAGCATCCTTAGCATTGGGTGAAGGTGGTGGTACTACTTCATCGTCATTGGTGGGTGCTTTCTCTTGATGAGAAGGTTATGGTTCTTCGGGTGAGATAGGATCAAAAGTTGAATGGGATCCTCCAAAGAAACAGGAAGATTGATGTACTCCATGACATCCAATCTGGCAGTACCAATAATAGGAGCCGTAATAACTGGCTTCGTAGTAAGAGGAGCAGTAGGAATAGAGGGTGTCGTAGTAACATCATCCGTAGGAACTGAAGAAGATTGAAACTCAAAGTTAGAGTTCAATGATTTGGTTAATGCATCCAAATCGAAAACCCAATTCTGTCCTTGACCCTTCTTGGTGTAAGTATGTTCATTGAAGGTCACGTTGGAGCTTTCTTCTATTATCTTTATCTTGTGATTATAAACACGATAGGCCTTGCTTTGAGATGAGTATCCAACGAAAGTGCCTTCATCAGCTTTTCTCTCAAACTTACCAAGATAGTCTTTAGAGTTTAAGATTTTATACAGACAACCAAAAGCTCTTAGGAAACTGATCAAAGGTTGTCTCTTGTGGAGGAGTTCATATGGAGTTTTGTTGTGAGACTTGACTAAAAGTACCCTATTCTGAACATAGCAGGCAGTGTTAACTGCTTCTGCCCAGAAAAAGATGGGTAGGTTGGATTCTGCCAACATGCTTCTAGCTGCTTCAATCAATGTCCTATTTCTTCTTTCAGCAACTCCATTTTGTTGATGAGTTCTAGCATCACTGAATTGCCTCTCTATTCCTTTCTTGTCACATAAGTCATTCATCACTTGGTTCTTGAATTCTGTTCCATTATCACATCGAATTTTCTTCACTTTGAGGTTAATTTGATGTTCAATCTTGGTGATGAAGGTGATGAGCAACTGACTTGTTTCATCCTTAATTCCCAGAAAATACACCCATGTGTATCTTGAAAAGTCATCAGTGATGACAAGGCAATATGACTTCTTTGCAATGCTCTTTACATTGGTAGGACCAAATAGATCCATGTGGAGTAAATGTAAAGGTGTGGTGTTGGTGTTGATATCCTTTGTCTTGTGGGAAGATTTGTGTTGCTTTCCCTTCAAGCATGCTAAGCAATTTTCCTCAAGATTAAACTGCTTGTTTGGGAGACCTCTAACCAAGCCAGATTTGACTAGTTTGTTGATGTTCTTCAGGTCCATGTGGCACATTCTCCGATGCCATAAGGTGGATTCATCCAGAGTAGCTTTTGAGAGAAAGCATGCTTCAGATGAATTTAGTTGAACCTTTGACATGTCAAGACAATAAACATTGTCTCTTCTAGGTGTTCTGAGTAAGATCATACTCTCATCTATAACATATCCAGGCTTCATAATGATACATTCAGATGCAGCAAATATGGTTGTGTGCTTCTCATCACAAACTTGAGAGACACTCAACAGACTGTATTTTAGCTGTTGCACATAGTACACATCTTTGAAGTGTAGTGTACCATTGCTGATTGTTCCTTTCCCAGAAATTCTTCCTCCTTTTGGATTGCCTCCAAAGGCAACATATCCTCCATTGAACCTCTCAAAGTCCTGAAGGCATGACATGTTGCCTGTCATGTGCATGGAACAACCACTATCTACATGCCAACTGTTCTCACTCTCTTTTGTTGGCTGAACCTGCACATTAACAATAAGAGTTAGTTTCTGGTGGGAACCCAATCCAAGGCTGACTTGGGTTTGCCCATCTCATCAAAGTAACTCACCTTCCTTTAAACTAGTTTTGAGAAATCAAGAGGAACAGGTGGTTGAGTTACTTTGATCTTTGGTTGCCACACTTGTTTAACTTTTGGAACAATTTTAGTGTTAACTGGTTTTGGTTTAACAGAAGGAATAGGTACTGGTTTGACATTCCTTTGTTTCAAATTGTTAACATGAACCGTAGTAACTAAGTTACCTCTGGCAGTAGTAACATGAGCCACATTAACACGATTATTTTTCATAGTATTAACACGAGCAGTATTAACACTATTATATTTGGCCGTATTAAGTTTGGTAGTGGAAACAAAATTTTGTCTAGTTGTAGGAATTCTATTTCGACGGTTAGACAATATGTTGTGGTTAACACTTTTTCTTTTTGGATTTGTAGTAACATTTTTTGTTTTGTTACTATTGGGCTTGTTCTTGTTTTTGTTAACCTGTCTTGTATATCCCAACCCATGGTGTGGTTTTTGAATCACTTGCTTTTGATTGTGAGGATTATGATAGCAAATTTTTGCAGAGTGATTCAGTTTTCCACATATAAAACATCCCTTCACTGAATTTTTGACAATTTGACGTTTTTGAGTTTTTACTTGGTTCATATTACGTTGATTTCCTCTTTTACCTATATGTGACCAAGTCTTTTCTTTTTCCTTAGGGGTTGTTTTGGTCTTGCTTTCAGTAGGTGTTTTTGCCTTCTTGTTAAGGTCATTGGGGGGCATGGACACTAGACTTTGTGAAGAATGTTGAGTAATACCTTCTATTGTGATTAGGTGATTTTCCAAAGGAATATCCTTATCTTTCACAATGTTTAGTTTGCTCTCTTCAACAAGGTCCTCAATCAGAACTTCATCATAGTTGATTGGATTAACATTGAATGATTTCGTTGGTGGTGTCTGAGAGATGGGAATCCTAGGTTCATCTAAGGATGGAGGGATGTAGTTTTGGTTAAATGGAGGGGCAACTTCTTTGTAACCTAGACCAGCTTTTATTTTTCCATGAATTTGTTGTTGGATTAGGTCATAACTGATTTTGAAGCATGTTCTAGTTTCCCTACATCTAACTCAACTTTATCATGTTTCTGTTCTAGCCTTTTGATTTCGTCCCTAGCCATCTTGAGTTTAACTAGGAGGTCCTCTCTTTGCCATTCAACTAGGTTAATTTTCTCTTGATAACTTTGTTCATTTATTTTGTATGACTTAATCTGATTTTCTAACTTATCAATTACCCTAGCAGCTGACCGTCTTTGTTCTTCTAAGATCTTAGTTGAATCACTCATTAATTGATTGTGATTTTTATATTTAACAATTATATCTTTACACCCAGAAGTACAAAGTTTAGAATTTACCTCGACCATAAGTGATGGAGTTTCAGGGTCTGCTGATGATGAGTCAATTTCCATAAGAGCATCGTCTTGAATTGGTTCTTGATCGTCATCATTCCAGTCATATCCAAGAACGTTGTTGCCAATTTCGGTAATTCCCATATCAGTATAAACTAGCTCCGTAGTAACTGTGTCCTCCGTAGAAACAGTGTCCGCAACATCCATTACTACTGCTATGCATGCATGGTGAACAATAGTAATATTATCCGCAGAAACAGGATTTTGTTCTTCAGAAATTAGCGCCCTGTTTTGACTTGTTTCTTCAGCTAAGTCACTCCAATCATATCCAAATATGTCCTGTTACATAAGTGCACTCTGATTGTTGTCTTGAGTGGTTCGAGGATTGTTAGGTTTTGACTTGTTTGGGCATTCCCTAGCAAAGTGACCTGGTTCATTACAGTCGTAGCACTTCACCTTGCTTTTGTCAAAAGTAATTCTTTCATTGTTTCTTGGATTGAACCTTCTCCCTGTTCTGTTTACAAATCTTCTTGCACGTAAAGCCAGCATGGCAGATTGCCACTTTAAGTCAATTTCATCCCAGTCGTCTTGATGTATTTTCTTTACGCCTTCACTTGTGAGATTTGAGCTTTGTGAGATGAAAGCTTCGAACGAAATCTCTTCTCCAATTTCATGTTTTGGTCCGCCAGAAGTTGTAACAAGGGCAAAAGCTTCGAACGAAATCTCTTCTCCAATTTCATGTTTTGGTCCGCCAGAAGTTGTAACAAGGGCAGTATTAACATTGTTAATAGTGTGGCTGCTATTGCTAGATTTTTCTGTTTCCACCTCTGCCTCAAAAACTCTTAGATCGGTGTAAAGATCGTCCAGCTCCAAAGATTCCAAAGTGTCTCGTTGTCTATAAGAGACCGTGTAGATTTTCCATTCCTTACTTAGAGCTCTTATGAACATTCGATTGAGATCATCTTTCTCATACTTAATTCCTGCGCTAATCATCTCTGCTGTGAGCTTTTTGTATCGATCAAACGTCTGAGTCATTCGTTCGCCATTCAGGGAATTGAAGTTTTCGTATTCCTGTTTAAGAAGAGCTTTCTTGTTCTTCTTGGTATTCTTTGTTCCGCTGAATCTTTTATCCAATGCTTCCCATAGCGATTTGGCATCTTGATATTCTTCGAATTGCGATTGGTATTCGTTGGGGATGGCAATTAGAAGAATACTGAGAGCCTTGATCTCCGTTTGTTTTTCTCTTCGTTCTGAATCAGTCAAGGTTGAACGAGAAAGTACTCCAGGATGTCCATCAGCTCCGTGAGATGTAGCAGGTTTGTTACCATTGATGATAACATCCCAAACTGTATAGTCAGACAACAGGATGTGATGCTTGATTTGTAGCTTCCATAAGTCGAATTCGTTGTTGTTTAGAACGGGAACTTTGCCGATTGCAACTTCAGTCATGATGGTGATATTGATTCTTGCTTATGAGGATTATCAACTCGTTGATTAATGGATCTAAAGCACCTCTTGTGCTCTGATACCACTTGTCAGGATCGAATTAGCTAATGTAAACTAATAGTTTCCCTTCGTTAAGATCTTGATCTATTGAAGAAGTTCAGCAGCGGATGAACACTTCAATATTTACGAGTTATCGAACAATAGAATATGAATAAGAATGAACAAATAGTATTGTCGAATATTACGCCTCAATTGTATTAATCAGAATATCAATACAACGTGTTTCTTCTATTCTACAAGGATCTATATTTATAGACCTTGAGGCTAGCCTAGATAAACTAGGAAACTACATCTATCCTTATCTAGAACTATCGTTATCTAGAATAAAGAAACTCTATCTAATTACAAAAGGAAACATAATCTAATTATAATTCTATCAACTAGATTATTCTTGCACGACAAGTTGGTATTCCGTAGTAACTTGGTATAACCGCATTAACTTGACTTCGTCCGTAGCAACTCTAGAATCAGTAGTAACTTGGTTGAACAGTCGCACTAACTTGTCTTCCGTAGTAACTTCTTAATTACATCCGTATGAATCTTGTAAGTTACTCTTCTTGTTGTTAAGCGTATTGTTTAGGAGTTAAACTATTTTGTCTAAGTTATAACCCAACGCAAGCGTTAGATCAGATTGATGATTTCATCAAAGATTATTTTCATTTTACACCCTCTTACAATATATAATTACATTCTCCCTTTTATCATATCTTTACTAAAATAAAAAACATAACTATAATTTACTTATAGAATCGTTTAATTTGGACTATAATTTAACTTATTATTATTCTAAAATCTCTTAATACAAAATATCAAAACATGTGTATAAACGTAAAAGTGTATATGTTATTATAACTATAAACAACATGTGTATAAACGTAAAACTATATATATTAGTATAGATATAAGAATATTTTTTTTTAATAAATTAAAATCTAAATAAACATAAAATTTACGATTCAATTTTTATTTTTTTCCGCGTTATCACGGGACAATAATCTAGTGCTTATATATATGATATTCAAACAATATTCTAAAAAACTTTTTTAGTATAGATTATTATGCATATATAAATTAATTGATATAATTAACATGTCTTTCAAAATGCAAAGAAAATTACATTATATTTGATATTAGTGTTTCTTAAGTTATTTATATATATTAAATCTTAAAAAGTCATTTATACATGGTTTTAATTAACACCAACATATAAAATATATTTTTAAATGTGTAAAAACAATGATCATGGTTCTTTTAACGAATAATGTTTTTTTATGAGAAACATGGTACGAAAAGAAAACACACATATAATAATTCATAAAAAGGAAACTATTTTATTTTAACGGGATACAAACGTTATTTAGCAAAAACAATATTTAAACCAAAACCAATTAAATAATTTTAGTTATGTTCAGAAAAACTAATAGAAATTATAGACAATTGTATAAATTTAAATTGCTCGGATGTTATAGTCAGAAGGCACGTTGAATTAGAAAACTATTAGATATAATATATAGCATTGATTCTTAACGATAAGTTGGAGTTTCAAAAAAAAAACAAGTGTTTTATGTAATATAACATGTTTCAAAGTAAAAAGTTACGCCACATATTAATAACTACTTTTTATATATTATACGCCAAATATTAGACTCGCGAACTAATTAACTTAAATCAATACGAAAAATTAAAAATATAATTATTCAACGTAAACTTTGGTTTCATACGTGACATGCATATTTTTCATAATGTCACGTTTCAGACATAGTTGAGGTACATTGTCCGTCGAGCTCCTCAATGGGCTGGCATAACTGTTAGGAATAGAATATTCATAACATTGTATTTTTATTTGTTATTAGGGGCATAATTGTAATAATTAGGAAGTCTTTGTAAAGCCCCCACATAGGAGTGTGGGGTGTGATTAACGTAACCTTTGGAGCTTAATGCTAAATCTACTTTCTCTCTCTAAATTAACTTTCTCTTTTTAAACTGATCAAACCCAAAAATTGGTATCAGAGCAGGGTGCTCGAAAACACTTCGTTCGACTAGAGATTCGTCTAGGATCCATTCGAATAGGATCATTTGACTAGAGTCACACGAATAGCTCAATTCGACCAGTTTTTTAACTCACACGAATAGCTCAATTCGACCAGTTTTTTAACTAACACGAATAGCTCAATTCGAATAAGTCTACACGATAGCATCATTCGAATAGGTTTTCAACTAACACGAATAGGAAGTGTATTCGTGCTTATTCATTTTGAAGTCGAATTGCTTCTTCGTTTGAAGATAGTTTGTATTCGTTTGAAGATTGGTTTGATGATTCGAATAAGAGTATTCGAATAGAATCATTCGAATAAAAAGATTCGAATAAGTGTATTTGAATAAGGAAATTTTCAGATAATGAATAAGTGTTGATATGAATAGATAGCTAGTACACGAACTCCATATTGGCTTGATCGAAAACGGTGATTTACACAAATACGTCAAAGGATGATCAATTCTTGAAAATTTTCTAAGTGTTAGTTTGAGTGAATTTCCTACATACACGAATAGACTATTTCGAATGGATTTTGTGCATACATGAATAAAATAGTTCGACCAGCATTTCATCATACACGAATAGGAGGCATTATCATCATACACGAATAATAGTGATTCGACTAAGTCATTCCAACACGAAGAGGTGTTTACAACGAGCACAAAAGATCACGATCAGTTGAAAACGATGGTTTCGAGACTTTACCAAAAAAAAGGGTGAAGTTTTGCGATTCCACATTTTCACGTTAGAGACGAAATCAAAAAATAAGAACTTTTTTAAAGAGAGCGAATTTTATTTTTTTTCCGACAGTTTTTGGATACCGGTTAAGGTTACGCGACGAATTTTTACGAGATTCAAACATTGGAAAAATACGAGATTTATATTTCCGGAATCGCAATTGAAAATCGAATTCAACGGTGCTGTTTTAAGGGATTGGTTCAACAAATTTCAGAAAAACGATTGTACAAGCGTGAGATACCACGGGCCAAGATTAT
This sequence comes from Senecio squalidus, assembly GCA_910822075.1. Taxonomy (NCBI): domain Eukaryota; kingdom Viridiplantae; phylum Streptophyta; class Magnoliopsida; order Asterales; family Asteraceae; genus Senecio; species Senecio squalidus. The sequence goes on along the minus strand of CAJVGC010000001.1, from coordinate 52,898,739 downwards.
CCGGCTTTTTCTTCAAATTTTCAGCATTGACAATTTTTCTTCCAACTTTTAAGGGATTTTCTCCATCAAAATTTATATCATGAAGAAAGACATTTTGGGAAGTGTTTTGGATATCACAATCGACAACAATCAAGGGCTTACATTTTATTGTTCTCTGGATCAAGCTTGGACAAAACTAGATGAGCTAGAGAAGTTGTGTAATGACACGGGAAATAAATTGTCTCATTCTAATTGGAACAGTCATGTTAGATTGGATCAAATGCGAAACGTTGTTACACGCACAAGAGACTTTTTGTCAACGGTAATGCGTTCAAACTTCTCACCATGTCAAGCCAACGCAAATGAGGTACAATCTTCATCTTGTAAAGTAGAAACTACGATCATTGAGTTGGTGCATAGCATCAACACTCGACACGATCCAATTTTCTAGTTTAGTTAATAAAATTAGGAATAAGGTTACATTTTTTTGCCAGTTACTGAGAGTTTGATGACACTTTGAGGAGAGTTCGGAACTAGCAAAGTGTAAATATAAGTGGGACTCCATATAAACAGATGTAAATACATAATCGGGATATTGCTTATGTGATGTTGACGTTGTACTTAGGAGGACAAATATACTAATAATCGGCTGATTCGTATGACTCCACTTCTAACGATATGATCCTAAAAGAAAACGACTTCCTAGCAAAAAATATTTGCTCTTTGTAGGTTGCTAAAGTAGTGTATATAGCTCATAGATGAAAATCACAATTTGTTTTTGCATTTTAGGTTAAGAAAACAACAAAATCCAAAAAGATTTTATTTCTATGTATATTTTCTTTGTCGTCACGTATCACATGTTTTCTGAAAAACTAAAAGATTTTATCAGTTTAAAGAACAAAACATGTGTTTGGAAAGTGTTTCTCTGTTAATTAGGAAAATAGAGTGTAAAGTGTTGGATCTCGATGAGGTAAAGCTACTTCTTGGAAGTTAAAGACTCAGAGCCGCTCATCGTGAAACCGGGAAGCTTGAAGACGAAGACTCGGTGATCTAGAGATTCAAGACAAGTCGATTGCAGACCTGAAAACCGTTGAAATTACTTTGTCAGAAGAAATGAAGTACTAAAAGATCAATACTTCTCGAAGAATGAAGTTGAAGAAACAACTCTCTATCTCACGACATCAAAATTTTAAAAATCAGTCGAAAGTACAAGCTACATCAAAAGAGGAGTTTGTTGGAGCATATTCGTCATTGATTGTAACTTGTACTTCATATAGGACATGTCGTGGAGTTTAGAATATATTTAGATCGAGTTGTAAAGTGTTGCCCAACATTTATTAAGTGTGGCATAACATTTATAAAGTGTTGCACAACTTTATGAAAGTGAAGTTGCGCAACACTTTGTTACGTTGCGCAACACTTGTTTGTTGTTGCGTTTGCGTAACAATTTAGGGTATTTATGTTCACCTATAAATACCTCAACTTCATGTCATAAATGCGTCCGTCAGAGGAGAAAGAAAAAGTGTTGCACAACCTCGAGCATAGTTGCGCAACACTTTGTTTTGACGGTCTAAAGTCCTGTAATCATTTGTATTGATGTTATTTCGTATTATTAACATTACGTAAGCTTTATAATATGAATCTTTTAGTTATATTCGTGTTCTTCACCATTACATATTCACATATTAGTGTTTCCGTCAGTAATACGTGTTTGGGTCCAAACGAAGTCCTAGGAAGGCGACTAACAAAATCAAAATTGCAAAATATTAACTAACAAAAAATGTAATGAAATTAAAATGGTTGAACTTGGTTTCCATGAAACTTGTTTGACTTTACATGGATTGATGATATTTGATTGAAGAACTCAAAGATGTTGATACAATAAAAGAAATGAAAATAGTGGTAAGGTGAAAAGCGTGTGATTTAACAATTGAACAAATCTGATTCCTCATACAAATCGGAGATGTCGCGGCTTGGGTGAGGGAAGGATAGGAGGAGAGGTCGCGGCTTGGGTGACGGTTGAAAACTAAAAGGGTGTTGGAAAGAGGTATGTGAAATCAATAGGGGTAATGTAGCAATTTTAATTGTTGAATCTTAAGGGATTAACACATAAAATTTGCTTTACAATATGGTAAAGATAGAGATGAAGCGAGAGTTACTAGGATGTTTACTGTCAAATGAACCCTTGGAAGAAATCAAATGGGTCTTTTGTTACTTGAAATGGACTTAAAATTGAACTTTGTGTTTCAGACAAGAGGTTGTTACTTCACACGACTTGACAAATATATATTTCCATGTTCTGGATCGGGAAATAGCAATACATGGTCTGCATCAAAAGTTTGTTGAACCATGTTAGTTAGATGACAACACTTCGGAAGTATTTAACTATTTATAGCATTATGAACCAATGAGGCCGAGGAGCGATTAGTAAAACCAGTAAATAACTTACCGATGATCTGTGAAAAAATAAGCATATATTATACTGAAAAACAATATTGTTATGGATTGTTGTTTTTCATGTAGAAAAAAATTCGATGCTATATAGTAAAACAAAACACATTTTAAAAAATCTCTGGCACAAAGAACAATGCTGATAAGTCTAATAAGGTCGTACAACAAAAAGGTTTGTGTCCATGAATTCAACTAGCCTTATCGGTTACCTAACAAGGAAAGCGGTGTACTAGAGAGAAGATTGAAAAAAATGCGAAGAAGACGGGTTTACTAAATTTTTCATGTGGATAGGATTTAATTGATCAATCATCGTGTGAGAGATTGTTATGATATGGGTTTTGATAAACTAAATGCAAAATTTGGAGATCGGAGAACCATCAAAGCATGAAAAGGCGCTACATGTGGTGATATCAGTTTACATCGTGCACAATGTGATTAATACTAGGAACACGGGCCTTTGGATTTACGGATGACGTGAAAAGATGTGTCCTGGAAGGCAGGCTTGGTCTATATTGTGAAAGATTTTGTTACGTTAAGATTCTAGGTCGATCAGATCATGAAATATTGAATCTGTTGATGGTCTTCAACTTGGCATAGTTTTTAGAAAGTTGTTATTTCTATGGCATAAATTTTATGTCTCCTATATACTAACTCTATGTAATTGTAACTTGTACCTACCGGCCAATAGGATATTCATGTAACTAACTAGTAACAGGAGAGGAGTAAGCACGAATCGTCTTTGTAGTTTCATTACTTTTCAAGAAAAAGAAAAAACACAAGAAAGCATAGGATCTCATTCTCATGAATTTCGTGTAGTAAGTTTCACCAATATGATACCGAGACTTTTTCACGGTTGGAATTACACACAAAAAAAAACAAGATAAAAAAAACTATTTATTATAGAAAAATTTGCGAAATTTTTTGGGAAAACGTCCAAGCTTGCTTGCCTAATTACTTTCCAAAAAAGATCATGTTATAAAGATTTTTTGTAGCTCGTTCTTGGATTATATCATCATCCCATTCCTATAACAACTTTTCTATTTTTAATTTGCTTCTATTTTGCATTCTCCATCACTTGTTTACAAAATTTATTCGGTGTATATAACTTATTCTATTCATTAACTGAATGAAACTCCGTTTACACTTAAGGGTTTGGATTTGATTAGATGTTTGCAAAGTATAAGCCAAAGTGTAAAGTCTAAATTGATTACTAATTGTAGTTTTCATGCAAATTGATCTCTTCGGTTAGAAACAAATAAAAGTTAATCTCAACTAAGCCTTCAACAACAATAAAGCAACATATAATTATAAAAACATTGTGTATTTTACATGATCCAAAACAATAACGAGGAGTAGCGAAAAGAAATACATAAAGAAGATGTAAACCCCAAGACCCACAAATTAACAGTTCCTAGTTTTGTTTCAGCACAAACGAGAATACATTAATTTACCAATAAAAGACCACGGATTCTTAAACGACAGTTCACTTATTCTTCAAATTCCCACCATTACGAGTTGAAGGCGAACCCCCTGGGTGAATTTTCTTGCTAACACCACGTTTGACCCCATCGTTCCTTTTCTCGCCATCTTGCATGCTTTTGTCGCCCTTTTGCTTATTTTTCTCCCTAAGACGCTCTTGTTGCGCATTGATGTGAGCGAAACTGAAACCGATGGACGACATTCCTGCTAAAAGAAGTAGGTTATTATGAGGTTGTTGTAAAGATAAGATGAAGAGTGTATAACCTTGTCCTCGGTTTTTATAGCCAAAATTCTCCTTTTTGGACCCATTAAAGCAGTGGCTAATACTTAAAAACACTCCACGGTTTGGTGGTTTATCTTCTTTTCGAGGCTTTTAAAATTAGTAAGGCAACTTTTAAGTTAGGACGAAGCATTACAGCCATATAAGTGTGTGTATAGTGTGTATTGAAGTATAAAAATATTAAGGAAGATGGTTATGCATAGTTGGCCATTTGTTTGATGATCACTTAAACTATTTGAATGCTAACCGGTTGGTAGCTTTTTCTGCTTTCGTTTGTGCATTAATTACTTCTTTTTGAAAGTTATCCTTTTTTCTTCATTATGCTATACATACTTTAGGTGGTGTTTGTTTAATCTATTTAAGTGAGTATAGGATTATGTTTTATAAGTTGTATATAACTTAAGATTTGTATTTATAAGTCTTTACTAAATGTTTGACTTAACTTGTTAACTTTTGTGTTATTTCAAGGTGAATATGTTAAATAAATCCATAAACGATATAAAAGGGCTTATGAATCCTCTTTAAATAAGTTCATAAGATTAATTAACAAAACATCTCAATAGTTAATCTCATAAACCTATTAAATGAACTAAAACAAACACCCCTAAGCTATATATATTTAAGTGTAAAGAAATGGTGTGAAAATATTCAAAATAAATGATTAGTTATGTAGTTTTAGCGGAAAAAAAACCTAGAATGTCATATTGGGTAAAGAAAAAGAATTTTCGGTGTTGTTAACTCTTGTTTATGATTAAAGATTTGTAAATTATAAGATTTTACTGAAAGTTTGGCCTCCTTTCTAAATACGCTCATAAGTAACAAAGCTCTATAAGAGGATTTAGTTGTTATAAATAAGCTAATGAGCTTGGAAACGAAATAAATAAGTTAAAAGAAAGATCGACACAAATTTTTTATATTTAAATGTAAGGAAATGAGTTAAAGGGTCGTTTTAAGACCTTCATCAAGGGTCAAATTAACATGTTCGTCTCAAAATCTGTTAATCAGATAAGTTCAAAATGGTTTGAGTTGACTTATGCATATTCAATTTAAAAAATATGATTACGATTATAAAATAGAATTTATAACTTACCCTATAATGCATAAAGTTAAAACTTAAAAGTGATGGGTTTACCGACGTATCCATTACAATATGCATGGCCGGCTCAATTCAGTTAAAAAGTTAAATTTATTTATGTTGATTTAACTAGCTTATTATCGCGCTAATGTTTATGTAGATTTTAGGTTTTAAGAAAAAACAATGTTATACATATCATAACATATATATCTTTACGTTTATACATATGTTGTTTATAATTATAATAACATATACACCTTTACGTTTATACACATGTTTTGATATTTTTTATTAAGAGATTTTAAAATAACAATAAGCTAAATCATAGTTCAAATTGAGTGATATTATAAGTAAATTATAATTTTGTTTTTATTTTAGTTGAGATTAGAATTAAAAAGAGAATGTTATTATGTATTGTATGAGGGTGTAAAATGAAAGTAGTATTTGATGAAATCATCAATCTGATCTAATAGTTAAAATTAAAGAAGTTAACCCATCCAAAGGTCTTTACTTCGCAATGTGGCATTTAAGCCTGATCTTTTATTATATACTAGATTAATGTCCCGCGATAGCGCGGAAAAAGATAAAAATTGAATCGATTTTAGGTTATTATGAAAATACAGTGTTATACTTATAATAATATATATACCTTTCCGTTTATACACATGTTGTTTATAGTTATAATAACATAAAAAAATTTACGTTTATACACATGTTTTAATATTTTTTATTAGAAGATTTTAAAATAACAATAAGGTAAATCATAATTTAAATCTAGTGATTTTTTTAAGTAAATTGGAATTTTGTTTTTATTTTAGTAGAGATGGGAATTAAAGAGAGAGAATGTAATTATTTACTTTAAAAGGGTGTAAAATGAAAATATTGTTTGATGACATCATCTATTTGATCTAACGGTTGAAATCAAAAAAGTTAACCCATCTAAGGGTCATTACTTCGTCATGTGACATTTAAAGTTCCTCTTTTATTATATATTAAAGATTAAAGATATTAAAGATAACATATACATCTTTACGTTTATACACATGTTTTGATATTTTTTATTAGGAGATTTTAAAATAAGAATAAGGTAAATCATAGTCCAAATTAATTGATTTTATAAGGAAATTAGAATTTTGTTTTTATTTTAGTTGAGATAGGAATTAAAGAGAGAATGTTATTATGTATTGTAAGAGAGTGTAAAATGAAAGTAGTATTTGATGACATCATCAAATTTGATCTAACGGTTGAAATAAAAAAGGTTAACCCATCCAATGGTCCTTACTTCGCCATGTGGCATTTAAGGGCTCTCTTTTATATTATATTAAAGATTAAAGATTATAGATTTTATATAATATCTTTAATACTCCATTTTAATATATAATTACCCTTTTAAATCGATAAAATTACAATCGTAATAAAAATTTCCTGAATAAGTATGATTTAACCTATATTATGATCTTAAGATTGAAAGAATTAACTCATTATTATACTGGTCATTTATATGCAATTATTTATACACGTTCAAGCTTTAGTTGGGATTAACCTAACCTTAGCTTATAGTCAATTTCACGACACATTTATCTATATCATAAATAACTTTGATTAAAGCAATTATATATGAAGATGATCCTCCAAACATGTACAGAGTAATTACTTACCAATAGGTTAAGTACAATAAACTTGAACATGTTGGTATACAAATCATTCATGTAAGTATTAGAATAAACGAATATTATCATAGGTTATATCTATGTTTATTCAAACTAAGCAAATTCAAAAGGGTTATTGACCCATTATCAGAGTATAGAGATTCAAAATTAAAAATAAAGTTAAGCTAATTAAACATGTTCTTATCCAAACTGTAATCTGACTGAATGCTTCTAACATAATCTTTAAATCCCAATCTTCATTCCTTGAATTTTAGGGTGTTTATGCTCCATAAAGACCTTGAAACCTTTAGAAATCGTTAAAAAGATTAATGAAAAAAAATTCCGATATGTATCCCATTTAAAAGTTTGTGCTTTTATTTATAAGTTGCCAAAATTGTCTCGCTAAGGTCGTGGTGCAAGCTAAGCTATATGTCGGACTGATGTATAGATAAGTAGAGTTCTTTCCTTGTTTCACAATTCTTCTCTTATACATTGTATAGACACAGCGTCGAGCCCAAGATTATATACACCCCTTGCAAAATATAAAATATATATTTAGGCCCCTTAAATACAGTTTACACATATATGTAAATGGAAATAATCATACTATCATCATTTTATAAGATGGGAGCTAAAATATTTAGCATATAGAAATGTATATAATATAAAAAATGTCTTTATAAAATTCGGGTCATGTGTAATCTCAATAATACACTCAGTGTCTCAATAATACACTCAGTAAAGCTCCCCTGTGTAGACACCAAAATGTCACTTGTTCGTCTTCATTTTCTGTCGTTTATTGTATCTTTCTTTTTTCTTTGTCTCCATGGATATCGCATATTTACGCTTATATATATGATATTTGATCATTTTCGTGTTAAAATCATGATGGATATGATAGCTTTTTGCATTTAATTGTTTGAAAGTGTTTATTCAAATGAAAGGTTTTAACATGGACCGGGAAGTGGTACATTGGCCGAAGAAACGCAAAAAAACGGCCAAAAGTACGCGAAAATGGAAGACTGGGGTTGACTGCGGCGCAGTGAAACACGGTGTGACGCAATGACAATTCAGATTAAGAACAACATTCGAGAAGGTTCTCACTGCGCCGCAAAGGCGCATCGGCTGATTTTTGGATTCTAGATTTTTGCCTATTTAAAGAGCCAAATCAAACCTAAAAGAATATCAGTTTTTGGTGATCTATTTTACGGATACAAAGTCGAATTTGGAGCAGCAATGTAATACTAGGATCTTTAAACACACAATTTTTTTTTTTTTTTTTTTTAAATCAACATTTTACAACGTTAACGGTTTTCTACACCATCTACATAACTTAGAAAAATGAAAGTTATTGTTTTACTTCTACTAAAATAACATTCATAATGTTTTAAGCGGAAGCTCTTTACAAAAGACTTAGTATTATATTAAGGTCCCCATCCATTCTTTACTTTGCTTGCCTTGCGATCTAGAGATCCTTTTTACCTTCAAACATAACAATCAACAAAATACGTTAGCGTTAAGCTAGTGAATATACTTTGTCACATATTAAAACATCTCTAAGACTATTTAAAGTCTTATCATTCTCTTCCTCCAACTATATAGAGTTGGTTCTCGCTTCATTACATACCCTCGCGGTATGCATGAAGTTGATTCTAACTTCTTCTCGACTAACGAAAGTCGATTCTATATCTTCTTGACATATAAATGTCTTCTCTATTCATCTCTAACTTAATTATGGTTTAGGATATCATTCTCATAGTTAAACTACTTTAAAAATCACTAAAAACTGGTTTAGGCACTACCTTCTCCGCAACTAAGAACCACTGCTCCGCAACTAAGAAGGCTGGAAATCAACCTTGGCTACTGAGTGCCAGATGCGGCGCACCAAAGCCTAGGTGCGGCGCATCTAGGCCAGTAGCTGTCACACCCCGCTAAAGCGGAAACACAGGATGTGAAGAGCAATAGCATTCGATACACAAGATATAGATAAACGCCAAATTATATTAAAGAAAACATAGTATCCAGGTTTACAAAGTTTAAAACAAAGTTACATATCCGAATTACAAAATGGGGTGTTCAACCAAACCACCCAAACCCTTCCCGTTCTTGAAGTCATTCACCCAAAAGCATAAAGTCACCAGCTAGCTTACTCGTTACCTGAAAATACGAGTCAAGTGTTAACTACGGGAGACGTAGTTAGTGAGCTACAAGTTTAAGTAAAGCATAGTTTCAACGCACAAGAAATTAGCGTAAAGTATAGTTTTCGAATTGTAGTTGCATAACCATGCATAGAGTATCGCATTCAAAATAGTTGTCACATAAAAATGTATAGAGTATAGCATTTGTGTTTATAGGCATTGACCACATAGCGCGACTATGTGACAATCCTAAGTAATGCCCAATGATCGTTGCTAAGCCTAAAGCCTACCCATTTAGTATTATGCACCATCGTTATAAGTCGTTGTGGTGAGTGTCAATCTACCCTAATAGCATTATCCATATCTACTAACGGTCCTTTCCAAAGGGATTAATAGCATCTAATGTCCTTGGTAGTGTCAGGAGTTTTCAATGGTTACTCACGTTCATGTTGTACAAAGTCCGCAACATGACGATCGATTGTTTTAGTCATTGGCAAATATAGCTTTCGTGTCCTCGACATTGTTGGCAAAACCCTCAACAATGCCGTCAAAATAGTTATTCGTTTTAGTATTCAACATATTAAGCATTTCATAGTAGCATTCAAAATATAAAAGTGTTTTCGTTATAGCATTCGAGTATCAATTAGTTTTCGTTTAGCATTCAAGTATCAAAGCGTTTATCAGCTTAAATAATGTTTAAGCCTAAGACTCGCATTTCACCCCAAAAGTATTAAAAACGTTTAAAGAGTAGGGGTTTGTAACTCACTGTTTGCGAAGATAATCGTAAGCGGGAACGGTCGGAAAGTGTGTCGGGAATCACCGAAAGCCTAATAATACCAAGTTTTGTTCAAGTGTTATTATGTTATTGTATAATATAATAAATAGTCTTTAGTTAAACTTGAAGTGTCAAGTTTAAATTGTCCCTAAAATAGTTCGAAATGGTTATCGTTATGTTTAGTCCGAAAAGTCAAAGTTTAGCGTTTTTATTTATATGATATGTATAATTTGGTCGCTGAAGTGGTTTGGAATTTCCAACGAAATTTGGGCAGCGCTTCCGCGCCCAAATTTCATTTCCAAAATTCCAAAGTCACTTTCCCGCTCACAATTCACATATATCACATAATCATAATAACGGGTTCCTTTTTGTATAAATGGTCCAACACAAGTCACCAATATGTTTATTTTTACCAAACTCAGTCATATATATTAAGTCTCGAAAAAGTCAGCGGTGTAAACAAACTCAAAACGGCCAAAACGACGATTTTCGGGCAAACAAGCAGGCCTGTGCGTCGTCCTGGCCTTAGGGACGGCGCACAGGTCGGACAGATTTGTGTTTTCGGGTATTTCTTGTAAAATAGTTTATTCCAACCATAGATTTCGACATGCAATCGGTTTAAACTTCATAATATGTCATTTTAACAGTTTATACATAACTTTTATCCATAAAAACAAAGATTTAAGCATCATTTCTTACAAACCCGTTTTTGTATAAAAATGGTTATAAAACTTCATCAAAACTTGTTTTTATAGCTTAGATCATACATACAATGAGTTAGATTAGTAATATAAGTAAATAGGAAGAGTTTCTACCGAAAGAAAGTGGTTAGATGATGGTCTAGGCGGATTTAGAGCTCCAAATGTGTAGAAAACGTTTTGAAACCGAAACTAACTTGATTCCCTTGCTTCCTCTTGATGTTAAACGTTTTTAGATGGTGAAAATGTGGGTTTATGTGGCTGTAACTTTCTGTATTTGGTGGAGTTATGGAGAGAAAATGAAGAGAAAAGGGGAGAGAGTGTGTGTATGTGTGTTTTTAGTGTGTGTTTGTGTTTTTTATAAAATGGAAATGAAAATGAAATAGGGGGTAATGATCATAGGGACATTGGGACAGGTCTTTGGCAGTATTTGAGTGTCCATACTCGAGTACGCTAACTGGTAACTTCTAAGTGTTTATTTTGATGTCCGATATGACTAACTTTATGTGCTATGTGGTTACGTAGACATAACTCTTAAGCTAAGCTCGTTGTAACTCACACAAAACTCTTAAAACAAAAGTTTACTCCATTTAAACCTTTAAGCGCGGATTGGGATCGGAATCATAAATCAACTTCGGAATCAAATTATGTAAGTCCTAATACCAAGAAAACACCTAAGGAACTTTCCTAAGTTCATAACGTATCATAATCTATAACTTTCAGTTAACGAAAAGGTCCAACGAATCAAAACGCAAAAACGAAAAATCACAAATTATTTTCAAACCAAGCCAGGACGCCGCACAGTAGCAGGGCTGATTGTCGTTTTTGATTGTTTCCTGCACTTACACGTTAGTTTGCGCCACTTCTAGTTCCTATTTTGTGACAACCGTCAAAATTCAGGTACTTGTTCAATTATTATACCTGTTCGAAACGCTAGTTACCCTTTTGATCACGTTCGCTCTATTCTAGTTCGTAACTTTCGAGTCTGTACTTTGCCGGAACCAGTGTCGGAATAACCTTCGGAATCAAATTATAAGTCCTAATACCAAGAAAACACCCATTGAACTTTCCTAAGTTCATAACTTATCCTAACTAAGAACTTATAATTAACAAAAAGGTCCAACGAAGCAATAACGCAAAAAACGAAAATTTTGAAAAGGCTGAAAATTGCCCGGTGCGCCGCACCTAGTGCAGTGGTGCGCAGCACCTCGCGCCAGAAATTCAAAATAATTACAATTTTAGTCCTTTACTCGTTTTTACAACCCACCACCCATTTTGGCCAATCAAAAACGTCCCTTTACTGCTAGTTTACTGTCCCAATGCCAGATTATCACCCCCCTTTTATCATTTCTTTTCATTTCACTTTCATTTTTACAAAAACTAAAAACACACACATACTCTTTTCTCTCTAAAAACCCTCAAGAACACCTTCATTTCCAGAAGCATTTCATCATTAAAGTCCATATTTAAACCATACAAATCGTTCCAAACCTCAAGAGAAGCAAGGAGTGTTGTTATTTCGAAAAAGGACCACGGTTGTAAAGATTTTTGGAGCCCAAATCCGACCAAACTCTTCATCTAAGCTTTTCCTTCGGTAGATCTCTTTACTTTTAATATTCTTACACAAATATTCAATTGCATGTAAGATCTAACGGTTAAAAATATGATTTTTCATAAATCTATGACTTTTTACGGTCAAAAAAACGTTTTTAATCGAAATACTCTTTAGATCCACGAATCTGTGGATGAAAACACTTTTGAAACTGTTAAAATGATGTCTTAAAGGATATTTACTAATTGCATGTTCGATCTAAACAACAAAGATAAGTTTTATGAAGTTTTATGCCACTTTTCTCACAAAAAACGATTTTTATCTAAATAGTAATTAGATCTACATTTTTGTGGTTAAAAGTGGTTTAGAAACTGTGAAAACTTTATTTTATATGGTATCTACTGGTTGCATGTCGAAATCCATAAGTCACAAAACGTTTTTAGCAAGAAAAACACAAAACGGGATTGAGACAGCAGCTAGGTGCGCCGCACCTGTGTCCAGGTGCGCAGCACCGAGCTGGTGTTCTCCCGAAAATCATCGTTTCACTCGTTTAAAAGTTATATATATGTTCTGGACTTCTACCAATATCATTGTGGGACTGAGACAAATAAAAACAAGCATAATGGTGACTTGTATTGGACTTTTGGACTTAAAATGAACTATAATGTATATAATATCGTGTTTTAGGTGATTTGTGAGCGGAAGTGGTAGTACAATTTTTGGGCATGAAATTTGGGCGCGGAAGCGCTGCCCAAATTTCCTTAGAAATTGTAAATCACTTCAGCGAGCAAAAGCACCTAAGGCCTAATGATCTAAAACGGTAAATCGGACTTTTGGACAAAAACGATACATTTACCTTTCGGACTATTTTTAACTATACTTTACTTTGACACTTAACGTTTAATAAAGCTTATCTATATTACTATATAAGAACATAATAATATAACGACTAATTAAACTATCTTGGTAATCATTAGGCGATCCGTGATTCCCGGCTCACATATTCCGACCAAGTTTCCGAGTTCTCGTTCTCTTCGCAATCCGTGAGTTACAACCCCTCGTTTTTATATGTTTTTACATGAATTTGGGGGAAACATAAGATTAATTGCATTTTTAAACCTTATGAATCAAATCGCAATACATCAAACTTTGACTTATTAAAACTTTGACTTTTGAGCGATTATTTGACTCTTATGCGTAAATTATTTGACTCTACTTAAATTTATTGGTTCTCTCTCTTTCAACTAAATTAATTATTGATGCTTGTATGTGTGACCGACCCTTGATTGAACTATGACATGTTCTTAAGTGATAGATCTCTCTCTCTCTCTCTCTTTTAAATAAAATTACTTAGTGCCCGATGTTTCTGTTTCTCTGACTTTCACACTATTAGCTACTTAGCCGTTAGTAATTATGGGTATCGATACTTAGGAAAGAACCGTTCCTTGCTTAGATGGCAGTCTAAGTACATATTACTAAGATCAGTTTAATTTCCCGTTGAGAGGCGGGGAGTTGGGGCCGCACGGTTGGATAATCGGATTAGTTGTGAACACTTAAGTTATAGATGCCAAGTGGTTGATACAAGAAAATCTAATTAGTTACTTACGCATAAACTTATAAACTTTTAGCGATTGTTATCCGCTTCTAGTATTTGACTAAATTTGACTCTATTTGGTCTTTACAAACTTAGGGCACTAGTTCGCCCGTTACTCAGATTTTAAAGTATATAAATTTTAAGCGACTTTCTCCGCTAATCTCCTTTATGGAAACCTCTACTTTTATATACTTCACTTACATTTTGATCGCCTATTTAAACTGTAACTCACTCACTGCGTTTTCGTAGTTGACACTTTATCTTATGTTTCAGGAAATTAGTGTAAGCACGTGATGCATGGCATGGACGGGTCGAGGCGGTCGTGTGAGAACCTATTTGGGAAAAGACTTGGCCATTTGTTTTGGGGAATTTTTAATGAACCTTTAATTTGTGTTTCAATGTACTAAATTATTGTGTCTCGCATGGATTTGTAAACACTTTTATTTTAAATTAATGACTTGATGACCGTTATGTTTTATATGACCTGTGATATGATTTTCCAGCTCTTCACATTCCGTGTTTCCGCTTTAGCGGGGTGTGACATATTTCCGCTAACAACTTTAACTATAACTTGAGATAATATACTTGTCAATCTTCAAGATGTTAATACACAATTTTAAGCACATAAAAATATGAAAATGAGGCTCGTATACTCACCTTGGTGTCGAAGTACGTTTACTACTCTCTTGTTGCTTTGCCCTTCCCTTTGTCTTTTAAATCTGAATTTATAAGACCAAAAACAACTATAGCTTTCAATACTCATAACAACATAACTAACAACTTTGTTACACATTCTTTTCTAAAATCTTAACATTAACTTGTTTATCCGTTTTCTACCCATCGTGCCACTTTTGGGGTCTTTGACCCATTAGGCTTTTATACATACATAGAAGCATTTTCAACTTACCCTCTACATTATACACATAACAACACATTATATAAAATGGTCATTTCTTTCTTTTAACAATTTCTACCCATTTGCCACACCTTGGGTCTTTTGACCCGTTTGGCAAATACCAATTGAAGACATCATAACATTACACTTTATTATCCATAAAACTAAAATATATAATCCTAACATTAAATTAACATACACAAATGCCCAATTTAACGATTCTCATGATTATCCCCAAATTATTAAAAACCTAATTTTATCAATTAAGCATTTCTACTTCTAATTAAACATCTAAATAAGATTATAACATACTAGCATAACTCAAATTTCATCAATTAATATCAAGTATATAAACTCACCTTCTTTTCTCCAAATACTCCTTAAACTAGGTCTTCTTTAGTCTTAATCTTGATGCAATTTCACCACAACACACTTCAATTACTAAAATTTTAGAATTTTCTTGATTACTCTCAAGAACACACACACAATACACTTAAAATTTCTGCACTTGACACCTCACAATCCTAGTCATACTCAAAATCTCGAATTTACATCTTTAGTCCATTAACTTTTCAAGTTTTGCTAAATTTACAAAATTACTAATATTGTTAACCATATAAGTCCTTTCTAACCGCAATTAACTATTTTTCTTACCATTCTAGTCCTTTATATATAAAACTTCTAAAATAAACATAAATATAAAACATATTTATCATAAATAAATAAATACTTACGAAATATTCTAATTTCCGAGAACTGGGATGTTACAAGCAAGAAGAGCAAAGACGGAGAATATGAAGAGAGACCTTCATTACTTTCGATTCCCAAAATCTTTTACCTCTCTACACTACAAATAAAATGCCATTTAGTGGCATAGAAAAAGTGCCACAAAAACCGAAAAAGTGCCACTAAAGACTGCTTTAGGAAACAGTGGCCCAAAGAAAAAGTGCCACTAGAAACGCTACCACTAAATCCCTATAGTGGCACTTTTCAATTTTGCCACTGCATCTTTAAGTGTTTTAATGGCACTTTATTATTTACGATAGTAGATAAAAAAGATTTTGTGGCACATAATTTATGCCAGTAAATACTCACAAAAATCAAGATATCAAGCTACTTTTTAGTGACACATATTTTGCCACAAAATCTATTTTATAAAATTATATACCACTATAGCACTTGTTAATCATATTTATAGACATTTATGCCTCGTATGTTATTATATAGGAAGTACACAATAAGATTGCATAATATAACATTAAATAAAATTTCAACATTCTTTCACCATTCTACTCAAGTACTTGGGGAAATAAATTCCTAACGAAAGCTTAAATATGTCATAATGTTGTACTATGATGTGTCTGAAATAATGCATATTTTGTAGCCACATTTGTCGTATTTAAGCATCGTTATCTGCAACTTTTGTTATGATTTGGTATATTTTTAGTAAGATTTGCAGACTAAAGTGATATTTGGACCACGGAGCGAAAAGGAGCTGAAACTGGCTTGAAAAGGAGACAAACGAGCAGAAAATAAGAAATTTGAGAAACAGCCGGCGGCTGAAATTCCTTAGCCGGCGGCTGAATTAAAGTTTTCATTAAATTGTTTTAAACGTGCCGCGGAAGCAACTTTTGGGCCCGTGTGTGTCAGCCGGCGGCTGAAATGAGCCAGCCGACGGCTGAAGTGGAAATTTCAGTAATCAGAGTTTGATTCGAATACGTTTTTCCGCTTGGCTTTTGCTTATAAATACAAGACCAAAACGTTCAGAAAATATACTTTTCCATTATTTTCACCTGCATTCATCTTGGAGAGCTGAACGAAGAGTCCTAGAAGCTGTCAAATACGTGGAAGCTTTTGGTTAATCTCTTTTAACCAATTCTGATTTTAGTAATTGTTTGATTCAAGTTATTTACATTATTTTTCTTGATACAATGAATTGTTTAAAGACCTATTTTGTTATTTGCTTACAATCCAACATGAGCTAAACTCTTTAAGCGATTGCTTGGATTGTTGAACCTGGATTTATGTTTTAATCAAGTTTATGTTTGAACTTATTGATTTTTCCATTATTATTTACGTTTAATCGCGATCCATGTTTATTCAAAGTTATTAAATTTACTACTTAGCGTGATTGATAGATCTATAACATAACTAGCGTTCTTATATGATTTATTAGTTATTTGCAATTATATAATTTATTAAATAATTGTAGCTTGAGACTTAATTGAGATAGGCTAAGAGATTAGTAATTTAATAAATTGAATGAACATGACAATTATATCAGGATTGAATAATTGAGACTTTTGTTAATTCGTAGTCGACAGATTAAATTGTAAATAATAGTGAACTTAAAGCACAATTTAGAGTGGATAAATCTAAGATAGCTCTTGATGTACGAATAGTCGTATAATCTTTCTCTAAAATTGTAGGATTAGATAACTCTAGCGGGAAATCTAGTTATCATAGGAATCACAGTTAAATCAATCAAACATATTCTTGTTAATTCATAATCCAGGTGAAACGTAATTCCAAGTAATCGTTGCTTTTAAATCTGATTAATTCTTAAATACTTTTCGAAACAGTTTTCCATCACAAATCCATTTAGTTAATTAATTTGCTATTTTTTTAGTTAATTGTTTTCTGAAATATGTTCTCACAGAACTAAAACGTCCCCCATATTTACTTGCTTTTATTAGTTTAATTACATAATTTGAGATAACGGATATTAATACACGTTCCCTGAGTTCGATCCGGACTTACTAATTCTATATTTACGTACGATCAGGTACACTGCCTGTTTTGTGTGTTAATATACGTTGGTAAAAATCCTTTTCTAAACTTTAATAAATTTTATGTTATAAAATACACATCAAGTTTTTGGCGCCGCTGCCGGGGAACGGTTGCTATTTTTATTCGTAATTTTGAATTTGTAATTATTCGATCCTTTCGGAAAGATTTATCTTTCTGGAAGTTGCATTCTTTTTGTATTACGTGATAATTGTTAATTGGACTAATCGGATTTTTGAAGTTACAATTTTTCAGGAAATTTTCACACAGCAGTTTTTAACCGCCGGCTGAACAAAAACAGCCGCCGGCTGATTGCCAGCCGCCGGCTGAATTTCGCCAGCCGCCGGCTGATTAGAGCTGTTTGTTTATTTTTCGTTTTATTGTAATTTTAATTTTCGGTTTGTTTAATTTTCAGTTATCACGGGCTACTGACATATTTTCTTCTGTTCTATTAGGTTTTGCATGACCCGGAGTTCAAATCCAAATCTTGTAGAGCCTTTCGAAGATCCGGAGAAAGCCTTTCGCATTCGACGCAGACTGTTTTCCCCAAAAGCTCAACCACTCACCAGTTTTAAAGTTCGCCAAAACGAAAGTTTCAAGTCTGATTTTATGCAATATTCTGACGAGGAATATAACCAGCTATCTGATCAAGAGGACGAGAAACCAATCCCTAATTCACCAGTTACCACATCAGATTCTGAGTCATCAGAGTCAACTGAAGAATCGGAGCACGAAATGGCAGTCAACATCAACGAGATCACTTTGGAGGAGTACTATGCTCTTACCCCGAATGTTGCAACAGACATTCCCAACCCTGCTGTCACTCGAGGAGCAGACTTCCAGCTTAAGGGCCAGTTTCTCAAAGAACTTCGAGAGAACCCTTTTAATGGAGATGAGAATGAAGATGCGAATGTTCATGTGGAAAAGGTTATCGAGATTGCTGATGCTTACACCATTCCTGGTGTGACAAAGGAGGCTGTTATGTTACGGGTGTTTCCGATGACACTCAAGGGAAACGCGAAAAGGTGGATTGGGAATGAACCGGCCAATTCCATCACTACTTGGGCCGATCTGAGGGCCAAGTTTTTGAAGAACTACTGTCCCCCTTCAAAAACCTCTAAGATGATTGATGACATCCGGAACTTCACACAGGATATTGGCGAGTCACTTTATCAAGCATGGGAGCGCTACAAAGACATGTTACACAAATGCCCCCAGCATGATCTCAACACTCAGCAAGTCATCAAGACATTTTACAAGGGGGTTGATCGTCAAACTCGTAACGAGTTAGACTCTGAAGGCAAAATTCCACGGAAAATCCCGGCTGATGCTTGGAGTGCTATTGAAAAATCTGCTAAACACTCCAAACTGTGGGAAGACGGTGGTAAGGGACGACGGCAAATGGCTGATAACAGCGACGGTCTCGCTGCTATAACAAACAAACTGGATGCTATGGGAAGAGACATCAAGCGCGTCAACGAGAAAGTACATGCTATTCAAGTTGGTTGCGAAATTTGCAACGGTTACCATCTAGCCAAAGATTGCCCTAGGAAAGATGAGGAAGAAGCTACTGAGGAGGTAATGTATGGAGATTACCAAGGAGGAGACAGGAATAATAACAACTATCGCCAAGGAGGAGACAACAATGGTTATCGCAAGCCCTACAACAACAATCAGGGAAATTCAAACGGGCAGAAACCATATAGGCAAGGACCACCTGGGTTCTATGCTAAGGAAGCTCCTAAGGCGCCGTTTCCACCAAAGGATGATTTGCAGGAACTGATGAAACAACTAATGACAACTAATAATCAGTTTATGCAAACCACGATCAAGCGAATGGATGACACTGATTCCATCATCCGTAATCAAAGCGCTTCGATCAAACAACTCGAAGGGACCATGGGACAATTAGCAAAAGTAGTGCAAGAGAGATTTCCGGGACAGCTACCGAGCTTCACGGAAACGAATCCTCGAGATCATGTCAAAGCAGTTACCACCCGAAGTGGTAAAACTCTCAATCCTTCTTTTACAGGTGTTACTAACGATATTTCTTCTGATTTTGCACAGGTTAACAAAGAAGACGGACAAGAGAACGCAGAAAAACCGCTGAATTCTGCTACTGCTGAGTTTCAGCCGGCGGCTGCCCAAAGCCAACCGGCGGCTGAAAGCCAACCGGCGGCTGGGATATTTCAGCCGACGGCTGAAACGCTGGTTTCGAAGAAAAATTCTCCCGCTACTACTACGAAGCCAAAAATCACACCGGTGATTAAGGACTTCACACCTGCTGTTCCATACCCCGCTGCTCTGAAGAAAGACAAAGATGCTGTCACGTACCACAAATTTCTCGAGAACATGAAACAGCTTCACATCAATATTCCGTTCATTGAGGCGATTGCTCAAATGCCGAAGTATGCGAAATATTTGAAGGATCTTGTGACAAATAAGAGTAAACTGGAAGACGCTTCTAAGGTCACCATGAATGCACGCTGTTCCGCATTAATGCAAAACAAGTTGCCTCCGAAATTAAGCGATCCAGGCGCTATTTCTATTCCTTGTTTAATTGGCAATTTAACTGTGAACAATGCTTTAGCTGATCTAGGAGCAAGTATTTCTTTGATGCCATATTCCATGTATGCTAGACTAGGTTTAGGAGAACCAAGACCTATTCGTATGTGCATTGAATTAGCTGACCGCTCTGTCCAATATCCTAGGGGAGTCGTTGAAAATGTTCTTGTTAAAGTTGATAAATTTGTGTTCCCCTGTGATTTTGTCATTCTTGATATGGTAGAGGACCCTAGAGTACCGATCATCCTAGGACGTCCATTTTTAGCTACATCTCACTCCTTAATTGATGTCTTTAACCGTAGAATCACTATGCAAGTAGGAGATGAGAAAGTCGTTTTTAATGTTAATGATTCAATGGAATATCCTTCTGCAGTAGATGATACTTGTTATTATTTAAATGCATATGACATTTCCGATGATGAGTTTGTGCAGATGTTACTGGAGGATGATCAGACTGACTCGTTCATTAACGAAGGCTGGAGTGGCGATTTTGACTCTGCAAAAGAGCTAGCTGAATTTGATATGCTACTGGAAGAGGTCAAATCTACACTGATCACCGAAAAACAGGAAACGAACGAAGAAAAACCACCAGCAAAATCCAGCCGGCGGCTGTCAAAAGCCAACCGGCGGCTAAAAAGTTGCCAGCCGGCGGCTACAGATTCTCAGCCGGCGGCTGATTTGCCCAGTACAGGGATTTCGGTTCACGGTGTCCCATGTTCACGAGCTGAGATCATGGAAATTAAAACATCGATCGAAGAACCACCCAAGCTGGAATTGAAGCCACTTCCGTCTCATCTGGAGTATGCATATTTGCAAGGTACGAGCGACTTACCTGTTATTATTTCTTCTAACTTATCTTGTGGGGAGAAAGATCGTTTATTGCAGGTACTTAAAGCTCACAAGCAAGCTCTGGCATGGAAGATTACTGACATTCGGGGGATTAATCCATCATTTTGCACGCACAAAATTCTAATGGAGACAGATTTCAAGCCGGTTGTTCAACCGCTTCGACGTTTAAACCCGAAAGTCAAGGATGTGGTGAGGAAGGAAATTATCAAGTTGCTGGATTCAGGACTCATATACCCTATTTCTGACAGTCCATGGGTGAGTCCGGTGCATGTGGTTCCGAAAAAGGGAGGTATGACAGTCGTTGCCAACGAAAAGAACGAACTAATTCCTACACGAACGGTAACAGGGTGGCGTGTCTGCATTGACTACCGAAAGTTAAATGACGCCACCCGCAAAGATCATTTCCCTTTACCATTTGTTGATCAAATGCTTGAACGGTTAGCCGGGAAAGCCTTTTATTGCTTTTTAGATGGTTTTTCAGGTTATTTCCAGATTCCTATTGAGCCGGAAGACCAGGACAAGACCACTTTCACGTGTCCCTTTGGCACGTTTGCTTATCGAAGGATGCCATTCGGTCTGTGCAATGCACCTGCTACATTTCAGCGGTGTATGATGGCAATCTTTCACGATATGGTGGAGCAATTCATGGAGATCTTCATGGACGACTTTTCGGTCTTTGGAGACTCATTTGATTCATGCTTGGAACACTTGGAGAAAATGTTGGCGAGATGTGAACAGTCTAATTTGGTGCTTAACTGGGAGAAGTGCCACTTCATGGTCCGCGAAGGAATTGTTCTCGGACACAAGATCTCAAGTGCGGGGATCGAGGTGGATCAATCAAAAATTGAAGCCATTGCGAAATTACCCCCACCAACGAATGTCAAGTCGGTAAGGAGTTTTCTAGGTCACGCAGGTTTTTATAGACGTTTTATAAAAGATTTTTCTAATATTGCGCGACCTATGAATCAACTCCTCGAAAAAGATTGTAAATTTAATTTTTCTTCTTCTTGTTTAACTGCATTTAACATTTTGAAGGAAAGATTGATTTCAGCACCGATTATGACTAGTCCCAATTGGGATTTACCGTTTGAGCTAATGTGTGATGCGAGCGATTACGCGGTCGGAGCAGTTTTAGGACAGAGGATTGAGAAGAGATTTAAACCAATCTATTACGCCAGCAAGACCCTTACAGATGCGCAGGAAAATTACACCACCACTGAAAAAGAACTGCTCGCTGTTGTCTTTGCTTTTGATAAATTTAGATCTTATTTAATCATGTCTAAAACTATTGTATTTACTGACCATTCTGCTTTGAAGTTTTTGTTTAGCAAAAAGGATGCCAAACCACGATTACTCCGCTGGATTTTACTTTTGCAGGAATTTGACATTGAAATTCAGGACAAGAAGGGAGCGGAGAATTTGGCGGCAGATCATTTGTCTAGGTTGGAGAACCCGGAATTGGAGAAGCTGGATGAGTCGGTCATACGAGACACTTTTCCCGACGAAGCTCTCATGACGGTTAAAGTAAGTGACGAGGTACCCTGGTTTGCGGATATTGCTAATTATTTGGTTGCCAAAACACTTCCCACGAATAAAACTTATCAGCAAAAGAAGCGATTCTTTGCTGATTTGAAACATTATTTTTGGGAAGACCCGTTTTTGTTTCGTGCTTGTGCAGATGGCGTTATTCGGAGATGTGTTTCTGGAGCTGAAAAAGACAAGATCTTACGCCATTGCCATTCGGGACCTGTAGGAGGACATCATGCTGCAAATTTCACAGCTAAACGTGTTTTTGATGTCGGGTTCTATTGGCCATCAGTGTACAAGGACGCTCAGGATCATGTGAAGAAATGTGACGCTTGTCAACGGACTGGTAATATTTCTTCACGCGACGAGATGCCACAAACGGGCATCCAGGTATGTGAAATTTTCGATGTTTGGGGTATTGATTTTATGGGACCCTTTCCTTCAAGTCGGGGAAATAAATATATTTTGGTAGCTGTCGACTACGTATCAAAGTGGGCTGAGGCGAAAGCTTTACCCACCAATGATGCGCGAGTCGTCGTTCATTTTTTGAAACAATTATTTTCCCGATTTGGCACCCCTAAAGCTTTAATTAGTGATAGGGGTACACATTTTTGTAACGCCCAACTTGAGAAGGTGTTAAAAAGATATGGTGTAAACCATAAATTTTCAACAGCTTATCACCCCCAAACGAGCGGACAGGTCGAGGTTACTAACCGAGGCTTGAAGCGCATTTTGGAAAAGTCGGTCAGTACAAATCGTAAGGATTGGTCCGATAAATTAGACGATGCTCTTTGGGCACATAGGACTGCATTTAAAACTCCTATTGGTTGTACTCCTTATCGTTTGATTTATGGTAAAGCATGTCACTTACCCGTTGAAATTGAGCATAAAGCCTACTGGGCTTTAAAAGCCGCCAATATGGAAATGATTCCTGCAGGGAAGAACAGGTTCCACCAAATCCAGGAGTTAGACGAGTTGCGCATGAACGCGTATGAGAACTCGCTATTTTACAAGGAACGGACGAAGAAATGGCACGATAAGCGAATCAAGACGGATAGGAACTTTATCGACGGCGATATGGTTCTTCTATATAATTCCAGATTGAAGCTATTTCCGGGGAAATTGCGGTCAAGGTGGTCAGGGCCGTATATCGTGCTAGATGTTTTCCCCTACGGTACGGTGGAGATCGCCAACGAAAAGGGCGAGAGTTTTAAAGTAAATGGGCATCGTTTAAAGAAATATTATGCCGATGGACGCGACAACCAGTTTGATCTATTTGGAGACGACGAGGAGCTCGATCTCCATGAACGTGACGGTTAAACAAACTTGGTTTGAGTCGAGCTTAACGACTCATCACTAAACAAACAGCGCTTACGGGAGACAACCCGCTTCTTTTCCTTTTTCTTTTATTATTATTTTGTTAAGAAAAATAAGAAAATACAAAAAAAATCAGAAAAACAACAAAAATAAAAAAATATATGTACACTACGCGTTTTTTATTTTTTTTCTTTAATATTTGAATTTTTGTTTCAGGCACCTTAGATCATCATATGAGAGCGGCTAAACATATCGGACACCAGAATTTCAACCATTTTAGTCGAAGTAATGCCGGAACTCCAAATTTTCAAAGGAAGCTACGCAGATTTTTTTGAGGAAGTTACGCTTTTACCAGCCAAACATTCTTTCCATTGCTACTTTCTTTCACCGACATTTAAATGGGGGAGCTTTTTCTATTCCTTTCTCTTTTTCTTTTTGCACTTACTTGCTAAATTTTATTTACAATGAGGACATTGTATTGTTTAAGTGTGGGGAAGGGGTTAGGATTGAATCTATTTGTCCTTAGGAACAATTTGTGTGAAAATTTTAAAATTTTTGACACATTTTTCGTAATTAGTTTTAACTAGTTGCATAACTAGGCACACCTACCCATTTCAATTTTTGTGAGGATTTGAGCCATTATAGCATACATTTTATATGCTTTTATCTTCATTTGTTATGAGTGTGCCGGTGACCTGTAGACTTTAGAACTTGACACTGTATACGCTTCGAGGCTATGAATGAGCATAAGTTTTTACTTATCAGTAACTAGGAAAGAGGCAAAAGAATTAGGATTGTTAAACAGTTGATTGGCCTATTCGTTTCTTATAGTTAATAACTACACTGGTTATTTGACTCACACTACCTATCGAGCACTCGTTTTTAGTGGACGTTTAGATACCATATTTGCGCCAAACCTTTTTCTTTTATCACCTTTCCAGATATATTCCATAAATTGAGCCTAATGTATAAGTCGTTTAATCCAAATATTTTAGTTGAAAATTCCCTCTTTCTTAACTTGATTGATTATTAGACGGAACGTTATATGTGATGGCATGGAGTTAATTAATTTACTTAAGTTCACGAAGAAAAGTTATTGGTGGATATAAGTTAAGAGTTATTCAGGATA
>CAJVGC010000001.1:52852274-52873900 GCA_910822075.1 Senecio squalidus | reverse complement strand
TAAAAGAATATCAATTTTTGGAGATCTATTTTACGGGTACAAAGTCGAATTTGGAGCAGCAAGAATAGCAAAGACGGAGAATATGAAGAGAGATCTTCATTACTTTCGATTCCCAAACTCTATTACTTGTCTAATTCGATTCGGTATTATGTTTAATTACTTTTTTATGTCGTTTTGATTGATAACTATGAGTAGCTAAACACTTTAACATTCGTTTGAATTGGAAATCTTTTGGAATGATTTCATTTTTGTTTTTGAATGTTTATTAGATTTTAATGTTTAATCGAATATCAGTTTTAGTTTAAATCTTAAATATTGTTTAAGTTTCTTAAATTCTTTATTGATTGAAAATCTAGTTATGTGACAAGAATCTAGTTTTACGTTAAACATTGAACGAATAAATCAATCGTTTTATAATTGATTAGAATTATCAATATTCGAGAGGAATTGGTAATAGAAACTAAAATAATTAGGATAAAACAAGAATGTTAGTCTATAATTACAAGAGATTGGATTAGTAAACTAAATAAGTTATTCGGGAGTAAGCTTTATAAGATTAAATCATAAACATCAACTTGATTCTTAAAGCTTAGTTATTTGGGACTTTTACTGTATTCGAGAGAAACGGTATTGTGTTAGATAATTGAAGTTAATTAAGTATTCGAGAGGAACTTAATACTAAATTAGGTGAAAGTCAACATTCAATTGCTTGAGTGAAATCAAACCATTAGTGAACTACCCAAACGAGTGATTTTCCCTTAAATTAATAAAAAAAAAATCAAATAAATATTTTCAAAACAACGTTTTCACGTGACAAATTACTTTCTTAATTAGTTTAAGAAACGTGACAATTCGTTCACAAAACACACACTTTTTAGATATTATAAAATCTTTACTTAAAACTTAACTTAGTCTCTGCGAACGAATCTAATTTTCCTGAACTATCCTACACATGATTAGGTCCACTACCTAAGTGTGTAATCGAGTGTTAGCGTATTTCAAGTTTATAAATATACTAGATTTTGCACATCATCTATCCTCAAACATTATTTACCATATGGATGAAGCTAGAAATATTCAAATGTGTGTTTTTGCCTAAGTTTTAGTTCGGAAGAACAAAGTTCAATTTCCAAATTAAAACTTAGTTTTTCAGCTTGAAGTCAACACTAAAGAATTTAACTCTAATGATGAAAATTCTCTAATGAATTAATGTCAACAACATCAAATTTAAAATCAAGTTGATGGCATACTTTATTAATAAGTGTTCATTGAAGTATTTACGTCCGAATATGAAGATGAAGATGAATACGTAGGTTTTTGTTTAGAGTCGGAAGTGTTTTAATTAGCATGTATTTATAGTTTTCATTTATAGAGAGTATGTTGTGAGGTCTACAAATAGAATGATAGGTTGTTAGAGTCGTGTGTCTCTCGAGCTAGTGTATGAGAGTACCAGTGAGCTTAAATGTGAGATATTTTCGTAACGATTTTTCTCGCCAAAATCGTTCTATGAAGAAATAAAAGCATACTCTTAAAATTTAACAACTTCTCAATCCAATTAGATATTAGAATCAATCAAATTGAGAGATTTCACATCTCAATTTCAATTTCAATTCACTGATTTCGTATTGATGCGTAGGGTTAAATATCTTGTCAATTGATATCAGAGCTGGAAAATCAATTTATTTTGATCCAGTGCATCTATTTGATGTGATTCAATTAAAATTAGTCAAGTTATCAGTGTTTTGTAGAATCACAAAAGTTCTAATTGAATATTAAGAAAAGTTATCAAAGAGTTTGTGGATTTTGTTTAAAATTTGGAAGAAATTGTTGTTGTGGAATCAGTTGAAGGTGTTTTGGTGTTTATGCAGTGTTTTCGGATAGATTTGAGTTAGGAATGTGAAGGATCAGAGTTTATATAAGATTGAAGCTAATTAGAAAATTTATAATTTGAAATTGAGTAGAAGTTGTTGAAGTTAAGTATTAAAGAAATTGTAATTGATGAAGAAAAGGTTAAAAATGATGAACACGAAGCTAAGAGTCTATTCAGAATACAAGTCTGCATACTATACAAGCTTGTAAATTCAATTCAATTTGAGTCAATTCAATCAAGAAAAATGAAGAAATTAATTTAGATGATGAAACTATGGATTGATGTTGTCGACGGTGATGATATTGAATGAAATTATGAGTGATTGTACAAGTGGTAATGTAGATGGTACATAGATTGATACAAATGCTGAAGTGAAGAACAAAATGTTTTGAAGATATCTTTCTTCACTATACAATGAATCTGTTAGCATCTTACTTGTTCAAAGATTGACCAGAAGGTGTGATGTTGATGATTATGATAGTAGTGTGTATGATTGACAGTTCTGCAAGGTTCATTTCTTTTTGCATCTCATGAGGAATCTGTCACCAAGTTCAAAATTCATTCTCTAAGTAAAGAACATTCAAAGTTTTCTACAATATGAAGATCCTCTCAAGTCTGAATAAATTTTTGTGAAATTGTTTATTTAAGATAAACAAGTTTCTATATTCGAAGTAAATAACTAAAGAAAAAGTTACTTAGTTGAGTCAAAGATGAAGATGAAGACAAAGTAACTTAGTTAAGGCAAAGAAAAAAATGAAGACAAAGTAACTTGGTTAAGTCAAGTCTGAATACGAAAACAAAGTAATTTGGAATTGATAAATGATCATCAGACGAAAAAAAAGTTCATCAATCAAAACAAAGAGTGAATAGTGGACTTGAATATTGAACATAGTTTCGAGTGTGAATAACTGAAGTAAAAGGAGTTTACAATGGAGAATCATTTGTTGTTGATTTGAAGATGTTCATAGCATCATTCAAGGAGGAGATTGTTGAGCATTAAAGAATATGAATGAAGCTAGAAATGTTCAAATGTGTGTTTTTGTCTAAGTTTTAGTTCGGAAGAAGAAAGTTCAACTTCCGAATTAAAACTTAGTTGGTCATTTTGAAGGCAACACTAAAGAATTTAACTCTAATGATGAAATTGTTCTTCCGAATTAAAGTGAACAACATCAGCTTTAAAATCAAGATGATGACATAGTTGAAGTGTTCATTGAAGTATTTACGTCTTAAGATGAAGATCATCAACATTAGAAATAAAGAAGATGAATACTTAGGTTTTTGTTTAGAGTCTGAAGTGTTTTAATAAACATGTGTCTCTAGTTTTTATTTATAGAGAGTATGTTGTGAGGTCTATAAATAGAATGATAGGTTGTTAGAGTCTGGTGTCTCTCGAGCTAGTATATGTGAATACCAGTGAGCTTAAATGTGTGATTTTTTTGTAACGATTATTCCCACCAAAATCGTTATATGAATAAATCAAAGCATACTCTTAAAATTTAACAAACTTTTAATCTAATTAGAGATTAGATACAATCAAATTGAGAGATTCCGCATTCCAATTTGAATAACAACTCACTGATTTTGTATTGATTCGTAGGGTTAAATATCATGTCAAAGATAATTACTTTACATTTTCAATACTTATGTATCAAATGCGTTTTGTTCTTTCGAATATATATTTTAAATTGATTATAAGAGTACTATTTATCATATTAAGTAGCTAAGTATATAAACTTAATGTTTTATTTATATTATGTTTATAATATTACAATAGACTTATGTATAATAAAAGTTAATAATTATTATTTTATTTAGTTTATTTATTAAAGTAACTATTTCAAAAATCATAATTATAATACATTTATTCTAGTTACTTAACTATTAAAGAACTTAATATTTAATTTAATTTTTAGATGATTATGATAATGCATTAAATTACATTTAATATTTTATATATTTATTATTAAGTTACAAAATTTATATATTAAATACTTTTAAAAATATGTATTTAAAATATTGAATAACTTAAATATATTTATTATAATTAATGGTCAAAATCAATTTTACTTAAAAAAAAGTTTTTAAAATAAAAATAAAAATTTAATATATTATATAGTAGTATAGATCGATTAGACAAACGAACGCAACAAAGAAACCAAAGGATGTTTAAGTTGATTAAAATACTACCGACCAAAAAACATATGCACTTAATCCAAGCGGTTTCCAAGCTGGCAAGATAAATAAATTGAATATTAGTGGATTTAGGAATAAAAAACGAGTTTATATATGGTTCTCAGTTACTATGAATGCTTACTTGTCAATTTTGAAGTATTATATAAAATGACTTTATAACAAGATTATAAAAATATATTTAAAAGGTTGTTTGTTTAAGTTTTTTCTTTCTCTTTTTGGTATATTAAATTACTATATTATTGTTTCGTGATATAGAGGCCAAATATGAAAATTGAATTTTAAACTTTGTCTTTGTGTAGATTTAAGTTATTATAAAAACACAATTTAAATTCATATAATAACATATATATCTTTACGTTTATACACATATTGTTTAAAGTTATAATAACATATATACCTTTACGTTTACACTTGTTTTGATATATTGTAGCCGTAGATTTTAGAATAACGATAAGGTAAATCATAGTCCAAATTGAGCGATTTTATAATTATTAACATTATGTGTTTCTTATTTCAGTGGAGATGAAATGAAAGATAGAATGTAATTATGTATTCTAAGAGAATATAAAAACGAAATAATATTTGATGACATTACTAATTTGATATAACGGCCGAAATTAAAGAAGTTAACTAATTTAAGCGATCTTATTTCATCATATGACATTTAAACTCACTCTTATATTATATGTTAAAAAAAGGATTTGTTTAGATTTTGTTGGTTGATACATTATTATCTTCTAATTTAATTTCTGTTTTTGAATTGCTATGCGTGCCTGATACAATTTTTTAATCGGTTTGGGCTTGCTGGGTTATTTTTGCTTCCTGGGCTTTGTCCTCGTCACGTTAGTCCGGCTCCTAAGCTTTCCACCTGCTTTTGTTGCTGCTTTTGAAGTTTTCGCAGGTCCCAAATATACCCATTTCTTTGCGCCATCTTCAAATCATTCTCTCCAGTTTCATAATTCGGATCACAAATCAAAGGTAATATCTCCGTACTTATCTATTATTCTCCAGATCTGATGTTAATTACGCCTTAATTTCATGAATTTTTGATGATTATTAACTAAGCTTATGAATACCTGATTTGAATACGATCGAAATATAGTATCAATACGGTGTCGTTTAACCTCTGGAATTGAAATTAGTCGATTATTAACTAAGTTATAGATTTCAGTTTGCGTTACTTAGCTCAGGAATACTTGATTTGAATATAATCGTAAATCGTATATCGATACGGTGTCGTTTAACTGCTCTGGAATTGTTGATCAGCTGTGTTTTACTGTTTGTGTTATAATTTTCTTTGAATTCATACTTGATATGAATATCGTATCGTGTAACAGCTGGAATTGCTGATCAGGTTTGTTTTAACTGTTAATGTTATATTAAATTTTGAAATAGGCTTGATTTTCATGAAATTAGATGATTATGAGCTAGGTTTTGGATTTTAATTTATGTTTTAGAGCTTACGAATTACATGATTTGAATCGTTTTGTTGTCGTTTAATAGGCGTGGAGTTATACATTAAATGGAGAATAGGTGTGTTTAACTGTTTATGTTACTTTTAGTTTGGATTTGGTGTGATGTTCATGAAATTAGATGGTTATGAACGAAGTTTTAGATTTCAGTATAAGTTACGGAGCTCACGGTTACATGATTTGATTATGATTGAATCTCTAAATTTTGAAGGTTTAAGTTTGTTGCAAAACTGTGGTATTTTGCATATTTGAAATTGATATGTTGTAGTTTATCAGCTGGAATTGTAAGTGAAATGGATAACAGGGTGTGTTTTGACTGTTTGTGTCATAGTTTAATCTGATTTAGGCTAAATTTGGAGGTATGTCGTTTAGGAATATGTGATTTGAATGCGATCGGAAATTGTGGAAGTGATTTGAAAGGAAACCGACTTAAGTTTGCCAGATTATGTTAGGTTGGGGGTGTTAAAATTGATAGGTTTTAGTTTATACATGAAATGCATAACTAGATGTATTGTAACTGTTTGTGTTATATTTAGGTTAAATTAGGCGGGAAAAAATATAATTTGGGTATGGAGTTCAGGAATTAAGGAAGTTTTTGTTAATTGGAGGTATGGAGTTTATGAATGTGTGATTTGAATGTGAGCGGAAATCGTAAGTGATGTGTAACGAAAAAATGATTTAGGTTTATAGTTGGATGCCAAAACGGTGGTACTTTGTATGTTTGATTGGAAAAAAATGATTTAGGTCAATAATTTAATGCCAAATTGTTGTACTTTTAACAACTTTAACTGTGATAAAAGAATGCAGGTTTTATGTTTGATATGAGCGATACTAGGACGTCGGATATGAAATAATCACTAGAAGTCTGCAAATATGTATAAGTTGTAGTCTAAGTTTGTTTACTTTTGGGTTTTTTTTTAGATCTTACTTATTTGCCATATTTATTAAGTTATATCAACAATATATGGTCGACTCAAATCAATATGATTAACTTTTTTTAATGATTAGGTATCTATGACATCAAAGCGTTCATGAAATAAAAATGGATGGGATGTAGTTTTCTTGAGTTAATGTAAGTATCTCAAACCTAAAGAGTAAAGACTACCTACAGCTGAAAATTCTTGTACGATATATGAATATTGGAATCTGTTTGTTATGTAGCATTTTCATCGATTAGCTTACTATTGCCAACTGTAATGGAATGTTCTGTGATCCCATACAAAACGGAAACAATCCAATTCATCAAAAAAATCACATCAATCATAGTATTTGAACCTTCACTGTTCGTTTTGCAACGGTACACTTATTTTGGTAGTTTATTAGCATTATGATATTTTGTTTCTATCGTTTTCTCCGTATTCTGCTCTTATATTAACTCTTCTTTCTACTTCCTCCCCATAAGTAGTATCATCTATGTTCATGCGTTAAGTTTAATACAAAATATATGTTTATTTAATAATTTTACAGAATACAGAATAATAATCACGAAAAAATAACCCTATAGTTATAAAGAATTACAAATGTATACACGTATAGTGAGATACGTGCCTAACGAATCCAACCTTTTATATAACTTAAAAACGGTCTATCTGGTACCGGTATCAACTTCACAAACCAACCAATTGGTTGTGTAAACTAGAGAAGATCAACTTAAAAAAAATCAAGAAAATGGAATCCAGACAGCACTAATAAATCGGAAAAGGGGAAGGACAGATACTGGCTCTTTTGGACTGATAGTAGCAAGAATAAATCGGAAAAGGGGAAGGACGGATACTGGCTCTTTAGGACTGATAGTAGCTACTCCTCTTTATCCAAGTGCCTAACAAGAATTTTGAAATCAACGAACCCGTGCAACGCACGGGAAACTTCCTAGTTTAAATTGATAAATCAACATCAACAATGTTTTATTATTTTTCATTTGCAATAAATAAGACACAAATATATCTGTGCAAATAAAACCATAATTCCAAAATTTTAAGAGTTTACATTACAGACAGATATTTCATTTGCACTACCAATTATGCAAATCATACAGGATTAGCCTTTTGATCACATTTGTAAAGACAGTGACAAAAGAAATACTTTTCACATCGTCCATAGGTTACTAATCCAATTGTCTTCATGCAAAACACATTACAATCATGTTTTACGCAATGTTGAGGTTGAAAAAATGTCTTGGCACAGAAGTCATCTGCTATCACCATCTCCGTCCCTTTAAATAGACAACATGTTTATTTTGTCAACAACGTAAAAACAAATGTCGAGAGAGAGAGAGAGAGAGAGAGAGAGAGAGAGAGAGAGAGAGAGAGAGAGAGAGAGAGAGAGAGAGAGAGAGAGAGAGAGAGAGAGAGAGAGGTACCTAAAACCACAAAAATCATGAGAAATGTAGTCAGAATAATATTTTTCGACATAATCAACTCCGTGCAACTAACTACTAGTTTTTTTTTTTTCTTTTTTCATGTATTTTTGATAGATTATATATAGAAACATTATAAGATAAACTACAAACAATAGTTATAAATGCATTTATTAAATGGGAATAACTTTCTCTAGCAATTATGGTAAATTAATTAAGTTGTCAAATTAAAATTATATGGGTGAGATTTCCTAAAACAAAATCATTAATAGTTAATAATACGCAATAAATATGTGACACTTTAATACACACAAAAAATTCCAAAAAAGGAAAACAAAAAATTTCTTATATTTTTAGTATTAATAAAAAGATGAATTAATTACATAAAACGTCATTGGTTATATCATTTTTTCAACTTTCGTCCCTACTTTTTATATTTGGCATAGATTGTCCCTAAACAAAGTTTTCTCTTACACTTTACGTCCATCCTTTGTTAAACTTAACACTTTTGATTTAAATTCATGTAAACAGGTCGGTATACCCTTATATCAAAGGACTTTATCTAATCTTAAATACATAAAGTAACTTATCAAAAGTATTTTTCTTTCGACTGAATCCAAAATCAAAAGATAAAAACTAGTAACCCGAAAACACAAAAAAGAAGAATTAAAACGAAAAAAAAACAAAAAAAAAAAAAAAAAATCAAAGAACAAAATCAAAACATAGAACCGTTAATTTGGGTCTACATTCTTCAAAAATCGGTTTTTTCGAATATGTTCTTGTCTTCGGCTAAAACGAAACCGTTTGGAACCAATCCAACCAATTTCATCTTATTACCGTCACCGCAAACGCCCAGGCCCCACATGTGTGACAGAATAGGCCAGGGTTTCGAATGTGGGCCCCAACATATGTTGATGATTTGTGGACATGTGTTTTACCCAACGTCTTTGTAGGTGGGACGGACGCGTACATTAAAATATGTACGGAGGTGAGAGGTACCTCCCAAATTACCTTTTTTTATATCATCTAATATTATATTCATACTAATATACATATAAGTTCCTAATCAACAATATGCCAATCGTAACTATGTATTTTCTGTTATATTAAGATAAAAGCAAAATGGGTTATATTTAATGTCCACTTTATGTATATCATTATGTATATCTAATTCAATTAGGAAGTATTATACTACTCCTAGGTGTAAAATATACGTAAAACCAAATCAAGTATCATAGTACACGGAGTAATAATTAATATGAATAACTCAATCAAATTATATATATCACATGAACTTTCGACTATAATAATATAACCATAATTTAACACCTGGTATATTAACGCCAATAACTTGGAGAAAAGGTCTCATATAACTTTTTTTTTTGTGGTTTTACGTTTATTGTTTAAAAAACTTTAAATTGATAACATGCTTTAAGAAATTAACATGGTCTTGAGTGACAACATAAAGTTAACATAAATGGGAGAGTGGTTAACATGTATCAACTAGCTTATTTCTCACAATTACACAAATATTAAAATGTATAATAATATGTATGTTTATTATACCTCCATATCAATTGTTTTTGCATACCTTAAAAAAAGTAGGTGATGTTTACACCACCGGTTTTAGTGATTTACCACTATATTCACTACTACAAAAAGGGTTATAGAGACTGGTTATATGGTATTATAGAGACCTGTTCCGTACCCGATCTCTTTGAAGCAGGTCTCAAGTATAGAGACCGGTTAAATAACTGGTCTCTATATTAATATAGAGATCAGTTATTTTAAAAACAACATGTCTCTTTAGGTTTATTTACATTATTTTAATTTATTATAGAGAGCATGTGTTTTGAGAAAAACCGGTCTCTATAACCTTCATATATTTTTTTGTTTAATTTTTATAATTTAACCAAAAACCTGCTATTATATATTTTAAAACCTCCTACAATATATCTAATAAAAAATTATAATTTCAACCAAAACACTAAATTTCATACATTCAACAACCAAAATCATTACATTGATATTTCATGTAATCCGATGTCAATACAACCTACCAAGTAATGAAATAGTCTAAAACATAGAAATTAGTTCAAGTAGGAATAACAAATCCGTTTGAAAACATACCAACTACAAAATCACACACGTTCGGGTCATAAGGTTGTCTCTTTAACCATGGGATCTATATAAAAAGAAAACGATTAATATCATTATCATGAAATAAGAGAGTTAAATTCAATAGAAGTAATGATTACAATGATTTAATACTACTTACAGTTGATGTAAAAGAATGTTGCTGTAAAAACACAAATTCATACATCCATCGCATTACATAATACCCAGATTCCCAAGTAGATGATTGTTGTTGGACCTGCATTTTAAAACGAAAATAAACTGAGAATTATGTAATATAATGTCGATGAAATGTAAATAAAACATATAAAATAACGACGATGAAATGAAAATATATATTTACCTTTGCCATCTCCCAATTAAATCTTCGGAACATCTAAAACGAAAATAAGCAATAATGTCATGTTATACTTTTAAAAACAAAATAACTATAAATTTATATGAATATATTAAACTCTTACCGATTAATAATGTGTGTGATTGCAAAGTTCTTCCAATTCTTCGATCTCATTGTAGAGTCCAAAATAAACCCCCGATATTCATTCTTTAAAAACACGAATAACGATCAATGATTCCTGCAGTGATTTAAATGCAATGAAATTAAGACGTAACTTCTCAATATACGAATAAAAAAAACCCATATAAGATTATGCAAGAATTGAAATAGTATTATATTGTATTAACCTTTCATGATATGGTAATAAAAACACATCTATATCTCGTCCACGTTCTGTCGCCTCTTTCAAATAACTCTCGACACCTTTTGGATTATCTAAACACGACTGGGCATCAAATAAAAACGGGTTAAGAAAAGCACACTTGTTTCCTTTCGGGTGTACGATCATCTCCTCATGTAAGATCCTAAAAACGAAAGATAACATATACTTTATGTAAAATATGACTGAATACAATAAAAGACATGGGTTATAATTTGTTGTTATTTTAGGACCCAAGACATATCAGTGTCTCATTGTATATATAATATTCTAAATATTTCAATTATATAACGAAGTGTATACTTACGTGCAATAGAGTGTTAAAATGGAAACATCGAGATCTTTCTTTGTCAAAAACCGCATAACTTCATCCGCCACAAGTGGGACATGAAACACTTCATTCTTACCAAAGATCAGGCCATCAATATCAAAAGTTGCCCCGCTAGTAGGATCAGCCCGCTGCATCCAACGATTGTAAAAGGTTTTTACAACTTTTGGCCTGGTCGCAAGTATCCCAGCAAGCTCTTTCATTTTCTCTAGTCGTGTAATTTGTACCTATACATCGATATAAATCTATTTATATTATGCAAATTTAATTTAATAATCATTACGTTTTGATGAATATACTAACTAATAGGATTTAAGGCTTACCGATGGGGGAGTAGGCACATTTTGAGACAACGTTTTTGAAGTAGACACCTTTAAATCCTCATTTCTTGTATTTGACGGTGATTTTCTTGTTATTGTTAAAACTTGTTTTGATAAATGACTAAGAAATAAGTAAAACTACACTTTCATAACTTCTACATTCCCTAAATACTAGTCCCAATATGATACGTCAAACAAATGGTCAAAACCTACAAAATACACAAAGTGGAAAATTGCGGTATGATCCACTCTCGGACCGTGAATAAACCGCCGTTAGGCTACAATCTCTTTTAATTTCTTAAAACAAATTTAAAGTCTATTTTTTTTTATATTTAATACTTATTGAATACTGATTATTCAAATGTCATTTTGAGTATATTACAAAGATAAAATATTGAATTCCTAAAAAAATTTAATTAAGATATTTCAAAACTCATTAAAGAAAAAAAATTAGGTGCCGTTCTTTTTTGAAAAAAATGTCTGAATAGGTTTGACCCGGTCAGAGCTTTTAAAAATTTTGTTATTCTTTTTTTTTTTTTTTCAACCAGAGACAAAAAAAAAATCTCTTTTTACCTCTGATACAACCCTACATAAAATATCTTTTTTGTCTTTTTTTATTTTTATTCCAGTCACCCACTCAAAAAATCTAACCCTAACATCCCTTCCACGTTCTCTCTCTTCTTCTCGCCATTTTGGTGGCAGCCACCGGAGATCCAATCTTCTCGGACGCCCAAGATTTTCACGGGGATTACCTCTTTCTCTTCACTAGTAAGTTTTTCATCCTTAAATTCAATTAATTTTTGAATTTTTTTTAATGGTTTGTCACTTGATTTCGTTATATAAATTGATATTGATGATTGTTTGTTAGATTTAGGTGATATAATTTTTTTAATATGTATTTGTTTTCGATTGCATATAAACTCCTAATATTAATTCGGATGTCGTTTTGAACGAAGGAAAAAAGAACATAGTATATTGATTTAGATACAGAGTTTTGGACCACATCTGATTATTTAGAGTTGGTATTCAGATTCAGAGGAAAAACCTTTGGTTCAAAAGAACAACACCTCAGTCTACTTCATTGTTCCACATAAAAACTATAGTTTTGTCTTTCAAAAGACTTACACTTTCACTTATCGAGTCTTTCATGGAATATTACATTACATAGGTAGACATCTCACAAACATATAGAAAGATGCTTGCCCAGTTTGTTTGATATTCTAACAATGCAAAAAGTAAAATTATTCAAATGTTTTGTCTTTGAATCCTCACAAAAAAAAAAAATCAACATACACATAAATAAAAGGTTACACATACACAAGATAAGATGCTTTTTTCTTATGTCTTGTCTCTCTATTAATTAAACAACCAATGCAACTCGAATATATATAAAGAAGTATAGGTGTTCGTAAAATCGATTTAATCGATAAATAATCGAACTAACCAATTTAATCGAATCAAATTAAATAACCCATTCACATAGCCGATGGTTCGGTTATGAAATTTTGTTTGATTATGGAAATACCTAATAACCTAATCATATTAACTGAACCAATTCAAATGTTTTAATTATCAATATTTAATATATATATATATATATATATATATATATATATATATATATATATATATATATATATATATATATATATATATATATATATATATATATAGAATAAGGATATTATAAAAAGGGAGTAGAAATAAAAAGGATAGGGAGTAATAAGGTGATGACACGTGGCAGAGAAAAAAAAAACCCATTATTATATCAATAAGGGTATAATAGTCATTTAACACCATCCTTTTACTTTTAAATCTAAAAACCAACCCTAACCCTATCATGTCTCTCTCTTAACACAGCCACCATTTTTTTTTCTTCCTCACCTTCTTCACCGGCGAGATTCCGGTGGAAATCCGGCGCCTTCTTCACCGGCGATCTCCGGCAACTTCTTCTTCATCGGCGAGGTTCTTCTTCACCGGCGGCAATCATCATCATTAGTAAGTAGTGTATCTGGTCGTTTGAGTTTTAAAAAGTATTTTCAAGAGTCAAGAAATATGGTAATGAAATCTGATGGTGGGCCTCCACGTTGGTTTTCTCCATTGGAGTATTGGACTACTCCTACTTCTTAAATAACAACAACAATGGAGGACCCCATCCCCTCTCTTACTCTCTTTACCAGGTAAATTAAATTACTACCAGTTTGTAATTAAAATAAAATAAAAAATATGAATTTGGTTTTGCAGGTGTCGATGGTACTGGTCTTTCACTCTAACACACTTTATTTTTTTAATCTTTAAATTAAATCAATTCCTTTTGTTTTTTCTAATCAAGATTCCTTCAATTAACTTTTTTTTTTTTACAGATTCTGTTTTCGAACGACGGATGAAGGTGATTTCCGGTGGATTTTCCGGTGACAGGAAGGTGATTTCCGGTGGATTTATACACATTGTTTGTTTCGGTGGATTGATACTTATGCACATTAATTTTTTATGCACATTGATTTCTTTATGCACATGTTTTTTTTATGTATATGTTTTGTTTGTTTTGGTGGATTGATTGTTTTGTTTTGGTGGATTGATTTCCGGTGTATTTTCCGGCGGTGGATATGTTTTGTATAAAAAAACTTACGTAAAATCAATACACACATTATTTTGATAAAATCGATGCACAAAGATTGAAATAGTTATGCACAAAATTGAAATAGTTATACACAAAGATTAAAAAAATGAGTAATCTGGGAAAATGAAAAAAAAAAAAAAAAAAAAAATCTGCAAATTACCAAAAGGGCATGAAAGTTCGAAAATATTACCAAAATGCCACCGCGTTGACTTTTCTTGATTCCCTTTTTGTTGACTAAATGAGTGGACAAGAATCCTTCCTATCCTTTTTATTTTAAAATCTTTTTACATTAACCTAACCCTATATATATATATATATATATATATATATATATATATATATATATATATATATATATATATATATATATATATATATATATATATATATATATTAAGTGTTTGCATATATTTAACATTAATGAATGTAGTCTAGTTGGAATCCATCATTGACTTTTCTAGGACATATGTTATGTTCGAGTCTTCTTCATTTCCTATATGTGTTACTTTTTCGTTTCAATTTGGTATTTGTAATTGTTCTACTATCATTTATTATTTGAAATGATTAACCAATGGTTAGCCGACAATGGACCTAAAATATACCCATTAACCAATTAATCAAAACCGATTTAACCATAACCGAACGGGTAATATCTTTCATTAATGGAAAGTTCGGTTTTAGTCTATAACCGAACCAAACAGCCCCATAAACACCCCTTAATTTTTGTTTTTAGTATATGTTGGGACAAAATTCACTAAGTATGTTTTGCTACTGATTAGTAGACAAGACTATGTCTACTGATCAGCAGTAAAACATATAGTTTAGTCCCAAGATACTGATCAGCTTCTAGATGGAAAGAACTGATCAGTATCTAGTCTTTTGAAGAACTGATCAGTAGCTACATACGGATCAGTAGAAACCCATCGTCCCCAACTAATCAGTAGAGGTGGATAATCACCGGCGACGACAGCTCATGAAGATCCTCAACTACTGAAGATCACCAACAACTAAAGTACTTTTCACGTGCTTAATCAGAACGCTTTACAGAGAGTTGGTAATTAGTTGGTAGGACAGTTTGATTTGAGATTAAACATTTTTATAGAGTATGGGCTATAGATTATAGTATAGTTTTAATCGATTGTAATATGTACTTGATTATAGCTTAGTAGCCTCAAGGATTGTATAAAGTAGTTCCTTTATCATTAGAGATGTTAACGTTGATTGTACTAATTGTAATTTCTCTGAAAATTAATACAAGTCAATTGAGGCGTTGTTGATTCAATTTTGTTATCTGATATTCAAGTTTATTCTTCATATAACTCAATTAATCATAACCTTGTTCTTACATCTTGTGTTTATCCGCTGCAACACAGTTGTATTTGTTTTAGATCTTAATCTTTAAATCAATTAATCTAATTGGATAATTGGTTCGATCCTCACAATATACATTCTTTAAAGGTTAGAAAACAAACATATAGAATCCAAACAATGGAGTAAAGTGCTTGAAAGACGGCTAATTCGGCGGTTTCCACGGTTGGACAGTGGATGGACCACGGTTACCTGCAACTTCAAATGTTCCTAATTATATCATACTTATTTTTGTGGACTCCTTACCTCTTGCAAAGATAATTTTGTTGGTATTTATACTCTTGTTTATTCAACTACCCTTGTTTGGCCTTGATTGGCTGCCGATTGGGCCTTGCTTGGCCGCCAGCTATCCCCTGCTCGGCCAACTCTTTTACGTATCGTGCTCTCTTAGAAGCTTGAAAGCATGGACGCTTGAAAGCGAGGCGGATTACGTTATCCGAACACTAATGACGCCGGGGCATTTCAGCTTCTCAACTTCCCAAACTCTGGATATCGGAAGTATCCAAACTTTCCAAATGTTAAAAGTATCCAAATAATGGCGGATGTAGCATGGTGGTTGGTGGGTATTGAACCACCCCAACCAGCCCACCAATCCATGTTTTAATGTGAGTTTATTTGTCAAAAGTTGATATTGGCCGCCCGAACTACTTGATTAAAAAAGTCTCTATATTGAAGTAAGATGAAAAGTTCATACCTTTTACATTTTTATTTCACTTACCTAAAGTGTTTAGGACAACCAAATTTGCTTTAACTCGTAAGTTGTTTAGTTTTAGATATAGGTTTCTTCTATTTACTAAAAAAATTCTCAATTGTGTATATTTATTTCTCGCTCGTATAATATTTTTTCTTCAACAACGATCCGCCTTGTTAGTGCAATATCTGTAACAGTTGTTCTAGATTAATTAAGTCTTTAGCTATAGTTTATTTGAGTCTGTATTGACCCAATAACATTGTATTGTTAAGTGGCCTATTTAGTATGTTATGGATGTTAATGGACTTTGCATAGTCCATGAGCCCATTAATGACACAAGCCTGTTTAGGGTTAATGATAAGAGACAGACAGAGGGAGAGAATTCTTGAAAGAATATTTATTGTAATTGAGTGATTCAATTAATAAAGTAGTCAGAATTCGGTAATTGTGTTCTTGTTTATTATTGCATTCGATTATTATTTGTGCTAATACAATTGATTACGAGTTTCCGCCCCGTGATTAGTTAGTTTAATCCTGTAGATCTGAACACTGGGACCTACACGCCCCCTTTAACTAAAATTCGTGGCTTCGTCCCTGTACCCAAGCTTCATAAGTTCCGAGTGTTGGATATTAGGGGTGGCAAAATGGACGGGTAGGGTCGGGTTGTATAATAGGTCAAAACGGGTTAGGGTCAAAATGGGTTACGGGTCAAACGGGTCATTTTAAAAATCGGGTCAAACGGGTTGGATGGGGTAAGGTCGGGTCAACCCTTAAATTTTTACATTTATTTTTTCATTACTAATAGTATAGTTTCTATTTTTTGTCCCTATTTTGTTTTATATAAACTACAAAAATAATATAAAATAAATTATTGAATTATAAAGTATAGTTTTAGAATTTGTAAGTATTTTTTGCAGTTGTGTAATTTATAAAATTATAAATACTCAAATAAATACCATTATATTACTATATTGCAAAAATATATTTTTTGATTTATAAGTTTTTCATTAAATGTAAAATAAAACTCCACTAAAGTTAAAAATCAAATTCATAAAGGCCTTTCTCTCTCTCCATTATGCAGAGTTGCAGGTTCTCAAATCAAAATTAATTGTTTGCAAGAAACTCTTCACCACCACCCTGTTGACCCGTTCGACCCTTTCAAACTCCATCATAGATCTTCATCTCAACCCGTTGGACCCGTTATCTAGATTTACCATGACCCATTCAACCCAAATAAGTAAAAATTCAACCCATAATGACCCGATTTTCATACAAAGGGTTGTGTTTGCCGGTGCTATTGGATATATCTCAAGCTCTAGGTGTTGGGATTATCCAAGCTTCCCAAGTTCTGGGTGTTTGGCATATCTCAAGCTTCTAAAGCTCTCGATGTTGGACTTTTATGTATTTTAAAGATGGGGGTCTTATAAACATAAACTTAAACCCAACTAACATTATCAATTTAGTTTAATTGGTTCAAAAGGAATAACTACAATTTGTTAACACAAATATGTTAAATAAAAAATTCTATTAAAAGAAATAACTATAATTTATTTAACTAATAATTGTTTGTAAATGATAATTATATGCTATACATATATTATTAAAATAGTTCTTTTAACAATCAACTTGGTAATTGTTAAACATCTCCACAACGAGGAGGTTTGAAAAATCCTCATTAGAAAACATTGACATTTATTTATCTTTTTCCAATTCAAAAACAATAATCATACGTTTATTTGAATTAATACATTTTTGGAAGTCTTCCATTACTCGTGTTAGTGGTTTTACATGCTATGTACTTTCATTAGATGATTTCTCACACTTTTCATGGATTTTTCCATTTATACTAAATCTGATGTTTTTTGAATTTTTTGTAAATATGTTTTAAACCAATTGAAATGTGACATCCAAATTGTTTAGTGTGAAAATGGTTATGCTCAATTTAATAATCATTATCCCTTTATATAAAAAAGAACAAAATAACATAAAGCTTTTGTCGTTTTAAGTATTGTAGTGTCGTTTTTTATTTTAGTTAGTGTTCAAAAAGGGCAATAATGTAAATTTTTAATCGATGTGTAGTCTTTTTCTATCGAAGATTCTTTTGTGATTGGGCAAAAATATAAGGCCTAGGTTATTAACACCCTCCCTATCATGTTAAATCAACCCCCTTCCCCTCTTATTCCTTTATGTCACATCTATGACACACATTTGTCATAGATGTGACATTTTTTTTTTTTTTTTTGTCTTTTTTTTGTCTTTCTGTTGTCGTTTGTTTTAATTTTTTAAGAATCGTAAAATAACAAACATTATACATAGTTTAACGAAAAAATAAATTGTGTATTAAAATGCAACATTCGTATTTTATTATTCATATATTCGGTATAATAAAAAACAGTACATATTGGTGTAAAAATCCCTATTAAGATATATAAGTTGCAACAAATCTTATCGAATTTGTGACTACCCTTTTCACAAATATACTCGATCTTATGTGTATACCCGTTCTTTTGTTTGGTTCTTCGCTTAACAATAACAAAACCTAGGTTTCGAGCTATACTTTACCCAAGTGGGTATTTAAGTACTATTTTTGACTTTATTTTTTACAAATTACACCTTTGTACAAATAAAATGTTTGTTCTGTGTGAAACGGAGAGTTATTCATATTGTTGAATAATATAAACCCGACAGTATTTGTTTATAAAACCTAATAATTTCACCTTTTTTTTATAAAAAACGAGAGAAATATTTGCATAAAAGTAATGTGTTTTTATAAAATATTAATATACGTGTATAAACATAAATGTATATATATTATTATAACTATAAATAACATGTGTATAAAATAAATGTATATTTGTTATTATACGCGTGTAATATTGTATTCTCATAATAATTAAAAAAAAAAGTGTTCATAAACATAAAGTTTACGATTCTTTTTGTTGTCTTTTTTTTTAATTTTTCAAGTATCGTAAAATATCAAACATTATACATATTTTAACGAAAAAATAAATTGTGTATTAAAATGCAGCATTCGTATTCTATTATTCACATATTTGGTATAATAAAAAACAGTACATGTCACACCCCGCTAAAGCGGAAACACGGAATGTGAAGAGCTGGAAAATCTTTACACAGGTCATATAAAACATAACGGTAATCAAAGTAAAAGTGTTTACAAATCCATTCGAACGACCAAGACACGATAGTTTAGTACATTGATACATAATAAAAAGAAAGTTTCATTAAAAATTCCCAAAACAAATGGCCAAGTCTTTTCCCAAAGAGGTTCTCACACGACCGCCTCGACCAGTCCATGCCATGCACATCATGCTTACACTAATTTCCTGAAACATAAGATAAAGTGTCAACTACGAAAGTAGTGAGTGAGTTACAGTTTAAATAGTCGACCAAAAATGTAAGTAAAGTATATAAAAGTAGAAATTTCCAAGAAGGAGATTAGCGGAGAAAAGTCGCTTAAAGTTTATATACTTTAAAGTCCAAGTAATGGGCGGACTGGTGCCCTACGTTTGTAAAGACCAAATATAGTCAATTTAGTCAAACAGTAGAAGCGTAT
The DNA here is from genome assembly GCA_910822075.1 of Senecio squalidus. NCBI lineage: Eukaryota > Viridiplantae > Streptophyta > Magnoliopsida > Asterales > Asteraceae > Senecio > Senecio squalidus. The sequence continues at coordinate 52,854,256 of CAJVGC010000001.1, read as the reverse complement.
ACCAAACGCTAAAAATTTATAAGTTTATGCGTAAGTAACTAATTAGATTTTCTTGTATCAACCTCTTGGCATCTATAACTTAAGTGTTCACACTAATCCGATTATCCAACCGTGAACGGCCCCAACTTCCCGCCTCTCAAACAGAAAGTTATTCAGAACTTAGTAATATGTACTTAGACTGCCATCTAAGCAAGGAACGGTTCTTTCCTAAGTATCGATACCCATAATTACTATACGGCTAAGTAGTTAATACTGTGAAAGTCTAAGTCTAAACTAGTCGGGCACTAAGTAATTTTGTTTGTAAAACAGAGAGAGTCGTACGTCCATCACTTAAGATCGTGTTATAGTTCCATCAAGGGTTGGTACGCATACAAGCATCAATAATTAGTTTAGTCAAAAGAGAGCGACCAATAAGTCTAAGTAAAGTCAAATAATTTACGCATAAGAGTTCGAATAGTCGTTCAAATAAGTCCAAGTACGTCCAAAATAAGTCAAAATAAGTCTATGTACGTTCCAAAAGTCAAATAGTTTATAAGTTCAAAAGTCAAAGTTTAATACGTCAAAAGTCAAAGTTTAATAAGTCAAAAGTCAAAGTTTAATACGTCAAAAGTCAAAGTTTGATATATTGCAATTTGTTTCATAAGGCTTTTAAAATGCAATTAATCTTATGTTTCCCCCAAAATTTATGTAAAATATATAAAACAAGGGGTTGTAACTCACGGATTGCGAAGAGAACGAGAACTCGAAGACTCGGTCGGAATATGTAAGCCGGGAATCACGGATTGCCTATTAATACCAAGGTAGTTTAATGAGTTGTTATATTATTATGTTCTTATATAATAACATAGATAAAACTTTATTAAACTTTAAGTGTCAAGGTTAAGTATAGTTAAAAATAGTCCGGAAAGATAATTGTCACGTTTTTGTCCAAAAGTCCGATTTAACGTTTTTGATTATTATATCTTAAGTGCTTTTGCTCGCTGAAGTGATTTACAATTTCTAAGGAAATTTGGGCAGCGCTTCCGCGCCCAAATCTCATGCCCAAAAATTGTACCATCACTTCCGCTCACAAATCACCTAAAACACAATATCATTTATATTATAGCTCATTATAGTTCAAATAGTCCAATACAAGTCACCATTATACTTATTTTTATTTGTCTCAGTCCCATAATAATATCAGTAAAGTCCAGAACGTGTATATAATTTTTAAACGGACAAAACGACGATTTTTGGGAGAACAACAGCTCGGTGCTGCGCACCTGGGCACAGGTGCTGCGCACCTAGCTGCTGTCTTTTTCCCGTTTGTGTTTTTTCTTGCTAAAAACGTTTCGTGACTCAAGGATTTCGACATGCAACCGGTTAAAACTTATTAAAACGTCTTTTTAACAGTTTATAAAGCATATTTGGTTACAATCCGTGGATCTAAAGGTTATTTATGTTAAAAACGTTTTTGACCATAAAAAGTCATAGATTTATGTAAAAATACATTTTCAACCGTTAGATCTTACATGCAATTGAATATTTGTATAAGAATAGTAAAAATAAAGAAATCTACCGAAGACTAGTCCTTTTGGTCGGATTTACGCTCCAAAAATCCTTACAAGACTAGTCCTTTTTGATAAAAACGACACCCCCTTGCTTCTCTTGATGAAGGGAACGATTTGTATGGACAAATGATGGATTTTAATGGTGAAAAGTTTCTGGAGTGAAGGTTTTCTTGAGAGAAAGTTGAGAGAGAATGGGGTGTGTGTGTGTGTTTTCTATTTTGTAAATGGAAAAGAAAATGAATAAGAAAAGTGGGGTATAGGGGGGTTGGGGACTGTCAAATGCCAGTAATTGATGGCTTAAGTCGTTTCTAATTGGTTGGTTTGGGTGGTGGATGTGTAAAAACGAGGCAGGGACTAAAACTTTAAAATATTTTGAATTCTGGCGTGAGGTGCTGCGCACCTCATCACTAGGTGCTGCGCACCGGGGATTTG
>CAJVGC010000001.1:52804301-52852174 GCA_910822075.1 Senecio squalidus | reverse complement strand
GATAAGCGAATCAAGACGGACAGGAACTTTATCGACGGCGATATGGTTCTTCTATATAATTCCAGATTGAAGCTATTTCCGGGGAAATTGCGGTCAAGGTGGTCAGGGCCGTATATCGTGCTAGATGTTTTCCCCTACGGTACGGTGGAGATCGCCAACGAAAAGGGCGAGAGTTTTAAAGTAAATGGGCATCGTTTAAAGAAATATTATGCCGATGGACGCGACAACCAGTTTGATCTATTTGGAGACGACGAGGAGCTCGATCTCCATGAACGTGACGGTTAAACAAACTTGGTTTGAGTCGAGCTTAACGACTCATCACTAAACAAACAGCGCTTACGGGAGACAACCCGCTTCTTTTCCTTTTTCTTTTATTATTATTTTGTTAAGAAAAATAAGAAAATACAAAAAAATCAGAAAAACAACAAAAACAAAAAAATATATGTACACTACGCGTTTTATTTTTTTTTCTTTCTTTTAATTTTTGAATTTTTGTTTCAGGTCACCTTAGATCATCATATGAGAGCGGCTAAACATATCGGACGCCAGAATTTCAACCATTTTAGTCGAAGTAATGCCGGAACTCCAAATTTTCAAAGGAAGCTATGCAGATTTTTTTGAGGACGTTACGCTTTTACCAGCCAAACATTCTTTCCATTGCTACTTTCTTTCACAGCATTCGACATTTAAATGGGGGAGCTTTTTCTATTCCTTTCTCTTTTTCTTTTTGCACTTACTTGCTAAATTTTATTTACAATGAGGACATTGTATTGTTTAAGTGTGGGGAAGGGGTTAGGATTGAATCTATTTGTCCTTAGGAACAATTTGTGTGAAAATTTTAAAATTTTTGACACATTTTTCGTAATTAGTTTTAACTAGTTGCATAACTAGGCACACCTACCCATTTCAATTTTTGTGAGGATTTGAGCCATTATAGCATACATTTTATATGCTTTTATCTTCATTTGTTATGAGTGTGCCGGTGACCTGTAGACTTTAGAACTTGACACTGTATACGCTTCGAGGCTATGAATGAGCATAAGTTTTTACTTATCAGTAACTAGGAAAGAGGCAAAAGAATTAGGATTGTTAAACAGTTGATTGGCCTATTCGTTTCTTATAGTTAATAACTACACTGGTTATTTGACTCACACTACCTATCGAGCACTCGTTTTTAGTGTTTTTGACGTTTAGATACCATATTTGCGCCAAACCTTTTTCTTTTATCACCTTTCCAGATATATTCCATAAATTGAGCCTAATGTATAAGTCGTTTAATCCGAATATTTTAGTTGAAAATTCCCTCTTTCTTAACTTGATTGATTATTAGACGGAACGTTATATGTGATGGCATGGAGTTGATTAATTTACTTAAGTTCACGAAGAAAAGTTATTGGTGGATATAAGTTAAGAGTTATTCAGGATATTTGATGGACCTTTTGAGCGGTGTCTTTAGTATAAAAAAAAAAAAAGAGATATATAAAAAAAAAAAAAGAATAGTTATTAAAGCCCGTACGAGGTAGCCAATATTTGTTAAAGTTGTTTGACGTTATTTGCGAGAAATAAAAATATTCTCAATTGAAGTGTTAAAGTTATTTGACGAAGTTTGCGAGAAATAAAAATTCTCAATTGGAGCGTCGAAGAATTAAGACGAAATTTGGTCTTAGAAGTTTCATCAAAGTGAGCCATTAGGGATAATTAATCAAGTTTTGAAAGTAATATAATTTTTGACTAAAATGTTTGGATTTGTAGACTAGTTGGAAGTTGATTGTTTCATATCATTCATATTATTTCACCTTTATCATATTTTCCATTATTTTACCCATCACCCATTGATATGACCATAAGCCCTCTGAACTAGTTACTTAGACTCTATTGGTGGAGAAGCGTATCGTTATCAAGCCTATGATAGAATACTTGTCATGACTGAGCTTTGAGCGATTTCACATATATATTACACTTAGATTAGCTTTTTGAGTGATTGAGTGTTATACTTCCCAAATCGTGAGATTGTTTAGTTATGCATTTAAATTTTGGCTTGGTAATTATTAAATCTATCTTCGTAAATAAATTTTTTGTAATTTACTCGACTCATTGGGTATTTTATTTTTATGGAAGATGTTTGTTTTGTTCTAGACTTAACAGTTTACTTGAGGACAAGTAAGATTCAAGTGTGGGGAATTTGATGTGTCTGAAATAATGCATATTTTGTAGCCACATTTGTCGTATTTAAGCATCGTTATCTGCAACTTTTGTTATGATTTGGTATATTTTTAGTAAGATTTGCAGACTAAAGTGATATTTGGACCACGGAGCGAAAAGGAGCTGAAACTGGCTTGAAAAGGAGACAAACGAGCAGAAAATAAGAAATTTGAGAAACAGCCGGCGGCTGAAATTCCTTAGCCGGCGGCTGAATTAAAGTTTTCATTAAATTGTTTTAAACGTGCCGCGGAAGCAACTTTTGGGCCCGTGTGTGTCAGCCGGCGGCTGAAATGAGCCAGCCGACGGCTGAATTGGAAAATTCAGTAATCAGAGTTTGATTCGAATACGTTTTTCCGCTTGGCTTTTGCTTATAAATACAAGACCAAAACGTTCAGAAAATATACTTTTCCATTATTTTCACCTGCATTCATCTTGGAGAGCTGAACGAAGAGTCCTAGAAGCTGTCAAATACGTGGAAGCTTTTGGTTAATCTCTTTTAACCAATTCTGATTTTAGTAATTGTTTGATTCAAGTTATTTACATTATTTTTCTTGATACAATGAATTGTTTAAAGACCTATTTTGTTATTTGCCTACAATCCAACATGAGCTAAACTCTTTAAGCGATTGCTTGGATTGTTGAACCTGGATTTATGTTTTAATCAAGTTTATGTTTGAACTTATTGATTTTTCCATTATTATTTACGTTTAATCGCGATCCATGTTTATTCAAAGTTATTAATTTTACTACTTAGCGTGATTGATAGATCTATAACATAACTAGCGTTCTTATATGATTTATTAGTTATTTGCAATTATATAATTTATTAAATAATTGTAGCTTGAGACTTAATTGAGATAGGCTAAGAGATTAGTAATTTAATAAATTGAATGAACATGACAATTATATCAGGATTGAATAATTGAGACTTTTGTTAATTCGTAGTCGACAGATTAAATTGTAAATAATAGTGAACTTAAAGCACAATTTAGAGTGGATAAATCTAAGATAGCTCTTGATGTACGAATAGTCGTATAATCTTTCTCTAAAATTGTAGGATTAGATAACTCTAGCGGGAAATCTAGTTATCATAGGAATCACAGTTAAATCAATCAAACATATTCTTGTTAATTCATAATCCAGGTGAAACGTAATTCCAAGTAATCGTTGCTTTTAAATCTGATTAATTCTTAAATACTTTTCGAAACAGTTTTCCATCCAAAATCCATTTAGTTAATTAATTTGCTATTTTAGTTAATTGTTTTCTGAAATATGTTCTCACAGAACTAAAACGTCCCCCATATTTACTTGCTTTTATTAGTTTAATTACATAATTTGAGATAACGGATATTAATACACGTTCCCTGAGTTCGATCCGGACTTACTAATTCTATATTTACGTACGATCAGGTACACTGCCTGTTTTGTGTGTTAATATACGTTGGTAAAAATCCTTTTCTAAACTTTAATAAATTTTATGTTATAAAATACACATCATACTACGTATGTCATGGTGAAATATACCGCTTTCCTCATTATGTATTGTACCTTATGTTGTAGTTGATGTTGTAGCTGGTGTACCTTCACCATGATATACCCATTCCAAATATTCTAAACGAAATCCCCAACATATGAGATGATCTAATACATCTCCTCTTTTAAAATAATACATGTTTAGGCAATGTGAACACGGGCATAATATCTTCCCGTCAACACTAGATCTTTCAAATGCAAACTCCAAGAATGTTTGTACCCCACTTATAAAAGTTTCGGTTGATCTTGGTGTAAGATACATCCAAGATCTGTCAATAACTATCTTAATAAAAGTAACAAAAGTTAACATTAAATTTACAAAATAGCAAATAAACAAGATGAAAAGTTTAGACAGTGTAATAAACAAACATCCTACTACATGCACCACTTTAAGATTTTAAATAACGAATTATAATAAAAACGAATAACCTAGAGTCGAAATTGGGGTCGTTTATTAAAGAAATACACTGTCTATAAATCAAACATAAAAACAACCCATTTAAAGCAAATATGAAAACAGGGCAAAACCGCAAAATTAATTTTAACTATCTAGGAAAGTGCTTCTTAACCTTTGACATGCACACCGGGTCATTGTCCATACCTTGATTGTGTGTTCCAAAATTCTTTCGTTCTAATCTGCATACTTCACAATGTAGCCATTATTGTTTCCCCAATCTATGTTGAAACAAATACTTCAATCTCAATGATCGAGCAAAAATAGGCGCTTCTTGAGGGTACCCCCATAGTACGAGTATGTTTTTCCAAAAGTATAACTAAAGTTTTATAAGTAGGCTACTGAAACAAAAAGTGCATCCTATTCAAACTAATATTCCTAATCTTTTCTCCACCGAATTATTGATTTACCATTCTTCCTAAATCCAATTTGTTTTCTTATTGTTGCATGCTCTGAGCTAACACTAATACTATATTCGAAGACCAGATCAAAAATGAAAACAAAACTCAATTGACCGACGACAAAAATTCTAAACTAACACTAATACTATATTCAAAGACAAGATCCCATCAGTAAATAAAACTATTTATTCAGTTTTATATTCTTACAATAACACGAACATAAAAACCCTAAATAGTTTCATACACAAATATAAATTAAATTTTGTGATTATATGAAATTATTTGCTACTCATTGACAACTAAAATCCAACATAACGAAATCAATTAGACAATATAAATGTTTTAGGGAATACCTTAGAGCAGGACACAAACCCTTCACACGAAACTTTAGTGGAGAGCAATGTTTAAGAAATCAAAACCCTATTTATAATTCTTAAGGGTAATAATTGAGTATTTTTGGAATATACACGGTGAATTAGAAATTCTTCAGAGTCTTCTTGTATTCCATGGAGGGAAAAGCTAAAAAAAATTCCCGCCTATGTGTTTTATTTATTGATTTTGGTAATTAGTGGCATATTTAGGAAAATTAAAGAATAGTTTAGAAGTATTCAATGGAAAAACAATATATATGTACCATTAATTATACGGGACTATAATGACATATCATATTTTATGCAACTAATAAATGTTACATTAATGGCATAAAACGTAAAATGACACTAAAACCGGTATTTTATTTAGTGGCATAAAACAAGTGCCGTTAAATACGTAATATAGTGGCACTTAATACTTATGCAATTAAAAGTGTGTGCCACTAAATGGTATTTTTTTTGTAGTGCTAATTAGATTTGATATTATGTTTAATTACTTTTTTATGTCGTTTTGTTTGATAACTATGAGTAGCTAAAAACTCTAACATTGGTTTGGATTAGGAATCTTTTGGAATCATTTAGTTTTTGTTTTTGAATGTTTATTAGATGTTTACGTTTAATCGAATATCAGTTTTAGTTTAAATCTTAAATATTGTTTAAGTTTCTTATATTCTTTATTGATTGAAAATCTAGGTATTTGAAAAGAATCTAGATTTACGTTAAACATTGAACGAATAAATCAATCGTTCTATAATTGATTAGAATTACCAATATTCGAGAGGAATTGGTAACAGAAACTAAAATAATTAGGATAAAACAAGAACGTTAGTCTATAATTACAAGAAATTGGATTAGAAAACTAAATAAGTTATTCGAGAGGAAGTTTTACAAGATTAAATCATAAACATCAACTTGATTCTTAAAGCTTAGTTATTTGTGACTTTTACTGTATTCAAGAGGAACGGTAATGTGTTAGGTAATAAAAGTTAATTAAGTATTCGAGACGAACTTAATAATAAATTAGATGTAAGTTAACATTCAACTGCTTGAGTGAAATCAAACCATTAGTGAACTACCCAAACCAGTGTTTTCCCATAATTTGATAAATTAAAAATATCAAATAAATATTTTCAAAACAACGTTTTCACGTGACAAATTACTTTCTTAATTAGTTTAAGCAACGTGACAATTCGGTCACAAAACACCCACTTTTTAGATATTATAAATTCTTTACATAAAACTTACCTTAGTCCCTGCGAACGAATCTGATTTCCCTGAACTATCCTATACATGATTAGGTCCACTGGCTAAGTGTGTAACCGAGTGTTAGCGTATTTCAAGTTTATAAATAGACTAGATTTTGCACATCATCCATACTCAAACATTATTCACCATATGGATGAAGCTAGAAATATTCAAATGTGTGTTTTTGTCTAAGTTTTAGTTCGGAAGAACAAAGTTCAATTTCCGAATTAAAACTTAGTTAGTCAGCTTGAAATCAACACTAAAGAATTTAACTCTAATGATGAAAATGTTCTTATGAAATAAAGTGAACAACGTCAAATTTAAAATCAAGTTGATGGCATAGTTGATTAATAAGTGTTCATTGAAGTATTTACGTCCGAATATGAAGATCATCAACATCAGAAGTAAAGAAGATGAATACTTAGGTTTTTGTTTAGAGTCTGAAGTGTTTTAATTAGCGTGTATCTATAGTTTTCATTTATAGAGAGTATGTTTTGAGGTCTACAAATAGAATGATAGTTTGTTAGAGTCGTGTGTCTCTCGAGCTAGTGTATGAGAGTACCAGTGAGCTTAAATGTGTGATCTTTTTGTAACCGTTTTTCTTGCCACAATCGTTCTATGAAGAAATAAAAGCATACTCTTAAAATTTAACAACTTCTCAATCCAATTAGATATTAGATTCAATCAAATTGAGAGATTCCGCACCTTCATTTGAATTTCAATTCACTGATTTCGTATTGATCCATAGGGTTAAATATCTTGTCAATTGATATCAGAGATGGAAAATCAATTTTTTTTTTATCCAGTGCATCTATTTGACGTGATTCAATTGAATTTAGTCAAGTTATCAGTGTTTGTAGAATCACAAAAGTTCTAATTGAATATTGAGAAAAGTTATCAAAGAGTTTGTGGATATTGTTTAAAATTTGGAAGAAATTGTTGTTGTGGTAATCAGTTGAAGGTGTTTTGGTGTTTATGCAGTGTTTTCGGATAAAATTTGAGTTAGGAATGTGAAGGATAAGAGTTTATATAAAATTGAAGCTAATTTGAAATTGAGTAGAAGTTTTTGAAGTTGAGTATTAAAGAAACTGTAATTGATGAAAGAAACTGTAATTGATGAAAGAAAGTGTAATTGATGAAAGAAAAGGTTAAAAATGATGAACACGAAGCTAAGAATCTATTCAGAATATAAGTCTGCATGTTATACAAGCTTAGATTTATGATTCGTAAATTCAATTCAATTTGAGTAAATTCAATTAAGAAAAGTGAAGAATTTGATTTAGATGATGAAACTATGGATTGATGCTGTTGAGGGTGATGATATTGAATGAAATTGTGAGTGATTGTACAAGTGGTGATGTAAATGGTACATAGATTGATAAAAATGCTGAAGTGAAGAACAAAATGTTTTGAAGATATGTTTCTTCACTACACAATGAATCTGTTATCATCTCACTTGTTCAAAGATTGACCAGAAGGTGTGAGGTTGATGATTATGATAGTAGTGTGTATGATTGACAGTTCTGCAAGGTTCATTTGTTGTTGCATCTCATGAGGAATCTGTCACCAAGTTCAAAATTCATTCTCTAAGTAAACAACATTCAAAGTTTTCTACAAGATGAAGATCCTCTCAAGTCTGAATGAATTTTTGTGAAATTGTTTATTTCAGATAAACAAGTTTCTATATCCGAAGTAAATAACTGAAGAAAAAGTTACTTAGTTGAGTCAAAGATGAAGATGAAGACAAAGTAACTTAGTTAAGGCAAAGAAAAAAAATGAAGACAAAGTAACTTGGTTAAGTCAAGTCTGAATACGAAAACAAAGTAACTTGGAATTGATAAATGATCATCAGACGAAATAAAAGTTAATCAGTCGAAACAAAGAGTGAATAGTTGACTTGAAGATTGAACATAGTTTGGAGTGTGATTAACTGAAGTAAAAGGAGTTTACAATGGAGAATCATTTGTTCCTGATTTGAAGATGTTCTAGCATCATTAAAAGGTGAGATTGTTGGGCATTGAAGAATATGGATGAAGCTAGAAATGTTCAAATGTGTGTTTTTGTCTAAGTTTTAGTTCGGAAAAACAAAGTTCAACTTCCGAATTAAAACTCAGTTGGTCAGTTTGAAGGCAACACTAAAGAATTTAACTGTAATGATGAAATTGTTCTTCCAAATTATAGTGAACAATATCAGATTTAAAATCAACACGATGACATAGTTGAAGTGTTCATTGAAGTATTTACGTCTTAAGATGAAGATCATCATCAAGAGAAGTAAAGAAAATGAATACTTAGGTTTTTTGTTTTGAGTCTGAAGTGTTTTAATAAACATGTGTCTCTAGTTTTTATTTATAGAGAGTATGTTGTGAGGTCTATAAATAAAATGATAGGTTGTTAGAGTCGAGTGTCTCTCGAGCTAGTGTATGCGAATACCAGTGAGCTTAAATGTGTGATTGTTTTGTAACGGTTTGTTGGGTACTGAATAGAATGGATGAAGCTATGAAGTCTTAAAAGTGTGTGTTCATGATCAAAATGTTTAATTCGGGGATAACCCAAATTAAACATAAAGAATCATTTAGTGAAGAATTCAATTCGGGTGAACATGTTACTTCATCTGAACTAAATGAAGTACACCCGAATTGAATTTAAACTGAAGAATAAGTTAGTCAACACAAGTCAACATTGAAGATTATAATTCGGATGATGAAGACTTTAATTCCAAGTTAAAGTAACAGCTCCAGAATTAAAATTAAGATGAAGACTTAGTTGTTTAGTGTAATATATATGTTGTGATGTCTATAAATAGTGTGATTAGTGAGTTTAGTCGTTGTCTTTGAACCCGAACTCATTCATTATGACTGCGCTCGAGCTTAAACAGAATGTAAAGGCTTTCCCGCCAAATCATACTATAAATGAATTCAAAACAAATCAGTTTACGTTCTATCAATTCCTTAATTTCAATTACTTGTTTTGATTCAATTAGATCATGAGATTCCGCATCATGATCTAATCATTCAATTCACTGGTTAAGAGCGTTACAGATCCTTTTTAGTCTTTGTCAATTGGTATCAGAGCTAGACAAATCAATTGATTAAATTCGATTGATTCTGGCTCATCGATTTGACTAGATTCAAGTGAATTCAGTCAAATTGTCAGTGTTTGTTTGAATCGAAGAAGTTCAAATTGAAATTGAAGAACGTTTTTGAAGAACTTGTGGAGATTAGTGTGTATCTGGTGGAATTGCTGGTACAATAATCAATTAGAAGTGATCGGAGTGTGAACCTAAACCACGAGTTATCAATTTATGAAGAGATGTGATTTGATATTGCAGATTTGAAATCGGATTGTGAAATCAATGTGTTCTAATGAGGTTGAAGGAAACCGAGATTGTTAATGATGAAATTGTTCTAATGATAATGAAGGAATGCAGATTACAAGTTTATCATGTATTGAAGAAAAAAATGTTTTCAAAAACATGTTTCCTCAAAACAATATGATCTCGTAATTAAGTTCATGATTCAGATTTATAATGATCATCTAAATGTTTAATTCAGATAAAGGTTTATGAGTTTCTATGAGAGTGTTTGTTGAGGGGGAGTTTTGGTTGATTATGATTGAAGAATCTGAAAATAAGGGGGAGATTGTTGATGTGTGCATTTTTAACCATGGAGAATTAGTTTCTGAAAAATCAGAAGAATTGTTTGAAGCTAATCATGGAGAATCATATTTGATAGTTTAAAGATTCATAACATCATCCAAAGGGGAGATTGTTGGGTACTGAATAGAATGGATGAAGCTATGAAGTCTTAAAAGTGTGTGTTCATGATCAAAATGTTTAATTCGGGGATAACCCAAATTAAACATAAAAAATCATTCAGTGAAGAATTCAATTCGGGTGAACATGTTACTTCATCCGAACTAACTGAAGTACACTCGAATTGAATTTAAAATGAAGAATAAGTTAGTCAACACAAGTCAACATTGAATATTATATTCGGATGATGAAAACTTTAATTCCAAGTTAAAATGAACAGCTCCAGAAATAAAATTAAGATGAAGACTTAGTTGTTTAGTGTAATATGTATGTTGCGATGTCTATAAATAGTGTGATTAGTGAGTTTAGTCGTTGTCTTTAAACCCAGACTCATTCATTATGACTACGCTCGAGCTAAAAGAGAATGTAAAGGCTTTCCCGCCAAATCATACTATAAATGATTTCAAAACAAATCAGCTTTCGTTCTATCAATTCCTTAATTTCAATCACTTGTTTTGATTCAATTAGATCATGAGATTTCGCATCATGATTTAATAATTCAATTCACTGGTTAAGAGCGTTACATATCCTTTTTAGTCTTGTCACGGTTATTCCCACAAAAATCGTTCTATGAATAAATCAAAGCATACTCTTAAAATTTAACAAATTTTCAATCCAATTAAATATTAGATACAATCAAATTGAAAGATTCCGTAACTCAATTTGAATAACCACTCACTGATTTTGTATTGATTCGTAGGGTTAAATATCATGTCAAAAATAATTATTTTTATATTTTCAATAGTTATGTATCAAATGCGTTTTGTTTTCTCGAATATGTTTTGAATTGATTATGAGAGTACTATTTATCATATTAAGTAACTAAGTATATAAACTTAATTTTTTATTTATATTATGTTTATAATATTACAATAGACTTATGTAAAATAAAAGTTCATAATTATTATTTTATTTAGTTTATTTATTTAAAGTAATTATTTCAAAAATCATAATTATAATACATTTATTCTAGTTACTTAACTATTAAAGAACTTTATATTTAATTTTATTTTTAAATGATTATAATAATGTATTAAGTTACAAAATTTATATATAAAATATTTTTAAAAATATGTATTTAAAATATTGAATAACTTAAATTTATTTATTATAATTAATGGTCAAAATCAATTTTACTTAAAAAAAAAAAATTAAAAAAAAATAAAAAAATTTAATATATTATTTAGTAGTATAGATCGATTAGACAAACGAATGCAACAAAGAAACCAAAGGAAGTTTAAGTTGATTAAAATACTACCGACCAAAAACATATGCACTTAATCCAAGCGGTTTCCAAGCTGGCAAGATAAATAAATTGAATATTAGTGGATTTAGGAATAAAAAACGAGTTTATATATGGTTCTCAGTTACTCTGAATGCTTACTTGTCAAGTATTATATAAAATAACTTTATAAGGAGATTATAAAAATATATTTAAGAGGCTGTTTGTTTAAGTTTTTATTTCTCTTTCTAATATATTAACTTACTATATTATTGTTCCGCGATATCGTGAACAAATATAAAAATTGAATCATAAATTTTATGTTTGTGTAGATTTAAGTTATTATAAGAAGACAATTTTATTCATATAATAACATATATATCTTTACGTTTATACACATTGTTTATAGTTATAATAACATATATACATTTACGTTTATACACTTGTTTTTGTTGAAATTATGATGTGCTCGTTTAAACATTAAGTCACACTACTAGGTATGTGTAAGCCTATAGGGTCACACACTTAGACCATATCTATATATAAGTAAACATAACTACAAGGTTCGATTAATAACAAGTTAATTATTTAGAGGGTTAAATAATTAATTGTTAAAAGATTTTAATTTATTATTTGAATTACTTAAAATCAAAACTTAATAATAAAGAAAAGAATATTTTATTGTTTAAACTCTAAAATCAAAATTACTAATATATTGGGATATCCATAATATTATTCGACACTTTTTTTTCTTTGGTTTGTAGTTTTCGGCTGAGCAAAAGAAACCTTAAAGGGTTTCGACTTTTTGGTTTGGTATTGGAGTTTGGATTACGTAGAAGAGCTAACACTCAAATCTGGTTCAAGAAGGTATCGTGTGGATACCTACATAGGATCTTTAAATAAAGATCTAACCTTCAATTCAAAGGTTCAACAATCACTAAAGTGATTATCTCGTATAATCATCTTTCGTGTTATTTAATTTTAATTGATTGACAAAAATATACAAATGGATCCACTTTGAAAATCAGTTTTATAAACTTATAAATTTCCGTTGCATTAATCTGATTAACGTTTTATTGTAAAACAAAGTTTTTAAATAAGTCTCTGATTCCAACAGTTTTGATATATTGTAGTGGAAGATTTTAGAATAACGATAAGGTAAATCATAGTCTAAATTGAGCGATTTTATAATTATTAAAATTATGTTTCTTTTGTTTCAGTGGAGATGCAATGAAAAGAAAGAATGTAATCTTAATATATAATAAAAGAGAGACCTAAAATGCCACTTGGCAAATACTCCCTCCGTCCCATATTTATTGTCCACTTTTGACTTTTTAATTCTTTCATTTGTAACTTTGACCATGAATAACTTTTTTTGTGTTATACAATATTTGATACAAATTATATGATTGGATTCGGTTTTAAAATTATTTTTCAATGATATAATTTTCATCAACAAATTTATAGCACGAAAAAAGTTATTTAAGGTCAAAGTTAAAAAGCAAAGACCGAGAAAGTCAAAACTGGACAATAAATATGGGACGGAGGGAGTAATAGCCATCAGATGGAGATACAACTTTAATTTAAACCATTAGATCATTTTGATAATGTCATCATTAATAATTTCATTTTAACCCCTTACTTTAAATAATTTAACTCCATTAGATCATTTAGATAATGTCATCATTAATAATTTCATTTTAACATAAAATGAAACTAAAATTATTTTATTGTTTTACGGGTGTTTTGCATATAAACGGAAAACATATCATATAAAAAAATCTTTTATTTTTTTTCTTTCTATTTACGCAATATTTTTAGTTTTTTTTATATATTATAATTATTTTATTTTTAATAGGGTTTTTTTCCGAATTACATAGTAAATGTTTTTTTAACTTTACATGCAATTGCTAACATAATCATTTTGTCTACATGACTAATAGTTTTCTATTAATATTTTTATATAAGTTATATGTTCTTTGTTAACATTATAAATTTTTTGATATAATTTTTCGCGTATTAGGCGGGTCAATAAGCTAGTTATGTAATGTAAGAGAATGTAAAATGGAAATAATATTTGATAACATTAATAATCTGATATAACGGTCGAAATTAAAGAAGTTAATCTATCTAAAAAGTCTTATTTCGTTATTTAAGATTTAAGTCACTCTTTTATATATGTTAAAGAAAGATTTGTTTAGACTTTGTTGGTTGATACATTATTGTTGTTAAAACTTGTTTTAATAAATGACTAAGAAATAAGTAAAACTATACTTTCATATTCATAACTTCTACATTCCCTAAATACTAGTCCCAATATGATACGTCAAACAAATGGTCAAAACCTACAAAATACACAGACCGGAAAATTGCGGTATGATCCACTGTCGGACCGTGAATCAACCGCCGTTAGGCTACAATCTCTTTTAATTTCTTAAAACAATTTTAAAGTCTATTTTTTATACATTTAATACTTATTGAATATTGATTATTCAAATATTATTTTGAGTATATTATAAAGATAAAATATTGAATTCCTAAAGGAATTTAATTAAGACATTTCAAAACTCATTTAAGAAAGAAAATTAGTCTACTTCATAAAATTGAGCTCGCTTGTTGCACTTTATTGAATTATAGCAGGAGTTCATATTATCATAGATGACTTAACACTTTCATTTATCTGAGTTTTTCATGGAATATTACATTGCATGTTTTGACATGTTGTTTTTGACCAATGTAATGTCAGTTTTTTTCTCTATAAACTTGTAATCTGTTTTTGAGATTTTTATGAAAAGTGGGACCTTGACTGACTCAAAATCACTAGATTTCACCTGTTGGACAGTTTGTTCATTAACTTTCTCATCGATTCTAGTTTTAGATACAAGAATTTTACTTTTCATTGGGTCTGCTTTATCATGTGTATTGACTTCAATTTCTTCCTCACTAAGTTCTTCACTAGACTCTACCTTAGGAGGAATATAATTGTTGTTATATGGTGGTGACACACTATTGTACCCAATCCCATTCTTGGTGTTCCCATGCACTTGTGATTTAAGAATTTGATCAACTGTTTTTGAAGCATTTTCATACTTCTTAATACTAAGCCTAATTTGATCATTTTCAATCTTAATCTCCTGAACTTGTTCCTCTGCTTTGATTACCTTAGCTAGAGCATTGTCCCTTTCCCATTTAACAATTGCTAGATCCTCTTGGTATTTTGTTTCATTCTTAACATATGCTTCACTTGTTGTTTATAACTAGCAATTATTTTAGACAATTCTCTTCTCCTATCGTCTAATTTATGTAATGACTCACAAACAAGTTTATTATGTTCTCTATAATCCCTAACTTGTTTAATGCATGCAGGAGTACAAAGTTAAGTTAATGACTCAATTGGAATGTCATCTTTAACAGTATCTACCATGAGAGCTTGATTTGTAATCTCTTCATTTGCTTGAAAGCTCCAACCAAATCCCAATCCATCCTGAGTAGCCAAAGCAGTTGAGTTGGATGTTCTTCCTTGATAATTGTTGCTTGAACCTGCTGAGTTGGCTACTTTTGTTTATCATCTTGGCTGTTTGGACATTCCCTAGCAAAGTGTCCAAGTTTCTTGCAGTTATAACACCTCACCTTACTTTTATCAAAGCCAATATTATCACCTCTTCTAACTGAAAAGTTGTTCCTTCCAGTCCTTTGAATGAACCTCCTTGTTCTCACACTTAGCATAGCAAACTGCCACTTTAGATCCATCTCCTCCAAATCATCAGCATTTACTTTCTCCAAGTCTTCAATTACTAGTACATAATTCTCATGACTAGCGAAGAAAGCTTCCCTGACACTTTCATCATTTTGATTTCCTTTTGATTCTTTAGTTATGAAACCAGTTTCAGATGGAGTGCCAGTAGTAGTCACAAAAGTTGCATTCTGGGTTGAATAACTTGTTGGTCTTTTAACTTCGGGTTCAAACACACGTAGCTCATTGTATAGCTCATCAATCTCCATTGTGTCAAGTGTGTTTCCTTGTCTGTAGCTGACAGTGTACATCATCCATTCTTTTCCTAAAGCTCTGAGAAATTTTCTATTGATGTCATCTTGTGCAGTATTTACTCCCATGCTAGATAGTTCACCAATCAGTTTGTTGAATCTGTCAAAAGTTTGAGATAAAGAATCACCCTTCACAGACGTGAAGTTCTCAAACTATTGTTTTAACAGATCCTTTTGATACCTCCTACTTCTTGTTATTCCTCCGAAACGTTTCTCCAAGGCCTCCCATAGCAGTTTAGCATCAGTATAGTTTCTAAACTAATGTTGATATTCATTAAGAATAGCTATAAGTAAGGTACTTAAAGCTTGACATTCGTTATGAGTATCTCTTCTTTCTTGCTTTGAGATGAACCTTTTGCTCCTTTGGATTTGAGATCTGGTCCAGGTAATGGAACAGCTTTGGCACCATTCTTCACCACTTGCCACATGGAGTAATTGGTTTGAAGCATGTATTAATACATGCGAATTTTCACATATCTAGTTTGATGATGTGAGTACATGAACCCTATTAGCTTGAACGCCTTCTGTAAGATCAAACATCTTGAATTGGTTTGTGAAAAGCTTGTTGAACGCTTTGTTGATCGTAGATCTAGAGCAACCTTGTGCTCTGATACCACTTGTTAGGATATGTCTGAGTCGGTTTTCTATTTAAACAAACGTGTAGATCTAGATCTATCAAAGAAGTTGCAGCAGATCAACACTTTGATATTAACAAGGCTCAGTTGATTAACAGTTTATATGAATACGAATGAATAAACGTTAAACAATGAAGAACACAAGAATTCCACCAACAACCTCAATCTATTAGAATTAATGTATCTGAATAGACGTATATGTACAACGAAAAAAGGATATATATTTATAGACCTTGAGGCTAAAACCCTAAACATAATCCGGTTACAACTTTATCGAAATCTACATTGATAATTATCTAAATCTATTCCATAATTATCTGCTAACTATAGCTATTATCAACTAAACAGTAGGAACCTTGACCAGTATAAACTTTATGCACTCCATGCAATTGCAGTAGTAATAGTGTATACTGTCACACCCCGCTAAAGCGGAAACACGGAATGTGAAGAGCAAAGAATCATTTCACGGGTTACACTAAAAATAACGGTTCGAGTCATTAAGATTTAAATTAAAAAGTACAAGTCAAAGATACAACCAAGTTTCAATATAAGACCATGGTACATAACAAAAGTGTTTTTAAATAAAATTCCCAAAATAAGGTCTTCTTCCCCAAGTACACTTCACATGATAGACTTGACCCGCCCGAGCAATGCACTTCATAACTTACACTTAGTTCCTGAAACATGAGATAAAGTGTCAACTACGAAAACGTAGTGAGTGAGTTACAGTTTACGAATTTAAGAAAGTTCAATTTATGAGTTCATAAGAGTCCGAGATGAATTCAAGATTTTTAAAAGTTCAAAAGTCGTTCAAGGTCAAAGAATTCTTAAGATAAGATCAGATACTTTAAAAATTCAAGAGTAACTTAATTAAATTTTTAAGTGCTTAAAATTCAAGAATAATCAAATTTTCAAGACAATTTCAAGTACTTTTAGAATAAATTTAAGTAAGATTTAAATAAGTTCAAGTACGTCCAAAACAATTTCAAGTACGACCAAAGTAAGTCTAAGTCGAACACAAAGTCAAATAGTTTAGCGAGTAAAAAGTCATAGTCATTACCTCAGCGGTGGATTAATCCACATGTGCAAGAAAGTAAGTAAATATATGCGTAGTATAGACCTATGATCCTCGAGTTGTACCAACCACTAAGCTCAATATACGTAAGATTTAGTCTACACACTAATCCGATTCTAGTCAAGTACCTGCCCACTAGTCAAGTCTACAGTCAGAGTCCGCGAGGACTTAACAATATGTACCTTGGTCGCTACCCATTGGTAAGGAGTGACCGCTCCTAAGTATCGATACCCCATAATATATGCTAACGGCTTGTGTTAATAGTGTGTATAGTCGTCCAAGTAAATTGTGGGACTTTTGCCGAACCATTTTTAAAAGTCTTTTAGTCTGCACTTACGGCGTTATATTCTCACCTAGGGTTTAGCACCTAATACAACCAAGCTATCAATGTCTATTCAAGTATCCAAAGAGGCAAACCTAGGGAGTCTAAAGTAAGCCAATCCGAACAATTGATGTTGTTTACGCATATTGGGCCAAATAGTCGTCCAAAAAGTTTAATTGTCAAAAGCCAAAGTTTAATAGTCAAAAGTCAAAGTTTAATAGTCAAAAGTCAAGGCTTAATAAGTCGAAAGTCAAAGTTTAATAAGTCAAAAGTCAAAGTTTAATAGTCAAAAGTCAAAGTTTAATAGTCAAAAGTCAAAGTTTAATAAGTCGAAAGTCAAAGTTTAATAAGTCAAAAGTCAAAGTTTAATAGTCAAAAGTCAAAGTTTAATAAGTCGAAAGTCAAAGTAGTTCAAATAAGTTTCAAAGTCAAACTAGTTTCAATAGTTCGAGAGTCAAAATAGTTTATAAGTCCAAAAGTCAAATTAGTCCGATAAGTACCAAAAGTCAAAATAGTCGTACAATTTCAATAAGTCAAAATAGTTTGATAAGCAATTTCACATAATGCCATAGTCCAAAAACAATTTTGATCTCATGTTTCCCCCAAAAAGCATATTTAAATGTAAAAGTAAGGAGGGGTGTAACTCACGGTTTGCGACGAGAGTGAACTCGGAATCGGTCGGAGAACGGAGCCGGGAATCACGGAATGCCTAAGAATACCAAGATTGTCTAAAAGTTAATGTCTTATTAAGTTCTTTATATAAGGTTAGGTAACTTTGGTTTATAATTGTGTGTTAAGTCCAATATTATTCCAAAATTTGGCCCGAAGCGATTAACGTTATGTTTTAGTTCGAAAGTTCAAAGTCAAAGTTATTATTATGATAAACATGTTTTGGTTACTGAAATGGTTTAGGTTTTCTAACGAAATTTGGGCAGCGCTTCCGCGCCCAAATTTCATGTGCAAAACCTACAATCATTTCCGCTCACAAAACATACATATACACAAAATAACTTCATAATAAGTCAAATAAGTCCAAAAAGTCCAATACAAGTCATTATTATTATTAGTTTTACTTATCTCAGTCTTATAATAATATTTGTAAAAGTCCAGAATGTGTGTACAAGTTCAAAACGGACAAACGACGATTTTTCGGGAGAACAGCAGCTCGGTGTTGCGCACCTGGGCACAGGTGTTGCGCACCTAGCTGCTGTCTTCTTCCCATTTTATGTTTTTCTCGCTAAAAACGTTTTGTGACACAAGGGTTTCGACATGCAACCAGTAGAGAACTTATAAAACATCATTTTTATGGTTTCTAAACAACTTTTATCCACAAAAACATAGATCCAAGTATCATCTAGATAAAAATCGTTTTTGTAGAGAAAGTGATATAAATCTTTATAAAAACTCGTTTTTATTGTTTAGATCTAACATGCAATTAGTAAAAACAGTAAATAAAGATAGGAGAAAGGTTTCTACCGAAGGAAATTGAATGGATGATGTTTTTGGTCGGATTTGTGCTTCAAAATCTTTACAAACTTGGTCCTTTTTCGAAATAAATGGCTCCTCCTTGCTCCTCTAGATGGTTTGAACGATTGTATGGATAAATAATGGATTTCTATGGTGGATTTGTGGCTGTAAACCTCTGGTTTATGTGGTGTTCTTGAAGACAAATAGAGAGAAAATGCAAGTGTGTGTGTTTTTAGTGTGTGTTTTGATTTTCTAAAATGAAAAATGAAAATAGGAAAAGGTAGAGTAATAATACTGATTTTTGGGACTGATAACTTGCAGTAAATGAGTGCTATAACTCGTGGTTGATTGGTTTAAATTTGTAAAAATCGAGATAAGGACTGAAAATGTAACATTTTTGAAACTGGTGGGAGGTGCTGCGCACCTATACCATAGGTGCTGCGCACCGGGCAATTTTTCTGCTTTTTCTGATTTTTCGTTTTTACGTTATTGCTTCGTTGGACCTTTTTGTTAACTGAAAGTTCTTAATTATGATTAGTTATGAACTTAGGAAAGTTCAATATGTGTTTTCTTGGTATTAGGACTTATAAAATTGATTCCGGAAGTTATTCCGACATTAGCTCCGACAAGGTACGGACTCAACAATTACGATTTAGAACAAGGCGAACGTGATAAAAGGGTGACTAATGATTTCGAACCGACATAGTAGCTAAACAAGTATCTAGATTTTTGACGGTTGTCACATATACCAGTAGTAATCTTCATTGACTGATGACCAGTAGAAACTATCTTCACCAGTAGTAATACTCACCATTAGAAACTTACTTGATGACCAGTATAAACCCTCTTCACCAGTAGTAACACCACTATAACCCAACACACTTCCTCTTTCATTTTCATATTATCAAATTCATTTCTCTCTCTCTAGAAAACACACATATTTCCTCCTATATCTCTCTAGATTTACAGCCATATTCACCATCAAAACAACCCATTTTAGCTATCTTTCATCAACAAAACCGGAGTGTTCATCATATACCCATTCTCCTTTTCGTTTTCTTCAATTTCGATAAGTTTCTATACACAAATCTTATAGTTTTCTTAATCTTTCTTTAAGCTTCGGTTAAGATCTATAATCATACATTAAAATGGAAGGACATATGGATTTTATAACAAGTTATATATAAAAAGGCTACATATATTTATTCTCCAAACCCTTATATGTATAAATGGTTATTTGGCATCTATTATCTTTATTTAATGACATATATAAAACATATTTTGGGCATAAGGGTTATTTGTTAGTGAAACCGACATTTAAAACACTCGAAAACGTAACAAATATATTTGTTTCGTATCTCAATGCGCCACAATAACCCTCTGTTTCGCCGCAGCGAGACACCAGTGACCTAAAAATATGTAGCGAAACAAGCCCGGTGCGCCGCAACACCATGGTGGTGCCCCGCAGTGCTCTGTTTCGTTACCGAAACACTTATTCCGTAACAAGCCCCGTAACATGTTAACGTAACAACAATTGTAGCGTAACAACAAAGTATTCACATAACATAATTATTAACAAAACATCCCTACTGCGCCGCAACACCTCCTTGGTGCGCCGCAATACCCGTTTTCACCGAAACAACTTATTTTGTGCAAAAACTTTGAAACGCAACACCGTCCTTGCGTAAAACTCACCTGCTTAACACCCTTATCAACGCAACAACATGTCACGCAACATTTTCCCCGTAACACCTTTTACGTAACAAACTTGTGAAACAAGAAACTTGTGAAACAAGAAACTTGTGTAACAAGGCCGCTGCGCCGTAGTAGGGCTACAATTTATTTTATTGATTTCCAATATTTAAACGCTACCATCATTATCCTAAAACTTATTCCGTCTTACTGAATATTTTGCACAAGTACTTTACTCACTTAATCAAATGTTTTGAACTCAAAACATATTCACAATCTTACACATAATATTATTTATACGATTTTGTCGAAGTTATAGATTTTCGATAAAAGTATTGTCACATCCCGCTAAAGCGGAAACACGAGATGTGAAGAGCAAAGAATCATTTCACGAGTTATACCAAAAATTAACGGTTCAAGTCAATTAATTTAACGTTCGAAAAAGTACCAACGTTCAAAAGTTACAACTAAGATTCAAAAGTTTAAGACAACAAGTACATAATAAAATGTTTTAATAAAAATTCCCAAATAACAAAGGTCTTCTTCCCGAATTACACTTCACATAACCTGCATGACCCGCCTGAGCAATGCACTTCGTGACTTACGCTTTGTTCCCTGAAACATGAGATAAAGTGTCAACTACAAAACGTAGTGAGTGAGTTACAGTTTATAAGTTTTTAACCAAAGGATTTCCGACAAAAGTTCCGTCAAGTATATATAAGTATAAATATTTCTTAAAAGAAAGATGGCGGATAAAATCGCTTAAAAGATATATATATATATATACTTTCGTTGTAGTTCAAAGTCAAAAAGTTCAACATTCGTAAAAGTTCAAGTTGTATAATAAGGCGATAAATGTACGTTGTCATTACCTCAGCGGTGGATTAATCCACATGTGTAAGACGATAAGTAGGTATATGTGTAAATAATAATGACATATGATTTTTGAATTGTACCAACCACTTGGCTCAATAAAACGTAAGATTTAACACTAAATCGATTAACTGGTCAGAACACGCCCCAAAGTTTCAGTATAGATGGAGTTCGTCTGAACTTAGTAATATGTACTCAGGACGCCAACCACAAGTAAGGAGTGACCTCTCGTAAGTATCGATACCCATATTTACTACCGGCTATTGCTAATAGTGTGTAATGAATTGATCTAAAAACGGGGCACTTTGTACTTTTTGTCAAAAAAAAATTGGTAGTATGTACTTATGGCATCTATATTTCCTTAAGGGTTTGCACAAAATACAATCAAACAATCATAGTCTAATCAAATGTCAAAAGGGGGCAAGCCAAAATATTTTAAAGTAAGCCAATCGGGGCAAACGATATCGTTTACGCATATGAGTTTCACAAAATATTCCAAAATAGACAAATAGTCCGCAATAGTTCCAAAAGTTCATACAGTTGCAATAGTGTAAAAGTTTTCAAAGACAAATAGATCATAAATTCATTGTACGTAATTCAAGGTTCATAAAGTAGTTGCAGATAAGATACATCGTTCATAAACAGTTTTGATCTCATGTTTCCCCCAAAAAGAGTACTTAAAAATACAAAAGTAGGGAGGGGTGTAACTCACGTGTTGCGAAGAATAGGAACTCGGGAAAAACGGTCGGAAACGGGAGTCGGGAATCACGGAACGCCTAATAATACCAAGATAGTTCAAGTGTTATTATCTTATTATGTTATTTTATATAATATAACAAATAAATTTTTGTTAAACTTTAAGGGGGTGCTTGGTTGGGGGTAATGGAGGGTAATGGGGGGTAATGATATTGATTGAAGGTGGTTGGTTTGTTGTATTGTAGTTAATCATTGCACAATAATAGGTAATACTCCATTATAGTCTAAATCGGGGGTAATCATTAACCATTCATTGCATTCCATAGTATTCCCTTTCCCATTCCCTTTCCCTTTCCTCGCTTTGAACCAAGCGGACCCTAAGTGTCAAGGTCCAAATTGTTCAAAATAGTCCGAAACTGTTAACGTTATATTTTAGTCCGAAAATCCAACTTAACGCTTATTATCGTCATGTCACAAGTAACTTTTGTAGCTGAAATGGTTTGAATTTTTCTGACGAAATTTGGGCAGCGCTTCGGCGCCCAAATTTCATATCCAAAAATCCAAATTCAATTCCGCTCACAAAATACCTATAACACAATATCACATATAATCGAGTTCATTTTAATCCAAATATTCCAACACAAGTCACTAATGTACTTATTTTTATCAAACTCAGTTCCTCAATATACGTAACAAAAAGTCAGCGAGCGTATACGTGTTTAAAACGTCCAAACGACAAGTTTTTGAAAAACTAACATACCTGTGCGCCGTCCTGGACCATAGGAACTACGCACAGAGCCATTTTACCCCCGTTGCGTCGTCCTGGTCCTTATGGACGGCGCACAGGTGTGGGTTTTGGTGTTTTTCTTGCAAAAACGTTTATTTCCACCATAGATTCCGACATGCAATAAGCCCAGACTTAATAAAACTTCATTTTCATAGTTTCTAAATCATTTTTATCCATAAAACTATAGATCTAAATGGTATTTCGGTTAAAAATCGTTATTGTCCATAAAATGTTACAAATCTTCTGGAAACTCATTTTTATGCTTTAGATCTTGCATGCAAGTTGTTATTTAGGTAAAAACTATAAAATAAAAAATCTACCGGATGAAAGTGGATGGATGGTGTTTAGAAGGATTTGAGCTCCAAAATCGATTTAAAGCTTGAAAATCGAAAGGACTTTGATCTTCCTTGTTTGTCTTGATGTTTAAACGTTTTTGATGGTTGATTTTGTGGACAAAAGAGGCTGGAGATCACTGGATTTAGGGGGGGTTTCTTGAGAGAGTTTTAGTGTGTGTTTTGTTTTTGTTTTATAAAATGAGAACAATGAAAAGAAAATAATAACAAGTAATAAATAGGTCTTTGGGACTGCCAAATGACAGTAATTACTAGTCTAAGTCGTTGGTGATTGGTATAAAATTTGTAGAAACCGAGACAAGCAACAAAATCCAATTTTTTTTTAATCTGGCACCTTCAGGACGTCGCACAGGGTGGTGTGTGCGACGTCCTGGATCATTTTTGTAAA
This sequence comes from Senecio squalidus, assembly GCA_910822075.1. Taxonomy (NCBI): domain Eukaryota; kingdom Viridiplantae; phylum Streptophyta; class Magnoliopsida; order Asterales; family Asteraceae; genus Senecio; species Senecio squalidus. The sequence continues at coordinate 52,828,600 of CAJVGC010000001.1, read as the reverse complement.
AATTTTGTGATTTTTCGTTTTTGCGTTATTGTTTCGTTGGACCTTTCTGTTAACTAAAAGTTCTTAATTATGTTACGTTATGAACTTAGGAAAGTTCATTAGGTGTTTTCTTGGTATTATGACTTATATAAATCGATTTCGGGTGTGATTTCGATACTGACGCGTATCCTGTAAATGAATAGTTAAAGACAACGTCAGACATTATGAGAGACATAGAGTATAAAATGCACCAGAAATTGGATGGTCGTTGTCACATTCTCCCCGGGTTGAAAGAAATTTCGTCCCGAAATTTAGTTCGTCCCATCATGAAGAAGTCTTCTCAAACAGATGTGGATACTTATGACGGATTTGGTCCTCACGTTCCCACGTGAATTCGTGACCACGTCGCGAGTTCCATCGAAACTTGACATTATGGACACGATTTTTGCCTGAGTTGTTTGACCTTTCGGTCGATGACCTCAAACGGTTTATCAATGAAATTGAGTTTGTTATCGATTTTGACCTTGTCAAGAGGGATGACGATGGTCTCATCAGATAGACACTTTTTCGAGTGTGAGACATGGAAGACATTATGAACGTTCGAGAGAATCTGGGAGAGTTGAAGACGATGAGCAACTGGACCGATACGCTCTAAGACTTTGAATGGACCGGTGTACCTTGGGCTTAGTTTTCCGCGCTTCCCGAAGCGGACTACCCTTTTTCCATGGCGATATCTTGAGAAGCACTCTATCGCCAACTTCGAACTCGAGGGGTTTTTTTCTGTTGTCTGTATAGCTCTTCTGCCTGGTACGGGATGTTTCCAGTCTTTCACGGATAGTGGTGATCTTTTCAATGGTCTTCTGGACGATGTCGAGCCTCGTAAGTTGTCGATCTCCAGCTTCTAGCCAACAAAGCGGTGACCGACACTTACGTCCGCAAAGGGCCTCGAATGGTGCGCACTTGATGCTGGCATGGTACCTGTTGTTATAGGAGAACTCGACCAAAGGGAAGTGAGCGTCCCAGCTTCCTCCGAAGTCAACTACACACGCTCTTAGCATATCTTCAAGAGTTTGGATCGTCCTTTCACTCTGACCATCGGTCTGAGGGTGGTATGCAGTGCTGAGGTCTAATCGCGTCCCTAACGATTTCTGAAGGGCATTCCAAAAGGGGGACGTGAATCGACTATCCCTATCGGAGATGATGGAGAGAGGTGTTCCATAACGAGAGACGATCTCGTTGATGTAGATTTGAGCGAATTTCTCCATCGAGTGATTTTCTCGTACCGGTAAGAAATGAGCGGATTTTGTCAAACGGTCCACGATGACCCAAATCGTGTCGTTACCCCTAGCCGTACGGGGCAACTTGGTGATGAAGTCCAATGAGATTTGTTCCCCTTTCCACATGGGAATCTCCGGTTGCTAAAGTAGACCTGAGGGCTTTTGATATTCCTCCTTGAACTTGGAGCAAGTAAGGCACTTAGCTACATATAAAGCGATATCTTTCTTCGTGCCCGACCACGAACAATATTCTCGGAGATCCTTGAACAACTTGTCGGATCCCGGATGGATGGAATATCAAGATCGGTGGCCCTCGTCTAAGATGAGTTTACGAAGGTATTCGGATTTCGGAATTCATGCTCGGCCCTTGACGTAGCGGATTCCGTCTGATCTGAGTTCGAATTCCTTATAGGTTGATCACATGACCAGGGAAATGTACTTCCGGGAGCCAAAATTTACACTTAGAGAATTTGGCGTACAATTTCTGATCTCCGGGGAGTTCTAGAATGAGCTTAAGGTGTTTCGCATGATCTTCCTTGTTCCTTAAGTAGACGAGAACGTCGTCTACGAATAGGATAACGAATTTGTCAAGGTATGGCCTTCTCTGTTCATTAGGTCCATGAACACTGCTGGTGCGTTGGTATACTAGCTTAAAACGTCCAAACGACAAAGTTTCGGGAATTCTGGCAGACCTGTGCGTCGTTCTACGCACAGAGGCCAAAATACCCCGTTGCGTCGTCCTGGTCCTTAAGGACAGCACACAGGTTGGGTTTTTTGTGTTTTTCGTTCAAAATGTTTATTTTAACCATAGATTCCGACATGCAATGAGTCAATACTTAATAAAACTTCATTTTTACAGTTTCCAAAGCATTTTTAACCATAAATTTACAGATCTAAAGGTTATTTCGATTAAATCGTTTTTATCCATAAAATGTTACAAATCATTGTAAAAACTTGTTTTAAAGCTTTATATCTTACATGCAAGTTATTAAAACAGTAAATAATGATAAAAGAGTGATTTTCACCGGATGGAAATGGATAGATGGTGTTTTAGAGCTCCAAAATCGGTAGAAAAGCTTGAAAATCGAAATAGTTTGATCCTCCTTGTTTGTCTTGATGTTTTAAACGTTTTTTATGGTAAAAAAGGATGGATTTGTGGCTGGAAAACTCTTGTAAATGGTGTTTCTTGAGAGAGTTTTAGAGAGAAAGTTGTAGGTGTTTGTGTTTTTAGTTATGTAAAATGATAAAATGAAAAGAAAAGTACAGGAAAATGAGTAAAGGTGGTCTGGGACTGTAAAAGTTCAGTAAATGATTGCCTAAAACGAGTTTGATTGGGTTTAAAAGTTGGAGTAACCGAGACAAGCAACAATTCAAATAAATTTCGGATTTGGTCCATCCAGGACGCCGCACAAGGTGTGGGTGCGTCGTCCTGGACCTGTTTTGTAAAGATTTTTGTAACTTTTTTGTTATTGCGTTATTGTTTTGTTGGACCTTTTCGTTAACTGAAAGTTCTTAATTATGATACGTTATGACCTTAGGAAAGTTCATTAGGTGTTTTCTTGGTATTAGGACTTATATAAATTGATTCCGGTGTGATTCCGACACTGACGCGTTTCCGGTAAATGTGCAGTTAAGGACAACGACTGACAATATGAGAGACATAGAGTATAAAAGGCACATGAAATTGGACGGTTGTCACAAAACTATAGATCTAAATGGTATTTCGGTTAAAAATCGTTATTGTCCATAAAATGTTACAAATCTTTCTGGAAACTCATTTTTATGCTTTAGATCTTGCATGCAAGTTGTTATTTAGGTAAAAACAGTATAATAAAAAAAATCTACCGGATGAAAGTGGATGGTTGGTTTTTTAGACGGATTTGAGCTCCAAAATCGGTAGAAAGCTTGAAAATCGAAAGGACTTTGATCCTCCTTGTTTGTCTTGATGTTTAAACGTTTTTGATGGTGGATTTTGTGGACAAAAGAGGCTGGAGATCACTGGATTTAGGGGGGGTTTCTTGAGAGATTTTTAGTGTGTGTTTTGTTTTTGTTTTATAAAATGAGAAAAATGAAAAGAAAATAATAACAAGTAATAAAAAGGTCTTTGGGACTGCCAAATGACAGTAATTACTAGTCTAAGTCGTTGGTGATTGGTATAAAATTTGAAGAAACCGAGACAAGCAAAAAAAATCAATTTTTTTAATCTGGCACCTTCAGGACGTCGCACAGGGTGGTGTGTGCGGCGTCCTGGACCATTTTTGTAAACATTTTGTGATTTTTCGTTTTGGCGTTATTGTTTCGTTGGACCTTTCCGTTAACTAAAAGTTCTTAATTATGTTACGTTATGAACTTAGGAAAGTTCATTAGGTGTTTTCTTGGTATTAGGACTTATATAAATCGATTCCGGGTGTGATTCCGACATTGACGCGTTTCCGGTAAATGTACAGTTAAAGACAACGGCAAACATTATGAGAGACATAGAGTATAAAATGCACCAGAAATTGGACAGTTGTCACAAGTATACATTTCTTCAATGAACGGTCGTAACCACAAACTCTTTGTTATTAAAGTATAACGATGTCATTTGACACAAAGTATGAAGACTATTATTATTATATCATATAACGTTAACCGTATATGGCAAACCCTACTAGACTTAGAAATACTTAGACGGTTTTATGTATTATATTGCTAGGGCACTTAGGCAGAGGAGCTGTTTTTGGTGGAGTTGCTACTCGACGTATTATATTTGCTTACTTTGCTATTCATTGAGTTATACGTGCCCTTTTTACCGTTTTTATATTTTGGGCTTGTTAAGCGTTGTTTTTTAACGTATGTATGTTTTTAGTATGCAAATGTAGATTATGATGCCTTTAGATTAGCGCTACCTATACTTATATGGCCTTTGTGATAATATAAGTCCCCGTATACACACCTGTCAACTGGTATAAGCCACCGGTACATATATATAGATCTATATGGGTTTAACAAACCCTCACCACTAACTATATGATGATGTCGCTCTGTCAAGTTAGTGGATGTTATGACCGTATTATTTCGTAGTATAACCTTAGTTTAACGCACTAAGGTGGGGTAGTTACCGAGTATTGTTATGGTTCAGGTGTATATTATGAATCTAAGGCTTATGCAGGTATCTATTTGCGTATGATATTGAAATTTTATTTTATGAAAGGTTTTCACGATTCACTTATGATTTCAAGATATTATTTATAAATGATTTTATACACTTCATATATGGGTCAAAACTTATCGAAATCATTTTATACTTATGTTTTCATGATTATGCGAATAAACCACCAAATTTTTGTTGACGTATTATTTTTAACGCTTTTCAGGGATTTAAGGTTGCAGATTATGACGTTTTTTTTATGTGGCTACTTGGATATTTGTTTTGGAACTTATTTTGAGAATTTGATTCGAATTATGTAAACTTATTCATTTTTTTTATTTATCTATGGGATGAATTTATTGTTATCTTATTTTGATGTAATCTTTGAATCTCTATAACTTTATTTACTGTACACATCGGGTTTCCGCCTGAGCGGGGTGTGACATTCTTAATGAGCCAAAGGTGATCAAGGTTGGGGTTGATGCTATGTTCTTGCTATGAGCAGTATGAACAGGATGATAAGTGTGTTATTGTCTGCAAGTATTGCCTATGAAAATGATGATGATGATGATACTGCAAGTATGTAAGTATTGAAGAGTGTAGGAGTACGATAATGTATCCGTAGTAGATAATCAAACATGGGTATTTATACTCTTCTTTATTCAACTACCCTTGTTTGGCCTTGATGGTTGCCGGTTGGGCCTTGCTTGATCGCCGGCTATGCCCTGCTCGGCTAACTCTTTCGCATATCTGGCTCTTTTAGAAGCTTGGAAGCATGGACGCTTGAAAGCGGGACATATTACGTTACTCGAACATTAATGACGTCGGGGCATTTCAGCTTCTCAACTTCCCAAACTCTGGATGTCGGAAGCATCCAAACTTTCCAAGCCCTCGTTGTTGAAGGTATCCAAACTTTCAAAGCCCTGTTGTATAATATTTTTTCTTCAACAACGATCCGGCCCCCTTTAACTAAAATTCATGGCTTCGTCCCTGTATTCAAGCTTCCTAGGTTCCTGGTGTTTGACATATCTCAAGCTCTGAGTGTTGGGATTATTCAAGCTTTCCAAGTTCTTGGTGTTTGGTATATCTTAAGCTTCTAAAGCTCTCACTTTTATGTATTTTAAGGATTAGGGTCTGATAAAAATAAACTTAAACCCAACTAACATTATCAATCTAGTTTAATTGGTTTAAAAGGAATAACTACAATTTGTTAACACAAATATGTTAAATAAAAAATTGTGTTAAAAGAAATAACTATAATTTATTTAACTAATAATTGTTTGTAAACGATAATTATATGTTATACATATATTATTAAAATAGTTCTTTTAACAATCAACTTGGTAATTGTTAAACACATCCGCAACGAGGAGGTTTGAAAAATCCTCATTAGAAAACATTGATATTTATTTATCTTTTTCCATTTCAAAAACAATAGTCATACGTTTATTTGAATTAATACATTTTTGGAAGTCTTCCATTACTAGTGTTAGTGGTTTTATATACTATCTACTTTTATTAGTACTCTGGTTTTGAGTTTAGTAAAAAGGAAGAAAAAAAGTTAAAGAAAATAGTTTAATAGAAAAGAAGAGAGAAAAAAGAAGATTATTTTTCAAAAATGAGTTTCCGACTTTCCGAGTTGGAGGTATTTGAAGAGAAAAGAAAGAAGAAAAAAAAAACTCATATCAAAGTTTAATCTACATTGAAAGATACAATAGATGAACTTTATAAACACAACTAAAAAAAAACCCTAACAAAGACAAACGAGCATTAAACAATACACGAATTAATTAAGAGAAAACAAGTATATGATAAATTATTTAAAAAAAATCAAAATTCAATACGATTTGGTTGTAATTTCGAGTAAAAATAAAAATAAAAAATATAGACATGTATGTAAGATATCTATATTTGGTTAAAGATAATTTAGGGATTAAGTTTTTGAAAAATGTTCAAAACATATTTTTGTTCCAAATTTTCTCATTTTTTGAAGGAATGTTTGGAGAGAAAAATGGTACAAATTTTCAATCCACTTCTTTTCTTCAATTAAAAATTCGGAAACACGTTTTTATTTCCTATTTTTTTTCTTTTCTTCCTATTTCTTTAGAAAACAAATCTCCAAAACACAGTTTAAATGATTTCTCACACTTTTCATGGATTTTTCCATTGCATACTAAATCTGATGCTTTTTGTATTTTTTGTAACTTTCAGGCATATTTTTAAACCAATTGAAATGAGACATCAAAATTATTTAGTGTGAAAATGGTTATGCTCAAATTCATAATCATTATCCCTTTATATAAAGAAAGAAAATAAAATAAAGCTATTGTCGTTTTAAGTATTGTATTGTCGTTTGGTTTTAGTTACTGTTCACAAAGGGCAATAATATAAATTTTTAATTGATGTGTAGTCTTTTTCTAGTGAAGGTTCTTTTGTGATTGGGCAAAGATACAATGATGGGTGGATGGGATATTGGTGATTGGCCCAAATAAAAGTAAATTTTTTATTTTTAACGTGACTTTAATTGATAACAAAAGATCATTTGTTTAAGTTCCATCTAAAATACATAAACCCCCTTTATTTGGGTTAATGTTGTTAGAACATAACTTACTTTCGCTAAACTTTTATTTTATATAACATACTTTTTTTTTGTTTATTTAGGTACCTCAAATTTCTAAACCGGTTAATTAAATACCTAATCACTTGTTACCGGTTAAATAGATGACGTCAGCTCCCACCTAACTTGACCTAACTTATTCATTGTCTTTCACTTCACTTCTGTCTCTTTCATACCGATTCAACAAAAAGAAAAAAGCCCAAATTCAAAGATCAAGATCAACCCTGATCAATCTCTCAACTATCCAAAATTCACGAGTTCAGTTGGAATACTTGGAAATCCATCTCTATGTGTTACCAACGACACTGAAACATGTGTCTCCACAAGTAGATCAAATCGTTCACATCAACTATCCAAAAAGGAGGTATTGATTCTTGCGATACTTGGATCTTTAGCTTTCTTTCTTGTCTTAGTTTTGGTTGTAATATGTTATCGGCATGTTAGAAAACAGAAAGTTAAAGAAATTGAGAATCCAGAAACGGTCAACACCACGTGATTCACTCTGAAAAGATTTGATAGAAAAGAACTTGAAGATGCTACCAACAACTTCAATGAAGCCAACATTCTTGGTACAAACAGTTTAAGCACAGTGTTACAAGCAAGGGTACAAGATTGGAAAAATGATAGCAAGGGTACAAGCAGTTTAAGCACAGTGTACAAGGTTATGAAAATGTGAAATTTGCTCGTTGTTTTTTCTTCTGTTTCAAGAGGATTCGTTAGAAAATCAGTAGTATCATTTAATTTCAAGATTCTAACCGGTTTGTAATTGTTTGAGATTGTATTACCTCCATTTTAATAATTAAATATTGCACTCATCAGCGGGTTTAAAGCTTTTTAAGCCGTCTTCTTATTAATTTGTTGAATTTGTTGTAGGAATGATTCAATAGTTGGTTAACGAGTGATAAAGATGATAATTTGGGTAAAAATTGTAAACGGGTCTTTGAAACAAAAGGGAGGGATTTGAAGACGGGTTACAAATTATAAATGGGTCAAGTTATTTGGGTAACCTGAAACCAACAGGTAGCCGGTCAAATTGGATCTCAAAATCATTATTAGAATAAGTACGTTATTCATTTTAAAAGTTTAAAGGAGTTGAGGTACCTAAATAAACAAAAGAAAAGTATGTTATACAAAATAAAAATTTGGCGAAAGTATGTTATGTTCTGACAACATTAACCCCCTTATTTAGAGAACATATACAAAATCAACCCCGCTAAAAGTAATTAAATATGTTACTCCATTATTTAGTAAGAATAATAACTTGTAAGGTTTTTTTTTATTGAAATAATATATAAAAACATGAGAAAATATCAATTAAGACGTATAATTTTTTTAAGACTAAAAGACATCATCTTGGCCATTCATCCATTTTAATCTAATGGTTAAGATTAAAACCAAAACTCACTTTTCTTTTATTTTTCTAAATTAAATTATCTCACAAACCGTTATTCGTTAGACGAAACAAAATATACCGTTGCGATCGTCTCGCTTTTATCTTTAATTAGAGCAGTGGTGTTATATACTTTCGACGACACTTTTTTTTTTTTGATGGGTATTGAAATTGTAACCATAATATCACATGTGATATTACATTAATATGTACATATTTATAAAAGAGAATTACTGTAAAATGTATAAACTATCTAAATTTAGAAAAAAAAATCGAATTTTAACTAGTTTTATTTTTTCTCGTTATTGACATAAAATATGATATACTAAAATCACATATGATAATACTATATCATATATGATATTACTATAAATCATATGTGATATGAATACATATCATATGTGATATTATTTATGTAAAATTTCAAAAACTCAAAAGACAATAACATATATGATATGAATACATATCATATGTGATACTATATCATATGTTATATTACTGTAAATCATATGTGATATGAATACATATCATATGTGATATTATGTATATAAAATTACAAAAACTCAAAAGACAATAACATATGTGATTTGAATACATATCATATGTGATATTAATGTAAATCATATGTGATATTATGTATGTAAAATTTCAAAAACTCAAAAGACAATAACACACATGATTTTAACTCCAAATATGAATTTTAATACACAACAATGTCATACAATGTATAACCTATATGAACCCGGAAAAAAGTTCGAATTTTGACGACTTTTTTTTTTCGTTTATGGCCAAATGTCGAAATTCGTAAAGCAATATCACATGTGATTTGAACACTAAATACGAATTTCAAAACATAGAGTTGGTATATTACGTACATTCAACTACAATCAAAAAGAAAAATAAAAAAATAATATGTCAAACTACTGATATCACATATGATAAAACAGTGATTTATAATATAAAATTTCAAAACCCGTAAAAAAAATCCGAAAATAAATTTCGTCAAAAGTATATCGAGTGGGTATTCTATAGAAAGGTAATTTTTAGCTCGTTACAATGGTGTAATTTATTCGTTTAATACATTTACGGTTTTTGAGATATTTAATTTTTAAACAAAATTATATTTTAACTGGGTTTTTTAAATTGAATGTTATAATTAGGTTTTTTGGTCTCAAATTTTTTCATATCTAAATCCATAAAAACATACTATAATGAAGAGAATAAAACTTTTTAGACCTTTATAATCGACTGACTTATAACAAAAGTTTTTAAATACAAATATTAATACAATTGTAAATAATCAATTATAAAAATAAGTACAAAATGTACAAATGATTTATGTGATGTTTCTAAATTTATGGTTTTTATTCTTTAAGTCAAAAGATTACACTTATAGTAACTTTTATTTAAAAGTTTTTACTAATATAGTCAAAATTTTGGATGAAATAATTAAAAAATATAATGGCTATGTATATAATTTTTTACTTGAGTAATAAAGTCATTGTTTGGTACAAAACAAAACTACCATCAATGTAATTTACTCTAAAAGTAAATATGTGAAAAAAAATAATTAATCAGTCATCCACTCATTTTAACAATTTTGTTTTAATAAATATTTCGTATTTTTTTTTTGGAAACAACAAATATTATTAAGCACCTCATCTTAGCAAGAAGCTAAGAGAGGGCAAACGAGAAAACAGATTACAACGAAATAGTAAAAAGGTTACACTGCCATTCTATCCAATTGCAAAGGTAATTGCTCCTATGTTTAATCCATAAGAAAGTTGAAGAGATAATTTCTTCCGCTATCGCCGTGTATGATCTATGAATATTGTTGAAAGTGTGATCGTTTCTCGCCTTCCATATACTCCACATGGTACCAAGTAAAATGGTTAGAAGAACCTTCCTCTTTTTGGGGCAATTGCCCCAATTAATTCCGAACTCCAAAATAAGAACGTAGGGGTTGAAATATTGCACCATTTAAAGATCCATTTCCATGTATCAGATGCTCTAGAACATAAGGCAATCGTATGATTTACGTCCTCCTCTTGTGTACCGCAAATCTTACAATTAACATCTAAATGAACCCCTCTATCACTAAGGCATTTTGCGACTAGGATACGACCAAGACCAACCCTCCATACGAAGCAACAAGCTTTTAGAGGAGCATTTTTGACCCATGGCATATGGACGAAACCAAGGGTATTGGTATTTCTGTCTTCAATTAAACTTCTCGCGCGGTGCACCATGAATTTACCATCAGGGGACAATTTGCACTTTAGCGTATCCGAAGTATGTTTCAATTTGATAGCGACAATAAGGTGAAGCAAGTCACAGAATTCTCTAATAATATTTTGGTCGTTAAAATCGGAGTTCCAATTCCAATGATAACCAAGATTGGATATCCTGTCCTTTTATGAAGCACTCCTTGTCGGATTCAATAGAATATAATGAGGGAAATAATATGAATAACGGTAATTCTCCTATCCAATGATCCTTCCAAAAAAGAAACCTTTCCCCGTTACCAACATCGAGTGAGAAAAAGTCACGAAATGCTAACCCAACCGTGCTTAAATTATCGTCTACTTTAGCAATATTATTCCAAGTTCCGGCCAACTTTGGGTTGGAAATTTTGGATATGGGTTTGTTGCTAAGACAATGGATCTCCGTTATGGTCTATTTCCATATGCAGTTAGTGTTGCCATCATTAAGTTTCCACCACCATTTTTAAAGAAAGGCATCATTATGAGCCTTTAATGAGCCAACACCTAAGTCCCCTTTTTCTTTGGAAGCTAAAACAGTGGGCCAAGATAACCAGTTGATTTTGGGATTGTTTTCGTCCCCACCCCATAAGAATCTCCTTCGGATCTACTCGAGTTTATTTATGATACCAGTAGGAGCTTTGAACAAAGAAAAATAATAAAGTGGAAGGCTGCTGAGAACGGATTTAATAAGGGTCAAACGACCGCCAAATGAAAGATTCCTAGCTTTCCAACTTGATAGTCTTGTTGTAAATCTATCAATTACTGGTTGTCAATTCTTTATGAGGGTCATGTTCGCCCCTACGGGAACTCCAAGGTATATGAAAGGGAAACTGCCAGGTAAACAGTCAAGGAGTGACGACCAGGTAACAACCTGATCAGTCGAGGTGCCAATGCCGAAAATTTTGGATTTATGGAAGTTGACTTGTAGACCGGAGGAGGCGTGAAAACATCTAAGGATTCTTGCAAGATTGCGCATATTCGAATTGGTACCTTCCCCCACAAAGATAGCGTCATCTGCGTAGAATAGGTGGGAAATTAGAGGACCATTTTTACCCACTTTTTGACCACGAAACAACCCTTTTTCACAAGCCGACTCCATGGCTACGTTAAGACCTTCCATAGCAATAATAAAAAGGAACGAAGAGAGTGGATCGCCTTGCCTAACGCCTTTAGTAATGGGGAACTCTTTTGTTGGAGACCCATTAATTAAGATAGATGCCACTGATGATGATAGGCATCATTTGATCCAACCGCGCCATTTTATACCGAAATTCATTTGTGCCATGATAGAATCTAAGTACCCCCAATTTAATGAATCACCTTTTCGAAGTCCACTTTAAACATAAACATCTTCTTTTTTTTCCTTCTTTGCCCACGAATAAATTTCATTAATGATAAGAGGACCCTCTAGAATGTTGCGACCACTGATGTATGCAGATTGGGTATCGCCTACCACGAAACCGACGATATTTTTTAATCGAAATGATAGAGCTTTGGCTATTATCTTGTACATAAAACCAATCAAAGAAATAGGACGGTATTCACTAAGTGAAATAGGATCATTGACTTTGGGGAGTAGAGAAATAAATGAGGAATTACAACCATTTGCTATGAATAGATTAATTACTTTGTTCTACTTACCTAATTAATCTATTCAATTATTATATGAAAGAATAGCTAATATAGTATTGTTAAATATACCTCAACAAAGTAATTAATCTATTCAATTTTTTGACAATTAGGTAAGTAGAACAATTGGATAGATTAATTACTTTGTTGGGGGTATATTTAACAATACTATATTAGCGATTCTTTCATATAATAATATATATAATATAATATAATAATCATATGATATGATATGATAATATATTAACCTTTTCTTTTAAGATTTTAGTATCTGTTAAAACAAAATTGTAGTTATAAATATCTCATGTGTTTAAATGATGGCAAATCCGCAGCAAAGCGTGTTACCTACTAACTCGTTTTAAACAAATGCCATCAAAATTTTATTTTTTGTGTAAGTATACTTTCCAACAAAATGGGAAAGTTGAACATATCATTCACGCTATAAACAACATCATTTGTGTATACCATTCTATTTAAAGCTTCTAATCCTCTAACATTATGGGTCCAAACGCTTCATATAACGGTTCATGTACTCAATTACTACTACTTTCTCATACCTAGCACCCTTGAGGTATTGTCTTTTTTTTTTTTCTATCCTATACACATTTACGTGTTTTATGATGTCTTTATTATCGTAATTAACCTTTCCCCCACAATTTCGAATAAGCTATTTCCATAATCTTTAGCTTGTATCTTTCTTGGTCCCTCCTCTGATCATTGTGGGTATCAACGTCGAGATCTTATTAATAATAAGATCATTATACCTAGACATGTAACCTTCGATTAGGATCACTTTCTTTACTCGATATTACTACTCATCTATCTTTTAAGGGGTATGACACTCTTTATCAGGATGATTCTTCAGTTCCTGCCTATTTTCCTTTTCCTCCTATGGGCGGACAATCCCCTTGGAATCGTCGTCTCAGACTAGTTGATCTTCTACTAACAACTTGACATACCTTGTCTCATCTTCTTCTCCAAGCTCCACATCTCCTACTAGCTTTGATTCATCTCTTGCGCGAGAACGTGTCCAGATTAAAACTATTTATTTTAAACACATCTAATTTTCGTGATGAAAATATGATACGAAAACTTTTCACAAATTTCCTAATTAGTATTAAAATAAAGTTGTATTGGGTGACTATTTTGGTGACTTTCTTTAGGGTTAAATCTACTAAATAGCAACTAAATTATTCATTTTTATTCAAGTAATACCTAAAGTTTTTATAGTTGAATGTAAGAAATTGGAATTTGTTAAAGAAATTGGAATTTGATTTTGGTAGAATATAATTCATAATGAATATGATTCTACAGAATTTGATTTTGCAAAATTCATGAAACGCGTTTGGTTAACAAAATTAAATTTTTAGAAGATTTCATATTATTAAATATTTTTAAAAAATAAGTAAAGATTATATAAATATAATAAATAATAATCATAATAACAACAACAACAACAACAATAATAATAATAATAATTAATAATAATAATAATAGTTATAATAAAAATAATAATAAAATAAATATATATAATTGTAATAATTACGTTTAAATATGATACAAATAATAAAAATAGAGTTAGATAACTTAGTTGCTATTTAAGTAAACTTAACCCTTTTTTACGTTTAAATATGATACAAATAATAAAAATAGAGTTAGATAATTAGTTATTATTTAGTAAATTCAATCCTTTTTCTTTAAACTGTAATTGTGGAGAAAAGTATTGTCAAAGTTTGAGGGATTAATTTTGAAATAGTAATACCAAAAGGAGTATTCTACAAATTCCATACTACCATTACAATGACCGACTAACATTGCCTACATCCGACATCGAGAACCTTCTTCAATCCTACTATAAAACCAAAAACCTTCCAAAAAAACCCCACAAAAATCTTAATCGAATATCATCATGTCTTCATCTCCGACACCGGAATTTCATCAAATCATAAACTACTCCAATGTACCAGTCGAATTCATGTTTCTTTCCAATTATCCTTCCAAAGATGGACCATTACCGGCGTCAAAATCAGCATTAGATGCTTTAGCGACGGTTACAGTAACGGAGGAAGAAGATTGTATTATTTGTTTGACGGAGTACGATGAAGCGAAAGAATTGCCGTGTAAGCATAGGTTTCATTCTGATTGTATCATGAAGTGGTTGGGTATGCATGGATCGTGCCCGGTTTGTCGATACGAGATGCCCGTTGAAGATATTGTTAGGTGGGAGGTGGTGATTATGGTGACGAATGGATATCGGGTTCGGGTTGATTCAGATTCGATAGTGGTGGAGGAGGAGAATAATGGGTCAACTATACAAGATATAGATACGGAAAATACCCAATATAATCACGATAGTATGGATGATTTAGATTAGTGCATTTTTTTATTTTTTTTCTTTTTTATTCTTTGGTTAAAGAGGATTTAAATGTGATTAATTGGATGTTTTTAGTTAAGCATATGTATAGTTTATTTGATTGATTTAGAATTTAGATAGCAGGTGCTTTTGTTAAAAAAAGAATTTCGAATAAATTACTTATTTTGAGTCATTCAATCCGCCGCAATAACCCTATGTTGCGCCGCAGCAAGACACCAGTGACCTAAATCATCTTTAACAAATTAATTTATTTTCATCAAGGTTTTATATATTATGGTTTATTTTGATTTTGTATGTTGTACATGGGAAAACGTTGTATAAACTAATAAAGAACATAAGAAAGTAAAGTGTTTAATCTGTTAAGGTTTGATTTATGTTTCTTTTAGAGATGATGGATAAATCATGAAACATAATCGAGTAAACAATTGCCCTTATCTTCAAATTGAAACATGGGATCCAAGTGATTGCGTATGATCTACTTCAATGAAACTGATGCAATTTGAAAGGTAGTTCTTTCCCATAGTTTTATTAATTGATTTATTTGCCTTTTTAATGTCTATTTCTATTTACAATTAACTGTACTTTGTTTTTTGTATGCAGTTTAAAGGTTCAACTACGGATGGCACTTTCGTATGAGTAATAGGTAGGATATGTTTCTTTTTTATATTCTTGCGTAGAATGATTAAGTTCCTCGAACCAAACCTTCGCATCTCCGGTGAGAGACGAAGGGAATAACCTCAGTTTGACAGGATCGCCTTTGCCTTGACCGTATTTGAACATCTCACACAGCTCGTTGAATTTGGCTATGTGTTTATGCGGATCTGAATTGTATCGCCCATCGAACGTGTTGTCTTGGATCATCTTGAGATGGTGACCCTTGACAACAAAATCCTCACCCAAGTTCGGGGTGGTGATTGCCGACCCGCGGGTGGGTGGCACTGCTACAGCTTCGGACCGTCGGTGCATTGGTGTGTCCAAAGGGTCCATAGCTGGTTGCTGTTCCGGTTTGTATTCACAAAACACTTCTTCGACCTCTGAGTCTGAACTGCTCCCTCCTTCCTCTGAAAACGCAATGTCTTCAAACTTGACGGGTGAAACTTGATCAAAACTTGGGGGTGTCTGAAGCGATAAGTTGCCTCTTCTCTTGCCTCGTCTCTTTGATACTCCTGGATTTGACTTTGGACTCGCGAGTGGTAATCCCGAAGCCCTTGTGTTCATCAACTACCTGAAATACCTAAAAAGACAAAAAACAAGAAAAGCGTAAAACGTACCGATGTTATAACAATTAAAAGTAACTTCTAAGTAAATAAATACTCAAAAGGATCGTATCACAAATTCGAAACAAAAACGAAAAATCAGTCCCCGGCAGCGGCGCCAAAAACTTGATGTGTAAAATCTAGTCTTAAATTTAACCTACTATTTCACGGAATTACACACTTCTAGGCAGTGGACCTATCCGTATATAATATAGTTCAAAGTAAGTAAAGGTTCGATCGCAGGGACTAATTTGTTTTAAATTCCGAATTAATAATACTTGAGTATTTGTGGGGGTTTTTATTGTAACAAAAGTTTGCAAGTAATTAGTAAAAAGAGTTGATTGATTAAAATCGGACGAAAGATTAATGGATTAAATCAAATAATGAGAAAATATACTTGTTTGACACTTCACCTATTTTCCGTTTAAATTTACGAAATCGATTGTTTTCAAAACTTCTAAGATATAATAAAAGTCCTCCCGAATCTTTCACTAACTTTAATTATCTTTAATTACCCCGTTCCTCCCGAATACAGTAATAACTATTAATAACCAAGCAATAAGCAACAAGTCCGTTTTTAGTGATTTAATCTTATAGAGTTTCCTCCCGAATAACTCCTCTAATTATCAAGTCCTTCCGAATCTTAACAAATAGACTTACTCACTTAAATTTAATTACCTAAGTTGTGATTACTAAGTCCTCCCGAATCCTAGTAATTTTAAACCGATTATAGACCGACCGATTAATTCATACAACCTATCTAATCTATCTAGATTCCTTCCGAATACCTAGAATGTTGATTAAACAAATTATATATAAACAACTCTGATAATATACTAAAATTTAAGCAATTAAGGATCAACGATTAAACACAAAAACATAAACAATCGATAACGATAAATAAACTTCAAAAAGGATCCGTTGTTTAAACAAGCATAACGAGAATTTAGCTACTCATAACTAGGTCTGAAAAAGCAAATAAATCGTTAGAAAGCATGCTGGAAAAATAATTCAAACTAAAAAGAAACAAACGAAGAATTTCTGCAAAACGCGTCGTGACCGCCGTTAGCCGAAAAGATGATCTTCCTAGCTTTTAATCCTGCTTCTAAACGTAAATACCAGCTCCAGAGACTTAGAATAATAATTGATTGAATGATTTTTCTGGATGTTTTGGGGTTGTATTTATAGGCAAAAACTAGATAGAATTCGTGTTTGAGTCGAATTACAAATCTATTAAAAAAGAATGTTGTTCTTATCCTTATCCTTATCCTTATCGTTATGAAATAGAGAGTAGTAGCATATTCCCCTTCTTCTTCTTTTTCTTCCACCCGTGAACCAAAGTTACCAAACAAATAAATATTTGTTTTCCAAACCCACGTACATGTCTCAATATTAATTCCATATCTTTCATTTACTTGCATTTTTTCGTCCAAATGTCCACTTTCCGATCATATTCAACCTATCACTTGAATAAAATATTTTTCACACAATTAAATGTAAAAATCCTATCCTATCCATCATGATTAAATACGAAAATGACCAAATATCGCATATAAATATCTATATAAATATCTATATAAATATGCGATATCAAATCCCCCCAAACTTGCCTTTTTGCTTGCCCTCAAGCAAAAACTGTTTTAAAAGTAATTATCAAAGCAAAAAATTAACATAACCAAACACCTCACGATTTTTATGGGAAGTAAAATCACACAAAACTCTCAAACTAGTCTAAAAGGGTGTGTAAAATATTTCTGTAGAATCGCTCAATTGCTCAGTCATGGTGAATATTCTATCATAGGCTTGATAATGTATCAAATCTCCACCACTAGAGTCTAGGTACAACTAAACGGGGACTTTTATTCGGGTTATAACGTACAGGTAAAGACATGTGAAAATATATAATATGGAGTGTAAATGGGTTAAATAAAAATATACAAAAAGCTTAGATTAAATCCGAACTAAATATAATCTCTAACGTACTGGATTGCTCAATTTCTCTTCAACTAATACTTTTTCTCCGAATACACAAATTTCGTATATAATACACGACTCATAATACACTATTTCTCTTAAAATCTACAACTAAATTTTTTTTTTTTTCGCTTTTCTGTTTTTCCGATTTTTTTTCTTTTTTCACTTTTTTTTTTTTTTTTTTTTCTTCTTTCAGCCTAGTACATGCCTTACAAAATAATTTTTCTCGTGGTAAGTACATATGCTCAAAAGGCTAATAATCCACTATTTCTCCAAATACAAAATAATACAAGGCAATAATAATCGACTTTTCTTTTCTACCTTAACTAGATTATTGTCCCGCGATATCGCGGATAAAGATAAAAATTGAATCGTAAATTTTATTTTTCTGTAGATATTAAGTTATTATGAGAACACAATTTTACACGTATAATAACATATATACTTTTACGTTTATACATGTTTATAGTTATAATAACATATACACATTTACGTTTATACACATGTTTTGATACTTTGTATTAGGAGATTTTAAAATAACAATAAAGTAAATCATAATTCAAATTGAGCGATTTATAAGTAAATTACAATTATGTTTTTTTTATTTAAGTGTAGATGGAATGAAATAGAAAATGTAATTATGTATTGTTAGAGGGTGTAAAGTGAAAATAATCTTTGATGACATCATCAATCTGATCTAACGGCTGAAATCAAAGAAGTTAATCCATCCAAAAGATCTTATTTCGCCATGTGGCATTTAAGGCTCCTCTTTTATTATATATTAAAGATAACTCTAACTTTACTTATAATATTATAACAATCAATAAACTAAGTTCGGACTTAATCTAAAAAGAAACGAAAATAAGGCGCGTGTACAAAATAATATAATAGTGTTTAGAAACGAAACGGTTTAGGCGCAAATTGGTTTACTAGAGTTTCTAACACTAAAAGTAAGTGTTACAAGGGTTAGGCGGAAAATATATAAAAAGAAACGAAAAGGCTAACAAATGGGTTAATCCTAAATGCCCCTATCATTGTACCAAATCACACTAAGTTACCCTAATGCAATTGCTCATATGTCGTCTCGAAATGTATAACAATGTCAAGTTCTAAAGTCATCAATCATCGGCACACTCAAAGAAATGAAAAAATAGTATTAAAAATAAATACTTTCAAAGGCTCAAACTCTCACTATTTTTCTGAGTAGGGTTAAAATGCGTCTGGTTAAGCTTAAAGTTTAAGGTGTTACCGACTAGACACGTTGTATTTTTTTTTATGTTTTTTCAATTTTTCGATTTTTTTTGGATTTTCAGTTTTTTTTCTGACTCAAAAATGTACAAAAATAACACAATTCAACACGATGGAAACTAAGCTAAGGGTCGAAAAATAAAATGTAAAATTTCCCGATGACCCCCCCAAACTTAAGTAACACATTGTCCGTAATATGTTAACGACTAAAAAAAAAACTAAGGGAAATTGCTACAAAAATAAAATCTAAAAAGAAAAATAATATACAAAAATAAGAAAAGAAGAAAATAGAACCCGGTTGTAGATATCGAATATTTCTTGTGAAAATGCTTTACTGATCTGAATGCTAGTCCCAAAACCGGTTGTTGAACTTACTTCAAATCTATAAAAAAAAAACTAAAAGAGAAAAACTAAAAACAAATATTAAAAACACAAAAGATAAAAATAAAAAATAAAAATTACAAATTACGACGGAATAAAAAAAATATAGTAGACTATTTTTTTAAAGTCTAATAGAGGAAAAAGGTAAAAAATAACTTTACAAAAAAAATACAAAATTGTAGATTTTTTTCGTTTTTTTTTTTTTTTTTTTTTTTTTTTTTTTTTTTTTTTGTTTTTTCGTACCTATCTGAATAACACTTCAAAAGAAAAATGTTAAAAAGTCTTAAGAAAAGAAAAGATGACGAAATAAAAATAAAAATAAAAATGGAAATAGCAAGTTACGATGGAATAAAAAATAGTAGACTATTTTTTTTATTATATTTTTTTCTAATAGAGACCCATATGTAAACAATAACTTTACAAATTTGGCTCTATTTTTTTTTTTTTATTTTTTTTTTATTTTGTAAATAAATGAAAATTTAACTACGAAAGAAAAGAAAAACAAACCCGGGTTGCCTCCCGAGAAGCGCTAATTTTTCGAACGAGTCCTTAGCTTGACTCAATATGCCTCGTGATCAGGTGTTGATGGTATAGAAACCATCCTCGATCATCATTCCATTTTCATCATCCTCTTCGTGGTATAGCTTGACTCGTTGCCCGAGACGATGAATGGCTCTCCATGCTCTTTCCATAACTCGACATAGCCGGAAGCATAAGCTTGTTTGACGGTGTATGGTCCTGTCCACTTTGAGCGTAATTTAGGAGCCTTGAATTTGTACTTCGACTGAAACAGAAGTACTTTATCGCCCGCCTTGAATTCTTTCCTACGAATTTTCCGGTCGTGGAACTCCTTAGTTCTCTCCTTGTAAAGGCGGGAACTTTCGTAGGCCTGTAACCGTAACTCATCCATCTCGTGGAGTTGTAAGATCTGCAAATCTTTCGCTAAATCCATATCAATGTTGCAGGTCTTCAAGGCCCAGTATGCCTTATGCTCGATTTCAACCGGAAGGTGACATGTTTTCCCGTAGAGTAGTCGATACGAGGTGGTTCCAATTGGCGTTTTGTATGCCGTCCTGAATGCCCACAGTGCGTCCTCCAGCTTCTTTGACCATATATTGGGATTGTTGTTGACCGTCTTTTCCAAAATTCTTTTGAGTGCGCGGTTTGTATTTTCCACTTGCCCGCTCGTTTGAGGATGATACGAAGTCGCAAACCGGTGATTTACTCCATATCTTTTCAAAACTTTTGCAAGCTGAGCGTTGGCGAAGTGGCTTCCTCGATCACTGATTAATGCCTTTGGCACTCCAAACCTGCAAAACAAACTTTTAAGAAAATCAACAACCACGTTAGCGTTGTTAGTCGGTAATGCCTTAGCTTCAACCCATTTAGAAACATAATCTACAACAACTAGAATGTAAATATTTCTGTTTGAGGGTTTGAAAGGGCCCATAAAGTCGATTCCCCATATATCAAAAACTTCACAAACTTGGATCCCTTGTTGTGGCATTTCGCCCCGCTTCGTAATATTCCCTTGGCGTTGGCATGCATCACAGGTGTTCACGAGTGTATAGGCCTCCCTGAAAATTGTTGGCCAATAGAAACCTGCATCATAAACCTTTTTCCCAGTGACCGTAGGTCCGTAATGTCCTCCGGTGGGTCCATGATGGCATTCGTCCAAAATCTTTCGAGTTTCTTCTCCGTATACACATCTGCGCACCATTCCATCAGCACATCTACGGAACAAGTATGGCGAGTCCCAGTAGTAGTACTTTGCATCCGAGATCAATTTCTGCTTCTGTTGATAGGTTAGGTCTTTGTTGACGACTTTTCCGGCTAGATAGTTCGCAATGTCCGCGAACCATGGGGTATCGCCGTCTGTGTTACTGATCCTGGCTAGCATCTCCCCCGGAAAAGTGTCATTGATATCCTCTTCCTTCAACTCCCCCAAACTTGGGTTCTCCAATCGGCTCAAATGGTCTGCAGCTACATTTTCAGCCCCTTTCTTGTCCTTGATCTCGATGTCAAATTCCTGCAACAATAAAATCCAACGAATTAATCTAGGTTTAGCATCTAATTTAGAAAATAAGAATTTTAAGGCAGAATGATCCGTGAAAACAATTGTTTTGCTCATCACTAAATATGAGCGGAATTTATCAAAAGCAAATACGACAGCCAAAAGTTCTTTTTCCGTAGTGGTGTAATTCTGTTGGGCTTCGTTCAGTGTTTTGCTGGCGAAGTAGATAGGTCGAAAATGTTTCTCGATTCTTTGCCCCAAAACAGCACCCACTGTGAAATTGCTTGCGTCACACATTAGCTCGAAAGGTTGAGACAAGTCCGGTGCTACCAAAATAGGTGTATTGGTGATTCGTTCCTTGAGTAGCTCGAAAGCTTGTAAACAGTCCTCCGAGAAATTGAAAGCTACCTCCTTCTCTAAGAGTTTCGTCATAGGACGAGTAATCTTCGAGAAGTCCTTGATAAACCTTCGGTAGAATCCTGCATGTCCCAAAAAACTCCGAATTTCCTTCTCGTTCGTCGGTGGTGGTAGTTTGGCAATGACCTCGATCTTTGCTTTGTCTACCTCTATCCCAGCTTTTGAAATCTTGTGTCCCAGTACGATTCCCTCTCGAACCATGAAGTGGCATTTCTCGCAGTTGAGGACCAAATGTGCTTCCTCGCATCGTCCCAACATCTGGTCCAGATTCTCCAAGCAAGCATCGAATGAATCTCCAAATACGGAAAAATCATCCATGAATACCTCCATTGTCTTCTCCACCATATCCTGAAAAATAGCTAGCATACACCGCTGAAAAGTGGCGGGTGCGTTGCATAGACCAAATGGCATCCTCCGATATGCGTAGGTTCCAAACGGGCATGTGAATGTGGTCTTTTCCTGATCTTCGGGATCGATGGGGATCTGAAAGTAACCCGAGAATCCATCCAAGAAGCAGTAGAACTCATTTCCTGCAAGTCTCTCAATCATCTGGTCCATGAATGGTAGTGGAAAATGGTCCTTCCTGGTGGCTTCGTTCAGCTTGCGGTAGTCGATGCAGACTCTCCATCCTGTGACTGTCCTTGTTGGAACGAGCTCGTTCTTGTCGTTCATCACCACGGTCATACCTCCCTTTTTCGGCACGCAATGAATGGGGCTCACCCATGGGCTGTCTGAAATAGGGTAGATAATTCCTGCATTCAACAACTTAACAACTTCCTTTTTAACGACATCTGTCATATTCGGATTTAGCCGCCGTTGTCTTTGAACAACGGGTTTTACATTATCATTAAAATTTATTTTATGTTTGCAAAAATCGGGGCTAATTCTGGGTATGTCTGATATACGCCAAGCAAAGGCCTTTTTATGACCATTAAGGACTGTCAATAATCGAGCTTTTTCGTCACCCGAAAGTGATGACGAAATAACAACTGGTAATAAATTTGTACCTTCAAGGAAAGCATATTCTAAATGTACCGGTAGTTGTTTTAGCTCCAAGTCGGTTGGTGGTGATTCAATTGAAGATTTGATCCTCATGCTTTGGTCCAACTTCAGTTCTTCCTTAACTTCAACCTCCACTTCCTCGATCTTCTCGTCTTTCAGCTCCTCCTCCAAGCTAGTTTCTATCTCGAGAATTTCCTGCCAATCTAAATCATCAAACACATCAATCCGAAAACAGGTTTCATCAGTAGAATAAGAATGAGTCATAGCTCTATCTAGATTAAAAACAATTCGTTCATTCCCAACCCCTAAAGAAATTTGCCCATTTTTCATCCGAATAATTGCGTCAGCAGTGTTTAGGAATGGTCGTCCAAGGATTAGTGGAACAGTGACATCCTCATCCATCTCTAGAATTACGAAGTCAACCGGAAAGGTCCTACGTTTACTAGCATGTTCTCAGCAATTCCTAACGGGTACTGGAATGATCGGTCTGCTAGGCGGATACTCATCCTGGTGGGTTTTAACACTCCAAGGGCAAGTTTAGCATATAGTGAATACGGCATCAGGTTTATGCTAGCTCCCAAGTCTGCTAAAGCACTGCAACTGTATGTATTACTGAAGTTGCACTGGATCAGAAAACTCCCTGGGTCATCCAACTAGGGTGGTATCGTGTTTTTCACCAAGGCTGAACATTCTGTGTTTAAGAATGCGACTTGCTCCTCCGATGGCTTTCCTTTATTCGTGACCAATTCCTTGATGAATTTAGCGTAGTTTGGCATCCCTGCAATCAAATCAACAAGAGGAACATTAATGTTAACAGATTCAATCATGTCACATAATTTACCGTACTGCTCCCGCATTCTTGTTTTTCGTAATCGTTGAGGATATGGGATATGAGGTTTATAAGCTTTAATGGGAACTTCCTCCACTGGTTCAGGTGTTTTGTCCTTGGGTTGAACTTGTGGTGCCTCGTCCTCATCGTCCTCGATCTCGAAATCGTCAATAATCGGTTCAGCAGTTCGGTGCTGCGCACCAGCAGGTAGGTGCTGCGCACCTCTTTGATCAGAAGTGAGGTGCTGCGCACCATTGTCTTGGTGCTGCGCACCTGGCATATTTCCTGGTCGGTGCTGCGCACCAAAAGGTTGGTGTTGCGCACCTGTCTGCTGTTTTGCTCCATTTTCGTTCTGATTTCCTCCATAAGCATTCCCCGAGCGTGTGATAATTGCGTTCACGTGCTCGTCTCTGTGTTTTGGACAGGTTGGCATTCCGTCTCGTGGTCCTTCGGTTCTTCTAGGATGTTGATATTTTGGTGTTTGATTGGTGGCATTATTTCCCGGATTATTTCCCTGA
>CAJVGC010000001.1:52779198-52804201 GCA_910822075.1 Senecio squalidus | reverse complement strand
CATGAATGGTAGTGGAAAATGGTCCTTCCTGGTGGCTTCGTTCAGCTTGCGGTAGTCGATGCAGACTCTCCATCCTGTGACTGTCCTTGTTGGAACGAGCTCGTTCTTGTCGTTCATCACCACGGTCATACCTCCCTTTTTCGGCACGCAATGAATGGGGCTCACCCATGGGCTGTCTGAAATAGGGTAGATAATTCCTGCATTCAACAACTTAACAACTTCCTTTTTAACGACATCTGTCATATTCGGATTTAGCCGCCGTTGTCTTTGAACAACGGGTTTTACATTATCATTAAAATTTATTTTATGTTTGCAAAAATCGGGGCTAATTCTGGGTATGTCTGATATACGCCAAGCAAAGGCCTTTTTATGACCCTTAAGGACTGTCAATAATCGAGCTTTTTCGTCACCCGAAAGTGATGACGAAATAACAACTGGTAATAAATTTGTACCTTCAAGGAAAGCATATTCTAAATGTACCGGTAGTTGTTTTAGCTCCAAGTCGGTTGGTGGTGATTCAATTGAAGATTTGATCCTCATGCTTTGGTCCAACTTCAGTTCTTCCTTAACTTCAACCTCCACTTCCTCGATCTTCTCGTCTTTCAGCTCCTCCTCCAAGCTAGTTTCTATCTCGAGAATTTCCTGCCAATCTAAATCATCAAACACATCAATCCGAAAACAGGTTTCATCAGTAGAATAAGAATGAGTCATAGCTCTATCTAGATTAAAAACAATTCGTTCATTCCCAACCCCTAAAGAAATTTGCCCATTTTTCATCCGAATAATTGCGTCAGCAGTGTTTAGGAATGGTCGTCCAAGGATTAGTGGAACAGTGACATCCTCATCCATCTCTAGAATTACGAAGTCAACCGGAAAGGTGAATTTTCCTACGTTTACTAGCATGTTCTCAGCAATTCCTAACGGGTACTGGAATGATCGGTCTGCTAGGCGGATACTCATCCTGGTGGGTTTTAACACTCCAAGGGCAAGTTTAGCATATAGTGAATACGGCATCAGGTTTATGCTAGCTCCCAAGTCTGCTAAAGCACTGCAACTGTATGTATTACTGAAGTTGCACTGGATCAGAAAACTCCCTGGGTCATCCAACTAGGGTGGTATCGTGTTTTTCACCAAGGCTGAACATTCTGTGTTTAAGAATGCGACTTGCTCCTCCGATGGCTTTCCTTTATTCGTGACCAATTCCTTGATGAATTTAGCGTAGTTTGGCATCCCTGCAATCAAATCAACAAGAGGAACATTAATGTTAACAGATTCAATCATGTCACATAATTTACCGTACTGCTCCCGCATTCTTGTTTTTCGTAATCGTTGAGGATATGGGATATGAGGTTTATAAGCTTTAATGGGAACTTCCTCCACTGGTTCAGGTGTTTTGTCCTTGGGTTGAACTTGTGGTGCCTCGTCCTCATCGTCCTCGATCTCGAAATCGTCAATAATCGGTTCAGCAGTTCGGTGCTGCGCACCAGCAGGTAAGTGTTGCGCACCATAGTCCTGGTGCTGCGCACCTGGCATATTTCCTGGTCGGTGCTGCGCACCAAAAGGTTGGTGTTGCGCACCTGTCTGCTGTTTTGCTCCATTTTCGTTCTGATTTCCTCCATAAGCATTCCCCGAGCGTGTGATAATTGCGTTCACGTGCTCGTCTCTGTGTTTTGGACAGGTTGGCATTCCGTCTCGTGGTCCTTCGGTTCTTCTAGGATGTTGATATTTTGGTGTTTGATTGGTGGCATTATTTCCCGGATTATTTCCCTGATTTTGTTGTCGTGGATTTAGTTGAGTATTGCTAGGTATTTGGCCCGGTTGCCGATTTGAGTTCCGCTCGTTCATCCTATCGAACCGTCTCTCTAAGTCTTGATGTGCTGCCTGCTGATTTCTCTGTCCTTGCTCGATTTGATCAGTTAGAACTTTAAATTGTTTACGGACATCGTCATTGGTTGATTTTTGGGTGTTGATGAACGATTTCAAAAGATCTTTAATGCTGGAATCTTCATCTTCGTTCTTTGGTGGATCGTATCTTTGTCGTGGTGGGGAGCGTGTGTTATTCCTTTGCCATCCGTTGTCTCGATTGTCACTGCGGTTGTAGTTACCTCCGCAGTTTTGCCAATTTGACCCCCGATTAGGATAACCATAATGTGCGTAGTTGGCATCCTCCACTTGTCGATCACACTCACTAGCATAGTGAGGTCCCCCGCATCCTTCACATCCATTCTTCACCAAGTGTATGTCCTTCTCCATCCGTCCCATGCGCTTATCAATTCTATCCGCTAATGTCTTGACCTCTTGAACTACCGAGGATGTTTCATGGCTACTCTCAGCTTGAGCAACTTGCCCTCTGTGTTTTCGGCCTCGACCATCGTCTCGATACTCACTTGATAGGCTTATGACCAGCTTGTCTTCCATTAGGTTGTATGCCTCGTTGGTAGTTTTATACATGAAATCTCCTCCTCCGGATAGATCCAACTCGTTTTGAGACTCCTTGGTTAACCCGTAGAAGAAAATTTCAATAATATTGTCCTTGCCCAATCCGTGACCATAGCAACCTCTCAGCATCTCTTTTAGTCTAGCTCATGCTTCAGTGGAAGTCTCTCCATCTTCCTGTCGGAATCCTCTGATGTCTCTGAGTAATTTCCTACCCAAGGCGGGTGGGAAAAATCTTTTGATAAAGGTCTCGCGCATTTGCGTCCATGTGGTGATTGAATTTT
Organism: Senecio squalidus; assembly: GCA_910822075.1. Classification (NCBI taxonomy): domain Eukaryota; kingdom Viridiplantae; phylum Streptophyta; class Magnoliopsida; order Asterales; family Asteraceae; genus Senecio; species Senecio squalidus. The sequence continues at coordinate 52,801,481 of CAJVGC010000001.1, read as the reverse complement.
CATTAAGCTCCTCGAACCAAACCTTCGCATCTCCGGTGAGAGACGAGGGGAATAACCTCATTTTGACAGGATCGCCTTTGCCTTGACCGTATTTGAACATCTCACACAGCTCGTTGAATTTGGCTATGTGTTTATGCGGATCTGAATTGTATCGCCCATCGAACGTGTTGTCTTGGATCATCTTGAGATGGTGACCCTTGACAACAAAATCCTCACCCAAGTTCGGGGTGGTGATTGCCGACCCGCGGGTGGGTGGCACTGCTACAGCTTCGGACCGTCGGTGCATTGGTGTGTCCAAAGGGTCCATAGCTGGTTGCTGTTCCGGTTTGTCTTCACAAAACACTTCTTCGACCTCTGAGTCTGAACTGCTCCCTCCTTCCTCTGAAAACGCAATGTCTTCAAACTTGACGGGTGAAACTTGATCAAAACTTGGGGGTGTCTGAAGCGATAAGTTGCCTCTTCTCTTGCCTCGTCTCTTTGATACTCCTGGATTTGACTTTGGACTCGCGAGTGGTAATCCCGAAGCCCTTGTGTTCATCAACTACCTGAAATACCTAAAAAGACAAAAAACAAGAAAAGCGTAAAACGTACCGATGTTATAACAATTAAAAGTAACTTCTAAGTAAATAAATACTCAAAAGGATCGTATCACAAATTCGAAACAAAAACGAAAAATCAGTCCCCGGCAGTGGCGCCAAAAACTTGATGTGTAAAATCTAGTCTTAAATTTAACCTACTATTTCACGCAATTACACATTTCTAGGCAGTGGACCTATCCGTATATAATATAGTTCAAAGTAAGTAAAGGTTCGTTCGCAGGGACTAATTTGTTTTAAATTCCGAATTAATAATACTTGAGTATTTGTGGGGGTTTTTATCGTAACAAAAGTTTGCAAGTAATTAGTAAAAAGAGTTGATTGATTAAAATCGAACGAAAGATTAATGGATTAAATCAAATAATGAGAAAATATACTTGTTTGACACTTCACCTATTTTCCGTTTAAATTTACGAAATCGATTGTTTTCAAAACTTCTAAGATATAATAAAAGTCCTCCCGAATCTTTCACTAACTTTAATTATCTTTAATTACCCCGTTCCTCCCGAATACAGTCTTAACTATTAATAACCAAGCAATAAGCAACAAGTCCGTTTTTAGTGATTTAATCTTATAGAGTTTCCTCCCGAATAACTCCTCTAATTATCAAGTCCTTCCGAATCTTAACAAATAGACTTACTCACTTAAATTTAATTACCTAAGTTGTGATTACTAAGTCCTCCCGAATCCTAGTAATTTTAAACCGATTATAGACCGACCAATTAATTCATACAACCTATCTAATCTATCTAGATTCCTTCCGAATACCTAGAATGTTGATTAAACAAATTATATATAAACAACTCTGATAATATACTAAAATTTAAGCAATTAAGGATCAACGATTAAACACAAAAACATAAACAATCGATAACGATAAATAAACTTCAAAAAGGATCCGTTGTTTAAACAAGCATAACGAGAATTTAGCTACTCATAACTAGGTCTGAAAAAGCAAATAAATCGTTAGAAAGCATGCTGGAAAAATAATTCAAACTAAAAAGAAACAAACGAAGAATTTCTGCAAAACGCGTCGTGACCGCCGTTAGCCGAAAAGATGATCTTCCTAGCTTTTAATCCTGCTTCTAAACGTAAATACCAGCTCCAGAGACTTAGAATAATAATTGATTGAATGATTTTTCTGGATGTTTTGGGGTTGTATTTATAGGCAAAAACTAGATAGAATTCGTGTTTGAGTCGAATTACAAATCTATTAAAAAAGAATGTTGTTCTTATCCTTATCCTTATCCTTATCTTTAGTGAAATAGAGAGTAGTAGCATATTCCCCTTCTTCTTTTTTTTCTTCCACCCGTGAACCAAAGTTACCAAACAAATAAATATTTGTTTTCCAAACCCACGTACATGTCTCAATATTAATTCCATATCTTTCATTTACTTGCATTTCTTCGTCCAAATGTCTACTTTCCGATCATATTCAACCTGTCACTTGAATAAAATATTTTTCACACAATTAAATGTAAAAATCCTATCCTATCCATCATGATTAAATACGAAAATGACCAAATATCGCATATAAATATCTATATAAATATGCGGTATCATTCATTGTATTAATTATGTTATCGATCATTCCCCTTGTGCAACTTCCATGGCGTGAATTTTATTTTTTCTTAACCTTACTTGTAACTTTCGTTTTTCCACTTCTCTGTGTTTCATTATGCATTGATATATATGGATTCTAATTTTAATATTTTATATTTGTTCAATTCTTATAGTTACAATATGTCGAACATTGCAAAGATTGAATTCAAAGCACTTGATATTAGTGGCAAAGATTATATGACATGGACCGCAAGGGTCAAGAGGCATCTTGAATCCATGGGTATTTTAGATACCATAAAAGCAGAAAATAAATGTTCATCGCTAGAAAAAGCGAAAGCTAATGTTTTCATTAATAAGCATTTGGATGATATGCTAGAAATGGAATATTTTAATATAACAGATCCATTGGTTTTATGGAATGATCTTGAAATAAGATTTAATCATCAAAAGGAAGTATTACTTCCATCTGCTAGGGATGAATGGAGAAATCTAAGATTCCAAGATTTTAAAAAGGTAAATGAATACACCTCCACTCTGTTTAGAATATGTTCAACACTTGAATTTTGTGGACATGCTGTTACAGAGGAAGAAAAGTTGGAGAAAACATTATCCACCTTTCATGCATCAAATATGAATTTACAACAACAATATAGGTTATAGAATTTTAAAAGATATTCTGAATTGAATGCATTTCTCCTTGTCGCTGAACAAAACAATGAACTTTTGATGAAAAATCACGAATCCCGTCCTACAGGATCATTAGCATTGCCTGAAGCAAATGCTGCAAACATAGATGGTTCCAAAAATAATATGAGTGGACGAGGACGTGGTCGTGGACGAGGTCGTGGACATTTTGGCCAAAACCATCCTTATGGCCACAACCATAATTCTGGTCGAAACCAAAACTTTGGTAGAGGTCAATCTTATGGTCGTAGGCGTGGGCGTGGGCGTGGGCGTGGTCGTGGTCGTTCAAATTATTACCATGCTCCCCAAAACAAAAAGTTTCAACCACAAAGAAATTCCAAAACGACAAATCATGGTGATGGATCGGGTCCTTCTCAGAATCATGAAGATATTTGTTTTAGATGTGGTGTAAAAGGACATTGGTCTAAAAACTGTCGAACGCCTCACCACCTCTGTGAACTCTACAAAGAATCCTTGAAAGGAAAAGATAAGGAAGTAAACCTTACTGATGATCTTGAGTTTACAGAAACTGAGCTTAATGCTGCAGATTATTGCAATAATCTTGACCTTTTGGATTGATATGGATCTTGATGACCTCTATTTACTAAGTTTATGTTTAATAACTGTTTATGTTCCCATAACTATGTTTCTCTTTTATAACTATGTTTTTCAATTTCTTAACTTGTTTTTGTCTTCCATGTAATATTTATGCAATAAATGTACCTTTTGTTATTATCTACTTGACTCATTTCTTATTTTTTTTAATATTTGAAGTTTGATATGAGTTCCACTGGAATACAGCATCAAACAAAGGTTGGAGAACTCTGCATATCAGATAGTGGTGCCACACACACTATACTGAAAACTAAGAAATATTTCTCTGAACTGAAACCTACAAAAGCAACCATTCGTACTATATCAGGTCCTGTAGACTTGATAGAAGGAATGGGCAAGGCTAATTTTATATTACCAAATGGTACAAAGCTTTTGATAAATAATGCTTTATTTTCTCCAAAGTCGTCGAGAAATTTATTGAGTTTTAGTGACATATACCTTAAGGGATATGATACTCAAACTGTGACTATAGGTCATGAGAAATATATGCATATTGTTGAAAAGAACAAAGTTCTAGAAACACTACCAAGACTTCATTCTGGTTTACATTATACACATATACATGTGGTGGAATCAAATATGGTAGTGAAAGAAAAATATAGTAATCCTGGAATAATTACTTTATGGCATGACAGATTAGGTCATCCAGGATCAACAATGATGCGAAGTATAGTTGAAAGTACTCATGGACATCCATTGAAGGATCATAAGATACCTCAATCAGGATCAATAAGTCCATGCACATCATGTTCTCTTGGAAAATTAATTGTGAGACCTTCACCACTTAAAGTTGAAATTGAATCACCTGTGTTTCTAGAAAGAATTCACGGTGACATATGTGGACCAATTCACCCACCATGTGGACCATTTAGATATTTTATGGTTTTAATAGATGCATCAAGTAGATGGTCTCATGTTTGCTTACTTTTAACTCGTAATGTGGCATTTGCAAAATTTCTGGCTCAAATTATCAAGTTAAGAGCACATTTTCCTGATTACACTGTTAAAAGGGTAAGACTTGATAATGCTGGTGAATTTACATCCCAAGCATTTGATGACTATTGTATGTCTGTAGGGATTGTTGTTGAACATCTAGTTGCTCATGTTCACACACAAAATGGTTTAGCAGAATCACTGATTAAACGTCTTCAACTAATAGCTAGACCATTAATAATGAGAAAAAAGTTACCTGTATCAATATGGGGTCATGCAATTTTACATGCCGCATCACTTATTCGTTTAAGACCAAGTGCTAATCATACGTATTCTCCCATGCAACTTGCTTTTGGGCAAGAGCCAAACATTTCTCACCTGAGAGTTTTTGGTTGTGCTGTATATGTTCCCATTGCACCACCACACCGTACAAAAATGGGACCTCAGAGGAGGTTAGGAATATATGTTGGATATGAAACATCTTCTATCATAAGATATCTTGAACCACTAACAGGTGACGTTTTTACAGCACGTCTAGCTGATTGCCAATTTGATGAGGCAACTTTTCCAACGTTAGGGGGAGAAAAGAAAATTAAAGAAAAAGATGTTTCATGGTGTGAACCTTATTTGTTGCATCTTGATCCTCGCACCAAACAATGTGAAACAGAAGTTCAAAAGATTATGCACTTGCAACAAATTGCAAATCAGTTTCCCGATGCATTTGTTGATACTAAAAGAGTGACCAAATCATATATACCAGCTGTTAACGCTCCAGCTCGAATTGAGATCCCAGATGGAAAATCTGACGATAAAGTCACTTAAGAGTCTAAAACACGCTTGAAGCGTGGAAGACCAATTGGTTCCAAAGATAAAAATCCCCGTAAAAGAAAAGGTGCAGAGAATGCAAATGATCACGAGAAAAGTGTTCTTGAAGAAACACAAAATATCATCACTTCTCCGGTAGAGGAAATGAATGATAACAATAAAGAGATTGCAATCAATTATGAAAATACACATGCATTATGGAACCGAAACGAAATGGAAAATATTGATGAAATATTTTCATATAATGTTGCATGTGAGGTTATGAATGAAAGCGATGATCCTGAACCTCAGTCTGTTATTGATTGTCAAAACAGACATGATTGGGTTAAATGGAAAGACGCCATGCAAGCTGAATTAAATTCTCTCAATAAACGGAAGGTTTTTGGACCTATTGTTATCACTCCCAAATCCATAAAACCTGTAGGGTATAGATGGATATTTATACGTAAAAGAAATGAGAAAAATGAAATTATAAGATATAAGGCGAGACTTGTGGCTCAAGGTTTTTCTCAAAGACCAGGGATTGATTACGATGAAACATATTCTCCTGTTATGGATGCTATCACTTTTAGATATTTAATTAGTCTAGCAGTTTCTAAGAATTTAGAAATGCGTCTCATGGATGTTGTTACTGCTTACTTGTATGGATCACTAGATAGTGATATCTATATGAAGATCCCAGAAGAATTTAAAATGCCTGAAACATTGAGTACAAAACCCAAAGAAATGTACTCAATAAAATTACAAAGATCTTTATATGGTTTAAAGCAATCTGGACGGATGTGGTATAATCGCTTGAGTGATTATTTGATAAGCAAAGGTTATACAAATAATCTTATATGTCCTTGCGTCTTTATTAAGAAAACAACATCTGGATATGTGATCATAGCTGTCTACGTTGCTGATCTAAACATCATTGGAACAAACAATGAAATTAATGAAGTGATTGTGCTTTTAAAGAAAGAATTTGAAATGAAAGATCTTGGAAAAACCAAATACTGCCTTGGTTTACAGATTGAGCACATGAATAATGGTATACTTGTACATCAATCAAATTATACGGAGAAGGTCTTAAAACGTTTCAATATGGACAAAGCAAATCCGTTAAGCACACCAATGGTTGTTAGAACACTCAACATTGATAAAGATCCATTTCGCCCTTGCGAAGAAAACGAAGAAGTTCTTGGTCCTGAAGTACCATATCTAAGTGCAATTGGAGCTCTTATGTATCTTACTAATTGTACTAGACCTGATATTTCTTTTGCAGTTAATTTGTTAGCAAGATTCAGTTCATCTCCTACCAAACGACATTGGAACGGAATCAAACATATTTTTCGATACCTTCGAGGGACTGTTGATTTGGGTTTATTTTATTCTAACAATTCCAAACAAGGGTGGATTGGTTATGCAGATGCAGGTTATTTATCTGATCCTCATAAAGCTAGGTCTCAAACTGGATATGTATTCATGAATGGAGGTACTGCAATTTCATGGCGTTCACAGAAACAAACTCTAGTTGCAACATCTTCAAATCATGCTGAAGTTATTGCACTACACGAAGCTAGTAGAGAGTATGTATGGTTAAGATCAATGACACAACTTATTGCGACCTCTTGTGGACTAGAGACGGACAAAACTGCTACTTTGATCTATGAAGATAATGCAGCTTGTGTCGCACAGATGAAGGATGGGTATATCAAGAGTGACAGAACTAAACATATACCACCAAGATTTTTCTCATACACACGAGATCTTATAAAGGATGATCAGATTGAAATGAAATATGTTCAATCTAGCAACAATTCAGCAGATCTTTTCACGAAGGCACTTCCTACTGCAATTTTCAGAAAGCATGTATATGATATTGGAATGAGACACTTGCATAGTACGTAATAGTTTACGGATGTCTAAATGAGGGGGAGTCAACTATACACTGCACTCTTTTTCCCTTAGCTAAAGTTTTTTCCCATTGGGTTTTTCGTTGGCAAGGTTTTTAACGAGGCATTACTTTGCAGTTGAACTCCGTTCTGAAAGCGTGTCATCCAAGGGGGAGTGTTATGAATCATTGTTGAAATGGATAACACGCATCCATCTACTATATCTATCTACTATACTATTCCCTATTCCTATTCTTGATTGGGTAAATCACATGTAACTTGTAGTATAAATAGGTACCAATTGTGAAGAAGAAGATTGCACCAATATCTACTTTCCATAAGTGATATTATAATTTCTTCCATCTCTCTTTTCTTTCTAAATTATAAAGATTGCCTATAATATTGTTAATCACACCATAATAATAGTTAATTTATAACATAATTGATTTTGTTGAATAACTTATTTTTTTTTTTTTTTTTTTTTTTTTGTGAATATATAAGAAATGCAAGTGTTTATTATGATTTTATTTGCTGAACATTAGGCCTCTAAATTTTTTTTAAACCACAAAGTATAAGAAGAATGTTCTTCATCAACTTGAATAATATTCCATTCAGCTTCATGATTTCGTAAAGGACTAATTTTAACATAAATTTTATATAATTCCGTGTATGGCACGGGTCTAAGCTAATACCATTCTATTTAAAGCTTCTAATCCTCTAACATTATGGGTCCAAACGCTTCATATAACGGTTCATGTACTCAATTTATACCTACTACTACTTTCTCATACCTAACACCCTTGAGGTATTGTCTTGTTTTTTTCTATCCTATACACATTTACGTGTTTTATGATGTCTGTATTATCATAATTAACCTTTCCTCCACAATTTCGCATAAGCTATTTCCATAATATTTAGCTTGTATCTTTCTTGGTCCCTCCTTTGATCATTGTGGGTATCAACGTCGAGATCTTATTAACAATAAGATCATTATACCTAGACATGTAACCTTTGATTAGGATCACTTTCTTTACTCGATATTACTACTCATCTATCTTCTAGGGGGTATGACACTCTTTATCAGGATGATTCTTCAGTTCCTGCCTATTTTCCTTTTCCTCCTATGGGCGGACAATCCCCTTTGAATCGTCGTCTCATACTAGTTCATCTTCTACTAACAACTTGACATACCTTGTCTCATCTTCTTCTCCAAGCTCCACATCTCCTACTAGCTTTGATTCATCTCTTGCGCGAGAACGTGTCCAGATTAAAACTTTTTATATTAAACACATCTAATTTTGGTGATGAAAAATATGATACGAAAACTTTTCACAAATTTCCTAACTAGTATTAAAATAAAGTTGGATTGGATGACTATTTTGGTAACTTTCTTTAGGGTTAAATCTACTAAATAGCAACTAAATTATTCATTTTTATTCAAGTAATACTAAAAGTTTATATAGTTGAATGTAAGAAATTGGAATTTGTTAAAGAAATTAGAATTTGATTTTGATAGAATGTAATTCATAATGAATATGATTCTACAGAATTTGATTTTGCAAAATTCATGAAACGCGTTTGGTTAACAAAATTAAATTTTTAGAAGATTTCATATTATTAAATATTTTTAAAAAATAAGTAAAGATTATATAAATATAATAAATAATAATCATAATAACAACAACAACAACAACAATAATAATAATAATAATTAATAATAATAATAATAGTTATAATAAAAATAATAATAAAATAAATATATATAATTGTAATAATTACGTTTAAATATGATACAAATAATAAAAATAGAGTTAGATAACTTAGTTGCTATTTAAGTAAACTTAACCCTTTTTTACGTTTAAATATGATACAAATAATAAAAATAGAGTTAGATAATTACTCTTAAGATTAAATGTCAACATTTTTTTAAAAACTGTGCCCAAAATGGGCTTTAACCCGTTTTTCTTGGGCTTGTGGCAAATCGAGTCCGCTATGACTTACGGCCTGCTTTCGTTTACCACAGACGAGTTAGTCCATGGTGGGTCTTCCTTTCATGATGTTAGTTCGCCTCCTCCATCTGTACAACAGGTGTCCACCCTCCTCCACCTCTACAACACGTGTCCTACCCTCCTCCACCTCTTATCATCGTCAATCGATTCATCATCATCATCATCATCTTCATATAATCCGTAAAAGCTAATTTGATAATTGAGGTGTTGCAGCCCCCGAAACCACACCACACCACCGGTCCACCACCACCGACGACCGATCACCACCTTCCGATCAACTTTATCAAGGTAACAACAGTTAATCTATCTAATAATTCATTTTTATGTAATTACGTTCATAATATTACTCAATTACCGAAACCCTAGGTATTGTTGTTGGTGGTAAAAAACATAAGTTAGATGTGGTTTCAAGAGTATTTGGGAATTTGCCAATTTCATCTGAGCAATTGGTGTATCATGTTGTTCTCAAACAAGCTGCTTTAGTTAGAGAGCAAATCAAGTATAGACAAGATATGGAAGTTAAACCAGAGATTGTTGTTCCTGGTACACTTGCTTTGTTGAATGAAGCTTATGATAGATGTGGTGAAGTTTGTGCTGAGTATGCCAAGACTTTTTATTTAGGTACCTTTATTATGTCATAATTAGCTTACAAACCACAAAATAAGCTCGAGAAAATGGGCTTACGAAAACATAAGCTCAAGTATAATAACTTCATAAGCCAAAAAATAAGTTCAAAAGAATTTGATTATGTTAATATATATTTTGTTTTGTTATTGATAGGAACATTGTTGATGACACCAGAGAGGCGTAAAGCTATATGAGCAATTTACGGTTAGTTCTTTTATTCATTTGAATTCATAGCTCAGATTCGGGTTTTCGACTATATGCTCACAATGATAAGATTTCTATCGAGTTTAATTGTTAAAATTCCGCGGTTTTAGGTTGTTGTAGTGTTCATTTTAGCATTTAGTATTACTAAAGATACTTGCTTAAAAGTTTGTATATTTGGAGGTAAAGCATTCGCTACGTATGTCCAAGCTAAGAGGATTGTGAGGTTTATCACTGATGTCGGTGCTACTGTGAACCAGGATCCTGACATTGGTGACCTTTTGAAGGTGCATATCGACTTTGACTTTGACCTTCATAACAGAATCTGCCATGTCATCAGCTATATATCTTTACAACGGAAAGTAATTATTCGTTCTTTTGTTTTAGGTTGTTTTTGTTCCAGATTTCAATGTGACAGTAGCAGAAGTTCTGATTCCTGGAAGTGATTTATCCGGACACATCAGGTAAATTTTTTTGTAACATATCGTTTTCATTTTTAAATGATGTAGTCATTCTTGTTTATATCTCAGTACTGCTGGAATGGAGGCAAGTGGGACAAGCAACATGAAGTTTGCAATGAACGGTTGCATCCAAATTGGAACTTTAGATGGTGCCAATGTTGAAATACGCGAGGAAGTTGGAGAGGAAAACTTTTTACTTTTTGGTGCTGAAGCTCATGAAGTTGCTGGTCTACGTAGGGAGAGATCCGAAGGCAAGGTGAGCTTTGAAAGTTTTTAAAAAAAAAATATTGATTTTCGCCAAGGACATGCAAAGTTACTAATTAATGTTTCGTTGTTGATCTATTTGATATGTAGTTTGTGCCTGATCCACGGTTCGAGGAGGTTAAGGAATATGTAAGAAGTGGCGTTTTTGGCACATACAGTTATGACGAACTTATGGGATCTTTAGAAGGGAACGAAGGTTATGGTCGTGCTGATTATTTTCTCGTAGGGAAAGATTTTCCAGCTTACATCGAGTGTCAAGATGAGGTTGATAAAGCGTATGGCGATCAAAAGGTTAGTAATCCATATGACTGGGCAGTGAGTGGCATATTTTTCTTGACTTTCTTTTCTGTGATAATACTCGATTGGAATTGAGATCATTCTCTTAAACTGATAACAAGTAACTATTAATTTACATCAAGAAATTACCATGTTCCTTCCCCTTTTTTTGCTGCTAAATTTAGTTAGCTGCAGTTGTTACCTCTTACGAGTTATTAAAGCCAGATTCTTATATCGTGGAGTACATCATTACATAAATCGGTCAAATAACAAGTTCCTCTTTATTTTGCTTTACAACCATCAATTCTCCCAGTTCAAATACTAAAGATAGGGCAGATGGTGATTCTTAGCGTACCTGGAGGTATGTTTTTTGATATTTCCATTTTCCTCTTTGATCTTAAGAACGAATGATAGATAGGGAAATTTATATATAATTATCAAAAACGTAAACTCTTGTATATGCTTTCACTCCATCTTATAATAACTTTGTCAATTCTAATTTCTGGTAACTTATATTATGTCTATTGGTAAAATAACATGGTTTATAATGACAGAATTCACAACTATGGCTGGGAGACGTCTGCGTGATGCTGTTAGTGCTGGTTTTAAAGAAAAAGTTTATGTTGTGATAGCCGGTCTAACTAATACCTACTCTCAATATATTACTACCGTAGAGGAGTACGAGATGCAAAGATACGAGGCAAGTTAATTAGTACTTTATGTAATAGGCTAGCACTTTTGTAACGACAAAAAACAGTTTATCTAAGTAGCGTCTTTCCAGGACGTTTTGTTACAGCTATTATAAAGCCATTATGGCCACCGTCTGCTGTATTCACGGGTATGTAATAGGCTAGCACTTTTGTAAACTGAATTCGCAAACGATAAGTAACTTCGACCTGCACTCGAACTCGTGCAAAGCACGAGGAAACCTCTAGTTAGTTATTATTTAGTAAATTCAATCCTTTTTTTTTAAACTGTAATTGTGGAGAAAAGTATTGTCAAAGTTTGAGGGATTAATTTTGAAATAGTAATACCAAAAGGAGTATTCTACAAATTCCATACTACCATTACAATGACCGACTAACATTGCCTACATCCGACATCGAGAACCTTCTTCAATCCTACTATAAAACCAAAAACCTTCCAAAAAAACCCCACAAAAATCTTAATCGAATATCATCATGTCTTCATCTCCGACACCGGAATTTCATCAAATCATAAACTACTCCAATGTACCAGTCGAATTCATGTTTCTTTCCAATTATCCTTCCAAAGATGGACCATTACCGGCGTCAAAATCAGCATTAGATGCTTTAGCGACGGTTACAGTAACGGAGGAAGAAGATTGTATTATTTGTTTGACGGAGTACGATGAAGCGAAAGAATTGCCGTGTAAGCATAGGTTTCATTCTGATTGTATCATGAAGTGGTTGGGTATGCATGGATCGTGCCCGGTTTGTCGATACGAGATGCCCGTTGAAGATATTGTTAGGTGGGAGGTGGTGATTATGGTGACGAATGGATATCGGGTTCGGGTTGATTCAGATTCGATAGTGGTGGAGGAGGAGAATAATGGGTCAACTATACAAGATATAGATACGGAAAATACCCAATATAATCACGATAGTATCGATGATTTAGATTAGTGCATTTTTTATTTTATTTTTCCTTTTTTATTTTTTGGTTAAAGAGGATTTAAATGTGATTAATTTAGAATTTAGATAGCCAGTGCTTTTGTTAAACTTTTTTTTCTTTCGATAAATTACTTATTTTGACTCATTAAATGTCTCAATGGAAACGGTTTCTATTGTAAATACTGCCAATGATAATCGAATTTGATATCTTTCACTTTTTGATAGTAGTTAGAGCACCCGGAGTGGGCTCGTTGTGGGCTAGGTGTGGAGCTCACAACGAGCATTGTCCTCGTTATCACTCGAACCCTCCTCGTTGTGGCGTCGTTGTGAGGAGACCATTGTCTCCACAACGGCTCGTTGCGAGGTTTGAATTTTTTTTATTTTTTATAATCAAACGGTAGTATTACCGTTTATTTTAATTAATTTATTTTTTTTTTAATTTTTTTTTTTTACCAAATTTCACCTATAAATACAACCCCATTTTAACCAAAAAAATCACACCTTCTTTCAACAATCTTATTCTTAATCCAATTCAATTTCATACCAATCCCAAAACAAACACAAAATGTCTTCATGTTCCTTAAACGCTCCCCAAACAAACACAAACAATCCTTCGACGCCGCAATCACAAACACCATTCAGTTTCGCTAACTACTACGGCACAACAAACGCCCGTTTTTCACCCCAAATACCAAACTTTAACCCACAACAAACCCAACAAATTCTAAATTTGTGACAACTTACAAACTCAATTCTTCTTGAAATTACTATCTTAAATTTGTGACAACTTACAAACTCATAATGACAATAGTCAGTAAGATACTAAGCCAAATCATTATTTTTTTTATCATACAAGTTAATCAACTCTTCACCATTCTTATTCTCTTTAATGATTAGAGAATAAACGATCTAATTCAAATGTTTAATATAACTCCAATCATATCCTCAACTTTTTACCGTTCACGATAATTCAACATTAACCTAGTAATAGTATCATCCCACATTTTACATTGGTGTCTAAGGTTGCTATCAATCGATACACAATTTTGGACACTCTGAATCAACTTAATGTCGATTACTTATCAAGACATAAATATCATCATTCTCAATTTCATCTTAAATTATTAATATTATACTTCATATCGGAATACTTCAAGAAAATCTGATTGCTTAATTTTCTTATATCTATACTGATCTCGCAAAAATTGTCTCTCTCAAAGACTTGAATCTTTTCACAAAATACTTTCAGTTCGTTCTTACTTTTTCCAGTTTAAATTAATACTAAAGTATAGCTCCACCTCTTAATTTACCTTAGCCAACACAATCATTACCTCAACATGGTTTGATTCAAACCCCAAATTTGACTTCCAGAGTTTGATAAACAATCCTTACAATTTATCGATCAAATCTTACTAAATTTCCATTACTCATGTATCTTTACTGGTAATTATAATGTATCACCGAGATTAAAAACTTTAGCTTCTATTTCGTTTTTCCCGACCAGAAGTTTTCAAAATTAGATTTCTTAAATCACAATTGCCTTTTTAATCACTTAGTTTAAGATTCAACTTATACGAAATATTTCTAAAATTTATTATGATAATAACATAAATTTCCTCATCAATTCATTACTTACATTCTTACAAAATCCTGTAATGAAAACATAATTTCCCATACTCCGTAAATAATAATCAATGTCGAATCTTAACAATAAGGATTTTACACCGAACATTAAATTCCTTTAAAACTTTATGTTGTTCACTTTATCACTTTCTTAAAAGAGACAACAACCTATACAATTTATGTCACATATCATTACAACTTGTCAGGATCGTATTAGTCTATGTAAACTAATAAGTTCGCCTTCGTTAGATCGAGATCTATTGAAGAAGTTCAGCAGCGGATGAACACTTCAATATTACGAGTTTATCGAACAATAAAGAATGAATAAGAAATAAACAATAGTATTGTCGAATTGTAAGCCTCAATCGTATTAATCAAATTATATCAATACAACGTGTTTTTCTATCTTCCAAGGATCTATCTATTTATAGACCTTGAGGCTCGTTCTAGATAAACTAGAATTCTGCGTCTATCCTTATCTAAACATTGAATAAGGAAACTTTACTTATTTAACAAAAGGAAATCTAATCTAATTATAACTCTATCTAATTAGATTTGATTCTTGTAAGATAAGCCTTTGTCTTCCGCATATCTTGGCTTGACTTCCTTATCTTGACTCTGACCTTAGTAACCGTAGTAACCATCTACCGTAGTAACTTTGTTGAACAGCCGCATCAACTTGTCTTTATGTTCTTCCGTAGTAACTTCTTAACTTCAAACTTAACGTTTAAGTTACTTTTACTTGTTTGTTAGGTTTCATTGTTTATGGTTAAACTATATTACTAAGTTATAACCCAACAATCTCCCCCTAATCTTGAACTTTTATGACACATCAAAAGTACAAGTTTCATGCTTCAACCGTATTAACTACTTCATTAATAGAGCAGTATTAACTATTACAACTACAGTTTTTACAAGTCAGTTTCATCATCTTTGAGTAGGCCAGTCACTTCCTTGTCCTTTGTGTTCTTCCTCCCAGATTTGCAGTAGAATACTGTAAATGAGTTGATGTGCCAGGCTTGAATCGTGAAGACCATTTAGCTTTACTTCAATCATCTCTTCTAAAGTCTTCAGTCCATGAGGATATCTCACATCAATAAGGAAAAACTCCATGGTTCCTTGTCTTCTCCTTATAGAGTAGACACCACTACGATCATATATGAACCATCTGATGACAGGATTATCTGGACCACCTTTCTTGAACACAGAACTCTTCTTCTCATATCCTGGTTCAAATAGTCCACAGAGAACATCCATAGCAAGTTCAGTTCCAGTCAACAACTTCTTCTGATTAGAATATTTTGCCTTGCCTATGTTGTACATTCTCTCCAAATCATCTCTGTCAAACAGTCTGATGGTTTCATAAAATGTATCAAGCTTTTTCTTTGAACCATCTTGCCTTTTGATTTCATACTTTGTCCCACCAATATACTTCCAGTCAACAATCATTGGAGGTTTGACACTCAGTGGAGTAAACCTTAATCCTTCTTCATGATGAATATACTCAGAATATCCCATTGGTTTGAATTTGAGTTTATCTTCATCTCCCCCTTGAGTAGGCATGTCTTCTGGTTCTTGTTTGACATCTTCAAATGGAACATCAGGATCTTCTGATTGAGAAGCAGTAGCAGCATCTTCACTCATTCTTCTTCTTTTAGCTTGAGGAATGAATTTGGATTTGCTTTTGACTCTTTTAAGCTTCTTTTCTGGTTGTTTCACAGGAGGGACAGGTTCTTGTGCCTGAAATACTCTTCTTCCTGTTCTAAGGGCTTCAGCCAACACCTTTTCTGCATTAAGCTTCTTTTTCTCTTCAAGCTTTGCAAGTGCTGCTTCCCTTGCTTTTTCCTTTTGTTTTTCTTCCTTTACAAGTTCCAAGATAGATGGCAGCTTCATAGGGCCTAAGGATCTGCCACTATGCCCTTTGCTTTTGAGATAAGCAATGTATTTCTTTCTATCTTCAGCTACCTTGACTTGTAAGGGAGTAGGTTTGGACACTTTCTTCTTCTCGGGCTTGGCTTTGGTTTTGGCTTTAGCAAGCTTAAGCTCCTCTTCATGCATCTTCTGTGCTAGAAGCTCATCTTCTCTTTCCAAAGACTTTTTCAATCCCTTTTCTGTTAATCTGTCCAAAATTTCAGCATTAACCATCTCCTGGACTTTTATTGCATCCTCCTCTGCAATTTTGGCTAGTTTCTCCCTGTCTTCTGGAGTTGGTTCTTTGTTTAGCCTAGCATGAAGTTCATCAGCTTCAGCTATTTTTCTTTGTCTTTCTCTTTCTTCCTGCACCTTCTTCTCAACAGCCCTTTTGAACAATAATTCTGCTTGTTCTTGTTCTTTTCTGAGCAGCTCAATCTCTACATCTGTCATCCCTTGAAAGTTAATAGCTTCCTCCTTGCTCTCAGTCTTTGACTTTGCAACAGCAATGGATTTGCCTTTTTCTTTTTCAGCATCAAGGTTAACAGCTTGTATCTTGTTCTTCTTCTTATCCACTGTAATATATCCAACTCTACCTGTGGAAACAGAAGTACCTGCAGATCGTTCAGGTAGCTTGAGACCAGGTTGTTTAGGTTTTTCACCTAAAGCAGCTTCAGCTCTTTGTCTTGCAACTGCTTCAGCTAGTGCCTTCTTTCTCTCTTCTTCTGCTTTTTCTTCCTTGATCTTCTGCAGCTGTGAGGCTATGGTGTCTTCATCAGCCATCACATTGGTTCTTGATAGTTCTGTTCTTGTAAGAACATTTGCAGCTTCAGTTTGATCAATGGTGGAAGAAGTTTCTGTTACAGTGGTGGTTGGAGTTGTGGCTTCTGTTTGAATTGCTTGCAGCTGTGAGAAAGCTTGATCGAACGTGGGAGGAGTGGCTGAGAATAGGTAGGAATGATCTTCCTCCTCTGTTTCTGGAGCTGGACTCATGATCATGGGTTCCGTAGCAACTTGCTCCATTTCAGCCGTATCAACTAAGTCCGTAGCAACTGGACTAGTTATCATGGGGTCCGCAGCAAATGGTTCAGTAGTAACTGGGCTAGTTACCATGGGATCCACCGTAGTAACTTGATCCGCAGCAACTTGATCCGTATTAACTTTATCCGCAGCAACCATTTCAGCATCTTGATCAGCAGCAACTTTTGGTGAAGTTTCATCTTCCATTTCGTCTACTATTTCTTCAACCCTTTGCTTGACTTCATGTTGCTGCTGCTCCCCCTCAAGTGGAGTATCAATCTCCATGTTTTCTTCTTCAGCTTCATCTATCACCATATTTGCATCAAAGTGTGTCTCCCCCTCAACAACACTATCTGTCTCCATTTCATCTTCTTGATTTGAGGTGGCAGTGATGACTGTATCATGGCTTGATTTATCTTCTCCCCTGCTCTCTCCAGATGATAACACATCTATTTCTTTCTCCCCCTTGTTGTCATCTGAGGGAGAGTCATCTGAAGAGGAAGAACTGGAATGTATTGGAGAGGTGCCATCATCTGTGGTGATTCTTTTGGGCAGTAGCTGGACTGATAATAATGATTGTTGTGCCAGAACCTGCTGCACCAAAGATGTTAAAGAGAGCAACATCTCTTCTTGCTTTTCAACCCTTACCAATAGTCTCTGGTACATGTCCGTCAATTCATTAAACTGGCTACCACTACCCTCACCCCTTTCCTGTTGGGTACCAACAGGTGGAAGATCCTTGGGTAAAGAGAAACTCTCCTGCCTAGCAGAAGCATGAATCTCCCCCATGGTTTCTTGGCACCAGGGACCACCTTCCCAATTTGAGAACAAGTTCTCAGAAAAGGATGGTGTTGCCGTAGTTTGGGTCTTAGTTATGTTAACACTGTCCTGAGCTCTACTATAAGAAGTAGAGGCTTCAGTAGTGTTAGCCCTCCCCACATGGTCTTCCCTCTCCTTAGCGACCAACTCAGTGAGCAAGGGGGTATGCTCAAGGTGTTCCCCTAAATTGTGTAAGACACCTGAAGATGTTTCAGGGATTGCTTTTGCAGTAGTAGTAAGGGGGATGGTCTTAGACACAAGAGGCTGAGTAACCCTCTTGGGTCTTTTAGAAGCAACTGTGGGTGGTTTGTGAGGCGCAGAAACTTTTGGTTTAGTCATTTTAGCAGTAGTGACTGGAGCAGTAGCAATTGGAGTAGAACTCACAGTAGCAACTAGAGGTGTTGTGGCAGTAGCAACCACCGTAGCAACCTCTGGGTTTACCCCTGCAGTACCAACTACAGATATGGCACTAGTGCCAACAGATATTGCCGTAGTACTGGGGGTTACAGCTGTGGGTTGGGACAGAGGAAGAGTTTCTTGTCCTGCAGCTGTGGGGATTGTGACCACCAACATTTTTGAGAATAATGGTGTCACACGAGAAGGTCCACCCTTGTTTGGTTGTCTCATGTTAGTAAAAACTTTTCTTGTATGAGCATGTGAGACAAAACATTTTTCTGATCTGGGGAGATCTTTGTAAACACAGTTTATGCAATGTTGAAGAAATCTTGGATACATAAGAAATTTATTTGGACTATCAATGTTTCTTCGCATTGCATCAAAAATCATTCCAGAAAAATTATAAGTTCCCCCCGTAGCCAAACACACCATTGCATTGGCTAAAGATGAACTTCCTTCATGCCACCCTGTTCTTTTGGGGGACATACATTGTTGCAAAGTATGCAACATGTATTTCCATTGAGGGGAAAGCTTAGCTTTTAAAAATGTGGAAATATTTAAGTTCCCCTCATAGCCCATGTTTTGAAAAGCAGTAACTAGGGTGTCATCAGGAAGATGTTCAATACCTTCCTCATCTTGTAGGTTAAGATGAGTTCTGAGCGAGGACTCTGTCACTGTGACTGCCTTGCCTCTTACCACCGCATTGATGGCAATGTCGTCTTCGTCCAGAGTGGCAGATGTACAGAAATCCATAATGTGGGACTCATTAATCTCCGGATTGGCGTGTTCATGAAGGAGTATCCATAGTCCATCATCTGATTCTGAATCCAAAGTACTTGAGCACAACAACTAGCAGCAGCAATGTACTCAGCTTCTGTTGAAGATGTTGAGACCGTTGTCTGTTTCTTGCACTGCCATGACACTAGTCTTGAGCCAATGAATTGGCATCCTCCAGTTGTAGACTTCCTGTCTAGGTTCTCACCTCTATAGTCGCTATCAGTATAGGCTATTAAGTCAAATGGAGAGTCTTTAGGATACCATAAACCTAGATTAGGTTTGCCCTTTAGGTATCTAAAGATTCTCTTAACAGCTATGAGGTGTGACATCTTTGGCCTTGTTTGGTATCTTGCGCACACACAAACTCCAAACATGATGTCTGGTCTTGATGCTGTGAGATACATGAGAGATCCTATCATAGATCTATAGTTGTGTACATCCACATCCTCCCCCTCAAGATCAGCAGTCATTTGTTTGTGAGTTTCTACCGGAGTACTTGCCACCTTTGCATCTGATAATCCAAATTTAGTAAGGATGTCTTTGACATATTTGGTTTGGCTTATTAGCATGCCATCCGGTTTTTGTTTGACCTGAAGTCCCAAAAAGAAAGTGAGTTCTCCCATTGAGCTCATCTGAAATTTTGTGTGCATGAGATCTTTAAAGTCCTTGCATAGGGAATCCTTTGTGGATCCAAAGATGATATCATCCACGTAGATTTGTACAAGAAGAATGTCTGACTGGGATTTCTTGTAGAACAAGGTCTTATCAATTGTGCCGCGTTGAAAATTGTTTTGAAGAAGATAATCTGATAGTGTGTCATACCATGCACGTGGTGCTTGATGAAGTCCATATAGGGCTTTGATCAGTTTGTACACCTTGTGTGGATGTTGAGGATCTTCAAATCCAGGAGGTTGTTTGACATACACCTCTTCTTCAATAACTCCATATAAGAAAGCGCTCTTGACGTCCATTTGATATACCTTGAATCCCATAAATGAAGCAAAGGCTAGAAATAAGCGGATGGCTTCAATTCTAGCTACAGGAGAAAATACCTCTTCATAGTCTATGCCTTCTTCTTGAGTGTAGCCTTGGGCAACCAGTCTTGCCTTATTTTTGACCACAATTCCACGTTCATCTTTCTTGTTCCTGAATATCCAGCGTGTACCAATCACCTTTTTGCCATAGGGTATCTCAACTAGTACCCATACCCCTTGAATCTTGAATTGGGGAAGCTCTGCCTGACATGCTTCTATCCAGTGTGGATCTAATAGAGCTTCTTGAATTTTCTTTGGCTCCATTTGTGAGAGAAAGCATGCAAAGAGACATGTGTTTATAAGAGCACGCTGAGAATCCTTTTTAGATTTGAGTTGGCTTCGAGTTTCCATAGAGACGTCAATTGAGCCAATGATCTGATCAGGAGGATGATTCTTAGTAATACGAGAAGATGGGAGCTTCTCAACACGTAGTTCACTACCTAGGTTTGTATCATTCAAATCTGGCATGTCATTGCTTGAAAAGTTGGTGGTGAATGGAGTGGTTGGAGGAGTAGTAAATGAAGGAGAGGTGACTGATTTAGGGATATCAGTTGTGTAGTGCTCAAATTCTTCAGTTACAATAGTTTCAACTCCAAATTCATTTTCTTCTATTAGGAATGGAACTCCATTAGGTCGTGTTGTATTATCCGTAGGAGTTGGTGATGGAGGAGTGACAACCTCGTCTTCCTTGGTAGAATCTTCCTCTGTGGCTTTTGATTCAACAGCTGGTTCTTCCAAAGTGATTGGAAGATTTATGTATTCCATCACATCCAAGCGAGCAGTACCTGTAATGGGAGCCGTAGCAACAGGTACCGTAGTTGTGGATCTTGGTACCGTATCAACTTGCTCAGTAGTAACATTGTCCGTATCAACTTGCTTTGGATTAAACTCAAAGTTAGAGTTTAGCGATTTTGTTAAGGCATCCAAATCAAATACCCAATCTGGTCCATGTCCTCTTTTGTTGGGTGTGTATTCATT
The DNA here is from genome assembly GCA_910822075.1 of Senecio squalidus. Taxonomy (NCBI): domain Eukaryota; kingdom Viridiplantae; phylum Streptophyta; class Magnoliopsida; order Asterales; family Asteraceae; genus Senecio; species Senecio squalidus. The sequence goes on along the minus strand of CAJVGC010000001.1, from coordinate 52,780,358 downwards.
GAATGTGACATTTGAGCTTTCTTCAATTATCTTTGATTTGTGATTGTAGACTCAATATGCTTTGCTTTGAGACGAGTAGCCAACAAATGTTCCTTCATCAGCTTTGCTTTCGAATTTCCCAAGATAGTCCTTTGAATTAAGAACTGTGCATGGGCATCCAAAGGCACGAAGAAAGCTGATCAAGGGTTGCTTCTTGTGTAATAACTCATATGGTGTCTTGTTGTGTGCCTTAACTAGCAACACCCTATTCTGGACATAGCAGGCAGTGTTAACTGCTTCTGCCCAGAAGAAAATAGGAAGGTTGGAGTCAGCTAGCATGCTTCTGGCTGCTTCAATCAGTGTCCTATTTCGTCTTTCAGCAACTCCGTTTTGTTGAGGAGTCCTGGCAGCACTAAATTGGCGTTCTATGCCTTTCTTCTCACAGAAGTCATTCATCACACTATTCTTGAATTCTGTACCATTATCACAACGGATTTTCTTGATCTTCTGACTGAGTTGAAGTTCAATCTTGGTGATAAAAGAGATGAGGAGCTGGCTTGTTTCATCTTTGGTACCAAGAAAATACACCCATGTATATCTTGTGTAATCATCGGTGATGACCAAGCAGTATGACTTCTTCGCAATGCTCTTTACATTCGTAGGACCAAAGAGATCCATGAAATGTAAAGGAGTGGTGTTGGAGTTGACTTCTTTTATCTTGTGGGAAGACTTGTGTTGCTTCCCCTTCAAGCAAGCTAAGCAATTGTCTTCAAGTTTGAATTGCTTGTTTGGAAGTCCTCTAACCAAACTAGATTTGACTAGTTTGTTGATGTTTTTAAGGTTCATGTGGCACATCCTCCTATGCCATAGAGTTGATTCATCCAAAGTTGCTTTTGAGAGAAAGCAGGCTTCAGTTGAATTGACTTGAACCTTGGACATGTCTAGACAATAAACATTGTCCCTCCTTGGTGTTCTGAGTAGTATCATGTTTTCATCGATTACATACCCAGGCTTCATTATAATGCATTCAGTTGCAGTGAAGATCGGTGTGTGTTTCTCATCACAAACTTGAGAAACACTCAACAAGTTATATTGAAGCTGTTGCACATAGTACACATCCTTGAAGTGAAGTGTACCATTGCTGATTGTTCCCTTTCCAGTAATTCTTCCTCCCTTTGGTG
>CAJVGC010000001.1:52741932-52779098 GCA_910822075.1 Senecio squalidus | reverse complement strand
AGTCCATATAGGGCTTTGATCAGTTTGTACACCTTGTGTGGATGTTGAGGATCTTCAAATCCAGGAGGTTGTTTGACATACACCTCTTCTTCAATAACTCCATATAAGAAAGCGCTCTTGACGTCCATTTGATATACCTTGAATCCCATAAATGAAGCAAAGGCTAGAAATAAGCGGATGGCTTCAATTCTAGCTACAGGAGCAAATACCTCTTCATAGTCTATGCCTTCTTCTTGAGTGTAGCCTTGGGCAACCAGTCTTGCCTTATTTTTGACCACAATTCCACGTTCATATTTCTTGTTCCTGAATATCCAGCGTGTACCAATCACCTTTTTGCCATAGGGTATCTCAACTAGTACCCATACCCCTTGAATCTTGAATTGGAGAAGCTCTGCCTGACATGCTTCTATCCAGTGTGGATCTAATAGAGCTTCTTGAATTTTCTTTGGCTCCATTTGTGAGAGAAAGCATGCAAAGAGACATGTGTTTATAAGAGCACGCTGAGAATCCTTTTTAGATTTGAGTTGGCTTCGAGTTTCCATAGAGACGTCAATTGAGCCAATGATCTGATCAGGAGGATGATTCTTAGTAATACGAGAAGATGGGAGCTTCTCAACACGTAGTTCACTACCTAGGTTTGTATCATTCAAATCTGGCATGTCATTGCTTGAAAGCTGATCAAGGGTTGCTTCTTGTGTAATAACTCATATGGTGTCTTGTTGTGTGCCTTAACTAGCAACACCCTATTCTGGACATAGCAGGCAGTGTTAACTGCTTCTGCCCAGAAGAAAATAGGAAGGTTGGAGTCAGCTAGCATGCTTCTGGCTGCTTCAATCAGTGTCCTATTTCGTCTTTCAGCAACTCCGTTTTGTTGAGGAGTCCTGGCAGCACTAAATTGGCGTCTTCTCACAGAAGTCATTCATCACACTATTCTTGAATTCTGTACCATTATCACAACGGATTTTCTTGATCTTCTGACTGAGTTGAAGTTCAATCTTGGTGATAAAAGAGATGAGGAGCTGGCTTGTTTCATCTTTGGTACCAAGAAAATACACCCATGTATATCTTGTGTAATCATCGGTGATGACCAAGCAGTATGACTTCTTCGCAATGCTCTTTACATTCGTAGGACCAAAGAGATCCATGTGTAATAAATGTAAAGGAGTGGTGTTGGAGTTGACTTCTTTTATCTTGTGGGAAGACTTGTGTTGCTTCCCCTTCAAGCAAGCTAAGCAATTGTCTTCAAGTTTGAATTGCTTGTTTGGAAGTCCTCTAACCAAACTAGATTTGACTAGTTTGTTGATGTTTTTAAGGTTCATGTGGCACATCCTCCTATGCCATAGAGTTGATTCATCCAAAGTTGCTTTTGAGAGAAAGCAGGCTTCAGTTGAATTGACTTGAACCTTGGACATGTCTAGACAATAAACATTGTCCCTCCTTGGTGTTCTGAGTAGTATCATGCTTTCATCGATTACATACCCAGGCTTCATTATAATGCATTCAGTTGCAGTGAAGATCGGTGTGTGTTTCTCATCACAAACTTGAGAAACACTCAACAAGTTATATTGAAGCTGTTGCACGTAGTACACATCCTTGAAGTGAAGTGTACCATTGCTGATTGTTCCCTTTCCAGTAATTCTTCCTCCCTTTGGATTGCCTCCAAAAGCAACATATCCTCCATTGAACTTTTCAAAGTCTTGAAGGCATGACATGTTGCCTGTCATGTGCCTGGAGCAGCCACTATCTACATGCCAACTGTTCTCATCTTCTTTTGTTGGCTGGACCTGCACATTAACATGAGAGATTAGTTTCTGGTGGGAACCCAAGCCAAAGTTGACTTGGGTTTGCCCATATCATCGAAGTAACTCACCTTCCTTTGTACAAGTTTTGAAAAATCAGTGGGGATAGGTGGTTGAGTTACTTGAACCTTTGGTTGCCACACTTTTTTGAAAGATTTATCTTTATGAACAATTTTGGTGTTAACCAATTTTGATTTAACAATTTGAGGAGATACTGGTTTGACAAATCGTTGTTTCTTATTGTTAATAGGAGCCGTAGTGACACGATTACCTTTGGCAGTATTAACATGAGTAGGTTTCATACGGTTAGTTTTCACAGTATTAACACGAGCAGTATTAACACTTTTACTTTTGGCCGTATTAATCTTAGCCGTAGAAACTGTGTTTTGTCTAGCAGTACCAACTCTATTGTTAGCAGTTTTGGTCTTGGTTTTACCACTTTGCTTTTCAGAAGTTAATTGTTTAACAAAGTTGGTTTTATGGACAACCCTTCCCTTGTACCCTACCCTATGATGTGGTTTTTGAGTCACTTGCACTTGATTTTGTGGATTGTGATAACAGATCTTTGCATAGTGATTTAGCTTACCACAGATAAAACATCCCTTCCTAGTTTGTTGTACAACCTGACCCTTTTGGGTTTTGACCTGGTTCATGTTTCTTTGATTTCCTCGTTTGCCTAGGTGTTTGTTGTTTTCCTTAGGTGTTTGCTTAGTTTTGCTTTCTGAGGGTGTTTTTGCAATCTTAATGGGGTTAGTGGGGGGCAGAGACACTAAACTTTGTGAAGAAGGTAAAGTTATTCCTTCTATTGTGAGTAGATGATTTTCCAGTGGAATATCCTTGTTCTTCACAATATGGACTTTACTTTCTTCAACTAAGTCCTCTATTAGAACTTCATCGTAGTTGATTGGATCAACATTGAATGATTCCTTTGAAGGTGTCTGGGAGATTGGGATTCTAGGTTCATCTAAAGATGGTGGGATATAGTTTTGGTTAAATGGAGGGGCAACTTCTTTGTATCCTAGGCCAGCCTTAACCTTACTATGAATTTGTTTTTGGCAAAGGTCGGTTACAGATTTAGAGGCAAATTCTAACTTCCCTACATCTAACTCAATTTTAGTGTGTTCTTGTTCTAGCAGTTTAACTTTATCCCTAGCAGCTTTGAGTTTTAGAAGTAAGTCCTCTTGTTGCCATTCAAGTAGATTTATCTTTTCTTGATAGCTTTGTTCATTTACTTTGTGGGACTTAATCTGGTTTTCTAAATTATCAATTACTCTAAGAGCTGACCTTCTTTGTTCTTCTAAGTCTTTAATAGAGTCACTCATTAATTGATTATGATCTTTGTACTTAGTGATTATATTTTTACATTCAGGAGTACAAAGTTTGTTAGTTACCTCGGCCTTTAGTGATGTTGAATCTGGAGATGGTGAATCAATAGCCATGAGAGCATCTTCGTTTGGTGTTCCTTGATCATCATCTGTCCAATCATATCCCAATATGTTGTTATTGAGTGCAGGAATTCCAACGTCAACATAATCCAGCTCAGTAGAAAAAGCATCATCCGTAGCAACTAATTCTTCAAAGATGTCCGCATCATCTGTTACTACGGCTATGCATGCATGGTGAACAGTAGTCGCAGTATTTTCTACGTGATTTTGTTCCTCTGAGATTAGTGCTCTATTCTGACTTGTTTCTTCAGCCAAGTCGCTCCAATCAAATCCAAAGATGTCCTGAGACATGAGTGCACTTTGATTTGTCTCTTGAGTGGTTCGCGAATTGTTGGTGTTGGACTTGTTTGGACACTCTCTAGCGAAGTGACCTAGTTTACTACATTCATAGCACTTTACTTTGCTCTTGTCAAAGGTGATTCGTTCATTGTTTCGTGGATTGAATCTCCTTCCTGTTCTATTCAAAAATCTTTTTGCGCGTAGAGCCAACATAGCTGATTGCCACTTGAGATCAATTTCATCAGAATCATCTTGATGCATCTGTTTGACCTCGTCAACTGTGAGATTAGCACACTTACAGAGGAAGGATTCGAATGAAATCTCTTCGCTGATTTCATGTTTGGATCCTCCAGATGTTGTAGCAAGGGCAGTATTAACATTGGTAATACTGGGATTGTTGCTGGAAACCTTTTCTGCTTCAACTTCAGATTCAAAGACTCTTAGGTCGTTGTAGAGGTCATCCAACTCTAGTGCTTCTAGGGCATCTCCTTGTCTGTAGATCACAGTATACACAATCCATTCCTTCCCTAAAGCTCGGATAAACTTTCTGTTTATATCATCCTTCTCATATTTGATTCCTGCGCTGAGCATCTCTCCAGTGAGCTTCTTGTATCGATCAAAAGTCTGAGTCATTCGTTCGCCAGGTAAGCCATTAAAGTTTTCATACTCTTGTTTGAGAAGAGCCTTCTTGTTCTTTTTGGTATTCTTGGTTCCGCTGAATCTCTTTTCCAGTGCTTCCCATAGCGATTTGGCATCTTCATATTCTTCGAATTGCGATTGATATTCGTTGGGGATTGCAATCATGAGAATACTGAGAGCCTTGATCTCAGTTTGTTTCTCCCTTCTTTCAAGATCGCTTACAAGTGCACGAGCATTCACTCCTGGTTCTCCATCAGCTCCTTGGGCAGCAGGACGTTTGTTACCATTGATGATCACATCCCATACTGTGTAGTCTGCCAGTAGGATGTGTTGCTTGATTCGTAGCTTCCATAAGTCGAATTCGTTGCTTTTTAGGATGGGAACTTTTCCTAATGCAGTTTCCGTCATCGTGGTTGTAATGATTCTTGCTTGTGAGGATTCGTAACTCGTTGATCTATGGATCTAAAGCACCTCCTGTGCTCTGATACCACTTGTCAGGATCGTATTAGTCTATGTAAACTAATAAGTTCGCCTTCGTTAGATCGAGATCTATTGAAGAAGTTCAGCAGCGGATGAACACTTCAATATTACGAGTTTATCGAACAATAAAGAATGAATAAGAAATAAACAATAGTATTGTCGAATTGTAAGCCTCAATCGTATTAATCAAATTATATCAATACAACGTGTTTTTCTATCTTCCAAGGATCTATCTATTTATAGACCTTGAGGCTCGTTCTAGATAAACTAGAATTCTGCGTCTATCCTTATCTAAACATTGAATAAGGAAACTTTACTTATTTAACAAAAGGAAATCTAATCTAATTATAACTCTATCTAATTAGATTTGATTCTTGTAAGATAAGCCTTTGTCTTCCGCATATCTTGGCTTGACTTCCTTATCTTGACTCTGACCTTAGTAACCGTAGTAACCATCTACCGTAGTAACTTTGTTGAACAGCCGCATCAACTTGTCTTTATGTTCTTCCGTAGTAACTTCTTAACTTCAAACTTAACGTTTAAGTTACTTTTACTTGTTTGTTAGGTTTCATTGTTTATGGTTAAACTATATTACTAAGTTATAACCCAACACAACTCTTCATAAACGAGTAGAATTCTTAACACATCTAAGAATTCGTACTAACCATACCTGGTTCTAAAAATTATCTAAGGAACATCTTGCCTTTTCGCTCCAGTTAAAACATAACTTAAACATAAATCAACCTTAGAGCAATAACTACTCCTCTATCCTAAATCTTTCAATTATTTAGCTTGAGTAAAAGATATTTATACTTAACAGTATCTTTAATCAATATATCTGAAAATCTATATTCACTTTCAATATACCGTCCTTTGTTACACAAATAATTATAGTACTTTTCAAAGTAAGAAACTCAATTCAACAATTTAAGCAATTCCTAAAACTGCTTTATCTTTTCTATCAATCCCGACAGAACTATACAATAAGATACCTTAGCAATAAATTTCAATTCCGAAAATGTATAAATGTTTCCAACTTAGATCAACATCTTTCACTTTCAAAATTTCCTTGTATCTTTCCATAGAATAAAACGAAAATGATACACATTCATTCTAAACCCTCTTTTGCTTTCATTAGAGAAATCTTACTAAATATTTAGTACTTAATTCTCTATGTACTTGAACGAAATTTTCATCTTTCAAAGATATACTTACTATCTTCTTGCGTACACAATTTAACACGATCGCAAAATAATCAATTTATACTAATCATTAGATCAATTCCACCAGAGATAAAGATATAGAGAACATCATCCTTTCTGTATCAACAGAACAAATAATAAACTTATCTCGATACAACAGATTTCCCCACCGCTAAACTTCCCTCTAGAGCTGGTTCTATCGAACTACAAGGTATAACAAACTTGGCACAAACTTTGAAGATTTAAAATATCTACTTGCACCATAATAAACAAAACCTTAAGTTTAAAATTCTTTCTTTCATTTCGAGTTAGCCTATCTACCTCAGGCTTACATCGAGGCACACAATGTCTTACCTATCCAATGTCTATCCATCTTACATACAGATAACATATCAAACTTTATGTTATTCTATAAACATAGTAGCACTTAATGTCTACTTTATCTTACGGATTCATTAATAACAACTAACTGATCCTCACTTCTTTCAACGCAGAGGAATAACTATATAAATGTCTTATAAATATTTTCTTTCATTTCAATTACATAGCCACCCATTTTCCCTTCGAACTCGACAAATTCTAGAGACAACACTTTCTTTATGCACCACTTATGCATTTCCTTAAACTTGAGTACAATAAAATCGCGAGTACTTTTGACGAGTATTAACGTTTACAAAATTCTTCTTTGATCAATACCAGAACAGAAATAAATAACGGAAACAACCACTATTCTAGAAACGAGTAGCATCAAAATAAAACTCTCATCACACACCCTTCCCAACTTAGGTTAAGGTTTTCCTTTTTAAATTTTTTTTTGAACCGCGTCTTTGTACGAGTCTGAGCACTAGTCTCTGTGCTCAGTTCACTCGCAACGCGGCTCTGATACCAACTTGTAACGGCCTAGTTTTCAAAACAATCACGTTTAACAAAAACTTTTTGTGTATTCAGAAGTAACACATTGGAAAACGTTACTAATACGTGATTAGCGGTTCACAAAACTATGTCACTAATTAAACCATTCATTACGTAAAACTCACATTATTAAAAATATTAAACATTAATCATTTTGTCACACCCCGCTATAGCGGAAACACGGAATGTGAGAGCTGGAAAAATATCATTACACGGTCATAAGCAAATATAAACGATTCAAGTCATTTCGATTAAAAATAAATTGTTCAACATTCAACAACCAAGCAGTTCATAAGTTTAAAATAAAGTACAAGTACAATGTTTCAATTAAAAATTCCCAAAACATAAAGGTCTTTCCCAATAAGCGCCTCACGCGACCATATCGACCCTCCTTAGCCATGCATTCCGAACACTTACATTAATTTCCTGAAACATAAGATAAAGTGTCAACTACATAAAGTAGTGAGTGAGTTACAGTTTAGAGTTTCGATAAAGTTTCTAAAAATAGAAAGTTGCCAAAAGTAGTAAGTTGCCAAAAATAGTAAGTTGCCAAAAGTAGTAAGTTGCCAAAACATATATTGACGTTATGAGTAAAAGAACGAGTTGACGTTTGAACATATATGTAATTAGTAAAAGTTTGTACGTACGCGAGTAAAGTAATTAAATAAACTCGTATAGTAAAGTTGTAGCGGAATCCAGGCGCTAAAAGTGTGTATATGCGTATGGGATATGTGTTTAACTAAATAAAGGTATCTCGTATCAATCACTTGCCATAATATAAGTAGTAAGTATACACTAAACTGATTGACTGGTCGTGAACTAGCCCAAAAAATGTTTAATTGTTTGAACGTTTGAACTAATCAATATGTACTTGGGACGCTAACCCTGAGCAAGGAGTGACCCCTCCTAAGTATCGATACCCATATGACTAACGGCTAATGCTAATAGTGTATAAGTGAACTTGAACCAAAAACGGGCAATTGAACAAAGTTGCAAAAATTGTACTGAACTCTTACGGTCTTATATATCCATCAAGGATTGGTCGCTAACAAGTATCCTAGTTTAGTTAACCCGCTAAGGCAATAACACAAATACGCATAATAGTTTGTACAAGAACCAAGTTTGAACAGTTTCGAATAAGTTGCAAATAGTGTTAATAGTTACAAACATGTGATCTTATGTTTCCCCCAAATAATGTTTAAATGTACAAAAAGTAAAAACAAGTGGGGTTGTAACTCACGGTTTGCGAAGAGAGATATGAACTAGCACAAAGAAAGGCGGAACGCGTCGGGAATCACAAACGACCTAGAACACCGGAATGTTGTATAAGTTGTATTAGTATAATTTGAGTTATGTTAAGTTTTAATTTAACATTTTTAAGTCTCAATTTATAATACTTAGATTCTGTCCCAAAGTTTATTACGGAAAATTTTGCAAGGTTTATGTGTTCGTGTATGTTTTGTAGTCCGGTAAGTCCAAATATGTTCAAAAGTGTCAAAGTTCCAAGTTAAAGTGTATAAGTCTCGAAGTTATTAAGTTTCTGAATTTGAAATGTTATTTACGGTGAAAATTGGGCAGCGCTTCCGCGTTATAAAATTTATGTCCATATTCAAAACACTTTCCCGCTTTAATATTCACAATATAACGTTTAGAGCAATAATACTCGAGTTTCAAGTCCAAAAAGCTTTTCCAACAATATAATATGTCAAAACAGTAGCTTATTAACATGTATATAATCTGTGATAATTTATTTCAGCTTAAAATCACGTTTACGATCTTTAAAACGACAAAAACAGCGGACAGGACCATTCTGGCGGCGGCTGGAGGATAACAGCCGCCGGCTGACTTTTAGCCGTCGGCTGAAATCCTTCAGCCGCCGGCCAAAAGGCTTCGGCCAGTTTCAAAGTTGCTCTATTTTTCGTTTTTAAACTTGTTTAACCGTTAGATTCGACATGCAAACTGGTATAACTCAAACATATGTATTTTTGAGGTAAAAACACTATTTTCTTTTAGATTTACATGTTAAATATATAGATCTAACATAAAAACTCGTTTTTAGTCAAGAAAACGTTTTGAAAGTTTATGAAAACATATTTTCAGATTATAGATTGTACATGCAAGTGATGATATGTATAAAAATAGTAAAAAGAGAGTGTTATACCGAAGAGAATAAAGATGTGATGGTTTGAACAAGATTTAGCTCCAAAAACGATTTGGAAACCCGATTTAAACCTTTTCCTTTAACACCCTTTACTCCTAGAACGATTTGTATGTGTGTAGATGGTTGATTTAATGACGTTTAAGTGGCTGAAAATGGTGGAAAGTTTCTGTTTTTGTTGTGTGTTCTTGAGAGAGTGAGAGAGCAAAGAGAGAGTGTGTGTGGGTGTTTTGTGTTTTGATTCAAACAAAATGAATGTAATGTTAAAGTGATGTTGTTTTCTGGCCTAGGGGTTCACAAATGGCAGTTATGGTTGCCCAGTCCCGAGCCAAAAATCGTTGGTCCAATCAAAACGCATGCAGAAATGAGTCATCAGCCAGCTGGACAGCAGGATTCAGCCGCCGGCTGGCTATATTCAGCCGTCGGCTGGATTCAGCCGCCGGCTGAATATATTCAGCCGCCGGCTGAATTGAAAAATCCAGCTTTTGACGTTTTAAGTTTTCCGTTATAATTAGTTAAGGACTAGAATATTTTTGGTTACCGTTATGAACTTAGTCAAGTTCTTGTATTGTTTATTTGGTGTTAGGATTTATATTTTGATTCCGACATTGGTTCCGACAATTGAAAGTACAATAGAATGAACCCGAACAATATGAACACGATAAAAGAGAACTAGAGTTTCGAACCGAATTAGTAACTGAAAATCACCTGAAATTTAGACGGTTGTCACACATTTGGCAATGATAAACAGTTGGGGACATCGAGCTACCCCAAGTAATCCCGCCTCACCAAGCACACGTCTAAAGCCACCTACGAGTTAAAGACACATTTGGGAAAAGAGTATCATCTAAAGCTGGTGAGAAAATAATAGTAAGGTCTATTAAAAACATTTTATATTATCAAAGTTCGTCTTTACAAATTCACAAAACATACCCGCAACCTCACAAGCAGATATGATTAATAATATTCAAAGATATGATAAACAATGCATACGAAATTAATTATCAACATAAAGTTAATTCCCCATTTAATGCATTTATCACTTTACTAGGGTCCAACTCAAGCCCTAAGTACTCAATCCAGTAGAGTCCCACATATGCCCTAGGCGCTACTACCCCGTTCGCTACTCGCACATTTTGCATGTTATTATAAATATTGGGGCGCGACTCCCAGTCTTTCTAATAACCCGAAATGCAGGCTTTCACTACTCCGACTTAGCATATCAATGCCTTGTCGTTAAGGAAAGGATCTGCAGTGCGTCAATGACCGCACCTCCCCCTTCCCACGTGATGGTTGCCAATGACCCAACGAGTCAAAACATCACTCCAGCATGAGCCAACACTCAATACCATGTGTTTCCAAGGAGGTCCAGAATGCCCCATAACTATCCCGACCCACGTGGTCAGATAAAAACACATTGGCTAGCACTTATCACCTAGTTAATGGTACTAGGTCTCGACATATATCTACGAGCAGTTACGACTACCATTAATCAAGTCCTCATATGCAAAACTAAGGCATACTCCTTATAATGCATAAATAACAACACAACAGTTATATAATCATATATAATTAAAATATAGATGTGTACTTCATCGCATTGTACACCACTAAACATGAGTAGTTACAGCCACTCATGCCTGAGGCCTTTACCAATCAACTTTCACATAATTTATTTTACACGACAAATAAATTATAATAATAATAAGAATACATGTAGTTAACTTCTACTTTTCATCTAAACATCGGGTAGCTACAACCACCTGTAATTATCATGTATGGGCAATCACGTGTTACCCATATCATAATTTCGTTATTACATTCTGGTTCATCTTTATTTAATCAAACATCTTCATAAGTAAACGACATCGTTTACTAACCAATATAAATTTCAAAACATCTTTACACGTTTCAAACATCTTTTAAGACGTTATACATCTTTCAAAAACGTTACTTTTATCTTTATGCTCGGTTTTATAGAGTAGTTACAACCATCTTCTACCTTGAGCCAACCTAGAATTCAAATATTAATACAATTGTAAATAATCAAATATAAAAATAAGTACAAAATGTACAAATGATTTATGTGATGTTTCTAAATTTATGGTTTTTATCCGTTAAGTCGAAAGATTATATTGATAGTAACTTTTATGTAAAAGATTTTGCTAATATAGTCAAAATTTTGGATGAAATTAATAATTAAGAATATAATGACTATGTATATAATTTTTTACTTCAGCAATAAAGTTATTATTTGGTACAAAACAAAACTACCATCAATGTAATTTACTCTAAAAGTATATGTTTGAAAAAAACAATTAATCAGTCATCCACTCATTTTAACAATTTTGTTTTAATAAATATTCGGTATTAGGTAAGTAAAACAACTGAATAGATTAAATATTACTTTGTTGTGGTATATTTGACAATACTATATTAGCGATTCTTTCATATAATATATAATATAATATAATAATCATATGACATGATATAATAACATATTAATCTTTTCTTTTAAGATTTTTAATATCTATTAAAACAAGATCGTAGTAATAAATATCTTATGTGTTTATACCTGCAGCGAAGCGCGTGACCTACTAACTCGTTTTAAACAAATGACATCAAAATTCTTTTTTTGTGTACGTACATTTTCCGACAAAATGGGAAAGTTGAACGTATCATTCACGCTATAAACAACATCCTTTTCCTCCTATCAGACTAGTTGATCTTCTACTAACAACTTGACATACCTTGTCTCATCTTCTTCTCCAAGCTCCACATCTCCTACTAGCTTTGATTCATCTCTTGCGCGAGAACGTGTCCAGATTAAAACTTTTTATATTAAACACATCTAATTTTGGTGATGAAAAATATGATACGAAAACTTTTCACAAATTTCCTAACTAGTATTAAAATAAAGTTGGATTGGATGACTATTTTGGTAACTTTCTTTAGGGTTAAATCTACTAAATAGCAACTAAATTATTCATTTTTATTCAAGTAATACTAAAAGTTTATATAGTTGAATGTAAGAAATTGGAATTTGTTAAAGAAATTAGAATTTGATTTTGATAGAATGTAATTCATAATGAATATGATTCTACAGAATTTGATTTTGCAAAATTCATGAAACGCGTTTGGTTAACAAAATTAAATTTTTAGAAGATTTCATATTATTAAATATTTTTAAAAAATAAGTAAAGATTATATAAATATAATAAATAATAATCATAATAACAACAACAACAACAACAATAATAATAATAATAATTAATAATAATAATAATAGTTATAATAAAAATAATAATAAAATAAATATATATAATTGTAATAATTACGTTTAAATATGATACAAATAATAAAAATAGAGTTAGATAACTTAGTTGCTATTTAAGTAAACTTAACCCTTTTTTACGTTTAAATATGATACAAATAATAAAAATAGAGTTAGATAATTAGTTATTATTTAGTAAATTCAATCCTTTTTCTTTAAACTGTAATTGTGGAGAAAAGTATTGTCAAAGTTTGAGGGATTAATTTTGAAATAGTAATACCAAAAGGAGTATTCTACAAATTCCATACTACCATTACAATGACCGACTAACATTGCCTACATCCGACATCGAGAACCTTCTTCAATCCTACTATAAAACCAAAAACCTTCCAAAAAAACCCCACAAAAATCTTAATCGAATATCATCATGTCTTCATCTCCGACACCGGAATTTCATCAAATCATAAACTACTCCAATGTACCAGTCGAATTCATGTTTCTTTCCAATTATCCTTCCAAAGATGGACCATTACCGGCGTCAAAATCAGCATTAGATGCTTTAGCGACGGTTACAGTAACGGAGGAAGAAGATTGTATTATTTGTTTGACGGAGTACGATGAAGCGAAAGAATTGCCGTGTAAGCATAGGTTTCATTCTGATTGTATCATGAAGTGGTTGGGTATGCATGGATCGTGCCCGGTTTGTCGATACGAGATGCCCGTTGAAGATATTGTTAGGTGGGAGGTGGTGATTATGGTGACGAATGGATATCGGGTTCGGGTTGATTCAGATTCGATAGTGGTGGAGGAGGAGAATAATGGGTCAACTATACAAGATATAGATACGGAAAATACCCAATATAATCACGATAGTATCGATGATTTAGATTAGTGCATTTTTTATTTTATTTTTCCTTTTTTATTTTTTGGTTAAAGAGGATTTAAATGTGATTAATTGGATGTTTTTAGTTAAGCATATGTATAGTTTATTTGATTGATTTAGAAGTTAGATAGCAAGTGCTTTTGTTAAAAAAGAAATTTCGATGAATTACTTATTTTAAGTCGTTAAATATCTTTTATTGTGGATACTGTCAATGATAATCGAGTTTTTTGATAATAATTAGAGCACCCGGAGTGATAATGAGGGTTGTGGTGATTGTGGGTTTATTTTTGTCGACGTGGCAGTGAGAATGAGGATTGTGAGATTTTGGGTGGTATGATAATGAGGATGGTGGTGATTGTGGGAGTTGAGGGACCCAGTTTTTTTTTTTTTTTTTTTTAGAACATTTATATAAAAGATTTAATTATAATATAAAACAAAAATACAATAATTAAAATAAAAATACAATACAATAAAAAAATACAATACAATAATTAAAAAAAATACGAATACATAAAATAAAAAAAACCTAACATTGTCGAGTTTGTGGACAAATAAGGTGGCATGGTCCACGTCCAAGTAGCGTAATAATAATAATTGTTAAAGTAAACAATCACTTCGGGTGCTACAGCAAGTCCAACTTAATCCAATGATGGTAGAAAAAAGTCAACTTGTGTTACATATCGTTTCAGACTGATCAACTGAACCAACCGCCTCTAACCGAATGCCAAGTCGATTCAACGTGACCTCCGACCCTCCAACAGGTTGATCGAATGCCAACTGTTGAAAGGGCGGAAATCACGTTGAACCGACTTGGAATTCAGTTAAAGGCAGTTGGTTCAGTTGAAGCGTCAGAAATGAAATGTAAGAGAAGTTGACTTTTTTCTACCATCATTGGATTAAGTTGAACTTGCTCTTGCACCCGGGGTGATTGTTTACTTTGACAACTACTATTAGCCAACTCGGACGTGAACCATGCCACCTTTTTTGTACACAAACTCGGGCATTTTTACGATTAGAAAGTGTATGTGTTATGAGATTATAGAGATAAAGAGAGAATGAGACTGAGAAATGGTGTGATTTTTTGGTTAAGTTGTGGGGGTATTTATAGGTGAAAATGTGGTTTAGAAAAAAAAAAAAAAAATTAAAATTCAACGGGCAAAAATGGAGCCGTTGTAAATATTAAATGGGGTGAGGTTTAAAAATGGAGCCGTTGGCAAAAAGGAAAAAAAGAAAAAAAGAAAAACACACAACGACTCGTTACAGCGATAATCTGCTCGACAACGAGCCCCCACAACGAGTGGGGGCGGTATCATAACGAGAGCCAAGGCTCGTTCTGGGCACCACAACGAGCCAGATCGAGCCCCACTCCGGATGCTCTTAGTATTCAATTTTGATCGAATTGACACTGAATTAATTTGGGTCGGATTGGTTTGGATTTGGTAGAGGAGAAGAATAGGTCAAGTATATAAGATATGGATATTGATATTGATCAGATTCAATGAATGATTTAGATTAGGGTTTTTTGAGTTTCTAATTTTTTATTTTTTTGGGTTAAAGGGAATTTGAATATGATTAAATGAATGTTAGTTAGCTTGTGTAATAAATAACTATTTCGAGCCGGAAATGTCAATAGAAAAACGGTTTAGAAACGCATATCGTGAGAGTCGAACTTTAGTAACTCCCACCATGTAGTCGTGGAAACCGAACATGAATTGGTAACTCCCACCATGTAGTCAGTGGAAATCAAACTTGAACTTGGTATAACTTTCGCCTTTGGTGAGAGTTGTATTCGATTTCAATTTGACACCCAACCGATTTCAAGTGTTCTTGTTAAAGTTTGATATGTTCAGTGCAAGGTTAAATTGAATAGCCAGCTGCATACAGTAGAATTTGCTCCTGATGTAGGTGATTACAAGTAACTAAACAAAATACCTATAAGAAATTGATGTTAACATAGCATGACATAATACAAAACAGTGGATTTAAAGAACATATGAAATGACATTGAGCTATACAAGTCTAACAGAGACTTCCATTCCATTTTTTCCATCATAGACAACGAAACCCACGACAGTCACTGTTTCGTCAAGTCATCTCAAATGAAGCTGTCAAATCCTAGAATGCCACTACATATGACTCATAAACCTATCTTCACCAATGTGCTTGAGTTGTTCCTAACAACTTTATTGTTATATGCTAGCTATGCTTATGTTATGACTAGTTTCTCACTTCAGTTTGGTACCAAGACGAAACTAAACCAACGATTTTGTTAAAAAAATTAAAAACTTCCCAAAACGACATGTCAATAAAATTATTTTGGCTTAACCAGCTCACTTTCAGTGAGGTAAACAAGTCACATAACATAGGCGGATGTACATGCAAGGTAGGGGTAGCCTTGACCCCTCAATTCGTCCAGCGAAACGTTTTTGTAGTGTATAAACTTTTGGAGATTGTTTTTGTATATTAATTTAACGGTGTCTATAAAAATTCTGTCTCGGATACCCTTCACTTTTGATCCTAGATACGCTACCAACATATAACATACTAATTATTCCCCATTCATAATGCAAAGATTCAACAGCGAAATTTAATATAAAAACATTCTGTTTAACGAAAAAGATCTTAGAATATGCAATTATATACCAAAATTCATTAACATAAAGAAACTGTATATGTGTGCAATATCAACCTTTCACCTTATTCCATTAAGTTAAGTTTGCAGATACCGAATCACTCTTTCTACTTCCTAATCTTTCTATTGTTCTTTTTCTGACCAGAAACCTCCATTCGGACAACAGAACACCCACACCTAGCTCGAAAAACCAATACTACTCGTCCATTAACCGGTGCCATCCTCTTTAAGTCTGCTTCTAACTCCCTATGATAATCCTTAGGTAATTCAAACAATCCCTTCTTTCCATATTTTACATAATTCGAATCCGAGTTCTTGACACAATCCTCTTTCTCAATCTGGAGTTCGAATTCAACTTGTTTATTCTGCAGCCCGCGACAACCCGGTTGCCCACATTTAGAACTTTTCCATAATCTAATGGCTAAAAAAGTCATTAATGTGGTAACAATAGTGAGTCCTAAAAAACCATAAATTATTGTAGCACTTAAATCTTCAACGATTTCGATTGTTTCGGTTAATAAGAACATTATATATGGGTATATCAAGAATCCACAAGCACCGATAACCGCGATTAAAATGATTAAATCAATCAAAGCTGATGAAGATTGTTCACAAGCTAAAATGGGTGTTTTCTTTGATTGCGAGCTATGAAAATACACCATTTGGATGACAACAATTAAAATAAACAAAAACGAATTTTGATCGAGACCCAGTAAACGAAATCAAATTGTAAATCAACCCGGATGACAAAATCGATTAAACGGAAAATAAGAGTTTCAAATATCACCTTAGGATCAAGGATTGAAAATTTGACGATGATGATGAAGATGAATTGATAAGATTTTGAAGAATTATAGAGATAGATAGATATATAGATATATGGTAGTGTGTGTATGTGTATGATGATTAATGAGAATAAGAAGAAAGAGAGTCGCACACGTTAAGTAAACAAGTAAAAGCCATTAAAACGCCATCGCTGCTTAGTATGTATGGATGTATGTTGGATTATATTTTGGTTCCAGGGCCTACTAGGGACAATTATTCATCCATTTTAATAGTATATAGAAATATGATTAATAGAGTAATCAATAGTTGAAATATAATATATTTCATTATAATTTACGCTTATAGTATTTAAGCCTCTTACTAATTTAAGATTTAGTGTAGATTAAAAAAGTTCAATTAATTAATTTATTGTTTTATAGCTCACTAATTTTAGACAATTAATAATGCATCGGATCGAGATCAAAGATTTTACTAAAGATCATATACGTATGGATATCACACGCATCATCGACACAATTTCATTGAAAATGATTCCAAGTGAGTACACACTACAACAAAGTAATTGATTTTTCACGCTTTTAAGGGCATATGTACGCACTTAAAAGCGCGTAGATTTAAAAAGTCCGCACTTGGTATATGCGCGATGAATATTGGCGTAACAAAATTCTTCACTCTTTTATGTGTGATTATTTTGATATAATTTTTCATGCTTAAAAGTGTGAGTATTTTGAAATAATTTTTCACACTTTCAAGTGTGAGGATTTGTGATTTATTATCACACTTTTAAGTGTGAAGAATTTGGGATAAATTTATCACATTTTTAAGTGTGGAGATTTTGGTCAATTTATCACACTTTCAAGTGTGTGGATTTTGGGTTAGATATACCATTTGGTTTTTCACGCTTCATAGGTTGAGGATTTTATCATTATCTTCACGCTTATATGTGTGAAAGCTTTTATATATATATATATATATATATATATATATATATATATATATATATATATATATATATATATATATATATATATAGATAGACCACATGGAATACAATATATACTTCATAGACATATATGTAAACAAACCTATCAGTCAATTTCATTCATAGATATAAAAGAACTGAAATGATGTATAACAATAAACAGTGTATTATAATAGACAGTTATATAGATCGCATCGTAAAAAAAATAAACTTCTTGTTGTAACTTGAGCTGACACACAAGAATTGACTCCCTTGAAGGACTGGCAATATGAGTATGCTCCTTACATGATGGTGAAACTGCAGTTAGCGAAAAAAGATCATTGATTTTGCAATTTACTTATAATGCTAATATGAAGGTAAATATGGAAAATCACCAACCAAACCATCTTTGTGACTTAGTCGTATTTATTTTAATTGACTAAGTCAAGGAGGGGAAATAAATGAAGTAGCATATACCTCTAATTTCTTCAACTGTTGCTCTAGAAGCCTTGTGATGAGAACTTGCTTCACAATTATGGATATCGTCATTAATCCTGCTTTACCAATGATCAGTTAACTTGAGACGAAGACTATTATATTAATACTTGTGTACATACTAAATCCTACCTGGCATCTTCCTTGTCATTTTCTATTACATCTTTTTCTTGGTTTGCCGGTATTAAGGAGAAAACAACTCTATCCTGCATCAAGACAAAATGTCTAGTCATCGCTTATAATATTTGCTATGACTAATTCTAACGATTCTTGAGAATAGTTACTTCAAATTCCAAGTAATTAGTACAAAATAAGAGATACTGTTCAGTGTTCACTGACCTCTTCGTCCATACGTGTCATAGTATCTTGAATGGTCCTAAAAGTGACTTCCAAAATTCCTAGTTCAGAACGCAAAGCCTGTAATTTAAGAAATAAGTTACAGAAATGCTAAGGAAACTATTCTATAAAACTAAACAAAACAATCGTTAGTGCCTACTTTGTTTTCCGACATTAAGGTCCCAATGATCCCTTCCTTCATAAGTAAAGTTTCCTGAATGTAAGGTTAGTTAAGGCAGTTTGACATTTCTGATTGGAAAGTTAAGTGCACTAGTCAGGTTTTTAGAATGAATAACCATCTACGATAAATATTGTATGGATATCTCATCTATTTTCAATTGGCATTGATCAATTATTTTTGGCGTTGCTAGCTGTGTCTGAAGCTCTGCAATCATCCTGTCTTTTCTCTGGAACTCACTCTCGTTACATTTCAGTTGCGTTTCAAGAGAATTGATTTTTTCGGCAGAAAACAGAAACAAGGAGACTGAGAGGACCATAGTGATTTAGTATAACTTGTGAGCCAAACTTTACAAATACATGGATTTTACAATTAGAAACCTAGACCACATAAGATGAATATGCTATATACCTACGGGCTACAACTACAAACAAGGTAGTGAAGATTGGCTTACTACAAATGAGATAATAAAGAAATTGAAAACACTGGTTTACCGATGAATAAGTTCTGAAATGCGCATGCTATGTCCATTTCTATCTTTAAACGAGCCACTGAAAATTATGAGAAATCAATAGGTATTATGCATTAAAGTTAAGGTATTGCTTGATAGTTGGGCATATAAGCAATTGAGCATTAAGAGTGAAATAAAACAGAATACAGATAAAACATGCCTAGTTCCTGTTTGTGATCAAGTGCACGTTGTGCATTATCCAGTAGTTGGTTGACAAAGTATGCCTCCTTCCGAATTGAGTCAATTGATAATAGGTGAGAATTTATCTTGTCAGAGAGCATGGCAATCTTTGTATCTCTGGTTGCAATGGATGTTTTCATTTCACAAGTAGATTCCTGCATACAAGAGCATGGTTATGATATAATTTGTGAGAGAGAAAGAAGAATTCGTGATGGTAAAGTAGAAACCTGGTAAGCTTTGAGAAAGGCCTGTTTTGCTTCAAGTATGGTGTTAATACCGATTTTCTTATAAAGAGGTTCACTAGTAACTTCATATCGCATTTGTGCTCCAACAACAATTGGAATATGCGTATTGGCATGAACACCTGATAATTCATCGGCCTACAAGTAGATTTTCTGCACAAGATACAAAATAATAAGCCCTTATCGTTATGTAAAAAGTTATAAATAAGGTACCTTTAGAGCTAACAAACTATTTCACATAAAAGCCATTTCACCGAGTCTCGTAACTTCTATTACCTTAACATTAGATTTAGCAAGGACTGACTTGGTTGAGTATGGTATCCTCTTACACAGGAGATAAGAACAAGATGAGAGCAATCACGTTTCCTGCAAAATTAAACAACAATTCCTATCAACAATCAGCTATTATATATACTCACAATTACATTACATATACGTACATATATCTGCATCTATAGGTATGTAGAGCTCCATTTCAATTCAATAACAGATGAATTCGTAAAATCACGTATCGCTAACAAAATGCATAAACAGATGGAACGCTATTTACGAATCACATTTAACACAAATTTCGAGCACCGATTCCAAATTTCGAACAAATTTCACAATTAAAATTCACAATCAGCTTAACAACAGAACGATTAAACTACAAATTAACGATTCAGCTCAAATTTAAGCACCGATTTCAATTCAGTAACCAGTATAATCATAAAATCTATCGATCTGTAACAAAACGCACAATTAGAATGCAGTGGTTGAATCACATTCATCTGATAACTACAAATTAACGATTCAACTCGGAATCATGACTAAAACACATAAATAATCATAAATCTATCAATTATTAAAAATATTCACAACTAGAATGCATCGAATACATCACATTCACCTGATTTCAAATCGAAATTAAAGTAGCAGTATACAATAACAACAAATTAACGAATTGAATCAGCTCAGAAAATGATGAAATCAGAGAGAGCTTACCTAAATATGATCATATGACGATAGCAATTCTTCAATCGACATGAAATATGTATGTAGAATTCTTCAATCGGTTCAATTCAAGCTGAAATTGGATGATTTAGGGATTGATTCACACAGACGAATGTAAATCTCGTCGGATTAGGCTGAAGAAATCGTCAAACAAACTACAATCGAAACCCTAGGTTGCATTTAAATATTGTTGGTGAAAAAGTTGATTATATAGCATGGAATTAATTTGACTAGATGTTGAAGAGAGGGTTATGAATTTCAATTTCTCCGAAAATCATAAGGGGGTCGACTTCTTTTTATTTATTTATTTTCTTTGTGTAAGATTTTTTTTTTAGGTATTTTATTTTCTCATGGTGTCACATTTTCTCACGCCTTATCAATTGGTGAGGTTTCTATAAAGGGTTAAAAGAAATTTATTTCTTACATTTGGAATTGTGAGGATATGTTTCGGTAATTAATTTTTCTTCACGCTTAAAACTGCGGAAAATTTTCATATTTCTTCACATATTAAAGAGTGATAATAATCCATATTTGTTAACTAGGTGTGAACATTATATTCCGCACCTAAAAATACAAACTGTTTGTAGCTTTTTATTTTTTTCACACTTATAAATGTGGATAATTTTTAAACGATTATAAATGTGAACTTTGTAAAAAAAAAGTTCGCACATTCATAGATCGCGAAGAAAAAACCGTGAACAATCAGCACATTTGTTGTAGTGACATGTCCTTCCCCGGCATACATAACGGCTCATCTCAACCCGGTTAGTGCTTGGGTGAGAACGGATCAAAGTGTTCGCTCTTGGTTAATTGAAACACTATAAGTGGACATGTTGATGAAAGTCTACAATAAAATATGAAAACAAAACATATATGGGTGTTCGGATGGATTTAGAGCCAAGATTTGTTGATTAGTCCACGTCTACGGAAATGAAATTAAAGCTTGATATTCAGAATGCCCGAAAAGGTAACAAGCTTATTGGATATTTATTTATGGGAACTGAAGTCTATGGTTGATGCCATGTTGCTATTAACTCTCTTCTATGTCCCCAGAGGATGTAATTTTCAGTACAAAGCCCCTTGAATATGAAGCTTTTGTTACAACCATCTTCGACTCTACGAATATTTCATCGTTTGAGGAGCAATGGACTCGGATCCTTAACCACAGGTTGGAAGCCTCTTTTCAAAGGAGTGATGAGAGATGAGTTCGGGTATGGCTTTGATATGATTCTAATAGGTCCAACTCTCATCTCACTCTTAAGCAAATCTCCTTTTTGCCTAGAGTGCTATCATATTCTCTATAGTGCATCGCTCCTAAGATACTTTATTAGTAACTCAACTCAAATGCCACAACTCCCTTTAGGTTTAAAGGTGCAAAGAAATAAACTTCTTAACAAATCATACCCTACTAACATTCTGTAAACCATACGCTGAAACCTAACTCAAGAAACTCGGAATATAAAACTCTTCTTTAAACATGCAAAAGTCTTTATTTTTTCCGGCTAAAAATGATAGATTAAGTTTGTGTTCATTGGTACCATATCCCTATTTATGTTAACAGGGGAAATAAGCAAGAAAATCAATGAAAAATAAGAAAAAAATGTATCAGATTTGACGTCGACAGGGGGTTTCTATTAAGTCTTTTCTCCATTAACGAAAAGCCAAGAGCCAACGGTATGGTTACCCGACTAAAGGAAGCAAGCACGAATCCGAGTGCCTTGAAGCTTATTTTTCAGTCCCTCTCTTATACGATGGCTTTCAATATTTGTCTCAGGTAAGGTTCAGACATACCTTACATAAAAAATTATGATGATTGTTTCCTTTTTGATAACTCGTATATCTATTATTTATCTATTATCTATTATCTATTATTATTACTTATAATTATTACTTATAATCTAGAGTCGTCGGCCATCTAACGTGTGAGATATTCCAAATAGTATAATGGTATGTATTTGAAACTCCTGACTCTTTGGTTGCCCTATGTTTTAATTACCATAATGTGATTAATGACATACTAATTATTGAGGTATAATGATATTTAAACTCCTCAGTTAACCTAAGTTAATAACACAGACGTTTTTAGGTACTCCAAAAGTTGGTGGTATTAATGGCATACTAATTATTTAGGTATAATGATATTTAAACTGCTCAGTTACCCGAAGTTAATGACACAGACGTTTTTAGGTACTCCAAAAGTTAGTGGTATCCACTTGGAATCTTAATGGTTTGAACGACCATAATGTGATTAATGGCATACTAATTATTGAGGTATAATGATATTTAAACTGTTGAGTTACCCTAAGTTATTAACACAAACGTTTTTAGGTACTCCAAAGGTTGGTGGTTTTGTGTTTTCTATATAAGTTAGTTCTCCAGAAAAGTTACTTTTGCATCAACAAGCCTCATAACTACGTACAATTATGTCTCTTTCGAAAAACATGTCTCACTCCAAGATTGGGGCCCTTGACCCAACCAGAGAAGATTGGGTTGTTCATGTACGACTTTGTAGAATGTGGGAGGCAATAAATACGAAACTCGGTGATGTTTTACTTGGGTTGGAGATGGTTATGGCTGATGATGAGGTAATTTCTAATTTGTTTGAAAATTTTAAAAGCCGGAAAAAGGGTACGCCACAAAAACATTTAATATACAATAATTTCTACCATGTTTTTTTATGTACAACAATGGAAACTGTGGGGGGTTAAATTAGTTTCTTACATGTTTTTTTTTTACTAAAAAGGGCGGTTCGATACAAGGTTTCATCACTAGAAATCATATACGAAAGTTTAAGACTCTTCTCGAAGAGGGCCAGGTATATCAAATCTCGAGGTTCAGAGTGATTGAAGGTCAAATGGGATATAAAGTTGTCCCGAATTAATACCGCATCCGTTTCGACATTGCAACATCGGTTCGTAAACTTGAAGGTGGTCATGAGGAGTTTCCATTGAATGTGTTTAATTTCACACCAACGGAAGTTCACCTACAGAGAATCAACAACAATTCCCTCCTCACTGGTGCCGGTTTTTCTTTTCTCTAAATATTTATGTTTTCTTTCCTATATCCAGTTTTTTGTGGGTTGTTGTCGTTCACATGACATCTGGCTATGTGTTTACAAATGTAATAGGGTGTTTGGTAGGTGCAGGCGAAATTATTCGCCTTGACAATGAAAAAAAAGTGTGAAACGCGACGTTAAGCTATCTGTTAGCAGGTTATTATTGTGTATTTTCCTTTGTTTCTGTCTACTTACTTCTTTTTGTGTATTTCCCTTTTGTTCGTGACAAATCTCTCTGGGAAATGTCACCGTACGACGCGCATGAATACGACTAGTTGTTAATAAAGTAGAGTTGAGTTTGTTAATAATAACTCATGGGACTATGTTTAATATGTTATTAAACACATAAATCGATTGGATTTAATGTGAGATGTTATGAAATATTATCATAATAATGTTAAATGTTATAAAAACATGAGAACACTTCTAAAATCATATTTTAAGTGTTCAAAACATGTTTTTCCAACCTTTCTATAAATAAATAAAATTTATACTGGTAAATATAATCACATTTTTTTATAACATAATCCCATATTTTGTCTTTGTGATTAGGACATTATATTTTGTGATTATCAGCAAATAATTTAAAAAATAGATTTTTTCTTCAAAATGACATTTTTAAACTGAATAATCACACAAATTTTCACTCAAATACCGATTTAATTTTTGCGATTATTTTCGTCACTGTGAATACAAAAGTTCAAAAATTATATATATATATATATATATATATATATATATATATATATATATATATATATATATATATATATATATATATATATATATATATATATATATAGTATTTGGATCGGGTAATAACGGCCCAAAGTATAGGAACGCTAAGAACCAATGCTGGGCGTCCGATTAAGGTGATGATCAGTAGTAACCACTTACTTCTGATCAGTAGTAACCACTTACTACTGATCAGCACTGCGAGTTTTGATATAAAGTTCTTAATCGGACGGCCATAATTTGTTGCTGATCAGTAGTAAGTGGTTTCTGTTGATCAGTAGTAAGTGGTTACTACTGATCATCACCTTAATCGGACGGCCAACATTGGTTCTTAGCGTTCCTATACTTTGGGCCGTTATTACCCGAACCTCACCCTCTATATATATATATATATATATATATATATATATATATATATATATATATATAATTTTAAAAGGTTAAAAAAGTTATTTAAATAAAATTCTTAAAAAAGACATTTAAAAACACCTGTTTTGATTGCTTTCAAAAGTTATTTTAGTGTCGTAACCTTATTTTAAGATAATCTAGAGATGCTATTATAAATGAAATGGTAGGCTTGTTATTAATATATAGTTAAAATAAAATAAAGTATCTAGTAATTTATCAAACGCAACTAGTCGATAACAATAATAATCCACCAATGCATTTATGACTCATGACATAATAACCGAAACACGCGTCTTGTAAATAAATCAGTATTTGAATGTTGAAATTTCCCATCGAATGTTTTTGATGCATTTTGTAGATGTCTATTTATAGATCATTTTCATCATTGAGTTTGGTAGAACGTTGCATTTAAACGAGAATACATAAGGTAAAAGTCAAGTCTTTTGAAATATGATATCGACTTGTTTGTAACTATTGTATTATTCTCAATTATAATCATACCAAACTTGATTTAATTAGACGAAAAAATTGAAGGTTAATAATGAAAAAAAGGTCATTTCATGTCTTGATTCACACATTTCATAATTATTATGTTTATATATATGGACATATAGGTTTCTCAAGACGTTTAAATACTAATTAGATTTATAAAATAATTCAGTAATCAATAATTACAAAGTAATTGAAGTCCTGTAATTGTAGGAGTGAGTAAAACTATTGACCTTGACTTTAACAACCAAAGGATGTTATAATGTAAAATATTTTAAATAATTTTTCCCCTATATTTTATAAAAAAATATATTATTATAATTGTTTTAGAGAGGTTAGTGGTGTATACATGTAATGTGGTTCATGGGCGAATTTAGGCATGGGCCAAGCAGGTCCTCGGACCTACCTTAATTTTTGAAATCATTTAGTAACGATGTCGTAATTTTTCGGAGGACCTGGGTAAAAATGTCGAAAGGACCTGGGTAAGAGCTTTGTTTTACATATGTATAACAAAACATTGAGTTGGTCCGCATGGTTTTCCATATTGATTGAACAAACTAGATATTTTGTTGACCAAGGTTCAAATCTTGCCAAGCTCATTGTTTATTTTTGATTACACACTCCTTTCAATCTATATATAAATACATTTTAACCCTTCACATTCTATATTATTTATAGATAATCAATGTTCCATTAATATTGTTATTATTGGTGTTAGTAATAGTAATTACTACTAAGTTGTTCAAAAAATATCCTCTAGTTATAAACTAATAGTCCTATCAAGTTAATTTTGGGGATACTCATAGAATGGAGCATTTTATATAACACCGTTAATAGAATCATTGTAAAAGAAACACATGAACCTTTTTTTATGCTTTATTTGTAATAAAATTAGTCAAATAAATATTTTAATTTACTACGATAGTAAATGTCTATACGAGACAAGAAAATTAAAAAAACCATGGTTTGTTTATCGCAAATATGATTTGTCTAAACCTTTTATCTATCGAATATCTGTACAATCTGATCCGACTCGTTTGTCTCAAACTAACCCACTTTATTAAAGAAAAAAATTAAGGACCTACCTACGATTTCATCCTGGCTTCGCCCTTGATGTGGTTGATGATCTTCTGTTTATAGGAGGAAACGCTTTGAAGCTAGACGTTCGTTCACTGTTACGTAGTTTCCAAAGTATTTGAAATTCCGAACCATTATTACAATGAAGCTAATATCCATAGGGCTTACTTCCGGTCTTTCGAACATTCGTTACCCAATCAAACTTGGTGTGATGGTGGTGTACTGACCAAGGAGTGTAGCAAAATATGTTGTGTCAGGTAAGCTAAAGATATTAGTAGAAGAATCGTGAAAACAATTTCAGCCGTCGACTTGTAGTAATAAGTTTGTTATGAATTCGTAGGCTACACTTGGGATGTGATTAGCATCCTACACATGAGATGTTTCCTGGCAGTAGCCTAACACTTATATGTTGTGGTTCACAACATGCATTTGAAATGTGGTGTTAATTACTCGCAACCTGCATTTGTGATATGATGTGGGTTCGTAGTCTACATCTATAATATGATGTCCACCATCAATTATTTAGGAACCATTAGGAACCATTTAATCACCATTAGATCATTTAGATCAAAAATTAAACTCAAGGTGGCAATTTTGTAATTAAGTCAAAATTGAGGGCTAATTTGTTATACTGTATAACTGCCCTCCAAAAATCAAAATACACACGATCAAATCAAATCAAAATCAACTAAAAAATCTGCGCCAAAACAAACACACACATTCGCTGCCGAAAAAACACACACACAATCTCGATCAAAATCAACAAAATCTTACACAAAAATTCAAAAATCATGACAAAAAACGATAAACAAAAGAGAGAAATGCACGAATCGAGCTCATGTAAGTATCCTGATTTCAATTTTTTTTCTCGTTTTTTTTAGGGTTTTGATTTATATAAAAATGTTTGAATCGATTATAATCACTACTATATTCAGTGGTCAATAACATCGAATGCAACTGTTTAAATAACAAATGATTTATGGGTTTTTTTTAGGGTTTTGATTTTTCGTAGTTAGGTATACACTGGTGAAAATTTTACACTAGATTATATAATCTATTTGGTAGTGAATCTAGATTTGTATACATATATGTCATTAAAGTTGTTGTGTTTGTGCCATAAATCTGTAAATATTGGTGAATATTATATATATTGGTGTATATACTACAGATAAACATATACAGTAGTGTATAAACTTGTTGTGTATATTGTGTATATGACAGTGAAAATAGTATAATGTAATGTATATTTTAATGTATACATAATATACACTAGTGTATATGATGCATACATTACATTATACACCACTGTATACACAATACTCACTAGTAAATACACAATATACACCAGTGTATATGATGCATACAATACATTATACACAATATTCACTAATAAATACACAATATACACCAGTGTATATGATGCATACATTACATTATACACAATATTCACTAGTAAAATACATAATATACACCTGTGTATATGATGCATATATTACATTATACACCAATGTATACACAATATTCACTAGTAAATAAACAATATACACCAGTCTATATGATGCATACATTGACGTATACATTACATTATATACCAGTGTATACATTACATTATACACCAGTGTATACAGTATAATATACACAACTGTATATATTATATATACTATTATCTGTAAATATTGGTGAATATTATATACTGGTGTATATTTTGTATATGACAATGAATAATTTTAATGCAGATTTAGCTCGTAAGTTTTACAAATACTATATTAATAATAATTTTAATATTTTCATATTTTTTCAATTTCTATTTCATTTTTTTTCAAAAAGGCGAAGTAGTAGATTGAACAGACTATCATCAAAATTCACAAATACAGAAGACACACCGATTGAACTTTCACTATCAAATGAAATATCACATGAAGTTGATGAGAGACAAAGCAACAAAATACAGAGTATAAACTAGTGAATACATACTATACTGTGACATTCGCGAATTTCTAGGTATACTTCTAACGACCCATATTCGTTATTTATTTATGATTATGTTTTGACCCTACTGTATCCCTTTTATGTTTTATCGTATTCGTATTTCTCGTATTTTATGAGTATCGTATTTGTATTTTATGTGATTCGGACTTTATGTCGGG
Organism: Senecio squalidus; assembly: GCA_910822075.1. Taxonomy (NCBI): domain Eukaryota; kingdom Viridiplantae; phylum Streptophyta; class Magnoliopsida; order Asterales; family Asteraceae; genus Senecio; species Senecio squalidus. The sequence goes on along the minus strand of CAJVGC010000001.1, from coordinate 52,750,802 downwards.
AACGTTTAGTTCTAAGTGCCTTTAGTATAAGTCTAGTATGCTCTTAAGATAAGTTTAGGGGTTTTATGCCTTATTTATACGATTAAGATTAACGTTAAAAAGTATTACAATTTTAGTCCTTCAAGAATTTTATTACAAATTTAGTCCTATGAGATTTTATTACAAAAATGGTCCTAAAAGTATCCCACCAACCATTTTGTCTTATTCTATCACCTCCACCTACACACACACACACACCATTTTCTCCCTTTCACTTCTCTCTCTAGAAAAACACACACACAAGCTCTCCCTTCTCTCTAAAATATCTCGAGATCCAACCGTCAAAAATCATTTTCGAAGCTTGTATATCGTTCACCATATTCATCTTCATCAACCCTCTGAATTTCATCTCGATCGGGTAAGTATTTCTTCGATTTTGTTTGAAACTTTATTTTTATATTCGATCTCAAAAACACCACTTTTTACCATCAAAACCCGAAATTTATTGAGGGTTTATGTACCTAAAATTATTCTGGACATAGGGTTTCAATATTTGATAATTTTGACACCTAAAAACACCCAGAACCGTATCCCGAAGGTAATTTTTCGTAAAACCCAGTTACGTCACGTAACTGTGTTACGTGAACACGTAACTGTGTTACGGGAACGTAACTATGTCATGTATCTATATCTATATCACGTAACTATATCTATATCACGTACCTATATCTATATCACGTATCTATATCTATATCACGTATCTATATCTATGTCACGTATCTATATCTCGTAACTAACCTCCTATCACGTAACTAAGTTACGAAGCGTAACTAGTTGCTGTATTTTCGAAACGTTTGTAATTCTGTTAAATCGATGTTCCTGTTAGTCATTTTAAACTCATATAAAACGTTAATCGTTAAGGCATACCCCACTAGACTTAGAGATACTCAAACATATTTATTTACGTGATGTTAGGGCACTTAGACGTGGAAGCTTGACCGTATTATATTATTACCCGACGTATCGTTGTTTGGATTGCATTGATATCCTGTGAGTTATTCGCTGCCCTTTTTCCGCTTTTATATGTTTGGGCATGATTAGCGTTGTATAAATGTATTTTATGATATATATATATATTATGATTATGTATTATGGATATGAATGCTTTAGGTTAGTCTTACCCTAACTTGTACCGCCTTTGTGGTAGTACGAGGCCCCGTATACACACCTGTTAGCTTTTAGCCGCCGGTTTATATATATAGCGCTATATGGGTCTAACAAGCCCTCATTGTTAACACGATGGATGATGGATGCGCCCTGTCCGTGTTAGCAATGTTATGACCGATGATTTCGAGGACAACCTAGCGTAAGACACTAGGTGGGGTTAGTTGCCAGTATTGTTATGGTTCAGGTGTACCGTATGTATCTAAAGCTATTATCTATCCAGTATGCTACTTTTATGATTTAATTATGGTATTCTTATGTTATTTGTATTATTATATTATTAAAAAGTTTTGTACACTTCAAGTATGTTTTGAAACATCATTTTTCGAATGACTTATTTTCAAATCTTATCACTTTTGGGTCAAAACATATTGAAACTTTTATACTATTATGTTTTTATTAATTATTGCGAATAATTCACCAACTTTATGTTGACGTCGTATTTTAACGCTTTTCAGGGATTTGAGGTTACCTTTTGATGTTATGCTTTGGTGGCTACGTGGATCACATTGCTTGGAATTTATTTTGCTTTTATTAATTCCTTAGTATCCCAAACTCTGTAGCCGTATTTTGATATTTTGCCGGATGATTGTAATAAAGTATACTAGTTTAGACTTTTTATCTATGTTGATTATGTATGGTTTACTTATGTTGATGTAACCTTTGAATCTCTGATACCGTATCTCTGTACATCTCGGTTCCGCCAATGCGGGGTGTGACAGAAGTTGGTATCAGAGCCAATGGTTATAGCGAACTAAGTGACCTTAAGGAATCACTTAGACTATGACCTAGGCTTTTGGACCTATCTGATTTACTCTATGTGCGCATTTCTTTCTTTTGTGGGCCTGTATGTGATTCGTATGCTTTATGTTCTTTTGTTTTGCATGTTATGCTTTGAGGCCTGTTTGTTTTAGTCGCACATCCGGTTATCGTTCTGATTTATTCCAGTTTGACATTTGTAGAAGATGCCGCCAAAGAGAGCTTCTACTAGGTCTACTCCGGCCGTCACTGCTACGAGAAGGTCGACGAGGCGAGGTCGCGCCAGTATGAGAGCGGGTGCTACGTCTCAGAATACCACTGCTGCCCCCAATGCTACTACCAACACTCCGAATATCAGTCATTTAATTGCGGAGCAGATTGCAGCGGCAATACCCGTGATTGTGGCACAACTCAAGGAGACACCGGTGCAGGATGCCGACATAGGGTTTGAAGAACCTGTGATGCAGGGTATTGGATCAGAAGGTACGGCGTCTGGGCGCGATGGTTCTGATGTGGGAAGAGCAGTGCATGTGGGAGCCGGTGGACCGAGTATCGTTATTGAGGATCCACCCCGAGGCTGTTCGTATAAGACTTTTCTGGATTGCAAACCTACTGAGTTTAATGGTAACGAGGATGCGGTTGCTACCCTGCAGTGGTTTGAGAAGATTGAGTCTTTGTTTGATGTTTCGGGATGTGCTGAGCAAAGCAAAGTTAAGTATGCTACGTTCTTGTTCCAGGGTAAAGCCCTCACCTGGTGGAACTCGGTGAAACGGGTTCAGGGCCGAGCTGTTGTTGCCTTGATGAGTTGGGAAAACCTGAAGGTTATGATGAGGAAGAAGTATGTGCCGTCATCTGAGACGCAGAGGTTGGAGAATGAGTTGTGGAACCTGACTATGCAAGGTTCTGATTTTCGCGGGTATGTGAATAGATTTTACGATTTGTGTGTTTTGGCTCCTCGTTTGGTTCGCACGGAGAATGAGAGAATCGAACGCTTCACTCAAGGGTTGCCCCAGACTATGCGGGACCACATTATTTCTCACTGTCCGGGTACTCTACAGAGTGTGGTTGATATTGCTGGTCGGTTGACCGCAAGTATGATCCGTGGTGGTGTTCTTCAGCCGGTTGTGAGCCGGAGAGATTCTGGTAGATCTGATAGGAGAGATATGGGTAGTTCGAGGAAGAGAAGTCGTGGTCAGGATCAGAGACCCCAACTTCCTCAAGTGTATGCTTTGACAGGCTCTGGAGCTGGTTATCAGGGCAAGCGCCCGAAGTGTGGTACGTGCGGCAGTGCTCATGCAGCAAATGTGGCTTGTTGGGTTTGTAAACGATGCAAGAAGTTAGGCCACACCGAGCAGTTTTGTGGAATGGCTACTGGAGCATGTTTTAAATGCGGAGAAGTAGGTCACCGCCGTCATCAGTGTCCCAAGCTTATAGCACCTACACCCCTTCCTACTCATGGTGCTGGTACTAGTGCAAGAGGAAATCCTGCCAAAAGCCGAGCTTTCTCCATGGAATCTTCTGAGGCTCACCAGGATCCTACCGTTGTCACTGGTACATTTCTTGTCGGTGATTATCCTGCTTTTATTTTGTTTGATTCGGGTGCCGATAGAAGCTTTATATCTAGTGATTTCCGCCCCTTAGTAAACCGTGCTTCTAATCCTTTAGAGCCTGCTTATGAGGTAGAAATAGCTGATGGTAGATGTGCTTGTGTTAGAGAAGTTATTCGTGATATTCCCCTCGTATTAGCCGATATTCCTTTCTCCATCGACCTTATTCCTATGAAACTCGGTAGTTTCGATGTCGTAATCGGTATGGATTGGTTAGCGAAGCATAGAGGTGAAATAGTTTGTCATGAGAAGCTTATTCGTGTTCAGAAGCCGGATGGAGATCAGATGAACGTACACGGAGACAAGACAGGGAAACGCCTTAAAGTCATTTCTAGTTTGAAAGTTCGCGACTATATCCGCCAAGGTTGTTCCTTATATCTCGCTCACTTGATGAAGAAAGATTCTACGATAAAGATTGATGGTGTACCGATTGTTCGCGAGTATTCTGACGTTTTTCCCGAAGATTTACCTGGACTCCCTCCCCAGAGACAAATCGACTTTCGTATTGATCTTGTTCCTGGAGCAGCGCCTATTGCTAAAGCTCCGTATCGTTTGGCTCCTTCCGAGATGCTCGAGTTGTCAAAGCAAATTCAGGAACTGGTCGATAAGGGTTTTATCCGTCCTAGTTTCTCCCCGTGGGGTGCTCCTGTCCTCTTTGTTAAGAAGAAGGATGGCTCCATGCGTTTATGTATTGATTATCGGGAGTTAAACAAGCTGACTGTGAAGAACCGTTATCCCCTTCCTCGTATTGACGACTTATTCGATCAACTTCAGGGTTCTTGCTATTTTTCTAAGATCGATCTTCGCTCTGGTTATCACCAGTTGAGAGTTCAGGAAGATGATATACCTAAGACCACTTTTCGTACTCGGTATGGTCATTATGAGTTCATGGTGATGCCGTTTGGTCTGACAAACGCCCATGCAACATTCATGGATCTAATGAACCGTATTTGTCGTCCGTATCTTGACAAATTCGTTATCGTATTCATCGACGACATTTTTATCTAAACCCGAAGTCGCAAGGAACATGAAGAGCATTTGCGTCTTGTTCTAGAGGCGCTTCGAAAAGAAAAGTTGTATGCGAAATTTTCTAAGTGCGAGTTCTGGTTATCCGAAGTTCAATTCCTTGGCCACGTGGTTAGCGCGAAGGGTATTCACGTTGATCCTGCTAAGATTGAAGCTGTTAAAAGCTGGGTTGCACCAAAGTCTCCGACCGAAATCCGTTCGTTTTTGGGTCTTGCTGGGTATTATCGCCGATTCATCGAGAACTTCTCCAAAGTCGCTTCACCTATGACAAAGTTGACACAGAAGAGTGAACCATTCGTTTGGGGTTCCGATCAGGAGAGAGCCTTTCAGGTATTGAAGCAGCGGTTGTGTGACGCTCCTATTCTTAGTCTGCCAGTTGGTTCCGGGAATTTTGTTGTTTATTGCGACGCTTCGCACAAGGGTCTGGGTTGTGTGCTTATGCAGAATGGTAAAGTTATAGCTTACGCTTCGCGTCAGTTGAAAGTCCATGAGCAGAATTACACGACACATGATCTAGAATTGGGAGCCGTCATCTTCGCATTGAAGATTTGGAGACATTATCTGTATGGGACCAAGTGTACTGTATTTACCGACCACAAGAGTCTTCAGCACATATTCGATCAGAAGATGCTGAACATGAGACAACGACGCTGGGTTGAGTTATTGAACGACTATGATTGCGACATTCGCTACCACCCTGGTAAGGCGAACGTTGTTGCTGATGCACTAAGTCGTAAGGAAACAGTCAAACCAGTCCGTATCCGTTCTATGATGGTATCTATTCAGACGAGCTTGAAGGCTCGGATTATTCAAGCACAGGAAGGTATTATGACAGAGGACCGTGTTAAAGAGGAAAGGTTATATAAGTTAGCGTTGGAATTAGAACCGAAGGAGGATGGAGTTCTGTATTTCCTCGAGCGTATTTGGGTTCCGATTAGTATCCGTCAGTTGATTCTAGACGAAGCCCATAAGTCTAACTATTCCATTCATCCGGGCTCCGACAAAATGTATCATGACTTGAAAGAGTTCTATTGGTGGCCGGGTATGAAGCATGAGATCGCCGAGTATGTTAGTCGATGTTTGACCTGTTCCAAAGTGAAGATTGAGTATCAGAAACCGTCTGGGCTACTCCAACAACCGAAGATTCCCGACTGGAAATGGGAGCGTATTACTATGGATTTTGTTACGAAACTTCCGAGATCTTCGAGTGGTTATGACAGTATCTGGGTTATTGTTGATCGATTGACGAAGTCTGCTCATTTCCTACCGATTCGTGAGAATTATCCGATGGAGAGATTCGTGCGTTTATATATTGCAGAGATTGTATCGAAACACGGAGTCCCTGTATCGATTATTTCCGATCGTGATGCTCGCTTCACCTCGCGATTTTGGAAGACATTCCACACTGCTATGGGTACAAGGTTAGATATAAGTACCGCCTATCATCCGCAGACCGATGGTCAGAGTGAAAGAACTATTCAGACCTTGGAAGATATGCTACGAGCCTGCGCAATTGATTTTGGAGGTAGTTGGGACGTTCATTGCCGTTGATTGAGTTCTCGTACAACAACAGCTATCACACGAGTATCAAGTGTGCACCTTTTGAAGCTTTGTATGGCCGCAAGTGTCGATCGCCTGTATGTTGGGCAGAAATTGGAGATAGTCAGATTTATGGTCCGGAGATTATACAAGAGACCACTGACAAGATCTTCAAGATCAAGGAACGATTAGTTACTGCAAGAGATCGACAGAAAAAGTATGCTGATAAGCGCAGGAAGCCTCTTGAGTTCAGTGTTGGGGATATGGTATTATTGAAGGTATCTCCATGGAAAGGGGTTGTCCGATTCCAGAAGCGCAGCAAGCTGAGTCCGAGATACACGGGTCCGTTCAAGATCTTAGCCCGCGTCGGCCCAGCTGCGTATCGACTAGATTTGCCGGCAGAACTGAGCAGCGTACACAATGTATTTCATGTGTCTCAGTTGAAGAAATGCCTGGCTGACGAAACGTTATTAGTTCCGCTTGAGAAACTCCAGATTGATGATAAGCTTCATTTCGTTGAGGAACCGATCGAGATCGTTGCTAGTGATGTTAAGCGTCTACGACGAAGTAAGATCCCGATTGTCAAGGTTCGTTGGAATTCCCGTTTTGGAGCTGAGTTCACGTGGGAACGCGAAGATGAAATTCTGCGGAAGTATCCTCACCTTTCCCCCGGAAGTAGTACCAAGTGATAATTTCGAGGACGAAATTTCTTTTACTTGGGGAGACTGTGACATTCGCGAATTTCTAGGTATACTTCTAACGACCCGTATTCGTTTTATTTATTTATGATTATGTTTTGACCCTACTGTATCCCTTTTATATTTTATCGTATTCGTATTTCTCGTATTTTATGAGTATCGTATTTGTATTTTATGTGATTCGGACCTTTATGTCGGGAACGTTTAGTTCTAAGTGCCTTTAGTATAAGTCTAGTATGCTCTTAAGATAAGTTTAGGGGTTTTATGCCTTATTTATACGATTAAGATTAACGTTAAAAAGTATTACAATTTTAGTCCTTCAAGAATTTTATTACAAATTTAGTCCTATGGGATTTTATTACAAAAATGGTCCTAAAATTATCCCACCAACCATTTTGTCTTATTCTATCACCTCCACCTACACACACACACCATTTTCTCCCTTTCACTTCTCTCTCTAGAAAAACACACACACAAGGTCTCCCTTCTCTCTAAAATATCTCGAGATCCAACCGTCAAAAATCATTTTCGAAGCTTGTATATCGTTCACCATATTCATCTTCATCAACCCTCCGAATTTCATCTCGATCGGGTAAGTATTTCTTCGATTTTGTTTGAAACTTTATTTTTAGATTCGATCTCAAAAACACCACTTTTTACCATCAAAACCCGAAATTTATTGAGGGTTTATGTACCTAAAATTATTCTGGACATAGGGTTTCAATATTTGATAATTTTGACACCTAAAAACACCCAGAACCGTATCCCGAAAGTAATTTTTCGTAAAACCCAGTTACGTCACGTAACTGTGTTACGGGAACGTAACTATGTCACGTATCTATATCTATATCACGTAACTATATCTATATCACGTACCTATATCTATATCACGTATCTATATCTATATCACATATCTATATCTATGTCACGTATCTATATCTCGTAACTAACCTCCTATCACGTAACTAAGTTACGAAGCGTAACTAGTTGCTGTATTTTCGAAACGTTTGTAATTCTGTTAAATCGATGTTCCTGTTAGTCATTTTAAACTCATATAAAACGTTAATCGTTAAGGCATACCCCACTAGACTTAGAGATACTCAAACATATTTATTTACGTGATGTTAGGGCACTTAGACGTGGAAGCTTGACCGTATTATATTATTACCCGACGTATCGTTGTTTGGATTGCATTGTTATCCTGTGAGTTATTCGCTGCCCTTTTTCCGCTTTTATATTTTTGGGCATGATTAGCGTTGTATAAATGTATTTTATGATATATATATATTATGATTATGTATGAATGCTTTAGGTTAGTCTTACCCTAACTTGTACCGCCTTTGTGGTAGTACGAGGCCCCGTATACACACCTGTTAGCTTTTAGCCGCCGATTTATATATATAGCGCTATATGGGTCTAACAAGCCCTCATTGTTAACACGATGGATGATGGATGCGCCCTGTCCGTGTTAGCAATGTTATGACCGATGATTTCGAGGACAACCTAGCGTAAGACACTAGGTGGGGTTAGTTGCCAGTATTGTTATGGTTCAGGTGTACCGTATGTATCTAAAGCTATTATCTATCCAGTATGGTATTTTTTATAATTTAATTATGGTATTCTTATGTTATTTGTATTATTATATTATTAAAAAGTTTTGTATACTTCAAGTATGTTTTGAAACATCATCTTTCGAATGACTTATTTTCAAATCTTATCACTTTTGGGTCAAAACATATTGAAACTTTTATACTATTATGTTTTTATTTACTATTGCGAATAATTCACCAACTTTATGTTGACGTCGTATTTTAACGCTTTTCAGGGATTTGAGGTTACCTTTTGATGTTATGCTTTGGTGGCTACGTGGATCACTTTGCTTGGAATTTATTTTGCTTTATTAATTCCTTAGTATCCCAAACTCTGTAGCCGTATTTTGATATTTTGCCGGATGATTGTAATAAAGTATACTATTTTAGACTTTTTATCTATGTTGATTATGTATGGTTTACTTATGTTGATGTAACCTTTGAATCTC